>OY294045.1:12170406-12828637 GCA_958510825.1 Brachypterus glaber
AAAGCCACATTAATATGTGACATGTGATGTTAAGATTGTAGTCTCATTTAACAAGAATGTAGCATGGTGGGGATGTCCTAAGTCCGCCCCTAATAACATCACACAATGACATCCCAAAAATAACGTGTTTGTGACATCATAAATCCACATTCCTGTTATATCTAATATCTTATGGATGCCGTTACTGGTACTTTAATATTTAAATAATATCCTAGGATATTAGCTTTTTTTAAATAAAACCATTAAAAACGCTATAACCCTATAAAAAAATCGGATTTAAAATCTACCAGTAATTGAAACAATCACAGATTGAAAAAGATAGATTCTAAATACGAAATTGCAGATTAAGCGGAGAATATATTCCTTTAATCCGTGTCCGTGGTCTTGAGAAGCTCGGCAGAGCCCCCTATTCATTGGAAATCGTATAATGTGTATACAATTTCCTTATAATAATTTACTCTATCAACATCATCTTATATCGATTTTTTTGCTTCGAACGTCGGTGAGAAGCAAAATAACATGATATTCACGTTTAAGCCACGTTAATATGTGACATGCGATATATTTACAGCGTTGCTAAATATTTGTTATTAAATAACATGGTTGTCACGTCACACGTGTTACGTTGCAAATGTGATGTTAAATACATGTTATTTTTCAATATTATGTGATGTTATGATTTAGTTTAAAAATACACCTAAAAGTGATGTTAATTTCTTGTAATATAACATCCCTTGCTACCTGGGTACTTACCTTAACAAAAAAATAATGAAAAAGTATCGTGGAAATTACTAAATAAAAAATTTTGATATTATTCTTTGGGATCTATTTAATTCAGTTAAATATTATAAATATTTCAAATATCAATAGAAATTCAATATTTATCGATACATATGCAAATCACCTGCTACAGATTTACCTGGAAATTTATTTGAAAGGATTTAATAGAAAAATATGCAAAGTCTAAGTCAAATACATTCTTCATTGTATGATACAATTTGTATTTAATTTAATTTTTGCAAGCTGTATTATACGAGTATCGTATAGGTAATCTTTAAGTATCCATTGTTACAGAAAAAAAGGTCTTTGAAAATCTTGAACACAGCATAAAGTAACTTCCGTTCTCTCAGAAAATTTGAATACTTCACTTTTGGTCTGAAGTACCGGATTAAGTTTTGTGCAACTAGGCATTTTTTTCATCGTTTGACATAAGTTGTTCCGGCAGCTTAAGGTGGGCTGGAAAATAATAAGTGAGAGAGGTTATAGAGACTATTTCACAAACAATAAATAGGCCAATCAAAACGTTGCATTTTTAGTTTCTTGACCAATCAGATCAAAATGAATCTGATAATTTTTGCACATATGCAATTATCACTTAGTTACTATGGAAACAAGAAACTGACAGTTACTGACATCTTAATAAATGTTATATTTTTGCAAAATGTGTTTTTAATTTGTAAAGCTTACCTTTAGTTGATTTATTTTTATTAATAAGCAATATAAATGCTTATTTTATTACCAAAACATCCTAGGTATAAACCATAATTAATTTCAGATAATATATTTTATGCACTTTCCACCTTTAAAGCTTTAAATCACTGATATTCATGGTATTAAAAACTAATTTAAACACTTATTTATTAAAAATATATTCGCAGTAAAGAATTACGGAAATCAAAACATCAAATGGCTGCGCTGGTACCAGTACAGCGTTGCCAAAGTTTATTAGAAACCGATAGGAAATTGTTTTTTTACGGGTGGAAACACCCGTTATTTTATTTCTTTTCAGTTGAAAACTAAACTTTTTAAACAAAAACAGCCATGATCTTTATTTAAATGCTACTATATGTGATAACCACTATTTTATTGGAATAATCTCAAGCATAAAATATCCCTCGAGCTAAGTTTAGACTTGGCAACATTAGCGAACAAGTAAAAATCTTGGATTTAAAAAGCGCGGCAAATTTGAGATTTAAATTTTTAATTATAGTTGTAAAGTAATATTGTTGTTTAGTTCTTAAATTTTTAATTTAAATATGAAACAACATAAAACATAGTAAAATTATATACTTCCTTATTTTGTTTGTGAAATAGTCTTTCAAAATACCATTCGTGCATGTTGAATTATACATAATTTTTTTACTGTATAAAAAAAAAATATTTTGCTTAAGGAAATTGTATTCGTGCATTTTTCGTCAAAATTCCGAGACCGCAGGTCGAGTAACACGAAAAATGCACTCAAACAATTGCCAAGCAAAATATTTTTTTAATACGGTAAAGAAATTTTCGATAATTCAACATGCACTTATGATATTACTACTGACAAAAACATCCGTTAGCTAAAAAAGTCACTTGTAAAATAGTTATTTTTGTATTAAGAGCACAAAATGACTTCAGGGTGGAATTTGCTGATCGAGGCGTCTAGCCGAGATCAGCAATCACGCTAAAGCAGAAATCACATTTTGCACTCGTAATACAAACAACATTTTTTCTACGATCTAAAATAAATAAATAAATAAATTTCAGACAGTAGGTTACCTTACAAGGTCCCTGGGTACAATTTTCTGCAAATCTGTTGGTGTAAAAGTAAAATCCTAATCACAGTAACTCTCCATAATTCCTTCGTAACAACAAGTATCTAGCACACGAAATTAAGATTTGATTCAAAACAAATAATAATTTCATAATAAAAAAAATGGCGGACCAACATCTGGTCGCATATAACTGACAGGTGTTTTACGATTGACATGTCGGTTGCCTACACTGTGCGCGCGAAAAAAATCACTTTTCTGCTTGCTGTCATGGTAACGAGCAGAAAAGTAAAATACAAGAAGTAGGTTATTTCGAAGTCTGAAAACTTCATTTCTTTTTCTAGAAATGTTAACTTTTCTATTAGATCGTAGAAAAAAATATATTTTCCGATTTGTAGCCATACACAGAAAAAAAGGTTATCTTGGCAAAAGATAATAAATTATCTTGGATTTATATTACCTTAAATGGAGGTAATAATCTTCTTTTAAGATCATGTATCCTCGGTTTAAGATTATCTGTGACTTTGGTTTCCTTTAATTATTCTCTTGGTAGAAAAATCCTTGTGTCAAGGATTTTTTCCTTAAATCCATGACATTTAAAATAGTAACAGGGAATCAAGAGTTATTATCTTGACTCAAAGCCCCTGTTGCCTTAAGGTAAAGAGTTTGCCGGCTGGCTGGCAGACAATTTGCGCAGTAGTTCTGGATATACGCGAGAGAGAAGTTAGATTTGTTTTTTTTTTGCCGTCAGTTGTCTTTAAAGGTGTATCATTGTTTTCATCTGCTTTAAAATGGACGAATTTGTATCTGTTACCCTCAAACGATGGGGATTTTCAAATTTACTTAAATTCACGGGTAAGTAGCATTAAATAATTTATACCTAAAAGCGCAATTTTGCATTGACGTTGCAACAAGTTTTTCTTCAAAAATAAGTGCTTTTTCCTACGACCACCTATGAAACCAAATTTCACACGATTAACAGAGTAAGAAAGTATCACATTTCATAGGCGTGCGAAATATTATATATGTGTGGGAAATTTTTTCAAAATATTTACCATTCTATTAACCCTGGAACCTGACTGTGGGGTCAATATGATCTTGAATCAAGAGAATCATAATCTTAAATCAAGATTATAATTCTCTTCATTCAAGATTATATTATCTTAAACCAAGACTTGGTGCAAGATATTATGATCTTGGATAAAGATAATATGATCTTAAATCAAGATAATTACATACTTGGTTTAAGATAATATGATCTTAAATAAATGGTTTAAGTGGCTTTGATTTAAGGAAATGTCCTTAAATCTAGGACCTCAAATGCCAAGTCATAGCGTTGAACATATCGAAAGCCATGGCGGCTTTGGTTCAAGATCGTTTTGCTTTGATTCAAGATATCCTTTTTTTCTGTGTATTGCAATTGAAATAATTGAATAGTAGTTTATAATACAAGGACGAAAAATACTGAAATTTCCACTCGAGCTCGGAGAGCGAGGTTTTCAACCGTAATCACTATAAAAACAGTTTTTGTCCGTATATCATACACTATTTTTTATTTGATTGTAATATCTTAATAATTAACCTTGTATTTTTGAGAGAAAAGTTATATAAGAGTACAAATATAATCAATATCAATCAACCAACAGATTTACAGTTTTATTATAAAAGATAAGATAATTTAAATTGAAAAGTATACATTTTTATGCAGAATACAATAAAATACTAAAAGGAGGAGGTCGTTTGTCCGAGTTTCCTAGATTGGCCTCTGCTAAGGGCCTAGAGACGGGGCCTAGAGACGCCCCTGCTTCTAAAGTAACTGTTGATTTATCCTGAACATGTATCGTAACTGAAAAAGTAAAAAATTATTCACTAGAGTTACTTTTTTCAGTATAACTAGAATTTGGATGTAATGGAAATTAATAGTGAAGAAAATTTACCAGTAACTATACATCTTTTTCTTTTCTGTTGTAAACGATCTCTGGGTGAAGTATAGTCCAGTCACGGAAGTTTTTCTTCAAAGCCTTATTTTTTTAACTGCTTTTAAAAATGGGAATGTTAGAAATAATAGCACAAGAAAAAATTGCTTTTAATTTAAAGAAAAATTTACTGTGCCAATTAAAGATAAAACACGACCCTTATGTTATTGGAAAAACCATTGAAAAATCCATTGAAATGTGTTGGGAAATATTTAGAAATCTATTGAGACTTATTGATATTGATATTGATATTGGGCATTATTCATTAGTTTTTTCAGTTGTATTCTCAATAGTCCGAAATCACTACTGCAAATATTTTTGTCAATAGAATTTTTAAACAAATACTAATTGAATAAAATATTACAAATAGAAATTTCGGCCTACTAAAAAACTATTTCGTTACAGTAGTAAATACTGAAAGTTGAAAAATAAGGTTGAAAATTTTAGTCATTTCAACTTATATTTTTATATAGTCCACGTGGACTTGCAGCCAGTTAACGTTTCATTCTATCCAATCAAATTTTATAAAAGATTTATCCACACCCAAAAGGCATTTGTAGTAATATATAATTACTGGACCGGCTTTAATTTGTTTTATTGATGTTCTATGTATCGAGCTATATAAGATAAATACGTATTTAATATAATAAAATTTAATTACTTTCCTGTCTGACATTTATCTGTTTTAAATGTAAACATTCTACTATAAATGTGACACCGACTATACTGTATATACTGTATATTTCATTAAAAAACGCTATGGTTTGGACTATTGGCAGTGTGTCTCAACGACTCTCTAGGTCTCATTGTTCGGTAATCAGACTGCGGGTAGCGATTGTAAGCACTCTACCACGCTGGGATTTTCTTGTGTACGGACATACGTACTATTTGTTTTCCGCTAGAACACATTAATCTGTTTTAAATGTAAACATTCTACTATAAATATGACACCGACTATACTGTATATACTGTATATTTCATTAAAAAACGCTATGGTTTGGACTATTAGCAGTGTATCTCAACGACTCTCTAGGTCTCATTGTTCTGTAATCAGACTGCGGGTAGCGATTGTAAGCACTCTACCACGCTGGGATTTTCTTGTGTACGGACATACGTACTATTTGTTTTCCGCTAGAACACAGCCTCGCCAGATGATTGCGTTCTATTGTTTATCGCAGAAACGCAGAGGATGTCAATTGTGTTCATTATTCATATGAGATGGAGCTTTTCCACGATTTTTTTATACGAGTAATGGATATGCAAACAAATGGGTATGACACACAATAGTATATTTATAATGGATTAATCAGGAAATCTACAAAAGAAAAGTATGAAAAAGCATCACATTGATGAGTATATATACTCATAAATTCCTTTGGGTCATAACTGGGCCTAAAATTGAAATCTTTGTTATATTTCAGTTTTATCAAAGAAGGGGCATACATGCAGGGCATATTCTAGCAACAGTTGTAATAAAATGCAGTTGAGTTGCACATAGACATTTGTTATTACAATTTCTGTACTTTTACTTAGGCATTACTTAGGTAAGTTACATTTAAAAAATTATTATGTTTTATTTCACTGGTACATTTAAGACAACTGATTTTAGATCATTTCCTTTGAGTTATTTAATTTTCATGGACAAATAGACAAAAGTGTTAGGTTTTATAGGATTCCAACCAAAAATTATTTTGTGGGACCATAATAAAATCATCGAAAAGTTCATTACCTCTAGTGATCTTACTGTCAACAATTGTGCTAGATAAGTTTTCAGGTAAATTTTTAAAAGGTAATATATGATTGGTCAAATTTAAATTTTTAAATAATCTTATTGCAATATTGGTCTATATATGAAAAAGTAGATTGAGTTGCTTTTCGTTCGCGAAACGAGCAACAAGTTATTTATTTGAGGTTATGTTGAGAGAGATTTTTAAAATATTATAATACAACCTAGATAGGTTAGAAGTAAAAAGACAAAACATAGGAATGAGACATCCCAGACCTGCATAATAGCAGGTCCTAATTAATTAGAAATTGGAATTTGAGATTGGTTGGTCGGATAGCCTTAGTAGCTAAGACCATAAAACTGAATGGAAGAAGAAGAAGAAGAAGAAGAAGAAGAAGAAGAAGAAGAAGAAGAAGAAGAAGAAGAAGAAGAAGAAGAAAAAGAAGAAAAAGAAGAAAAAAAGAAGAAGAAGAAGAAGAAGAAGAAGAAAAAGAAGAAGAATAAGAAGAAGAATAAGAAGAAGAAAGAAGAGATTAACTGCCTGATGAATATCTATCCAGAGGCGAGTAGCCAGTCACTCTTACCTGGGTAGGCACCTGGGTGGCAGCTTTTTCCTACTTTGCTCTACAAAACTGCCATTCTAAAATGCGGTAGTCATTTATGCTAAATTTACTTTCATACACAATATAATTTTTTATTAGATATAATTACTCTGTGTTAAATGGCGTGCAATAACATACTGCAGTAAAGCACAACGTATATTATTAATAAATTTAATTTACGTACGAGGTATATTAAATTTAAATTAATAATAAAGCAAAACCTCAACAAAACGTATGCATTTATAATCATACTAAAACACATTTTTAAATTAATTATATTTGATGAACACTATATAAATATAGGGCTAAAGGCAGTATCTGACTCAAATAAACATAACACATAAAATTAGTATTAAAAACTCATTATTTGTATCACCCACAACCCTCTCTGAAATCGAAATTATAATAAAAATGTGTGTAAAAAGCAATCAAGTGGTCTAGATGAAATAACTGGTAAAATAATAAAAGAAGTTTGTGATATAATGACTATTATATCACATACTTCTTTTATTTATATATACATGTATATTTAGGGAATTTCCTTTATGGATTGGTATTGAAGACTTAAAGGACTATATCGTATTTTGGGCTAAATCGCCTGCAGCGATAAGACTTTACATGCATATAGATACATAAAAAATAAATACTTAGCCAAAATTTTAGCCCTTCTTATGTCCTAGAAAATACTTTAATTAATTGTTTTAATTACCAATTTTGACATAGGCTAATGAAGGATTTGGCAACATTGCACGTTTCATGTGTCAAGTGTCATGAAAGTAAAAGGTTTTGTTAGCAGGCTATTAAAATGTAAAAAGCTATTAAAAAATGTAAGAATTTTAAGCAGTTAATGTTTTATAGGTTAAATATAAAAAAAAATTATTGGTTTTAAATGATGCATTGTTGTCAGGTTTACGATAACAAAAAATGTTTATTTTTTTATGTAATAATGTTTTCTTCAAATAAACTTTATAAACAGTTTTTTATCAATTTTCTTCATAATTTTGCACTGTTTTAAACAAAAACATATTTTCCTCATTTAGCCCAAAACTCCCATTTAAAACAATATCTTTCTTTATGTTGCGAATAATAAATTTCTACACGGAGTCTGTCCGCCTGCCAGTAGTGTCATCTCGTAAATTCTTTATGAACTTTTAAATATGGCTGTCGTTAACGTCGTTTATTGTATATAACGCACTTTGGTACAAACATTTCTAATTTTGAACAAAATGTTTCTTTATTCGTGAAGCTGCGAAAAGTATGACAATATGCAGAAGATAGCTAAAATCGAAAACTAATTGAAAATCATTCATTGTGGGAGGCATAGCGTAGTGGCTAGCGCGTATGCATAGCAAGTCTACTATCGTGAGTTCGATTCTCACTGGCGCCGATTTGCCTTTTTCAGTTAATTAATAATTGAAATTTGGTGAAGGCGATAAGTGAAACGGACACTCCCTAGAAACTGGTTCGAAAGTCAGTATAAGCCGGTGGTTCCCTCTACTACTAGCCCACACAAGTCCTGGACTTAGGGGATGCTTAATTAAGTAGAATAGTACGAGGTTAAACAAACAAACAAACAAACAAACAAACAAACAAACAATTCCAGGATGCGTCGCATTCACCAAAATTGTAAAGAGTCCAAATTGTTTTTTAATCATTCCTTTTCGCGACATGTCAGATAATACAAATGAAATTCGACGCAGAAAAAAAATTGAGTTAATTTCAAATACAAAAAAAAAATGATTTTTGATCAATTAACGAACAAAGATCTACAATTCTGCTTTTTTATATGCTTTTTTTTATCAGGATTCAACAGAAACAAATAAAATGTATCACACGAAAAATTTTAGAGCGTTTCATGGTCAAATGCTTTATAATGAAAAATTAGATTTTTCATTTTTAATTTGTGATAAAAAAAAATAAATTATGAAAAAGAGCCAAAAAATAAAGAAATGTACCTCAGGAACAAAAATTAACATGTTTTACTTTTATATGTTCAATATAATATATTATACAAAAGTATTGAATTTGAAATTGAATTTTTTTTCGATTTTTTCACTTTTTTCGACGTTTCCGAAGCTTTTAAAACTTTTGAGGCCATGTTAAAAAACTCGAGTACGTTTTGAGCTAGAAATCTGAAATTTAGTATGCAGGTGTATTGGCGTCATAACTCGGATAAGTTCGAAGATGGGGAAAGTCGAGCTTACCGAAAAGGACGTAACTGCTCAAGTCGCTTACTTCACCAATAATCAGGTTTTTTTATTCCAAACAAAAACATAAGAAGTCATTTTTTTACTATGGAGTCTTCTTTTCGAAATATAGTGGTCTAAAGTCTTAAAACAATCTCACACATGTTTTTTGGGTTTTACGCTTATATTTCGTTATAGTCGAGTTTTTTTTTTGAAATTTGAGTTTGTGTCATTTTTACATGCGCAGAACTGCTCAGGCAAACACAAGTATGCGCAGAAGTGTTTGAAAATACATACAAATGTTCAAAAGTGTTCTGGCAAACATATACAAATATACCATGCGTAGTAGGATTGGATGAAACATATTTATGCGCAGAAGTGTTTAATAATACATACGAATGCACAAAAGTGTTTTGGAAACATATAAAAATATACACAATATACACAATAGTGTTTTGGCAAGCATATACAAATATACCATGCGCAGTAGGGTTTAGTGGACTTTTTTTCCTATTTTCGTAATCTTTTTAATACATTTATTTATTTTATACCTTTCCCGCAGCACATCTAATTTTTTTACTGCACAGCCCCCTTAACCCTCTTAACCCCTGGGTCCAGGCTTTGGAAATAACCACCAATTATAATATATATTAAAAAAAAACTGGTAACGACCTCAAATAACAAACAATTGAGTTGTAGGATATAGGACAAAAAGAAAACAATGCCAAAAACTTTATTAACTAATACATATATTATATAATATATAATATTATTATATTATATAATATTATAAAATAATTATCTGTAGATAATATAAATTTTATGTAGCAGACAGCTATAAGTAGTTTAATTATTACTAATGATATATCGTAAATTATACTTTAATATTTTAATGATTAGTTAGTTAATAATTACGATGAAAAACCAGAATACAAGGCATTTACACCATAAATTACCTTTTTTTTTGGGAGAAAATGGCACGGATTTTTTCCCTGGAATGTTAAATATTTAACAAGGATAGTTAAAGTTCGGATTTATGACTATTTAAACTACAGTAAATAAGAGGTTTATTTTACTGCAATTAAACTAACGCTATTTAATGTAGGTGATTTACAGGCAATTAAACTAATGCTTTTTAATGCAGGTGATTTACAGGCAACTTTTGTATTGCATTAATTGACTTAACGCTATCACGTTCTTATTGGTAAAACAAGTTAATATAACACAGGCCAACAAATTTTCAACTTTTGAAAGTTGATTTGGATCTGACAGCTGATTTTGATTAATTTGGTTATGTTGATTTCGAATATAACTTCCGATTTTGTCTATCACAAAAGAGTTTTGAACAACCGCACAGTGGGCCAGGAAAAAGAAAACAGGGCAAAATTCCGAATTATTGCATATGAATATTTTTGATACCGCTGATTTCGAATAAAATATCGAAAACTAAAAAAGAAATCCGCGCCATTATAATGCATTATAATTAATTATAATGCAGTATAATGCATTAGGATGGTCCAAAATTTTATTTTTATTTCTACCTTTCGATGTCCATAACTTAAAAATTCTACACTTTATGTTAAATAATGAGCATGGCTTATAGCTGAAAAAAATTATAGGTCATGGAATCACAAAAATGCTTGTTTGGCTTGTATGTAAAAAAAATCCAAAATGTTTTTTTTTTAAACTTACAAAGTTTTCATTTTTTTTAGTTTTTTTTTTCGAAAACGAAAAACAAAAAAAACTAAAAAAAAATTTTCAAAATTTTTATATTTTTATTTCTTTTTGCGAAACGTAAAAAAAAATTATTTTCTTTTTATTAAAAATTATATTTTTTTATTTAAAAAAAAAAGTTTAACTTTTTTCTTTTTGGGGATTACTTTCGAAAACAACAGGGATCTTCCCCTCATAGAACTTCATTTTTCAAGTCTATCGGATTATTCGCTCTTGAGTTATCGTGTCTACAAAAAACGTAACATCGAACAGACGGACGGACAGACGGACGACATTTTCAGTCAGTTTCTTATTTTTTCATGAAACGCATTTGTATCCAAGAATTTTTTGTCTAGCACGTTTTATGGCGAATTTGGGAAATTCGAAACTAACGTGAATAGTAGTTTGAGGTTATGTGTTTGACGTTTACTAATTTTTTGACAGCAGATATGTAAAATCAGCTGATTGTAACTTCCCAACCGTTGTCATAGGTATCATAAGCACTAGCTACTAACTAGGTCGAAGGAAAAAATACAAATTGTTTTTGAAAATCAAGAAAAAATGGCTGATTCAAATGTCAAAAGTTGCAAAAATATGGTCGGAAAATAGTTATGGTCCATTTTTTCAAGCAAGATAGTAAATTAAAAATCGCACAGTAAATATTTTTACAACAGGTTTGAATAGTATAAGTTTTTGTATAGAATATAGTTATGTTTTATAAAATAAATTACACAGTATATTCGCACATCCAAAATATTAAAAATATTCACTATGCGATTTTTAATTTACTATCTTGCTTGAAGAAACAGACATAGATAAAGGTTTTTGAGGTTGCTGATTACAAAAATTCTATTCTAAATTTTGTAAAGAAAATAGGGTGTCCAATATGAGGAACATAAATGTCAAAAGTTCTGAAAATAGTATTTTTTTGTTAATAAAATGGCGAAACCTATATGGTGGACATAAAGTTCAAAACTTTCCAAAATATTGCCTAAATATAGTAAGATGGGGGTTTTTGAGGTCGCTGATTATAAGAATAATATTATTTGTGGCTAACATTAACGTAAAGAGTAGTTTCCTTTCTTTGAAAACAGTTTTTGAGATAAACAGTTAAAAAATATTTGTCCGAAAATGATTATATACAATTTCTGACGTCGCTAATTCTGAAAAGACTAACTATTTATTTATTTGTAAAGAAAATGGTGGTGCTAATATAGCGAACATAAATGTCAAAAGTTGAGTAAATAGAGCCGGTTTGTTTTTCACCCAAAATTTGTTTTAGGGTGGTATTGGCTGATAGCGTTACGTATTTATAGAGTAGGGGATAATTCTCAACGTCACAAAGCGTTACATGGGGAAGGGGGTCGCAAATGCAAAATTTTGTTTACGTATTTAAGTATAATCCCTAACTAATAATATTTTCGATAGGAACATTGAAATGAAAACAGGGCCGTAGCTATGGGGGGAATGGGGGGACCCTTCCCCCACCTATCTTAAAATCAAAAAAAGTTCATTATTTCATGGATTAAAAACAACATAAAAGTTGCATATTTCATGGATTAAAAATATAAAAGTTGCATATTGTTTCTAGGGTGGGACTTTTTTTTTTTTTTTTAGTCATGAACTTTTTTTTGACAAGGAAAAAAGTTGTGTTTTTAGGCTAAAAAAAGAAAAAAAGTTGCAATTTTTGACCTCCTCCCCCCCCACCAAATCTCCTTCGCTACGGCCCTGAATGAAAATTTACATTTTTTTGAATAAACCATAGCAAAAATGTTATCTCTGTTATCTTTTTTTCTATTTTTTTCTATGGTTTATTTAAATCAACTCCAATATGAGTAAGGATCAAGAATTTCTTAATTTAAACATTTTTTTGGTTAGTTTCGTTTATCATCATCATCCATCCTAGGGATAGAAAGTTCTTTATTTAATAATTCTTAAATAAATAATTATAATTATAATAATATTTCCAACAGGATGCTTCTTGAAATTTATTTAGGGTTATTTGTGAAAAACACTCGGAAAAGAAGCAAATAAAAACTTTATTGCATTACATAATCATGCCAACGTTTCACCTAATATTTAGGCTTCTTCAGGGCTAAAAAGACATAAAAATTATAAAACTTTTTGGTAAGTTTTTAATTTATTAATTTCTTTTATTTTTGTTTGAATACATTTTTTCCCAAAAAAAAAAGTCAGTTTATAATGTCCAAGTTATGTCCAAAAAGTTTTATAATTTTTATGTCTTTTTAGCCCTGAAGAAGTCTAAATATTAGGTGAAACGTTGGCATGATTATGTAACACAATAAAGTTTTTATTTACTTCATTTCCGAGTGTTTATCACAAATAACGCTAAATAAATTATAATTATCTAATTACACTAGGCAACAAATCGCAACTTTTTTTTTTGCCCCGATCGGAAAGTAAATTTTTCTTACTAATTCGAGGGTGTAGAATTCGAATCTGACCTTAGCACCTAAAATTTTTGAGATATAAGTTCAGGTAATAATGACGTTTTTTTTTCAAAATCTTTAAAAAAAAGAGTAGAATTTTGAAAATTTTAGTGTATATTAAAAAAAAATACGAAGAATTCAAAAATCTATATGTCAAGAACCTACTGTCAGAGTAAGTACGCGAAAAAAAATAAAAAGGTTAAAATGAAAGTGCAGAGTTTACTTAATTGCTCATTTGTGGCAAAACTATCAAATTTTTTTAAAAAATTTATAGAACTTAATTTGTAGATTATAAAATTCTCTACAAAAATATTTATACAAATATATTTTTATTTTGCTTAGTTTGTTCCTAAAAAGTAAATAAATGAAAAAGATATAAAATTAAAGTACACAGTGTAAACTTTTTTCCCGAGCCCAAAAAATATATTTTTCTTATCAATTTAAAGGCGCCAAATCCAAATTTGACCTTAAAAAAAATTCAGCACGTCTTATTTTTTAAATTTTAATACATGCAATTATGCCAATTTAAAAATAATTTATAAAACAAAATATTGTGTTTTTTTTTTGTTTTTTTAATGGTTCTACATCATAAAAATGTTACTTTATTACATAAGAACCATAATACGTAACATTTTTTTAGTTCATTTTTGACCTCCTAGTAATGATTTTTGACAATTTTTTAGCATGAGTACGTGGCGATAAGCTTGTCCCCTTATGCACCCTTCTTCTTACCCTCCACCCCTACTTAGTTTTGTCACATTATCCATTTTTTTTAAATATTTTTTTTTTCATAATATCCCTATTTATTCTACCTATGAATTTAAAGTTTCTATGTTTTAAGTTGGGTATTTTTTAACTAATATTGAGTCGCCGAATCCAAATTTGTCCTTGGAGTATTTTTGTCTCCCATGATTTTAGAACAAAAGAGGGATAAAATAATGATTTTTTAAGATTTTTATCATATTTTTCTCAGAAAACTTAGGTAATAGAAATATTCTGAGGCCAGATTCGGTTTCAGCGACCCAAAATTAGTTAAAAAACATATGACTCCAATCGGGGCAAGAAACCGTGTTGCCTAGTGTTATCTAAGTTTATCCCCTTATAACTGCCAACTGTAAATATCTACACACTATTCGCATGTGATTAAATGAAGTAAATGAGCATCTCGGCATTTCGTGTAATAAAAACATTAGTGCATGTCTCAAAATTCGATTTTAATTGCGCATTAAGGCTTATTTTTGTTATTTTGTAAGACACAATAATCACTCTACAGTTGACTCTTCAAGATTATAGTTCTTAATAAAAAATAAACGTGTAAGTTTTATAGCCTTTTAGGTTAAAAATCCCATTAAATGTAGTTCTTGAAAGGATTAGTTGATAAAAGATCAGTAAAAAATAACTGTCAAATCAATTAAATACACTATATTTTTTTTATCGATTGATTCTAAAAGCCACACTTTTTGTTCATGTTTAACGGGCGAAAAGTTGAACTTTGTGGCCCTAGGGCCAAAAAGATTTTTTCGCCCCCTAAATTAAAACTAGTTATATTTAAGCTTTTTAAGAGAAGATGCTTTCAAAATGTGTCTTTTAACCTAAATTATTTTATTTTAAATGTAACCGTCTTAATTTATTGTCTATATGTTTAAATGTATGTATTCTAAAGTGCCCACAGTCCCCTTATAAAAACCTGACAAGGCCCGCCCTGAAGATGCTTCAATGATTGAAGCGAAAACGCTCGGCTAATCTTATTTATTTATAACAATTATACCGATATACAAAGAATCATAGTTTTTCATTATACATTCACGGTATACACGTCAAACCCACAGTAAGATGCTTTACCTTTACTGTAATATTTATAAAGAAATATGACCTTTTGGTCACTTTTGGTCTTAAACTGACTGTTCTTTTTGGCCAGATACAGTTATTATAATCATTTCATACAAAATAAAAATTTCTTCTATAACATAACCTCAAAATATATGTTAACTGATTAATCTGTATTAATCCACTAAAATAAATTAAAAACACAAAATTTCAGTTGTAAAATCAATTTCAATTTTTATAATATTCATAGAACAGTTTTGGAAGTATTATTATTTTCATAACAGACACATTGTAACAGAAATTAATCACCAAGCTATAGCTTTTTTAATTTGAAAATGAAACCGTACGCAAAAGAAACGATTTAATTCTTTTTTAGCTATTTGATTGGATAGCAATTTGCCATGGATAACTAGATAAGTAATAAAACAGGAAAAAGAAATATTTTTTGCAATTTAAGTAAGTATATTTTAATAATTTGTTATAATTAGTAACAATCGAATAAAAAATATTGTATAATACACGGGCAAAAAGATAAATTTCGATTTCGTAGGTTTATTACCCTCGGGCTGGCCCTATCCGCCGGCCCTCGGCTTCTAAAAACCTACTAAATCGAAAAACTTAACTTTTCGCCCTTGTATTACATATAACTATTATTTTAATTATACATCACAAATATTGTGACGTCGTATAAAAAAATCTGTACTACTACATGTGGTGTGACACTAGGGTGGACCTTATTTTTTTACTGTTTTAAAATTTTCATTCTGCTGGACCTAGAAAATCTTAAAAGTATGAGGGTGATCAAACTTCTTTAAAGGTCCCAATCGGACCTCTAAAATCTTGAAATTACGCAAAAATCGTAAAAAATCGTTGAAAATGGACTGTACTTTTTGCATCAGTGGAAAATTTAAAAGCCTTGATATTTTTTTTTTTCAAAATGATCAAAGGATTCTATCACGTGTCGAAAATCCGCCTAAGTTGCCCCTATAACACTAAATTTGACGAATTTTCACCATAAATGTGAGAAACGCAAAAAAGCATTTAAAAAATATTTCAATCTGAACTTAACTTAATTTTATTTAATGTACATTAATAATATAAAATAATTTAATAAAAACAAAACGAGCTAAGCGCCAAATAAGAGGCCTTTTTGAGTGCTCTTGTTTGGTGCTCAGCTAATTTGTTTTTGTTAAATTATTTTAAATTATTAATGTACATTAAATAAAATAAAGTCCAGACATTTTTTTTTAATTGCTTTTTTAAGTGAGAAACTCATTTATGGTGAAAATATGTCAAATTTAATATTTTAGGGGAAATTTCTAGGATTTTCGGCACCTGATAGAACACTCGAAAGGAACAAATCAAGATTTCAAGGCTTTTAAATTTGTCACTGATACAAAAAGTATAGTCCATTTTCAACGATTTTTTACAATTTTTGCGTAATTTCACGATTTTAGGGGTCCAATTGGGACCCTTAAAGAAGTTTGATCACCCTCATATTTTCAGGATATTCTAGATAGACCATAATTTTAATTTTAAAATAATAAACAAAATAAGGTCCAGGACATTGCTAACTTAAAACCATTCTAGTGTCCATAGTTAAGTTCCTGTACTAACAGAACAAGACATTATGTAAAAATTTAGATCTGCAGTGCCTCTCCCAGTATATGATAAAATCTGCATTATATATGAGGCGTATAGTGCAAGAGTGGCCCATATGTGTTTTTTGAGATTTGCGTTTTTTTTTATAAATGTAATAAGGAAATCTACATCTTTCATTAAATACCACCCTCATAACAGGGTTTTTTTTTGGCACGATACAAGCATTTAAAGCACTATTGCATTATTAAAATTATCGCTTTTATTAGTGCAAGAGTGGCCCACAGGTATAGGCTACCAGTCAAATATATTATTGGGGATGTTGAAAAAGCCAACTGCATAATTAAAAATGTCAATTTTATTCTTAAAAAAGCTAACAAGGCAAGTTTTACCAAGGATTTATAAAGATATTTTTAGAAACATTCTTAAAAAAGCCAAAATTTGTTTTATCGAGAAAGTTATTTGTTCGCCCCAAAACAAATCATTTTCTGCACAAATGTAGGTGCGTTATGTCACCAATTTTGTACATTTTGTTTTATTAATAAAAATTAATTACCACTTACCTTAAACTTTGAGATCATAGGAACTGAAATCCTTTTAGGTACTTGAACAATGTTTACGCATTAGTTATTCTTCATTTATAAAGGTAATTACTCCAAGAACAGTAAAAAACGTTTATTTAACTATTCCAAAGCATAACTATTGGTATTTTGACTATTCATTTATTAAATAACGAACATTTCTTTCACATGTAAAAATAATTAAAATTTCAAAGTAAAATGTGAGGTTAGATCTACTAAAAAAAAACGTGTTATTGAAGGTCAGATCTCGTTCGTAAAGTGGCCCAAAATGAACACAATGTATAGTGCAATAGTGACCCACCAATTTTTTTATCTAAGAAAGTAAAGAAAGTAAAATAAATTTGTTTGTCATACATTACCTTAATGTTGGTTGAGTCTAAAAACCCTAGCAGAAAATTTTTAAATAAAATAATGCGTCCTAGTTCAAAGATAAAAAATCGGAGAAATTTAAATAGAAATATTTCCATAAAGTGAGATGGGCCACTCTTGCACTATACGCCTCATATGGTATAAATTTTAATTAGTGGATTCTCTGAAATGCATTTATTGAAAATAACATATTCCATTCATAAATAAGTATGCTTGTATAATAGTATATTACTGCATGAAACTGTACTTCAAAGCCACGTCAATAATATCTTAATCTTCAAGATGTCTATAAGTAGTTCCATTAAATGTGAATCAATCGCTTCATATATTAATAGCTGATAAGAAATTTAATTAATACATTTTATTAAGAGATATCTGTAATTATATTATAACACCTACAACACCTACACGTTACAAAATATACAACAATAAATTTTCTGTTCAAGCTTATCATCTAAATACACAGCCGCACATTAAATTCCGAACACCTAAAAAATTGATTTTTTTTTTAAATTCAAATATTTCGAAAACTAATTAAGGAACACTGGAGGAACTCGGAGGAACTCCCAAGGAACTCAGAGGAACTCCGAAGAACTCCGAAGAACTCGGAGGAACTCGGAGGAACTCTGGAGGAGCTCCGAGGAACTCCGGAGGAACTCCGAAAGAACTCAGAAGAACTCTGAGGAACTCAGAGGAACTCTGAGGAACTCTTTGCAAAAAGGAACTCTTTTGTTCAAATTTCAGACGCGGTCAGCCCCTCGTCTAAAACCCAGATTTTAGATTACATTTAAAAAATTACAGTTCTCTTGAAGACGGTGACATTAATACTTATTTACATATATGGTAAGGCGTGAAAATAAGACTTTTCTTGTCCAGAAATGTTGGACTATACTCCATCCATTTATGCAAGATAGTAAGGGACGCAGCCCGTTTTACACCACAGAGCACATTAATAGCATAATTATGCATAAATCGCAGTGTATCAAAAACTTAACAGATGTCGGTACTGATTTCCTGGAAAGGGCCTATCCAAAGACTTGCATAACAAGCGTAGTATATAAGAATGCGATGCCAGGATTGGCTTGAGGTGTCGTCATGTATCATGTAATGGTTGTTATGCTAGCCTCTGGATAGGCCTTAAGTTATAACTGTAACCTAAAAATTTGACGTTTTCCTTGTGTTCAATATAATTTACGTTTGTACAATATGTAGAATATGCTAATTTAGTGTGAGTGTATGAAGAATAAACTAAAAAAGTACCTTTTCAATACCATACAAAATAACATTAAGTATAACTATTTTTTTATGTAACTTTCTCTTCTTTTATTAGCTTTAACGACCGTCAATCATTGTCAGACAAAAAATTTCACAATATTTTATGTTAAAAGGTACGAGTTTTTAACTAATGATGTAGCTTAAAAATCGAGGTAATTTTAAACTACTATCTTGCATAATTGGACGGACTATAGTTTGTATTATAACTTATAATTTAAAAGTCAGGGATAAAGCTGACAAGACAAAAAGTAATCGGGGTGACCAAGCATTTTTAAACAACCCTCGTACACTAGGTTTCAAAAATAATGAAAAGTGGGGTTATAAAAAAAATACATTGTGAGGAGTTTTTTCCATTTGACAAATTGTTGGTTACTTGTCAATAAATTTAGGTTAAAGTATTAATATTATTATTAATTAAAAAGTCACATCGACGTCAAAGTCAAAAATTTTTGGTGTATTTTTTAAAATTGGGAGAAAAAAAGCAGAAAAACAAGAATACTCGAAGAATATGATTTAAAGACATAATTTTTAAATTAAGGAACAATGAGAAATAGTTGTAGGAGGCCAATTTACTAGTAGTGTTTTTTAAAAATAAAGGTATTTAAAACAAGTTCTTAAGATATAATAATATTGATAAGGGGTATTATACATTTTAGGAATAGTGATATTTTAGAATATAAATACAGTAATTAAGAATAGACTGTCTTTATTCATTTATTTTGTTTTTGCTGCTAAAATGAAGTACTCTACCTAAACTATCAGAAAATGATAAAAAATAAATGGGTATTTTTTATTGTAAAACAGTTATTTCACGCACACCGTTATCAATATCGTAAAAATTTAAAATAGCTAAAATATATAGTAAACCTAATTTTCCCAGAAGAATTTTTGACCGAAAATGGAAAATTTACAAAAATTTAAAAAAATCACATCTTTACCAAAAAATTTTTTTGAAAACTTTTTTATGCTTAAAGCCTCTAGTAATAGGATATAGATAATAAAAAAAGTTTCACCAAAATCCGAGACATTCAACAGGTGGTATTGATTCATACAGAAATACCCATATGTGTGAGTATTTTTAGATTTTAAGCTTTCACGGCCATTAAGATATAAAGAACTTTCACTTTCGGGTTTAGACCGTGTTAATGGATTTTCGTTTGGAAAATCCATTAACACGGTCTAAACCCGAAAGTGAAAGTTCTTTATGTGTGAGTATTTTTTAGAACGGAATCGAGAAATCACGAACTTTCTAAACAACCCCCGTATTAAAAAATAAATAAATATGGGAGCTACAAATTAATTCTTTGGCAATATATTGTATAATTTTTTAATTTTTCGTTAAAAAAAGTCAAACATATGTGTTAGTATTTTTTAGATAAAACGGAATCCACGAATCACGTAAGGTAAATGTCCCAAATATCGGACACGCCCCAATTATCGGACACTTTTTCACGTTTTTACAAAAAATAAGATATTTAAGTATTAAAATCAAACAAATATTTTTTATTCGAAATTATGAATATATTTGAATCACAGAGTAAGTACCATTTGCCACTCATATCGTATTTTTTAAGCCCTAATAACTAATCAAAATTAAAAAATTATTATGTCTACTCCAAAGTTTTTTATTGAAGCATTTTATTTAAAAAAATACCTACAATTGTTTCAACCCTTGAATTTAGGGTCATCTTCAGGCTAGAAGTACAAAAACATGTAAGGAAATTACCTAATTACAAATTGGTTAAGCTTACCTAAAATAGTCAATAAATTTAAAAACAAACAACACGGACTACATTATAAACATACACATAGCTTACTGATAAAATTTTTTAAAAATAAGTTTAGGTACAGACATCTATTGGACATTTAAATAAATTACTTAAAATTTGTTAAAATAATAAAAAGATTTTTAGTATTGATATCTACAGATAAGAGAGATTG
The DNA here is from genome assembly GCA_958510825.1 of Brachypterus glaber. Taxonomy (NCBI): domain Eukaryota; kingdom Metazoa; phylum Arthropoda; class Insecta; order Coleoptera; family Kateretidae; genus Brachypterus; species Brachypterus glaber. The sequence continues at coordinate 12,191,183 of OY294045.1, forward strand.
ATTAATTTTAATAATTAAGAATGAAATCGAACTTATAGATGACCTAGTTTAAAAACAATAAAACAAATAAATTAATTTAAATATTAAAAAATAATTCTATGAATTACTATTTATTTAATAGGGGTTTGAGGAAATTTGGATTGGAGTTTAGGATGTTATGGAATATACGTAGATGTTGGAACTCTGTTTGTTCATTGATTAATTTGTTGCTAAAAAATTTATTATGGTAGGTAATAGTAAATTGTTCTAGTAAGTCTGTTATTCTATTGTTACTGGAAATATATAAAATGTTACAATCACCGTCAAAAGAATGATTTTGTGATAAAATGTGGTTCGCGAAGTTTGATTTGTGTTCCAACCCATTCAAATCGACATTGTTGTTTTTTAAAAGTTTTAAATGTTCACCTATTCTAGTAGAGACTTTGCTATTGTAGCTATTTTTTATAAATAAAATGCTTCAATAAAAAACTTTGGAGTAGACATAATAATTTTTTAATTTTGATTTATCAAAACTCCAATATGAGAATGGATCTCGATCACAGTTATCTAATAACTAATAAACAGTAATGTTTCAGCACACGGAAAAAAAAATTATAGCTAGGAGCGCTATAACACACATACCAAGCAAATTATAATCGCTTATTATATAAATACAAGGCTTTCTCTTACAATTATGGCAGTCAGTGTAAAAATTTATATGAAATACTTTAATTGTTTAGTGAATAATAAAATATAACAAATAGTATGGCATTTATAGCTTAAATAGATTTAATTATTGTCCGTGCTAATAATTTTTATAATATAATAAAATTTCTGTAAATTTATAATAGTGCCTGTAATAAATATAATCGTGTCTGTAATATATATAATCGTTTCCAATTTATTTTTAACATTATTAGTTATTGTGTCCCTTATAATCTATAGCTTAAATCACTATAATTTGCCACTGTTACCAAATATCTTATAATGTATAGCGCAGAGCCCACTAATTTCTTTCCGTGCAGCCGTGAAATCTATAGCTTTTTTCTAAGCAAAGTAATTAAGCCAAAGTTTAACTGAAAAATTATTTTTTTATATTAGGTATTGTTAAAATGTCTATTAAACTCTTTCTAATTCATAATATTGTAGTTTTATACCAATTTAAACCACTTTTGATGTTAGTTTTAAGATATGTTTATATTAATACTGTGTCCGATAAATAGGACAATAAAATATAAACAGTTCCATAAATCGGACGGCCGTCCGGACAGACTAGCACTTTCAAATAAGCCGTTTATTAGGCATTTTAGTAACCGTCCGATATTTGGGTCTACACTATAATTATGTAAGACCTAAATATCGGACACCATAAAATAATGCAAAGTCCATGAACTTGCAATATTATCTGGACGATTATATAAGTATATCGCCAATATTTTTTGTAGATCTCAGCTATAGTTAATTATAATCATGCAATTAAGCATTTTTGTTCATAGAATCGTTATTCCAATTCTCTCAATAATTTTAAAGACACATATTAGTCAAGTAAAACCCTATGCATAGGCTTTTACTTATATGCTTGGTATAGGTATTCTATAATAATAATATAAAATTTTATAACGTTTTGTCATAAAACCTACAGCGAGTAAGTTTATAAAAAATAATGAAAAATATATACATTTGCATTATATTAATAAATTATTATTTTTTTTATTTATTCAATACCTATACATAGTCCGATAATTGGGACACAACTAGTACGATATTTAGGACACTATATCCGATATTTGGGACATTCGTGCTTTTTTTTTTGTATTTTACTTAATATTAAAAAACTATCAAAAACTAATATATATTTAATTTATTTTTTTGATAAATGAATAAATTTGAAACTAGAAGTATACATTATATAGTTATTAAGGTTCATATGTAATTTTAACACACCATTAAAGTCTGAAATTGCTCTAAAGTGTCCAATATATAGGACCGTTACCTTACTTTCTAAACAACCCCCGTATCAAAAAAATAAATAAATATGGGAGCTATAAATTAATTCTTTGGCAATATATTGTATAATTTGTCTATTTTTCGATCAAAAAAAGTCGAAACTAACATATGTGTGAATATTTTTTAGATAAAACGGAATCCACGAATCACTTTTATCAACTAACATTGTGCCTGATCAGTTGACATGTAGCATAGTAATTGGTGGTAACGAGAAAGAACACTTTGATGTTTTTCTTTGTGTTCCATCAAAGACCCGACGATTTATAAAAGAGAAGACACTGCCGATGTAATTCCACTCTTCGGTTATTTTAAGAATTTCAACATTTTGTCATCGTATTCTACGTACGCCGTTAGGCAAAAGTCCCGTAGAAAATCTAGCCTAATACGTGAGGTGCTATAGCATTACATTTTTTTTTCTTCTAAATTGAAAAAAAAAAAGATTTGATTGTGGCAACCAGATCAAATAAACAAGCAGTGAAGATATTTAATGCTACGCATTCCATTATATTCACAAGGAAATAGTATATTTTATTTTCACAAATATTTTTAATTTTCTTTTTACGAATTACGAAAAAAATTTCAAAAAAAAAAAAACTAAAATTTATTTTTTTCGTTAAAATAAGATATTTTTTGAAAAACAAAAAAGAATTGAAAAAAAAATAAAGTAATTTTTTTTTTGTCTAGGACGTTGGCGATTTTGGAAAATTCGCTGTGAAAAGTATAATAAGGCCCAATTTTTTTCTGGTTGCTGCAACCAGAAACTTGCTATATGTTGCCTTAAAGGCAACAACACAACTTGTTTCGTTTATTAGAAATAAAAGTTTTAAGGATTTTAAGGATCTGGTAAGCACAAAAATTGGTATTGCTGCCCTTACCAGATTTATGGAGACTTCCAAAAAGGAGGAGGTTATCAATTCGACGTATGACTTTGTTTTTTTATGTTTGTTCCCGCATAACTTTGGAACGAATGAATGGAATTTGATAAAACGTCTTGCAACATAAAGAGGGCGTTCATGAGGTGGTCCCGTTTCAATTTGACGCTCGGATAATGCAGGGTAAGCCGGATAATTAAGATAAATCTAATTATTTTAAAGCAATTTCACTTAAAAACGGCTTAATTTGAAATATGCAACTAAAGAAAGCCGTGTCTCGTAACTGGAGGCTTAAAACATATGAATGTTATCACGGTTTTGCTTTACTTCTACAGTAAAACGTATTTTACAATGGTCCCAGCCGAGAACTCAATGATCCCCGGCGAGAACTCAATGATCCTACCCGAGAACACATTGATCTCATTTACTGATTTCATCTAAACGAAAGTTTTATATAAAGATTTCAGGTAAAATTGTAATTTTTTTACATGTATTAGGGCACATAACATTCTGTCCTCGTACAGAAATATTCGAAGTAACAAAAGGTAAATTTTTGATGAAATAATGGCTTTTTAAATATTTATTTTACGTAAATTACAACAATAATAAACATTTACGAAGCTAACATTCTAAAGGCGTCTTTTCACGGAGCAATTTGTACCCAAGTTTGGTGCTATGCAATTTTGTTGCAAGAATGATTCAGTCACTGCGCACGCCTTTAGGCAAATTTGATGCTATTTTCGAGCCATCAAATTATTAGAACAAGTTCTATTTTTCGACGATTTTCATGCAAGATTTATAGTTATTTTCTCGATACCAACCTGGAAAAAAGTTACTAAATCGATTTCTTTTTACTAATATAGTAGCAACTGGACATGTTAATAATTATTATTATTAATAATAGGCCGGTCTGTCTAACTAAAAAGCTTCCTTAAAAAAGCAAATGCTAGGTTATGGTTTTGTCAACAAATACAGTAATGTAAAATTATGTAAAAGAATGTAAAAGATTGTAAAATAATGTAAAAAAATATATTTACATTTATTTACATATTTTTACATGATTTTACAATGTCGGGCCATGTTATTTTAAGACGCGCGTGGGCTTTGGACAATAACCAAGAAGTCGTCGCATCATGAGACGGACCGTTTAATATTGTTATTGTTAGAGAAATAGCGACGCATGCTGCTAGGTTAAAGTGTTAAAGTGTAAATATTATTTATGTACGATATTTAAATGCTTTATTTCTTGCCTAAAATTTACTTTCATTATAAATTACGATCTTTATCAACCAATAGATCTTTAAAGAAAGATGTAAGCAGTTTATACTCGTAAGGGTGAAAATCGTTTGGTTTATGTATTATACTCATATTAAGGGTGCAAATCGTTTGGTTTATTAAACCAAATGAACTTTACGCTACGATATTTCAAAAAAGCTAAAGTGCTAAATATTTTTTTTCAAATTTCTAGTCTCTATGTCAAAGCATTCTTGAAATATCGTAGTGTTTAAGTTGTTTTAAAAGCACATTTAATATGACTGTATGTTTAAGTCTATGTAAAATATTACCATTCTGGACTATGTAATTTTTAGCGTTCCGGTCTATGCAAAATATTACCATTCTGGACTATGTAATTTTTACCGTTCCGATCTATGCAACATATTACCATTTACGGACTATGTAATTTAATGTAATTTATTTTTACCGTGCATGAAAAGGCGCATTAAAAAAAGGTTTGTTACATGTGTGTCTTTAAAAAATTGTGCTATATGACTTTTGCTTAGAGCTAGGCATACGTATAAAACTATTCGTTTGTTTTTCCAGACTAGCGGTTTCATTAGTGATCGTCAGTTTGTTTTTAAATGCGGCATTCTAGATACTTTAATTGTTTTCTGTTAAATAAACAAACTTGTCAAAGATACGGGGTATAAATACTTTAAACTAATGAAATAAAGTTTCTTGGAAACAAAGCTCGCTTTAGTAACATCTAATTGGTTCTATTATTTTAAATGTTGGCAGCAGTTCTTTACTAAGTATAATTAAAATTAACTATAGCCGTTAGTACAAAAATTATAGCCGGATTAGGGGTCGTCTATAAAATATGTCACGCAAATTAACCAAAATTCATACACTTCATACTCCGTTTCTCGCGTTATTAAAGGATATACAGATTTCATATTTTGGATAACCCCCAATAGGGAGGTGTTAGGGGTCGTAGCCAAAATATAAAATCTCTACAGCCTTTAATAACTTGAGAAACGGGGTATGAAGTGTATGAATTTTGGTCAAGTTGCGTGACGTATTTTATGGACGACCCCTTATTAGGGTGCCCTAACACCTCCTCTATTGGGGAGGTGGGTGGCCAAAATATAAAATCTCTAAATTCCTTAATAGGAGGGGGGGGTTGTTAGGGGGTGGTAGCCAAAACATAAAATCTCTACAGTGTATGAAGTGTATGAATTTTGGTCAATTTGCGTGACATATTTATGGACGACCCCTTATTAGGGTGCCCAGTAAAAATTAAAAAATGGATTTTTTTTAGGGTCCCACAGCATATAAATGTTCATTTAGGTCAAAAACCAACCCTCAATTTTTATCAGATTTGTTGAGAGAGAAAACATGTTAAGCCTTTTTATTATTATTTAAATATAAGAAACGTTGAAATCAGGCAATTTTAGGAAGGGAAATTATTTTTGAATAATAAGGGAATATTCAAAAAAATTACCCTTTTACATGAAAAAATGGCTTTACCAGGGTAAAAACATTGTGAAAATTGACGTATTAAGCTTATTACTGCTACAAAAAAGGTTAATTTTTCATCATGGGCCATTTTTTTTTTAAATTAATTGATAAGTACAAATTAACCCCCCAGATTTATTTTTTTTTTAAGAAAAATAACATGATGACCAAAACAAAATCACAAATCCCATAAAATGTAAATGTTGATTCTGAAAAAGTTAATGTTATAATTACTTCTGTCCCATTTTTGTTTACATTCGAGTAGTAGCAAGTGAAGACATTGCAATATTGAACGATTAAGAAAAAAAGCATTATCACGTAAATAGGAAACTAAATGACAACTTTTTTGGGTATTGTCATTAGCGAAATAAAAAAGACCCAGTCTATTAAATATGTAAAAAAAGGCATAAAATGATAATCATAGTAATAGCAGACACATTAAAAGGCAAAAAATCAAGATTCTTCGTTTCTTCAAAGAATATCTTGAATTATATAGAAAATACAGCTCATAGCACAGTAACTTAAGTTACAAGAAACCGATGAATTCATCAGTTTCTCGCTTTTATATCGTGTTCTTTTTTAAAACTATTTTTTTTTTCAAAAAGACATTCAGGTCTATTCACTATTGACAATGGCCTATGGGTCAAAATAGCATGCAATTTTTGCCAATATCGCCAAAATGGCAATATTATTTACGCACGTGAATAGACTCGATTATTTTTGAAAAAACCTAAACGTCTTTTTTATTTTATTCGCTTATATCTTTAAGAATTCATTTATGTAGGTATACAAAGTACCTACTTTACCATATATAAACTAACCCAGCACCCTCACCGTACAAAAGTTAACCCATTAATTTTTTTCCCAGAGCACAGGTGTGATCAACGCTGACTAAGATTCAATCAAGCACTTTTTTAATGATCGGGGAGGCATTTTAATTGCTATAGTAGGCGACGGAAATTACACCTTATTTGAAACAATTGACTATTGAATGGCTTTTTGTTTAATAGGTTAAGTGCAGGCCGCGTCTTTCCAAGTGTCTTTCAATGCGACAATTAACTAAGAAAGGCGATGGAAACAGTGACAAATGATGTTTGCTTATTATACTCTTTGCAGCGCAGCGCGTTTACGCGATAGAAGAGTATACATAAGGTAAACTACCCAGTTACAGACACATTATATTTCATTATAGTCTAAGATTAAATCATAAATACATAGATATGGCATTAATGTTGATTTGTTTTATGTAGAACATATACAAAGCCAATTGTAAACAAACCTTTATAGCGGTGAGGTTGCGAGGAGGTGAAGTATAACATATTTGTCAATAAACCACTATAGAGGTGGGTGGTGATCAGAAGCGGGAAGGTGAAATCTACCTGGATATAGCAATGAAAACATTTCGGTTTGACGTGGACGGTCCATCTATCTATATATGATCTAATAGTCTAAGAGCTGGTGACCATTTTTTTCATTATTTTCTCCCTGCTGTATTTTATATATGTTTAAAAGTAAGTACATTTAAATTAAGCTATTTTTTAATCGCCATATCCTAGATCGGGTTTCTGTGGGTGCTAGAAGCTCCAAAGTGCTGGTGAAATGGGGTATACGAAAAATATATTTTTAACTTACCAAATCAAATTACATTACATCTAATACATTTTGATTGTTCTATTTTTTTTACACAATTATTAACCAGGCCAAGATGTTAAAACATACCTTAAAAAGTTCATTTGACATATGTCATTACTATAAAGTAGATTTTTTTAAAAGCTTTTAAAGCAGCCATATATTTTTATAAGCATATTTAATAATCAAAGTGCTCAGGACCCCCCTCATTGAGGTATGTGCTAGTCGGATTCCTTCCCTAATACCCAGCCAAATTCCCTACTATTGCTTGAGTATTAAGGCTGATTTAAACTGATGCTTAGTTTTAAATGTTTAATATTTTTCTGTCTTTAATTCTAAAATAAATAAGTGAAGATGCACTAGTAAGTGAACGTCCCATGGATGGACTAATTCGTTCTAGAATTAAAAAAAGAAAAATACTGCCTACATTTGAAAGTAAGAAAACAGTTTAAATCAACTTATGGGTATTAAAATACCCATAGGGAGGTTGGGTGGGTATTAAGGGAGGGAGCCGACAAGCAGTCACCTCCATGGGGTGGGTCCTGGCACCTAAAATATTAAATATATTTATAAAGGTCGCAGGTAGTAAAGAGCTGTTAAAGTTAAGCGCCTTATTGCTTTATTTTTTAAGTTGAATAATTTTATAGATAAATAATACACGTACAGTCAACTCTACATTACTTTTTATTTTGCGATTGCAATTTCGAATGTTTACACATTCATCTTCAGGCAATCTTGGACTTTTGGACATTTAAATGATAGAACCCATGGTCAAATATACATTTAATAGTTAAAAAAATAATTAAAAACAACAGTCGAATACTACTGCCCTCCTTAGCAGTCGATTTTTACATAAGCTGTCACAGAAATATCGACTGTATTTTCTATCTGGATTTGCCGCGTTCCTCCGAAGGAGGGCAGACTACATGACTTAACCTACTTTGTAGGCCACAAATGACTCAATTTAAAATAACCTAAAAATTGAAAAAATAGCTTAATATGTATACAATGCAGTATGTATGTATGTATACTATACTAACATACTATACTTATAACATATAATGAGTAAGAAACGAAAAAAAAGTGAGTAAAAATTAATTAATTAATTTTTGCCGTAAGTGTGCCCACTAATGTGTTAAATATCATATGTGTGTACGATTTATGAGTTAAATCGAATTAAATGTAATGCCACTTTTGTATAAGGTTTTAGAGCTATAAATATGACATTTTTTTAAGTTCAGGTATAACCTCCTGGTTTGTTATTGAGTCAATTTTTATTTTTAAGTATTTTAGAAGACTTTTTTTATTCAATTAAAGCAATTTGACCAGCAAAATAAGAAAAAAGTAGGATTTACTAAATCCTTATAATTGGCTATACTTGACTCAAAAATGAAAACTTTGATCAAAATGTTCCTAGGGGCATGCCTAACAACCAAAGAAAAATTTTGGTTTGTCTGAAATAAATTTAAAACGCTAAAAACCTATAGTGGTATTGCTTAAACAGTTGTGTATAAAATTAAACTTCTATTCTGGTCAATACCAGAAGTTCAAAACGAGAATAAATCAATCTCTTCGCTGATAAATGACCGTCATAATTTAAATTGTTATTTCGATGCAGAATGATAAAGTATAATATGATACGGCAACCAGATAAAAAAGAGCTACATCGAACGAAAGCAATCACTTCAGGGTTTATCCAAGAAAACTCCCCTCCCCCTTCTAAAAAAAGAAAAATAATAAAATCTATAAAAAAACAAAGTATGTTTTTTTTTTAAAAGTTGCTTTATTTTAATCAATATAATATTTTTAAATAATAACAATTTCATTTATCTTTATTTACATACAGAATAGAATAATATTTATTTTAAATAATTTTTTTCACTACTAGCTTTAGAAAAAACCATTATTTATCATGTTTTTAGACTGTAAAATCAATTTTCTTCATCTATAGCAATAATAATTTTTTCTCTCCTAGTAGGAGTAAATTTTATAAACAATTCATATCTGCCACTTGATTTTCCTTATACTTCAAAGACATGTCATGGCTTATAATTTTTAATAGACAAAATGCAACAATATTTTGCCATTTGATAAAAAATGAGCATGGCAAATATTATAAATGAATTAATTATTATAAAATATAACATATTATTCAGTAAATAAATAACTAAACTTAATATAATTCAACCCTCTCTTCTCAAAAATTTTATTTATCTAGTGGATCCGGATTTCGTGAATTTCTTTATTCACATCATCAGCACAAACAATAAATAACACTAAAATAGAACGAATATTTATTGTTGAATTTTATTAAGTATAAATTTGCTTCTCATAATGGTTAATCTTTCTATTTTTAAATAAACAACTTTCCAATGTTTTCACACATTTTAAATTTAAAAATATCAAAATGCCACCCACTAGAACTGTCAACTTTCAGTGAATAAATCAATTTATTCGTTTGCTTTCAGAAATGATGATTTTAAAGGCTACTTGTTTTTGCCCGGTTAATTAGGATCCAGAAAACATTTTAGTTTTTATTGATACAAAAATGTTAAATAATAATAAATGCACTAGTAGTAAAAAAAATAATCTATAAACCATGGTAGAGAAGACTGTTATAGCCTCGCACTCTTAAATCCCTCGTTGCTACGCAACTTGGGATTTAATACGCTCGGCTATAAAAAATTACTTCTCTATCTTGGTATATAATTACTATTATTGGGGTCGTACTAAGAATAATGTACATAACTTGCTTAAAAGTATTTTACAATCGCAACGTTTCCGCACTCGCTCAACGCTAAACATTAGCTCATGCGAATTTTTTTTTTATTGGATAAAAAATGAGCATGGCAAACATTATAAATAAATTAATTAAAATGGAAAATAACAAATTATTTAGTAAATAAATAACTTACCCGTATGTTTTCACACATTTTAAAAATATAAAAACGCTACCTACCTGAACTGTCAACTTTTATTGAATTAATTTATTCACTTGTTTTTAAAAATTGCGATTTTAAAGGCTAGTTGTGTTTTCGCGGTTAATTAAGATCCAACAAATATTTTACTTTATTACTGATATAAAAATACTTAAATAATAAAAATAATTGTGCTAGTAATACAAAGTGTCTTCTTTACCTTGGTATATAATTACTATTATGTTAACAATTACATCACTATCGCTCTCGTAACTATGGATATACCCTTCTTCAATAAATGGATTTCAGTTACCCGGTGGCGAAAAATTACGTAATCAAACGAGACAGGATTGTTTACCGCAGCTTGAATTGAAAATCTAAAAGAAATCTATTTGCAGAGGCTTTAAATTATTTTCAAATAGGGAATAATATATTATGCCTATACTGCCCGGCTAAGACAAGTTGTCCTATCTGCAAATTGGCCAGTTTTATTGTTTTTGTTTGCACTTTTTAAAAACACGTTTAAATAAATATCGGGTTTATTTCTGCGTTAATTAAAAGAAAAATACGTGATATGCTTTGAAAAAATATTTATTTTTGTTAGTCATTAAGTGACACGAGAAATGACATTTGTAGATGTTTATTTTTAACCTCGTACTATTCTACTTAAGCATCCCCTAAGTCCAGGACTTGTGTGGGCTAGTAGTAGAGGGAACCACCGGCTTTAATTGTCTTTTGAACCAATATATCTAGGGAGTACGCCTTCGCCAAATTTAAATTATTAATTAACTGAAAAAGGAAATCGGCGCCAGTGAGGTTTGAACTCACGATCATAGCTCAGTTTCAACGCTATATCGATGCCTTAGACCGCTGGGCTAATCTCCCTATAGGATAGTTAGTCCTAGTAAAAGCTAAAATATCTGCTAAGACAAGTTGTCCTAACTGCAAATTGGATGATTACTTTGCTTACCTTTCTAAATTTGCTCAGGATAACAAATAGAATTTAACTGCACAAAAACACTTTATCTTTACTGCAAATAAACAATAATTATACTTATCTCCTGAAGGATATAAATATTTAATTTTTAGGTTATAATATAATAATTTTTTCAAGTATTTGGGGAAATACCATTCAATGTGAATAGTATAAAATGGAATGCGTAGCATTACATATATTCACGCCTTGTTTAAATCTAATCATATAAGTTATTTTCCACATAAATAAAGGTAAAGAAAGTAATTAAAATTAATAAAAGCGGTAGCACAAATTAAAATAGAAAATAAAAGACATATTCAATGAATGATATTCATATATCTGCTTTTATTGGTTACATTGTCAAAAAGAAGCGGTTCCATTACCATTTGCGATAGCTCGAAGCTACGGCTGCTAGATGGAGAAACAGGTTGAGAATAAATTGAAATATTAAATTATGGCAAGTGACACATGTAAAAATATCAACTTATTTATCTTGCTTAATAATCGGACCTATAAATCATTGGTTTGCAGTAGTTTTATGTGACCAGTTTTTAAAGTGGGCAGATGAATATATGACCCACTGGAGGATAGCGAGGTGGGTATTACGGCCGAAGATCATACGGCTGAAAGCGAGGTTTGTAGTAGTGGCAGCACTGATTTCAGTGACTCTCAAAGCGTAGGCAAGTATTTATACATTGACATATCTAACTGGTTGCTTATTACTATTCTCTGAAAATAATAAATATAATAAAATAATTGTTAAAATTTTTATAACAAAAAATTCTTAAAATACTCACGAATTTCTGGTTAGTGCTTTTTTTAATGGTTGCGTTGGTTTACGTTAACAATGGTTTGGTTTGGTAGTTTGCTGGTTTGGTGTTTTTTTTTTTTATGGGAGGAGTCGGTTTACGTTAACAATGGTTTGGTTTGATAGTTTGCTGGTTTGGTGTTTTTTTTAATGGGAGGAGTTGGTCTACGTTGATAATGGTTTGCTTTCGTAGTTTGCTGGTTGCATATAAGTTATTTTCCACATAAATAAAGGTAAAGAAAATAATTAAAATTAATAAAAGCGGTAGCACAAATTAAAATAGAAAATAAAAGACATATTCAATGAATGATATTCATATATCTGCTTTTATTGGTTACATTGTCAAAAAGAAGCGGTTCCATTACCATTTGCGATAGCTCGAAGCTACGTCTGCTAGATGGAGAAACAGGTTAAGAATAAATTGAAATATTAAATTATGGCAAGTGACACATGTAAAAATATCAACTTATTTATCTTGCTTAATAATCGGACCTATAAATCATTGGTTTGCAGTAGTTTTATGTGACCAGTTTTTAAAGTGGGCAGATGAATATATGACCCACTGGAGGATAGCGAGGTGGGTATTACGGCCGAAGATCATACGGCTGAAAGCGAGGTTTGTAGTAGTGGCAGCACTGATTTCAGTGACTCTCAAAGCGTAGGCAAGTATTTATACATTGACATATATAACTGGTTGCTTATAACTATTCTCTGAAAATAATAAATATAATAAAATAATTGTTAAAATTTTTATAACAAAAAATTCTTAAAATACTCACGAATTTCTGGTTAGTGCTTTTTTTAATGGTTGCGTTGGTTTACGTTAACAATGGTTTGGTTTGATAGTTTGCTGGTTTGGTGTTTTTTTTATGGGAGGAGTCGGTTTACGTTAACAATGGTTTGGTTTGATAGTTTGCTGGTTTGGTGTTTTTTTTAATGGGAGGCGTTGGTCTACGTTGATAATGGTTTGCTTTCGTAGTTTGCTGGTTGCATATAAGTTATTTTCCACATAAATAAAGGTAAAGAAAATAATTAAAATTAATAAAAGCGGTAGCACAAATTAAAATAGAAAATAAAAGACATATTCAATGAATGATATTCATATACCTGCTTTTATTGGTTACATTGTCAAAAAGAAGCGGTTCAATTACCATTTGCGATAGCTCGAAGCTACGTCTGCTAGATGGAGAAACAGGTTGAGAATAAATTGAAATATTAAATTATGGCAAGTGACACATGTAAAAATATCAACTTATTTATCTTGCTTAATAATCGGACCTATAAATCATTGGTTTGCAGTAGTTTTATGTGACCAGTTTTTAAAGTGGGCAGATGAATATATGACCCACTGGAGGATAGCGAGGTGGGTATTACGGCCGAAGATCATACGGCTGAAAGCGAGGTTTGTAGTAGTGGCAGCACTGATTTCAGTGACTCTCAAAGCGTAGGCAAGTATTTATACATTGACATATATAACTGGTTGCTTATAACTATTCTCTGAAAATAATAAATATAATAAAATAATTGTTAAAATTTTTATAACAAAAAATTCTTAAAATACTCACGAATTTCTGGTTAGTGCTTTTTTTAATGGTTGCGTTGGTTTACGTTAACAATGGTTTGGTTTGATAGTTTGCTGGTTTGGTGTTTTTTTTTATGGGAGGAGTCGGTTTACGTTAACAATGGTTTGGTTTGATAGTTTGCTGGTTTGGTGTTTTTTTTTAATGGGAGGCGTTGGTCTACGTTGATAATGGTTTGCTTTCGTAGTTTGCTGGTTGCATATAAGTTATTTTCCACATAAATAAAGGTAAAGAAAATAATTAAAATTAATAAAAGCGGTAGCACAAATTAAAATAGAAAATAAAAGACATATTCAATGAATGATATTCATATACCTGCTTTTATTGGTTACATTGTCAAAAAGAAGCGGTTCAATTACCATTTGCGATAGCTCGAAGCTACGTCTGCTAGATGGAGAAACAGGTTGAGAATAAATTGAAATATTAAATTATGGCAAGTGACACATGTAAAAATATCAACTTATTTATCTTGCTTAATAATCGGACCTATAAATCATTGGTTTGCAGTAGTTTTATGTGACCAGTTTTTAAAGTGGGCAGATGAATATATGACCCACTGGAGGATAGAGAGGTGGGTATTACGGCCGAAGATCCTACGGCTGAAAGCGAGGTTTGTAGTAGTGGCAGCACTGATTTCAGTGACTCTCAAAGCGTAGGCAAGTATTTATACATTGAGATATATAACTGGTTGCTTATTACTATTCTCTGAAAATTAATAAATATAATAAAATAATTGTTGAAATTTTTATAACAAAAAATTGTTAAAATACTCACGAATTTCTGGTTGGTGCTTTTTTTAATGGTTGCGTTGGTTTACGTTAACAATGGTTTGGTTTGGTAGTTTGCTGGTTTGGTGTTTTTCTTTATGAGAGGAGTCGGTTTAGGTTAACAATGGTTTGGTTTGGTAGTTTGCTGGTTTGGTGTTTTTTTTTTTATGGGAGGAGTCGGTTTACGTTAACAATGGTTTGGTTTGATAGTTTGCTTTTTTAGTGTGTTTTTTTTTTAATGGGAAGCGTTTGGTTTACGTTGATAATGGTTTGCTTTGGTAGTTTGCTGGTTGCATATAAGTTATTTTCCACATAAATAAAGGTAAAGAAAATAATTAAAATTAATAAAAGCGGTAGCACAAATTAAAATAGAAAATAAAAGACATATTCAATGAATGATATTCATATACCTGCTTTTATTGGTTACATTGTCAAAAAGAAGCGGGAAAAGACCCAGCTTGACTAATTCGTTTTAATTCATTAATGAAATATCAGATTTATTTGTTATCTGGCAGATAACAGAGGATATATGTAAGATTACTTTCTTTGTACTCGTATTTTTTATCTTATCTATAACTGTACTCTAAAGTATTCTTGGTCATCCCTTTATTTATCACCTTTCATTTCATTCTTAATTATTTAATTTAGTTATAATTATAAATAAACCAGCCCTAATCAAAGAAACTACTTCAAAGATGGAGCCTACTCCATCTTATTTAATTTAAGGTAATTTAACGTTTCCCTGTATTTATTTTGATTCCTTGAAAAAAATAAAAGAACTGTAAGTTTATTTTACAGATTTATTAGATTTTCTACTATCAGCACGCTCACAGTTCTCTAAAAAATCTTCTGAACTGTTAGAACTATCACTAGAACAATCCCTAGCACATGCAGCTTTTATATTATTAAGGACCAGTCCAGTTGCTGGATAAATTCTGTGATCAGAAGCTCCGTAAATTTGATAATTTCTAAAGTCTTCAAGCTCCTTGAGATTATCCTTGACAATCCTTTCCATACTTTCTGTCATAATTATTTGAGGAACTACATCCAGTTCTGGAAAAAAATCTGGGTCCTCATGAACAACTTTGAAAACTTCTTCTTCTCTTCTTTTTACCATGTTTATCTCTGCAGAGCTGAATCTACATTGATCTACTTTTAGGGAACTTTTAGGTAGTTGACCATGTGGTTGAACAACGTTCATGACTTGTTCCGGAGCCTGGCCAGGATCTGTAGATACATATTGATTTGGACCCAATAATGATACAGATTTTCTTAAAGGTTGTGAATCATTATTTGTATCTTTTGATGCTTCGTTTATATTGTTTATATTTTGTTCTGGACCCAATAATGACACGGATTTTCTTAGTTGTTGTTGTGGTTCATTATTTGCATCTAATTTTATAATGGATTTTCTTATTGGGCCTAATGGAATCAATGGGCTTCCCACATTGTGAGGGCTCAATGATTGTATTCTTTGTCTTTCGCTTGCTCTTACGGAACACCTTTCTGAATCTGGCCGCTTTGAAGAAGTCCGATTTCTAGTTATATGAGTTGAAGATTTTTGTTGCTTAGATTCTTTTGAATTTTTCTTTGTTGCCACTGCTTGGTCAGGTTTTTCTTTTTTCAACCTATCATTTTTCGATTTTCCCTTTTCAAAAAAATCTCCTCCCAATTTTACTGCAAGCAAATATTTTTTATGCAATGCCTCTTCTGATAAATCCTTTTCAATTTTTTCTTCATTTTCATCGGAAGACCAAATCGGAAAGTTATAGGAAGCTTCGTCAGACCAATTATTTTTTGGAATTGTTTCCTGTGTTTCCTGTGAGTTAAAGTTACATACTTCTTCCTTGGACAAATCTTCATACAATTTTACTGCTTCTACGACTTCTTCTTCTTCTGAAGGTTGAGGTTCTGGTTCTAATATGTTACTTGAAGCTAATGATACATTTATTGGAAGTGGTACTATGGATTCTTGCAAACTAAATTTTATTGAAGGTTTTCTAGGTTTTCTGGCAGTACAACAAATTTCTTCATGTTTGCAAGTAGCACTTGCTTTGTATTTTTCCACCACTGATTTGGGTAAATATACGGGCTTGTTAATAAAAATTAACTTATTTTTTTCTTCACTCATCTTGAGTAATATAATATAGTTGTATTTTTGAATTTTTAAGCAAATAAAATTCCCAGAAACTGTCAAAACACAAAAATGTCTAGTTCAAAGTAACTAACGTTCAGTAAGCTTGAATACTTACTATGTGAAAGCAAAATGTGGCACCATGTGTGGTATTACAAAAAGTTTTTTCTACTACCGCATTTTGCGAGTTCTTTATTGCACTTTACGCAAAATAGCTCATTTCCATTCAGTTACTTTGCGCACTGTTTAAAAACGCGTAGAAAGTTGACCATTCTCGTTAGATCGGAACGACTCGGCGCTCACGAGGTCAAACGAGCAGGGACTTCATTTCATATTTTGCTAGGGGGGGGGGGGGGAGAAGGGGGGAAAAACTAAAATTTGTGGTGACTAAAAAAGAATGGTATCACATGTGAACCTTGCAGGGTTCCTTAAAATTACATTTTCAAATTCCCTGTCTTTTCCAGATTTTCCCTGACCAAAAACATGAAATTCCCTGTGTCGAACGTAAAAAATTTGAATAATTTTTTGATTTATATTATTATATTAAAGTTACCATCAAAATCTCGAAAAGTGTACGATTCAGCCTACGAAATTTTTTTAAAATTGTCTTAGGAAGGTTCAAGTTTATTCCGAAAGACTTTTTGGGAATTTAACTAAATATTGTAAATTCACGTTCTGACATGGTGAATTTGCTTTAATTATTACAGTTAATATTACTGAAAAATTGACGGACAAATTTAAAGTGTGGCTGATAATTTTGTTTTATTACAAAAAACGTTTAAAATAGATATGTAAAATTAAGCCTTATTTTAAAATTTATTTCAAATGTGCTGAATTTTTTAGAAAACTATTCAGTATGAAAGAAAAAGCAAAATGTGATTTGTAGCTTTTTTAATCTTTAATTTTTTTGTCTGAAAGAACATTTTAATAAAATTTACCCCATGGCAAAATGAGAAGATTTGTGAAACGATGCCTAATTTATCGTATATTCAGGCTCATAACTTTTTTATTTATTTACAGATTAGGTATAAAAATAAAAAAAAAACGTTTTATAGACAGTGAAACAGTAAATGAAATTAGTCATTTGACTTTTTTTTTAAGTGTCAGTATTATCCAAAAACTAGGAAAATTGCCTTTTTTGTGTTTGGGCCCATTTTGAAGGTCTTAGAAAAATGGGATTTGGTTAATTTTTACACTGACTGAATAGTATCTTATAAGTTAAGGTTTTCTAAAAAATTCACATTTAAAATAAATTTTATAATAAGGCCTAATTTAATGCCTATATTTTAAACGTTTTTTGTAATTAAACAACAATTTTTCCCACGATTATTTTACTTCTTGGCTTAATTTCTTGGTATTTGATTACTAACCAAGAATTAATCTTATGGAGGTGGAAATTTTAGATAAATCCCTTTTGGATAAGGGCATATCCACAGGCTCGCATAACAAGATAGACCATAACAATGCGATGCCGTGATTGGCTTGATGTGCCACCATGTATCTTGTAAGACAATCACTGCATCGCATTCTTATGTTTTATGTTCTTATGCAAGCTTCTGGATAGGCCTTGTCACTTTAACTAGTAAGAACGTGTATTTACGGATTTCGGCTTTTTACGGTAACATATCTAAGATATGTCTTACAAGTACCTGCACAGTTTTTATCTAAAGAGTTATGGCAAATTAATTTTTATTAGATAAAATTCTCGAAAGAGTGGTACTCCACCAAGACAAGATGTTACAGGGTGGCAGCTGATATCTGCCGGACAAGCAGCAGGTGCACCACTGACCGTGGGAGTTCACCTGTGGCACTACACCATGCTCACACATATTTAAATACACCCGCCGATATCTACGAATAAAAAAAGAAAAGCCACTTATGTTAGTTTTTTTCAGTTTTAAATTCCACTAATAAAAAAAATTGACACCTTTCTATACAATTTACAATATACGAAAATTTTTAAAATCATCTCCCCAAAAGGTTATAAATTATTTCTGGACCTAACTTTTTTGGTATTCCCAATAGAAGAAAAAACGTAAAATAAAATTACACAATACATTTAATATCATTTTTTTCCATGAAGGGTGGTCATGGGAGTTCACCGGTGACACTATTATGGTTTTCCATCTCCATTTTTTTTTTGTTTAGAGGAATAGAGCTCTCTACAACTAGAATTATGAAACAAAAGACGTCTACCCTATCTCTATCTCATTTGTGCTACACTTTCCAGCCAACAAAATAAATACTGTATTTGTTTTTCATACAACAAATACAGTATTTATTTGGTTGGCTGGGAAGTGTAGCACTGAGTGGTACGAACGAACATAGCTAATGTGAATCTGTAGAATAAGATAATTCTTCTAAAATTTAGATGGCGCCAGTAATTTCTTTAATAAAAATAATATAGTTATACTTTTCGCCCGGCCAAGTAAATATTGTATTTGTTCAACAAAGAACAAATACAGAATTTGTTTGGTTGGGTGGAAGTGGGAGTGTATGTATGTCTTCTATCCTTTTTGGGTATAACTTTTGTCCCTATCTAATCTAACGGGAGAAATCGCCATTAGTGAACGCCGTGTGCAATAAAATTTGTAACGAATCCGTATCTTAGGCCTAGATCATTGTTAAAAACTTGATCCAATTACATTTCTTTACGTTTCTAATTTTTTAAGTGTTACGTAACATTTTTACTGACACCCACCCCCCTCTGTAACGCGGCGTACCGTTTTCGAGGTAACAAGGGGGGATGGTAGGTTAAAACTTCAAAGTTAAGAAAATTTATTGCTCCTCAGTATGGATGATATCCTATATACTTTAAATTTTGCACAGATTTTTTTTATGTACCTAGCTACTAAATAGTACTAATACTATAGTATTTAATTTGTATCAATGGAACGTGTAGAACTCAAAGGTAAAAAAACTGAAAACCAGCTTTTTTAGGACATAGCACTTTTTAGCACCTGTTATAGGCATTTGCTGTACTTGAAATTTGGTATATTTGTTAGATACTAAGCTACGATTTAAAAAATGAATAGTTTACATTTGTATCAATGGTGTGTGGTAGGTTTAAATTCGAAATTAAGAAAAATCTAAAGAAAAATTGCTGAAGGCTTATAGCACCTTTATAGCACCTGTTATAAAAATTATCTGTAGTTGAAATTTGGCACCGTTTTTGGTTAGGTAGTCCCTAGCTATTATTTTAGAATTGATTAACCTATAGTTTCTATGAATGGGATGTAATAAGCAAAAACTTAGTGGTAAAAAATTAAAAAAAAGCTATTTTGAGACATAACGCTTTTGCGCGACTGAGCACCCTAACAGTTGCATCTCTGAACCGAGGTAAATTAGAAATTTTTACCAAATTTTCAAGAATTGGGCTCTTACTACTACTAAATGTGATCCGTTCGAACAAAAAGTGTAAATAAAACCCACATATATGGTTAAAATTTAATGTAAAGACATTAAAAAATTCCACCCTGAAAATTTTTATACATGATAATATAGTTTGACTTATTTTTAAACATTTGAGCACAATGTGCGGTATGTTATCATGATCCAATCGACTTCAAATTTTGTGTGCATCGATTCTAGTATATACTTTTTTTTCACGACCACCCTATTAAACCATCCCCCAGTAATACCAAACAACTAGGTACCAGTCTTGAGACCATTACCATTTGGTAATAGTCTAGATACATTTTAATAGATTTTTGGCTTGCTATAAAAGGTGGATTTTTAATACGCAGCGTATCGTACGCTTGCCTACTTTCTTCTTAAAATTTGACTTAGCTGGTTATGCATTTTCACCCTTCAACAAATTTTTGCTTTATTAGCATCATTTAATTTAATAGCTTCTGCATTTTTTTTAGATAATCGTTATGATAAATAAATAAATGACCAATTTATATCCCAAAACAGTAGGTATGCAAGTTAGGTACTTCCTATTATTTTTATAGCCTTACCAACAAGGCTAATTAATACATTAAGAATTCCTGGATACGTTAATACCTTAAGGCTAGAAAAATTTAAATTATGTTATGGTGAAAGCTGAACTTTTAATTCACTGTATGTAGGGGAAGGGACCCTAAGATGACGAACCTAAGTTTTGAGGGTTTGTATAAAATAGGATTTTTATTTAAATATTTTTTTTTTATTAAGAAGGTGGTAATTTAATAAATAGTTTATCTAATTTTTATATATTGATTTGTTTTAATTATGAATTTCCTTTAAAAAATAATAATAAAAAAAAATGTAAAATTAGTCATCTTAGCACCAGGAGAGGGTAAGTTGACGAAGGATAAAAAATCTAAAAAAAACCTTAGTAGGTGCTTACACGATAAAAGGAACACCCTACCCAAATTTCAAGTTTCTAGTTCCAGGGGTTCGGGCGGCGTATAAGTGAGTCAGTTAGGATTTTATATACCGTAAAACCTTGCAACTTTGCCCAGAGAGTAGGCACAGTTTTTAAATAACCTTTCAACCCCCGTTTTACCCCTTAGGGGTCAAATATCAAAAATTCCTGAAACACGTATCTTTTTGATTTCGATAATGATTATTTTTGTCGAATATTAAGATTCTAAAGATGTCTTTGAAATACGCACAGTTTTTAAAAAACCTTTCAACCCCCGTTTGGACTTTTTAAGGGGTGTAAGGGTTGAATATCAAAAATTGCTGAAAAACGTTAAGAATATTTTTGCCAAATTTAAAGATTCTAGATCTAGGTCTCTGAAATACCCACACTTTTTAAAAAACCTTTTAACCCCCGTTTCATCCCCTTAAGGGCTGAATTTCGAAAATCGTTTCTTAGTGGGTGCTTACATGATAAAAGGAACTCACTACCCAAATTTCAAGTTTCTAGATCCAGGGGTTTAGCTTATTCTACTGAAGTGAGACAGTTAGGATTTTATATAACGTAAAACACTGCAACTTTGCCCAGAGCGTACAACTTTGCCCACCTGCAAGGTGATATGATTTTTTTTTCTTTGAACGTGGCAATATAGCAGAAAGGTTTGATGTTAGCAGTTCGCTTTCTACAAGTGTCGAGACGCGCTCAGTACTTCAACAGCTGCCCTACTGTTGTGTTGTTCTTCAAAATCAGGTAAGCAAATATCGACGATATTTTGGAGGTTTTTAGCACTGAAAGCTAAGGTTTGCTGTGACTTTATTTATCACAATATTTTAATGAAATTTGGACTAGGTATTTCTTTACATATTGTTACCGAAATAGTTATATAACATTTTAGCTTATGGTAAGGGGGCGGCTTTTGCAAAAGAAAAATTAAATAAAATTGGATATTTTTATTTTGAAAACTAGTCCTGTTTTGTGTTAAAATATTTTTAAGAAGAACCATGCTCCATTTTTTTATGTTTAAATTCTGTTGAAGAGAGAGGTCTTTTATGTTTTTATTAGTTTTAAGCATTAGTGTTACATTACACTTAAGTACTTGTCATACAATTATTTTTTGTATTTTTGTAGTTTCTTAATAAAAAAATATGTTCCCCATTTTTAATTTTTTTTATTGCATCCCTATACCTTCAGTGAAAAATATTTTTAAAAACGTATAGTGAGCAAGGATGTTCTAAGCATCGTCAAAATTTCCTCATAGTATTTTTTTTGTATTGTGGACGAAGCTGCAATTTTGGATGCAACTTTGCCCACGCCTTTTTTATTTTTTTTTCTCGTAATTATCATCGAGTTAGAAATTATACACTTTGACTTGATTAACTTGACATTGAAATCAATGATTTAGTTTAATTACTTTTACCGTTTTTTTATACAAAAATATTATTAGCAATAAACTACATTTAACAAGTTTCTGAGTGTATCATAACTATTAAATACCTATATAATTAATATGTCAAAAGATGTATCATATCATTGTTCATTTCATTATAAATAAAAACATTAGACTAATATTTAATCTAAAATTAATCTATAGATTGATATGTATACATTGTAAGCCATTTATCTGATATAACTATTTGCAATTCATTTTTATACGGTTCGCAGCACTTTGTGCTAGAAGAGTATAATTTTTCTATCTTGAAATTTAATTCTTGTTTTGATTCCATTAAATCCATTCTAGATGCACTGAGATATGAATAATTATTTTCTCTTATTGACAAATTAACCCAATTTCCAAAAAACTTCAAAAATAAGAGTATAGGAGTATAATAATAGGAGGGTTTTTAAATTTTAGTTAGGTATAAATTAAAACGAGAGTCTATTTTCTCCTAGTTTCTTTTTTATTGAGGACGCGTTTCGGAGTCTAACACGACTCCATCTTCAGCTCCAAAGAAAGAGTTAATCAAGATTTGTCACAAATAATATACATGCGTTTCGGAGTCTAACACGACTCCATCTTCAGCTCCAAAGAAATAGTTAATCAAGATTTGTCACAAATAATACATTTTACGAATGTTCATGTATATTATTTGTGACAAATCTTGATTAACTCTTTCTTTGGAGCTGAAGATGGAGTCGTGTTAGACTCCGAAACGCGTCCTCAATAAAAAAGAAACTAGGAGAAAATAGACTCTCGTTTTAATTTATACCTAACTAATATTTTAACTCCTACTTTTGGGTAAATATGGCTTATGTTTTTAAATTTCCAAAATCTAAAAAAAAAATCATAGACGAAAATATTTTACTATACAAAAGCTTTTTATAAAATTCTTATAAAAAGTCCTTCCGTTCATCTATCTCTCCAACTGAACAAGTTGACGGTTTTGATTTATAACGATTGGTATAAGTTCAATCTAAGAGCTGGTGACCATTTTTATTTTATTATTAAACTTTGTGTAGTGGTAGAAAACAATATGTGGCGCCACCTATACAATTTTGATGACGTCAAGATTTGACCAAAAACTGAGTCGTTTGCGTGACGTCATAAATATGACCTAAAACTGAAGTCGGGGACCTCATCTGGTTTCCTGGGTAGAAGCCCCAAAAAGGTGGTGAGATGAGTTACCCTAAAAATCTATTTTTTCACCACCAGCCTAAAAGCACATCTTTATTACTGTTCTTTTCGTTGGTAGAAATATTATTTCCTACCTATGAAGTCAGAGGTTCTAAAAATAATGAAATTGCACTATGGTTAATAATGAATTTTTATTCAGCTGCTTTGGCATCTGACGTTTCACATAATTATTAAATCACATTGCTATTTACAATTGTCTTTAGTCACCAAATTTATTTATTGCTGATAAATTAAAAAAATATTAACTAAATTAGTACCTATAAAACATGTTTTACAAAAAACATTTCGAAAATTGGTCCATCATATTCAACTATATAAAAAGTCCAACCCATATATTACCGTAAGGATCATAGATTACTAGAGGTACAACTCCCATATATTGATTTTTGAGGCAAGATTCTCCCCACAGTTTTCGCTTGTCCCCTTATTTCTGGGGGAGTACCAGAATTATTACTTTGCATTTCACTTTCCATTTTTATATATTTTATTACACTTAACACGGAAACACTTTCTAACTTAATAATTTCACCAGAAGTTTTCTGTCAGAAATGTCAAGTTATCCATTTGTTTTTTTAATGCCCGCGAACGGCCAGCGTGATATTTTAAATTTATAAGCTGTTTCATTAAATTTTAGTAAAATAAATAAATAAATAAATAGCTAATTAAATGTACTGCTAGTGAAAAAAATACTATATTTTCCACGTGAGTGAAGATTTAACATTTTAGACCGCGTCTTGCGGGCTTCGCGCTAGCGCGCTCATCCCGCAATTTGACGCAGGTCAAAAATGTTAAACTTCTCTCACTTGGTAAATAATATACTATTTTTTACTACTAACTTTAAAACATTCCATTATTATATTATTCATAGCGCCTGCGCTAGAATAATATTATAAGGTAGTTTCAAATTTCCCAAAATCGCCAAAAAAATGTCCTGGACAAAAATTCTTGGATACAAATGTGTTTCATGAAATAAAAAGTGTCCGTCCGTCTGCCCGTCTGGTGAATATAATACATTATTAGTTAAATAAGTACTTACCCATATGTTTTACACATCTTAAAAATATAAAAAACGCTACTAGATAGTACTGTCAACTTCTAGTCAATACATTAATATATTCATTTGTTTTTAAAAATGGCGATTTTAAAGGCTACTTGTTTTATCACGGTTAATTTGGATCCAACAAACATTTAAATTTATTATTAATATTAAAATATTAAAATAATAAGAACAAATGTGCTACTAGTGAAAAATATAATATAAAAACCACGGCAGAGAAGAATATTATAGCCTCGCACTCTTGTGTCCCTCGATGCCACGCATCTCGGGATATAATACGCTCGGTTAAAAAAATATATTCTCTAGCTCGGTAAATAATTACCATTGCGTTTAACACGTTCGCTGCCGACAACCCACCTGGTGGGTCCATCCCTTACTCATATTCAATGCCGAGAACACGCCTGGCTCACTTTAGAATTCAATATAGGTAAAATTACATCGTTTTAGAGCTTAAACGTTCATCTACAAAATTAAACTAAATTCACTTTTCTATCTCTACTAATAAAATGGGAAATTAACCTTGAATGCGACAGCTACATTCTATACCACTGTGCGTCGGCAACGAACGTGTTAAGTATTTGGAAGAAAGCATTCACTGTGAATAGTATATAAGGAATGCGTAGCATTACATATCTTTAGGACGTTTATTTTTAATAGCTCAATACCAGGTATTGAATACCTTCAAGTATTATATATTTCTCGCTGATATAAATTTACCATGTAGGTATTTGGATTGGATTAAGTATTATTAATATAAGTAGCCTTATAACTGTGCTATTGAATATCAAAATATGCACTAGGAGCGGTCATATCGCATATTTAACACTTTCAGTGCTCGCGACTCACCCGTGTGTCATATTCAGACTCACCCGTGCGTCATGTCCACAGGTAAATTTAACGGTTAGTATTATGCTAGAACTTGCTGTGAAGGTGTCGGGATTGTGAGACCACAAGCGAAATATTTTTTAAAACTTCAAATAGTCAGGGGAAACTTCTTAACAAATAATATTTAATAGGATCATTTTTTAAAATTTTCAAGGACATGTATATATGCATACTCCATTTACTTTAAAATTTTCAAAGCAAATTATTCATGAAATATTTTAAATAAAAGGTTCTCATAGATTTTCTATTTTGGCGCCGAAGGCAATTTTTTTAGAAATCTAAACTTAAAATATTTTTTGGGTATATAATACAAGATTTACTTCCCCCAAGGGGGCGGCGGTAGCTCAGTCGTGAACGCCTCGATCTAGTATTCGAGAGGCCGGGGTTCAATCCTCGGTTGTGGAACAACTTTTTCACAGAAATAAAATACCTTCGTTTTCCCACCACGTCGGCTTGTGCTGCCGAAGATCTAAGCACAAAGTACAGAAAAAGGTTTGCAGTGGATAATGCCGCATACACTCGGACCTGTGATACTACCCGGGCGCACCGAGAGGGAGCAGCAAGGTAGCTGTCAGGTCTGTTGGCAGAGCTCACTTTAAGGACTTCCAAGCAACCAGGATCTGTACTAAGGCTGCAAGCGAAAATGATCCTTAAGCAGTTTGGCGCCGGTCCAAGTGGACTGGCAGCCAATAAACTTAAGGATCAAAGCCGCTCACTTAGCCAAAAAAGCCGACTAAATGAGGTTCGGATTCCTCGCTAAACTGTAGGTCCCGGGGTACAACAACTAAAATCCTCGTTAGAGTAGAAAAACTAGTAACACAGGGGTAGGCAAAAAGGACCATATGGTCTAGTTGCCAGGCTTGACCTCCCCACCATTACTACTACTACTACTACTACTACTACTACTACTACTAACGTTATAAAATAAAATATTTTAATAATTATAATTAGAGTTTTTGTTACTTTTTATCAGTTTTTCCTCCTTTCACATAACTCGTTATACTATTCACAGCGCCTCCGCTACGGTAGTTTCGAATTTTCCAAATTTTTCAAAAATCATCCTAAACAAAAAGTTCTTGAATATAAATTAAATAAATATACAATGGACAACTTTTGTTTTAATGCCCGTCTGTCCGTTTGAAGTCACGATTTTTGTAAACACGATAACTCAAAAGAACGAATAATCCGATTGACTTGAAATTTTTAGGAAAAATCAAGTTTTAAGAGTGGAAGATTCATATTGTTTTTGAAAGTAATCCCTCCCAAAGACAAAAATGTTAAACTTTTGAAAATTACCCCCCCAAAAACAAAGAAGTTATGGCGGGTTAAAATTTAAAAAAAAAATAAGAAATCTATAATTTTCAAAACTTTTTCCGTTTTCTCAAAAAGAAATTTAAACAAACAAAATTTTAAAAGTTTTTGAAAAACTTGTTTCTTAAAAAAAAAGTTTTATTTTTTAATTTTTTTTTTAAACCAATGTAAACTTTTTTTTAAGTTTGTTTTTTAGCATTTTATATCTTCACAGCTTGTTATTTATTATACGAATAGTAAACTTTGTGCAATAGACACTGTTTATTATCAGTAGTCGGCGTAAACTCAGTTATGACTCATCAACGTTGAAAATAAACACAGAAACAGGCTTACGGAATAATTTTGCAGATTTATGAGGGAAATTTTTATAAAGGTCACTAAATCGAAACATTTGACTACTAATTTGTTACACACAACAATATTAACTATACATATTAACTATACATATTAACTATACATATTAACTATACATATTAACTATACATATTAACTATACATATTAACTATAGATATGTATATACCGTGCGATTATAAAGTGCCGAACACTTTTTAATGCAAAACTAGCATTAACGATGAGTAAAATGCAAGAAAGCTGAGTGCGTTTTACTGGCCACCGAGCTGTTGTACATAGCAATCACATGGGCTTGTCGCGCACAACTCTAACAGAGGCGTGGCTTCAAACGAAGAGTATCTTCTTTTCAAACTGTTCGGCACTTTATAATCGCACTGTATATATTGCTGTTTTTTAAAGAAAAAAACGATAATGGATTTTTATCTTTTAATAATACGAAAGTTTTTAATTTTTATTTATCGATAACTTTTTTCCCACCTTACTCATTTAAATGGAATCATTAAAAAAAATCAAGATAAAAAGAAATAAAAATGTAAATATTTAAAACCTCGCGTCAACGCGGCGCCTATGCGAGTACTGGAAATTCGCGGAGTACTTTTTATTATACAGGTTAGTGATAACTTACAACAAGTGATTACAAAGTTATTTTGTTTAATCGTATAATACGTGTCATTTAAGATTAATTTACTGTCATAATTGTATTAATTTTAAAAAATTATACGAGTATAAACGATACTTAATGTTGGACATAAATTTTCATATCCTAGATTATTGAAAATTACTTGAGGCGACTTAAATCAAAACTAAATAAATCTGGTATACAGGTTTATTCAGAAATAGGGTTATTAATTTTAAGAGGTGATTCTACATGATAAAATATGACAAAAAGTTCCTATAAACATATGTCTAAAAATGCGTCCTAAGTGAGCTAATCTCCTTTGAATGTGGCTAAAAAATTCGATTTTTATTTAATAACTCAGTAACCCTTTGAGATCTAGCAACGAGGTTTTGCATATAAACTAATCTTAATAAGGCTTATCTTCGTATATTATTGTCATGTAGTTATTTTAAACAGGGGTGTGCCAAACTGGGAAGCCTTATTATTTTTTTGTCCCAAATATTTTTCTGTATAATTTTTTTGTAATTTTATTTTCGGAATATGATTCCTCAGGTCAAAATACATAAAAAAGGTACTCTTGTTCTAATAGGAGGGTGCAAAATTATTTAAAATCAAAATTGACAAAACTTATTTTTTAATCATGTAACCTGTTGTAACCTGTTGAGATATTTAAAAAAATTAAAATAACTTAAAATTAGCTTAGCTCCATCTACAAATTTTATGTTAGAAAATTACCACAAAATGGCTCTAACTTATTACCAACTTCAACTTAATTTTACTCTATAGATATTGTGTTCTGATGCTTAGGGGCTGTCCATATATTACGTAAAGCAATTTTTCAAAAAAATTGACCCCCCCCTCCCCCCTGTGTAACAAATTCTCACATTTACCAACACGCCCCCCTCCCTGTGTAACGCGTAACAATATAAAATTTTTGTTTCGCAATAAATTTACTAACTGTAACTGTATTCTCACTATTGATTCGAATTTCTCGACAAAACAAACATGAACCTAAAATATAGTATAACCTAACCTTGAAAAAAATTTACACGAAAAAATCACTGAAACTATAATAAAATATTCATAATCAATATCACACAGGGAAAAAATACTAGGTACCTCTTTTGTCACATATAACACTATATTGTTTATGCACAGGTACACAAAATAGTACACACATTGGTGTTCTGTGAGTACACATTCCGCGCAAAAATGTATCATCGCCGATGATTCATTGGCAAGATCACGCAAGAACAGGCCAGTAAGATTTTTTTTTTAATATCAATGTCAACAGTTTTTTTTACTGATTACAATATTATTTAAATATGCACAGTTTCGTCAATTTTTGTGTGAAAAAGGGAATTATGGGTCACTAAATAGTTATTTATGTTGAAATAAAAATACATCTGCCAAGCTTAGAAATAAACATTAAATTTATTAAATTCCGTTACGTAACGTTTACCTAGACCCCCCCTCCCCCCTGTCACAAACTGTAACAATTTCTCTGACCCCCCTACCCCTAGGCACATTACGTAATATATGGACAGCCCCTTAGAGCCATTTTGTGTTAATTTTCTAACAAATAAATTGTAGATGTCGTTAAGCTAATATTAAATTATTTTAAAATTTGTTTATATCACAACAGGTTACTTGAGTTTTGTCAATTTTAATTTTAAATAATTTAGAACAAATGAAATTAAAAACAAAGATACTCTACAACATTTTTTGAATAAATAAACACTTTCGATATCTGTAATAAAAATTAAAAATATACTGAAAAAAATATAAAAACAAATTAAATTCGATGTATTTCACGAATCCCTCTACCGATTATTTTCATATTGACAAAAAATACTCGTGAGACATCGTAGAAGAGATTTATGAAAAAATCCCATCGGTGCAAGGACTTTTGTTTTAAAGTTGATCCAAGCCCGCCTTGATTCTTTTATGTCTTTCTTGGAAATATATCTCTGCATGATTCCAATTTCACATATTCTCCTAAGTAAGTAAGTAAGTTATGCCGTTACAGCGCCTGCTCCAGAATTATATTATACGGTAGTATCGAATTTCAAAAAAAAAAAAAAAAATCAAAAATCGTCCCAGATAAAAAATTCTTGGATATAAATTTGTTTCATAAAAAAATAAGCAACTTTTTTTTTAATGTGCGCCCATCTGTCCGATGTTACGATTTTTGTGAACACGATAACTTAAAAAGGAATAATCCAATTGACTTGAAATTTTCAGGAAAAATCAAGTTCTACGAGGGAAGATTCTTATTGTTTAGAATTTTTTTTTTCAAGTACTTGGGAAATGCAATATACCATTTACTGTGAATAATATATAATGAAATGCATAGCATTACATATCTTCACGGCTTCTTTATAGATATTTTCCTATCCTAAATAAATGCATATGTAATTACAAAAAAATAAAAAGGAATCGGTAATAATAATAATTTTATTACAGCACAATGGCCATATACTACAAAATAATAAAATGATTAAAAATAAAAATAAAGCAAAACAAAATAATTATAATTTATAAATAAATAAAATTATTAGGTCACTTGTAAGAAACAAAGGCGTCGCCAAGTGGGGATTTGTGCAGAAACCCAAAAGCAGTCCGAAGATACAAACGCTTTTAGGAAAACATTAGGACTGGAGAGTAGCCGCTTCACAAAAGAGGCGAGCAACTTGCGTCTCAGAGCATCCAGGGTATCAATTCGGGCAGAGGCAAACATTTCCGAGGCACTACTATAGCGCGGTAGTCTATGGATAATGCGATATGCATCATTATAGCATACGCGAAGAGTTCGCCACGAGGCCACCGTATGATCAAGCCAAATTTCACCACAGTAAGCGTTAGAACAAAATGTCCTGAAAAGAGAGTTCTTAACCTCGACAGAGCACTTAGAGAATTTTCTAGCTAACATGTTTGCGCGGGCACAAAGGTTTTTCTTGTGACGCTCAATGTCAGAGTTGTCACTTAGCATATCATTGATAACGTGACCTAGGTATTTGATTTCGAACACGCGTTCAACAGCAGAGTTATTTAAATAAACAGAAGGAACACAGAGGTCTCTATAATTTGTGGACTTGAACACTAAAACTTTACTCTTATTACTATTGTATTTAAGAGAACGTGATTTGGCAAAGTCTCCACATATTTTTATAAGCATACGTAGACCTTGAAGTGAGGGGCAAAGAAGGACCATATCATCGGCGTAGCTGATGCAGTTGACTTTTAGGCCACCAAGAAAGCATCCAGCAGGGGCTTTAGCCAGGAGAGTATGAAGGTCGTCAATGTAGGCATTGAAGGCATTAGGAGCAATTAAACTTCCTTGTCGTACACCGTTGCGTAGACTGAAGTCAGGTGAAGTGGCAGGTCCCCAGCGAACAGATGCCGTGGCTTTGGAGTTCCAACTTTGTAAGAAGCGGCAAACATAGCTAGGTACTTTCCGACCTATTAAGGCTCTGATTAACTTCATATGATGAACCCTATCAAAGGCTTTACTTAAATCCAGGAATAATGCATACACAGGAGTTTAGTGGTAGCTAACTGTTTCTTTCAATAAAAAATTGCATCTACAGCTCCCATAGATCTTTTAAAACCAAACTGGTTGTCACTGGTTTGGAAAAAGGGCCTACATCTATTGAGTATGATTAGTTCAAGTACTTTAGAAAATGTAGTAGAAATAGCAATAGGCCGGTAATTAGCCGATGAATAAATATCCCCACTTTTGTTTTTAACGATGGGTGTAATTATCGTCTTCGTAAGAGCAGCAGGTGTATAACCATGAGAAAGCATTGAAGAAAAACATAGCGCTAAAATAGAGTGCAATATAGGGTCAGCGTTAATTATATGTTCTGGGCAAAGACCATCCCAACCAGCGGCTTTACCTTGCTTTAACTGAGAGATAGCTAACCTTACATCAGTAGGCCTAACAAGGCAGGCTACATAATCCTCACAGGCTAGGTTAATCAGGTAGTTATCGTCATATAAGTTGCTGAGATTTTCATATAAATTACCCCATAGTTGTGCAATGTTGGCTTCTCCAGAGGTTTGGTTTGGTTTGGTAATGTTTTTGGATAAAATAGTTGCAAGGCTTGCAAGGTTTTTTTGAGATATGTTTTGATCCTAGACGCCACAATTAGTTATGGTAATTAACATTCATTAAATGCTTAATTGAAAATTAATTTTATACAATCAATAACATAAATTATATGTGGTTAAACGGTAAAAATAAAATTATATACGATTGTAAAAATGGTGTTGATATGCATAGTTTTCACAACATTTCTAATTCTGTAAATGCACATGATTCCACAATATTCCTTGTGAAACCATCAATATTTAAAAATGCAATTTAATAATAATAATAATAATAATAATAATAATAATAATAATAATAGTAATAATAAATAAATAAATAAATAAAATAAATAAATAAATAATAATAATAATAATAATAATAAATAATTTATTTTCTCAAGAATGTTCTAAATACAATATAGTACATGAAACAATTAATGGAAACATTGTCAAAAGTAAATTTAAAATAAAATTCGTACACAAATAAATAAACAAATAAGTACAAAATACAATTAAAATTTGTTTATGATCTATATGAATAAAATTCTTCCATGTTGTAAGGCTCCATATTGCACAGATAGTAGATTTTTAAAAATTGTTTCATTTTTTTGGATTTTCAAAGTCCAAGGAAGGTTGTTAAAAAGTTGTATATAATATGATAGTTATTATTCATGGGACCAAGACTTATCTCTCTATACGTTTTTTATAAATATTGAACAGTTTTTTTAGTTTTGCTCTTTATAAGTCCCTGATAATAGCAGCCCAAATAGGCGAAACATGATCTTTTATATGACCCATGTCATCCGCGGTATCAAGACGAATCGTCTGACACTTCAATTCTTAAGTTCGGATTAGGCGTTTAGGCTGTAGAGCAAATTACTTATTTTATGCTGATGATGGCTTTTAGTGCAACTTATTTCATAAGATATCTACTATACAACTATGCAAAAGAGCTTGAGAGAATTTTTGTGGAATGATACTGATCGTATTTAAGTAGCTAATACAGTGATTTATAGAATTAGTATTCCATTATATTGTATATCTATTTTAAATGAAGGATAATAAATTAATTAGATAATGGAGCTATTTAAATAAATTATAGATCATGCAACTTAAGTGTATTTAAATACTTCGATTAAGACATCAGATAGTGTTTTCTAAGATTGCACAAATCTGATAATTTGGTATAACACTCAGTTATTAACTGTTATATTTAATGAAAAAAAATATATATATATTGTAAGAAAAATCTTAACTGTTTTTTGTTTTATGAATCATAAATTATGATATTTTATTTATATTGTTTGACACACCGATGTGTGGCTTACTTGCGCGCACGTACGCCTTATTATGCTTATGAAGTAAAGAAGATAGCGCGCTGCCCGTTCCGTGGTACCTTCCCTGATAACATATTTCATTCTAAGAAGGTTTTTTAATCGTTCCCTTGAAAAGGTTCTTAGCATAATGCTGTAAATATGCTAAAAATGTTCTTAAAAGGTACCCTGCTGTAGTAGCAAAAGCGCTTCTACTTTAAACGTTCTTAGCATGATTAGAGTATTTTGCTAAGAATATTCCCAATACATATTCTTAAAATATTCTAATGGGAATGTTTTTTAGAATAGTAATATGGTGTCTTTATTATTTTAATTTTATTAGGTTAGAATTACAAATATTCTTAAAATTGTTGTTAATAACATAAGTTTTACGCTAAGCATGATAAGAGTATTTTGCTAAGAATATTCCCAAATATATATTCTTAAAATATTCTAAT
The DNA here is from genome assembly GCA_958510825.1 of Brachypterus glaber. Taxonomy (NCBI): domain Eukaryota; kingdom Metazoa; phylum Arthropoda; class Insecta; order Coleoptera; family Kateretidae; genus Brachypterus; species Brachypterus glaber. The sequence continues at coordinate 12,224,656 of OY294045.1, forward strand.
GTGAATGTTTTTAGAATAGTAATATGGCGTCTATATTATTTTAATTTTATTAGGTTAGAATTACAAATATTCTTAAAATTGTTGTTAATAACATAAGTTTTACCCTTAAGTAGTAAAAATGGATATATTTTTAGACATAAGTGATTTTATAAAGTTTTAGACAAAAAATTAAAATTATTATTTTTTGAAATGATAATTATTTGCTGTTTTTCTCTCTAAACATTGGATTTTTGTGTGGCGCATGATTTTTATCTGGTAGAAAGTTTGCTTTCACAGTAAAACTGCATATCGCATATGAATCTTACCTGATGGATGCTATATCTAAAGATTTTTATATACTTTAATTATTAGGTTTATCAAAAAGACATAAAAATTTTCGCCATGTCCAAATTTATGATATCACTCTATAAAAAGGATCGGGCAGTATAAAATATATTTGAAAGAAAGCGAAAACCAACATTAATGTAGAATTCTGAAAGGCCAACCTACTTTGTTTGCTCAAGCGAAATATTCAATATCATTACTTAAATGCACCAAATAAGAATATTTTAAGAAATATGCTAAGAATATTCTTAAAAGTACATGTACATACTTCTAAGAACATTTTTAACATGCTTCTTAAAAAATTCTTATTTGATGCAGAGGCTTATAAAAAGCTGCTTAGGAACTCACAGCAGGATTAAAACGCTATCCTTTGCATTTCTTTAATCGTTCTTAAAATAATTTGAGCAAAATAGATATGCTTCTAAGAAGCATGCTCTCCTTTCGGCTATTTATTTTATGAATCTTCTTAGAAGGTTTTTGTGCTATCAGGGTTCCCCTTTTGTCGGAGCTTTCTTACCCTGTGGCAGACTAAAGTAGGGTCCCTGAATAATAGAGCTGGTCCAATTTTCATTTTTGACTTAAATCCTTTAGCGAGTGATCAGAAAAGCCTTTCCGGATGCTTATAAAAAGCTTATAAAAAAAGATCACTTACGTAGGTAATCCACATTTATTTTAATACCAAATACAGTTTTATTGGTTAATTTTAGTGCACAAATACTGAAAATTAGTTATTTGCTTACACGGAGAGATTTAGCTCCTGGTATAGTTACCAACTGTTGTAGTATCTATTAATGGAGCTCTCTACAACTAGAATTATGAAACAAAAGACGTCTACCCTATCTCTATCTCATTTGTGCTACACTTTCCAGCCAACCAAATAAATACTGTATTTGTTTTTCATACAACAAATACAGTATTTATTGGGTTGGCCGGAAAGTGTAGCACTGAGCGGCACGAACGAACATAGCTAATGTGAATCTGTAGAATAAGATAATTCTACTAAAATTTAGATGGCGCCAGTAATTTCTTTAATAAAAATAATATAGTTACACTTTTCGCCCCGCCAAGTAAATATTGTATTTGTTCAACAAAGAACAAATACAGAATTTGTTTGGTTGGGTGGAAGTGGGAGTGTATGTATGTCTTCTATCCTTTTTGGGTAGAACTTTTATCTCTGTCTAATCTAGCGGGAGAAATCGCCATTGGCATTTAACAAAAAATGTATGGTAGTTAATTTCGTACTGATTCTTATTGATAATTATAATATAACATCAAATACAATATTTATCACTTCTTGCATTAAATTTTACCAACCAGATGTCACAAATATATTTAAAGAAATTATCAATTTTAATGCGAATTTAAAACATTGTTTTAGTTTTTTAATAGAATAGTTGTTAAGGTTTATGGTTAATTATTGTAAACCTTCAACTTTATTCTGTTTAAATTTATTTAATAAAATATGATACTCACTAATGAATCGTTTAATATTTACCACAATAACTGGTAATAAAATTTAAAGAATTTTTTATAATCTCACCAGCAATAACATTTAATTTTTACTTTTCTCGACGTTTCCGAAGGTTTTAAGACTTTTGAGATCTTGTTAAAAAAATGTCTGTCGGACTTTTGACTGTCAGTTACCACGATAACCGAGTACGTTTAAAGCTAGGAACCTGAAATTTGGTACGCAGGTGTATTGGCATCATAGCTCGGATAATTTCTAAGATGGGCAACATCGAGCTTACCGAAAAGGACTTAACTGCGCAACTCGTTTATTCTACGTCCCAGGTGAATATTTTTTTACCAATAATTAGGTTTTGATTCTAAACAAAAACAAAAAAAGTCATGTTTTTGCTAGGGCATAAAATTTTCGAGATATAGCGGTATAAAGTCTTTAATTAGGCTTAAACATGTTTTTTTTTGGGTTTTACGGGTATATTTTGTTATAATTAAGTTTTTTTTTCCATATTATATTAATATTATTAATATTATTACAATGTCAAGTTTTTTTTTAACTACTTTTAAACCCTTTTAAGAACAGAACGTTTCTAAAAACAAAACTAATATACTTATTAGAACGCAGATGTCGAACAGATGTTTTCATTTGTTTTTAAAAGCAAATATGTGCCAAACAAAAGTTAGTATGCTAAAAGCCTACTCGTGTTTTAGAATTTTCAATCTTAAAATGGCTGTAAACAACACATTGACTATGCAAAGCATACACTCAGAGAAAATACTCTGCACAGTCAAAAAGCTTTCCCTTTTTCCCGCACAGTGGACCCGGCATCCGTTCCTAGCCGGACAAAATTATAAGACATAAACATATATGTGAAATATTTTATTTCATCTGTACTCTAGACGATCCAGTGTACCATATCACTATTTTTTTATTATAATATTACTTAAATATTTAAATAATCATTATTTAAAAATTAAATTTTTAAGACATTTCTCAAAAATAAAATAGAGTTGTCAAGAAAGTATAAAATATTAATTTAATTGGGGTTTGGAAGTAAACCTACTTACTTTTTATGTTTATGTAATTTACTTTAACATGTCAATTTCTTATGACTTTTTACGAAAAGTTTTAAACGTGTTTTAAACAGGGGAAAAGGGAAAATTTGCATGTTCCGAGCATTCAAAATAGCACTCAAAATAGGAACTAAAAAGTGCACCAATAAAAATTTCAATACTGCAGGATTATTCTACAATAAAAACTGTGAAAAAAAGCTCGTATGCGTATATACAGTCTGTTCAACAAGAGCGTGTCTTTGATTATTTAAAAAATTCAAAAGGTATCTCCCCCATATTTTACAGCGTAATTCTCCTATCTTTGTACTATTTCCTAGCACTGATTTGTCACCGTAGTAGTTGAAATGTCGTGACGAGCACACGTTAAAGAAAATCAGTTATATTTACGTCAAGAGATTTGAGGTGGCCGACCGCGGTCTTTTTGTGCCTGCATCCGTGAGGATCTAAATTAAAGGTTGCCAATGCATCAAAAGTGATTAAAAAGTCAAAATGTTTGGTCTTACTGTTAAATGCATTTGGTCCAGCATACAGTTAGGCACCTCGTAAAATTCATGTTTGGATTTCGTTGCCTAAAGTTGTTTACTGAGAATTTGAACGCTCAGAAAATTTACGTGGACTTATAAAGTCAGTAAAAAGGATGTTAAGATCAACAAAGATTAAATATTGCAAAAGGATAACGATCCAAAACACCGCAGTCGACTCTGCACCGATTGGAAGAGGAAAAATGGCATCACGACTTTACTTTGGCCACAGCCACCGGATGCAAATCCGATCGAAAACGTGCGGTTGCTTTTAAAGTCAAAACTTGAAGAAACAAAACTGCAGAATTAGAAGCAGCTCGCAACAGTCATTCGTGTTACATGGAGGTCGTTGACAGTAAAATACGCAGAAAGTATGCCAAAAAGGTTTCAAGCTATTCTGGATAACAACGGAGATTTCACGGTGTACTTAGTAGGAGATAAATAGCTTTTTTATCTACTCTAATGTAAAAAAAATAATAAATAAATATGTTTCATAGAAAAAAAAATATTGAAGAAACTTTCTTGTTGAACAGACTGTACGTATAAGCCAAACCAAAAAGTCCAAACCTAGCTCCCTTAAAAGCGATTTGTGGATATTTGAGTACGGGAACTTTCTTTCATAGTTTCTAATGTAGAATAGCCCTGCAGTATTAAAAATTTAATTGGCTCATTTTTTATTTTGTATTTTCGATGCTCATAACGTGAAATTTTCTTTTTAACTCAAATTTTCTGGAGTACGGTTTGAAAGTCCTAAGGTGTTACATAAAAATTACCTTTTTTATGTATTTTTAATTAAAGAATTATATTTTATTGAAAAAATGTCAAAAAACCTACAGATAAAAAAGTTTAAGGCAAAAAACTGACATCCCCCCCCCCCATTTTGCACTTCCCTGGTTAAAATTACCAAATTAAAAATTACATTAAGCCCTTATTAATGTTATGGCATGTGCAAAACATCGTTAATGTAGTTCAAGGGGTTGTAGATATATTAATTAAAAACTACTTTTTAGACGTACCCTTAGACCCTCCTAGCTCATATCCAGACCAACCTTTATAGGAACTTTATGTCTTACTTTGGTATGGGGAATCTACCATTTTCGTTTGATTCACCAATTCTGAACAGCCTGTATGTTATGTTTACTACAGTAACTGTCAGTGTAACCAAAACATTAGGAATTATTGGTAAATAATTTGAAACATTATATTACCAGCCATAACTATAACCGCAACTTTGGTAAGCAATCCTAAAGGCTTTTGTGTTAACACGTACTATGCGTAGTAACAATTTCCAAACTTACAGTCGGTCAAGTAAGAGCGTTTCTCCTATAACGTGTAGTCGGTACTTTTTTTTCGAGTGATTTGTACCCGTCACGGTTCGAGGCTGTCTTCCTCTATTCAACTCGCGACTGCGAAGTATGTGGGTAAGTCAGGGACATTCGTCAACAAGTGAGTGAAATGGAAACTCGGAAACGAAAAATGTTGACGACCTACTAGATCGTGGCTCAACAGGAAAAGTGTCAGCTAAGCACAAAAAATAATTTAAAACATGTTTTCTCAAAATCCTTAATTAACCCTGCGATAAGAGGCAAAAATACTGATGCGGAAAGGTTTGGATATTTCGCATGAAAAAATTCGGGCTCACAATTTGAAGTGGCAAAGTGCAATAAAGAAACCTTTGTTGAGTGAAAAACAGAGAAAAACGACTCTTGTGGGTCAAGGAAAACATCGATCGATATTGGCCGTTCCAGTCGCCGGACGCAAACCCCTTCGTGGGAAAAAGGTTTACAAGTTAGAGCAGAGGTCGCGAGACAATTTGGAGGTCTTTTCCGTAGGAATATGTGGAAAATCTTGTCAAAGTATGCACCCACAATACCATGCGATCATTGACGCCAATTGGAAATGGTCTGGTTCCTAAATTATTTGCATTGATCTACCATTCATTAACTGTAAATTGATGTAAAAAAAATAGTATAAATAAATTCTTAAATAAATAATGCGAGACACGCTTTTACTTGACCGAGTGTACTTCAGTTTCCTCCAACAAATTAACGTTTTTTAACTACCGACCTGGACCCGGGAAGGCTTTTCCACTGCCAAAATTTGCTTTTAAGTCGTATTTTCCTATCTAGGGGTTTTTGAGATAGCGGAAACCGAAATGAACATCCAGTATGGTGAAAAAATGTCATAAACTTTAGTGGATTTTGATAAAACTGGTATTTTTTTCTCAATATTTAAATCATTTTTAAATTATTCAACTTATTTTTAAAAGTGTAATTATGTACACACTTATGACGCGTTGAGTTCTTGAAACGTCAATAATATTAAATTGTTTAAAATTTCTGATAACTATTTAAATAATTCTAAAGAATTTATAATTGAAAGGTATTATTATTGTTTGAGAACAATAGCAGATATTTAAATAATTGATTTTGGATTATATAAACTGATTTTTTTCAAATAAGTAATTATTAATAATTTTCCTTATTATCTATTGCACATAATATCTGATATTATCTTTGCTTGAAATAATAATTTAATTTGATGCAAATTTGATTGATAAATTGTCTTATTTTTATTTATTATTTTGATTTTAAAACATATTTTCTTAGGAATTACATGAAAGATATTACCTACACTGCTCTACAAAAAATATTTTTTTTATTTGCAGGGACCTTTTAGTTGTGTCTGGCTATATTTTATTTCGGAACCTTTTTCCATTTTTATCGACTATCTTGTTGTTTTGAGATATAGCGCACAGTGGGTTTTTGGCTAAAGTTGTAGAAAAAAAAAATAATTAAGCCTTTAGGGCGCAAGAGGTAGAGCGTTATGTTAGGCTAATTTTAAGAATTGCGTGTTATTAAAATGGGTATTTTTAGAACAAAACCGCTTTTATTTTATAAATAAAGCTTGTCACTCTAGCTTAAAGGGTACCAGAGTTATTAATTAAAATCCTTATTTTTATTACAATCCCTTAGGGCTCATTTTCGGACCAACCTTTATAGGAACTTTTTTTGATATTTTTAAATGCAGAATCACCTCTTAAATTTTGGAATGCCAGATATTGATATAGGCAAAAAGCTAGCAAGCCTAACTCACACTTGAACGTTTATACGACCTATAATAGTATATTAAAGTACTAGTTTCATAACATGCGTTTTTAGTGCACGAGTACAAACGAGCCGCTTGCGTTGAGTTTTCTAAAGTACTAGTGCGCTAAAAACGAGTGCTTTATACAATTTTTTCTATTTCGCTCTAAAATTTCAAAAAACTTACATTTTAATTGATGACTGATTTTCGGATTTTTGTTTAGAATTGGCATTACAGTTTTCGTCATGTTTAAAATTCTAAGAACGAATATTATTTTGAAATATTTTATAGTCATTTCTTCTCTCTTCCACTTAAAGTAACCAAGCCACAATTTTAACACGCTAAAACATAACCTACACAAAATTTTGCAGAAAATTAAACTTTAAACCGACGTTCACAATGGAGCTCTACAACTAGAATTATGAAACAAAAGACGTCTACCCTATCTCTATCTCATTAGTGCTACACTTTCCAGCCAACCAAATAAATACTGTATTTGTTTTTCATACAACAAATACAGTATTTATTGTGTTGGACGGAAAGTGTAACAGTGAGCGGCACGAACGAACATAGCTAATGTGAATCTGTAGAATAAGATAATTCTACTAAAATTTAGATGGCGCCAGTAATTTCTTTAATAAAAATAATACTCTTCGCCCGGCCAAGTAAATCCAAGTAAATATTGTATTTGTTCAACAAAGAACAAATACAGAATTTGTTTGGTTGGGTGGAAGTGGGAGTGTATGTATGTCTTCTATCCTTTTTGGGTAGAACTTTTGTCCCTGTCTAATCTAACGGGAGAAATCTCCATTGCATAGCAAACGTCAAGAGATAGACTTAAGAGTCGCAAAATAGAAAAATATATTTGAATTCGACAGGTAGGTATGCAATAATATTTAATAGATATTGCTAAACTATTGCTATGTCGTTAGTAAATCCCTGTTTAAAAATAACGGACAAGGTAAAAAGGTATATGAGGCCATAAATATTTATTATATTTATTACATATTAATAACTTAACTTATCTAGTATTTTAATCTTGTTTTATTGTTTAAACATTGTTGCAATGCTCATTAAGTTGTTAAGAAATTTATTGTTCAAATGGTGCGAAAATTATTGGATAATTTTAACTATGGCAATTTTAATTGCTTAAAAGCAACAACATGTTAAATTTGGCAGACTAACATCTCTACTCTAAATTTCTCTACTCCCTAACATCCCTACTCCATAACATCCCTACTCCACAACAACTCTACTCCGTAACATCTCTACTCCCTAACATCTCTACTCCGTAACAACTCTACTCCGCACTATATGCACTCGATTAGCCACTTGTCTTAACTCAAATGAATATTTGTCATGCTAAGTCACTGTCAAATATGAATTTAATTTATTAATTACTTACTTATTAGTGCATATTAAGAGTACGCGGTCATTGTGGCTTTTAGAATAATTCATTTATGATTGTTCTAGATTTGAATTTAAAGATAAACGTTTTCTACGAAAAAAATAAAATAATCTAGAAGAAGAAGATTCTTTGTTCTTTGAACTGCTCATTTATTATTAAGTGGCTAATAAAGTCCTTATAGTGTGGAGTAGAGTTGTTACGGAGTAGAGATGTTATGGAGTAGAGATGTTACGGAGTAGGTTTGTTGTGGAGTAGGGATGTTAAGGAGTAGGGATGTTAGGGAGTAGAGAAATTTAAAGTAGAGATGTTAGTCTGCCTTAAATTTTAGTGTGTATTTTATTAATAGTAATTATAAATCAAGGTAGAAAATACATTTTTATAGCCGAGCGTATTGTATTTTGAGATGCAGAGCATCGAGAGATATAAAAGTGCGGGTTTTCTCTAGTATTTACTACCGTGGTTCATATATCGTCGGCTTACAAGTAAAAGGCACTAAGTCACTTTTTTGCAAAAATGGGATTTTAATAGCACTGTAGTTAATTTTTTATGATCTATGTATAGGTAAACCGAACTAACTTCTAGGTGGACTGCCAAGGGAGTTACCCACTATACATAACGCACCAATTTGATTTTGATTAAAATTTTATCTGGCAATAGGCACTAAGTCACTTAGTGCACTTAGTGCGTTTTACTTGTAGATTATTTCAAATGTTTCTGCACTAAGGGACTTTCTAAAAGAGTTAATTTTTGAAACTATGATCGCTTGAATCATTTATATGATACAATATGGCGTTATTTTTGTACTGACAACCGCATTCAAATTTTAACTAATAGATTATTTTAATTTTGCTCTTAAATCCTTGGTTACTACATAAATAACAAGAATATAAGAAAAAAACTAAAGTTCGCCGCCAGTTCAGAAAACAGCCCTTAGAATTGCACCGTGAAGTGTTTTATCATTAATAATGATTCATTATAATTATTGACTTTAGGAGATGCTTTTTTGCCGGCACAGCCGATGGCCTCTGAAAACTGTCTTATTTCTGGCATAGTAAGCAGTTTCATATAATTAATACTAATTAATTTTATTAAAGTCCAAAATGGAAACTTTCTTTAAACAATCAAAAAGTCCAAACCCTTCTTTTAAAAATCTAGTTTTTGAAAAGGTATGTAAACATCTTGTTTTCTACTTTATAGTTATACGTTTAATTAATAGAGGGGTTTAAATTTTAAATAGTTGTTTTTTATATTATTTTATTGACTTAGTGCTCTTTACTTGTAAGCCGACGATATTATTTATTTTACTACTAGCACATTTATTCTAATTATTTAAATATTTATATATCAGTAAAGTAAAATGTTTGTTGGATCTTAATTAACAGCGAAAAACAACAGACTAGTAAAAAAAGTTTCACTTTTCCTCTTACTAAAACAATATACTATTAATATTTGCAGTATGGAAATGTTAATTAAAATACTGTGTGGCTTTTTATTAACAAAACTTTTTTCAAACTTGTATAATTTACTGTTTTTAGTATATAAAATCTATAGATATTGAAAATTGATTGTTTTAATAATAATAATTTATTATAGCAAAGTTTATTTAAAATTGATTAGTCATAAAAAGAAATTTTAATTGAATTACTGTGTGGCTTTTTGTTGACGAAATTTTTTGCTAACTTATTTAATTTGCTGTGTTTTTAGTAATAAATAAATATCTATAGACATTAAATAGTATATTGTTATATGGGAGATTAGCTCAGCGGTCTAAGGCATCGATATGGCATTGACACTGAGCTAATGATCGTTAGTTCAAACCTTACTGGCGCCGATTGCCTTTTTCAGTTAATTAATAATTGAAATTTGGCGAAGGCGTACTCCCTAGATATATTGGTTCGAAAGTCAATTAAAGCCGGTGGTTCCCTCTACTACTAGCCCATACAAGTCCTGGACTTAGGAGATGCTTAATTAAGTAGAATAGTACGAGGTTAAAAATATATGTACAGACAAGTAATAAAGCACTTTTCCTCTGAGTAAAACATACTATTTTTTTTTTCAAGTTTCCTTAATATTATTGTTTATATTAATTTTTGCATTTAATTTATTCAATAATAAAGTATTTTTTTTATTATAATAGGCCAATAAAACAGTTTCGGAAAAAACTTAAACCTTCCTTAGCCCTTCGTTAGGCGCGCGGTCTACGATCGTAGACCATGCTTTTTTTTAGCTGGGTAACTTTTTACACGGAGTGTTTAGGCTTGCGCCCCTTCGAGTAGCTGTGCATTATGCATCAATCTATTAGATCAGTAATAATTCACACTTTGAATGGGTATAATATTGTTTTTATTCATACTGAAACCTGCCTGGTCTACAATTGTAGACCGCGCGACTAACCACGTTACCTTTTTTATTTTTGCATTTTTTTATTTTGTGTAAGTTTTTATGGTTTCTTTTTGTGAATATTGTTTTTCAAAGTTGGTTTATTAGTTTAAAGATAAATTAAAGATACAATATGTCTTTACCACCAAAAAAAAATAGCGGTTTATAGGAAGACACTGGCACGAGTCTTTTTGGGCATGAAAGAGCTCATACGTAATGTTTTTGATAAATAAGGTAATTTTCTGTTCTATAAAATTAAAAATTACTTGGACACTAAATGTGCCTAAGAAGGGAAAATAAATCGAAAAAAAAATGCTCAAAATATCATAACTACGATTGCAAAGAGCACATGTACAAGGCGCATGAGTTACTAAAATATTGCATGATTTCGAGTCAAATTTTATAATATTTTTTTCTTTTATTTTAGGTGTTTTTTATTTTTTTATAATCGTACATGTTAAAAAAAAACAAATGTTTTAGTTTCAGAAAGTTTTTTAAGTTATTTTTATTTTTTTTACAAATTACCGTACAGATGTAAAATATATGTTAGAATTGTATATCATTTTTCTTTTACCCTTAACACTTACTAAAACAATAATAATTTGTAAAAAATATGTAAATAACTTTTAAATACAACCAAATAAATAACATAACATATTTGGTTTTTAAAAATATAAATTTGTTTTTTTTAAACAAAAAATAATATGGTCTACAAGTGTAGACCGCGCGCCTAAACACGTTACAAAAAGAGGCGCGCCTAACGAAGGGTTAGCCCAAAAAATTTTCGTAGTCGTAAACTTTTCGAGATTTTGATGGCAACTTGTCTAATGTAGCATTTGCTATTTTGGAGAGATTTGTAGGTGTGTTATCTATAATATATATATATATATATGTTTTTGCACAGAATCTCGAGTCAACGACCTGTTTACATAATAAACAAACAACTGTGAAGTATAGCTATCATCAAAATCAAAGTGTGCTGCCGCCAGTGGCGATTTTTGTAACAAACTTTTTATACGGCGTACAACAATGAACTCATTTTTACTGTAAAACAATAGATTACTTCTATCTAGTGTGTTCAGTTATAAAATATGAACATTTTTAGTAGGCTTGAAAAAAAAAATTATTGTTTCAATAATAGTAATTGATTATAGAAAAGTTTATTTAAAATTCATAATTTATACAAAGAAATCTAACGTTAAAATTGATGGACTTTTAGAGAGACTATAATAATCGAGCTGTTGCTTTTAAAAAGGGGGTTATGTCACATTTTTGGTAAAATTAATAACGGTTGTGATCTTAGACCATATACGCATTGAATTACATTAGGGGAACCTAAAAAAAAGTCCTGAGTCTTAGGGCTCCAAAATGATTGAGTTTTAATTGTTCTTAATAGTAGAGTAAAAAACTTCTATTTCGGACATCACCACCCGTCACCACTAAAACTTTTAGAACCATTTAACTTTATCAATCTACTAGAATACAAGCTTACTTACAGCGACAGTAGTTCCTTGGCATATAAATTTTTGAATTCCTCTTATTTTTTTTAATATACCCTAAAATTTTCAAAATCCTACTCTTTTTTTCTAAGATTTTGAAAAAAACGTCATTATTTCCTGGACTTACCAATATCTCAAAAATTTTAGGTGCTGAAATTCCTCTTATTTTTTTTAATATACCCTAAAATTTTCAAAATCCTATTCTTTTTTTCTAAGATTTTGAAAAAAACGTCATTATTTCCTGGACTTACCAATATCTCAAAAATTTTAGGTGCTGAAATTTTTCCAAGGTAGATTCGAATTTTACGCCCTCGAATTAGTAAGAAAATTTGACTTTCCGATCGAGGCAAAAAAAGTTGCAACAATGCCTAGTGTATTTATTATAATTATGTGAAATTTTGTTTTTGCATGCTTTAGGCGATAATTACCGAAAATATATGATAATTACAATAAATTACTTCTTAATAATTTTTCAAATTACCGTGAAATTTTAAATTAAGCTTAAATTCTACTTAATTTGCTTCATTTAAATTTAATTTAAATTAAAATAATTTAGAATCATTTTTTTTTTAAGTTTACAATTAAATATTTTTTTTACCAATTAACCACTTTAAAATAAAAATTACCATATGTATGATAACACAGGCCAACAGTGGTTTCCCCTTTAAAAACGTATTACTGATTACAAATTACATTTGGAAAAATAATATTTTATGGGAGGATTGGTGTAGTGGACCACCGCGTCGTACTTCACGAGTTTACTACCCAAATAGCGTGAGTTCGATTCTCACCGGCGCCGATTTGCCTTTTTCAGTTAATTAATAATAGAAATTTGGCGAAGGCGTAAGTGAAGCGGACACTCCCTATAAATTGGTTCGAAAGTCAATTAAAGCCGGTGGTTCCCTCTAATACTAGCCCACGCAAGTCCAGGACTTAGGAGATGCTTAATTAAGTAGAATAGTACGAGGTTAAACAAAAATGCAATGTAAATGTAATGTAATGTAATCCAAAAGGGAAAACGTTTAAATTTGTAAGCATGTGTATATATCCACAAGGTAAAATTAAATTGCACATTTTGAGTCGATGATCGATTTTATAGAATTGATGCTTAAAATTTGTTGCCATCATAAATAAATTTATTAAATTATCAAGATTTCATTAATAAAATAAATTTAAGGTTAAGGCAAATATTATAGAAGCTAACTACAAATATAATTCATTTTATGTTTACGCTTCGCATGCTTGGTTTGGACTTTTTCAGGCCAACAAATTTTCAACGTTTGAAAGTTGATTTCGATCTGACAGCTTATTTTGGTTAATTTAGTTTGATTTCGAATATAACTTCCGCTTTTTTCGATCATGTACAGTGTCCAAGCAACACAAGTACCTAAAAAGTATTTATACCGCTCTTTCGGAGCCAGTATGACTGTATGGGGTTACTGAATCCGAATCTGGGGATGGTTTGACTCGGTCAGGTCGCATTTCGTTGCTAACCTTAAAAAAGTGATGAAATATTTCAACTTTCATCACTTTATTGAGGCTAGCAACAAAACGCCCTGACCGAGTCAACATCTCCAGATTCGGATTCAACGACTGCAAAAACGTATAGAAATGTGTGTCTTTGTTAAGTTAAGTTAAGTTCTTTATTACGGGATATCCCACTTTATAATACAATTTCAATATAGGTACAATATTTAAAAGTATCATTATTAAAATACAATTTATAGATTTATATATATATAATATAACATAATAAAAAAATAATCGTAATGAAAGTTATAAGAAACAAATTTTAGAGAATGCGCTTAAGTTTTGACTTAAAGGAAGAAATCGATGTCCCCAGTAAATCAATAGTCCCAGAATATGAATTTGCTGATCTTAGAATTCTAGGTAATGGACTATTAGCACCATAACTAGTTGAGTGGAATGGAATATAAAATAGCTCGAAGTTTCTTGTAGTCTGTTGAGGTATATTAAAATTAATCAATTTAAGTAGGGGAGGTGAATCAATTTTACCAATAAGTAAATTGTGTAGAAAGCATAGATCCAAAAAAGTTCTGCGACAGCTTAGAGATTTTAAATTTAAATGCAATAGTATATTACATGATAAATTTCGCCGATGACACGTCCTCATTGATTTCAGGAAAAACGCTTGAAGATGTAGAATCCTTTTCCGAACAAACAATGAATGCAATGGTGAGATGGTGCAATCAAAATCGACTAATTTTGAACGAGAGCAAAACAGTAAAAATTGATTTTTACAGGTCCACAAGAGCATTACCTGATAACTCTTCAATTTTATCAGTTAAGTTTCTAGGCTCTTTTCTAGATCAAAACCTTACATGGACTACTCAAATAAACCATGTTTGTAAAAAACTAAATAGTTGTTACTATGCATTGCTCAAACTAAAGCCAAATATTTCTAGAAAGTCTGTTTTGCAAACGTACTACGCAATGGCTTACCCACATCTTTCATACAGTATCATCCTCTGGGGTCAAGCAGCAAAAACAGAAATAGAAAGAATATTTGTTGCCCAAAAACGACTTATTAGATTGATCTTTGACATAAAGTTTAGAGACAGTTGTAAAGATACATTTAAGGTAAAGAAATTGCTAACATTAACTTCCATATACATTCTTAAATGTGCCTCATATGCATTCGCAAATGATGATAAATTTCAAAAGAACCATTTTAATCATCGATATGATACACATCAAGGTTCTGAAATACGTATTCCTCCTCACAAAACAACCAAGTATGAAAAATCACCGCACTATGCATGTTTAACTATTTTCAACAAACTTCCGAGTTCCTTAAAAGACATAAAAAATGTTAAAGCCTTTACCAAACAAGTCAAAGAGCTTTTATTCTAACATGCGTTCTACACTCTAGATGATTTTTTTGCCGTAAAAAACTTTTAACTTTTAATGTGTTTATTTATTTATTTATTGATTGTTCTATCTATTTAGTATATGTCTAGATATAATTTGTGTATTGCTTTTGTTTATATATATTTTTTTTGACAAGTCTTATATCATGTATTGTGATCTAAAAGATTAATAAAATTCTATTCTATTCTATTCTATTCTATACTCATAATCAGCAATAGTATGTCTACGACCTAACCTAAATTCAATATATCTTAAAAATCGATTTTGAACCCTTTCAATTAGATTAATATACATATTGACATATGGGGTCCAAACTGAAGATGAGAATTCCAGTTGAGATCTGACCAGTGAGCAATACAATATTTTTAAGGTATTTACAGAAAAATCACTACAAGATCTCAGCATAAATCCTAACATTCTATTGGTTTTGTTTACCATATTAATAATATGACTACTAAATTCAAAATATGTGTTAATGGTTATGCCCAGATCTTTAAGTTCTCCTACAATTTTTAAATTAATATTGTTTATTTTGTATGTATATTGAATAGGTGATTGACATCTGGAAAAAGTTATAGACATACATTTGTTTACATTCAACGCCATTCCATTTTTTTGACACCAGTCAAACAGTTTGTTTAATTCTTGTTGAAGAAGCCATGCATCGATATAATCCTGTATAATTCTAAAAATTATTAGGCCGTCAGCAAAAAGTAAGAATAAGCAGTGTGCCTTTGTTATTTATACTACGCACACTTTTTGTTCAGTGTGGTTATAGTTTACAGAAATTTAACAGTAAACTTTTGAATACAAAAATAATATATTTTTTATTCTAAAATTGTATTTAAACTTAAACAAATGATCCAAATACACGAGTGTTATTACACATTTGTTAAAATTTAGACAAAAAGGCTTCTCAT
This sequence comes from Brachypterus glaber, assembly GCA_958510825.1. NCBI lineage: Eukaryota > Metazoa > Arthropoda > Insecta > Coleoptera > Kateretidae > Brachypterus > Brachypterus glaber. The sequence continues at coordinate 12,240,221 of OY294045.1, forward strand.
GTCGAGAGTCGTGAAACCCCTCTATCCATTAATAAGAATTATGTATCCATATTATTCACATGTGCTATTTGCTACAAGATATGAAGGTATCACATGGTTTAACATCCTTTTACAATGTCTTGTGAAGAATTTTGTACCTTAATAATAAATTATAAACATAACAACATGCCATCACCAGTTTTCCCAAAAAGGCGAAGACAAGTTAAAATTTAGGTATATTTACATGTTATTTATTCATAATGACCGAAAATAGATGGAAATATCATAAAGTCTAGTATATATTTTTTTGTTAAAAATAAAAAAAATATTATACTTTAACTTAAGATATGTAATGCTACGCATTTCATTATATACTATTCACAGTAAATGGCATGTTGCATTTTCCCAAAAAAATTTAAAAAAGATAAAAAAAGCTTTAACCTCTTGTCTACCAGTTTATCAAATTTGTAACAAACCCAATTAAATAAGAAAATAAATAAAATATTTAAAAAGTATCAGTTTTCGCCATTGTATTATGTTTGTAAACTAATATGCTAAAGGATTTTAAGGCACAAACCACCCCCATCAATTATATTTTTTTATGAAACACGTGTAAAATAAACTTCTCAGCAAATTAAGTGGATCAATAAAAAAATTGACATTTTTTAAATCACTATATTTTAAAGACCTCTAGCCCGTTTTAAATCATTTACCCAAAAGATGGCTTTATTTTGCAATGATAAAAATTAAAAAAAAATTAAACAAAATATACATTATTATTGACTTAACTTCCTATTTTTAACTTATTTAATTTTTTCTTATTAACATTTCATAATGCAGTATACAAGAAGTTAAAAAAATTTTCAACATTTTTTTTGCCAAAAACGAAAAAATAAAAAAAATAGATTAAATTTATTTTTTTTAATTTTCATTTTTTTTTTAATTTCTTTTGGCAAAAAAAACAAAAAAAAACAAAAAATATATACTTTTTTAAAAGTTTAGCTCCCAATAACTTATTTGTTTTTTGGGGGGATTACTTTAAAAAGCAATAGAGATCTTCCCCTCATAGAACTTGATTTTTCCTGAAAATTTCAAGTCGATCGGAATGTTGATTTATGAGTTATCGTGTTAACAATCGTGGCATTGGATGGACGGATGGACAGACGGATAGAAGAACTATACTATTTTTTCATGAAACAAATTTATATCCGAGAATGGTTTGTCTAGAACGATTTTAGAAAATTTTGGAAAATTCGAAACTACCGTAATATACTATTCTAGGGCAGGGGCTGTGAATAGTATAATACATAGCAAACTCTAAAATGTAACAAATTAAGAAAAAAATAAACAATTATCTTGGGTGGTAAGATTATAGCGACCTTACCCTACACTGTAAAAACAGCATGTAAAATAATGTAAAAATACATGAATTTACATAGTACAGAATAGTAAATTTACTATTCTGGACTATGCATAATTCATGAATTTATGTAAAAGAATGTAAAATAATGTAAAACAATATAAAAGAATGTAAAAGAATGTTAAATAATGTAAAAAATATATTTACATTGATTTACATATTTTTACATGATTTTACAATGTCGGGCTATGTTATTTTAAGACGCGCGTGCGCTTTGGACAATAACCACCAAGAAGGCGTCGCATCATGAGACGGACCATTTAATATTGTTATTGTTACAGAGATAGCGACGCATGCTGCTAGGTTAAAGTGTTAAAAGTGTAAAAAAAGGTAAATATTATTTGTGTACGATATTTAAATGCTTTATTTGTGGCCTAAAATTTACGTTCATTATAAATTACGATCTTTATCAACCAATAGATCTTTAAAGAAAGATTTAAACAGTTTATACTCGTATTAAGGGTGCAAATCGTTTGGTTTATTAAACCAAATGAACTTTACGCTACGATATTTCAGAAAAGCTTTGACACAGAGACTTGTAATTTGGAACAAACATTTTTTAAGTAGTAAATATTTTTTTTCAAATTTCAAGTCCAAACCATTTTGGACTATGTAATTTCTAACGTTCCGGTCTATGCAAAATATTACCATTCTGGACTATGTAATTTTTACCGTTCCGGTCTATGCAAAATATTACCATTGTGGACTATGTAATTTTTACCATTCCGGTCTATGGCAACATATTACCATTTACGGACTATGGAATTTAATGTAATTTATTTTTACCGTGTACACTCATTGTACTGTAAAATTTGTATTTAATTTCACAAAAGGAAATAAAATGGCCAAATTACCTCAGCATTTTTTAAGGTGTGTACGCACGTGTAGCGCTACATGTAATAAGTTAATCCCTATGGACTCAAATATCATAAAAGTGCATAAATTACCGGAAATTACCGTACTGTACCACAGAACAGTCACCTGAGTCAACATGTAACATTACGGTATACTGGCACCATATAGGTGTGGTGCTGTTTGCTTATTATTGACGAAGAGAGCCTATTCAGTTGGGATAATTAATTATTTCAGTATAATATGTATTAACACCGAAAAAGGACCTTGTTTGAAGTTCACAGTAGAAATAAACGATTTTTAAATTAAATCGCATAAAGGATATAAAGAATTTTCACTTTCGGGTTTAGACCATGTTGATGGATTTTCACTTTCTGACGACTAGTCTCTTACTGCTAGATACTGAGTTAAATCGGTGCCCCAAAATGGAATAGGGTCGGTTTAAAAGGTTAAGGTCTGGAATAAAACACTGCTAATTCACTTATATTTTCCAAAATCCGAATGTCTGTCAAATGAACCCGAGTCATGAAAATCCCAAAAAGTCCAAATCTGTTATTTAAAAGATGCGAATTAATAAACTAATAAAATACCATATTAATTCGACTTACCTACACCAGAGTATTATTATTAAATAAGATTAATAATCGAATTATCCCTGAGGATGCGTAAGGAAATTAAAGATTTATATTCCACACACTGTTGATGTCAAATCAAGAAAATAAAAAAGAAATGACAATAGCCAATCAATTATAAAATAAATATCCCTAAATAAATTAAAGATTATTCAAGGTCAAGTTTTGGGTTCCTTTGACAGACATAAACAATGACAAAAATGAGGTGTAAAATATAGGTATATAAACATCATAATACATCTTCAAGAAAACTTCAGAGTTTTGAATCCACTTGTGTCACAATTTATGAAGAGTTGCGGTTATTCACCCGTGATGAGGTTTTGCCTATCAATGATTTCGATATTGCAGATATCGATACCCCCAAGCAACAAAGCCGTAACTCATATATTGTCATTTTTCACGACAGCTAAATTTCTAAAATATTTTTTTTCATCATTTAAGGGTGGGTAAATGATTGAAGTGGAAAAGGAAGTCATGTGATACATCATTTGAAAGCTTATAAAATTCTCTATTTAACTGTTTAAGTATTTATTGTTTATTTACTGTTTGTTTCTGATAATATTCAAGTTTAGAATTTCTTACTTTAGTGATTTTAAGTAAACTTTTGCTTAAAGTGGACTGTGGAGAAACCTGAGTAGTACCACCATGTGTGTCTTTTTTCAAGGCGTTTACCTATGAGTATAACTCAAAATGGGTCTAACTTGAGTTACATCCTTGTTGCTTGGGAGTGTCGATATGGTAACCAGTGTCCCGATTGATTTTATTTGGATGCTTAAAGATTTCTATTAATTCCCGGATCTTTCTTGGACTTTGTGACTTTGTGACGTCAGTGTCTCATTCTCAGATTGAAACGAGTATAGAATTGTTTCTCTTAGTTTCACCTATGTAAACTGCACCACAGGAGCAGGGTATTTTATATACGCCTTCCGAACTCAGGGGTATTTTACCTTTTGTTGAAGTCAAACATTGGCACAGTTTTTGATTGAAATGAAACATGGGCTTAATATTTCACTTCCTCAAAAGTTTACCTATTTTATCCGTGATACCGTTTACATAAGGAAGTATAACTTGTATCTGCCAGGAGACGGAGAAATAATTTTTTTAAGGGAGCTTGAATTTGCTAATTTTTTGCTAAAAACTTGAATAACTTAAAAGCTACCGGAGATAGACATATAGTATTACAGATTAAATTAAAGAAAATTTAATGCAGATTTTAAAATTAATAAATATATGAGGTGTTCCATTTAAAAAATCAAAGTTGAGTAACACTTCCGGTACAACCGAAAGTGACACAATCATGTAAATATTTTTAATCGATTGGCTTTATTCAAAAACCTTAGAGTGCAAAATATTAGATTTTTAAAATTATTGGTTCTCCATAAACTTTTAATAGGCCACTTCTGTGAACAAGCCTGTATATATATGATTTTCTTATTAATATTTTAAATCACAATAAGAAAAAAATATTTACCACAAAAAAAAATTATAGGTGGCTTTAATTTTGACATTTTTTTTGGATTATCTTGCTGCTTTTTTAACTTTACAAACTTTACAAATGATAAATAGAACTTTTGTAACGCAGAGGTTAATCTCAGTTTGGTGCAGAAAGCTCTTTTATTCACAAGCATACAGAAAAACGTCCTTTATATGCATTATAAAAAGCAAAATCTATAATTATTATGTATGTGTAACTAACTAAGGCCCTTTTTCTACGTAAGTAAACTATTATTTCAGTTTTATATGGACACTACCGAATGCCTTTGGGAAAAGAACATAAATTTGCCGTGAAAATAAAACACCAGGAGTGTATAAAATAATATTTGCATATTAAATAATATATGTCGCACACTCACGTATTCTGTTGAATAAAAAATAAAAAACAAGCCGTGAAGATATGTAATACTAAGCATATACTATTCACAGTAAATAGTATATTGCATTTCCCAAATATTCAAAAGAAAAATATAAAACAAATTATTTTTTTTAACGTTAACCCCCCATAACTTATTTTTTTTTGTTTTTTTTTTGTTGGATTACTTTCAAAAACATTATTGATCTTCTTCTCATAGAACCTGATTTTTCCTGAAAGTTTCAATACGATCGGATCATTCGTTCTTGAGTTATCGTGTCTACAAAAATCGTAACATCGGACACATGGACGGACGGACGGACATTTGAAAAAATAAGTTGCTTATTTTTCATGAAACAAATTTATATCCAAGAATTTTTTGTCTAGGAGGATTTTTAAAATTTTCTGAAAATTCGAAACTACTGTATAATCCTAGTATACTTAATACTATCCTAAGGCAGGCGCCGTGAATAGTATAATAATGGCATACAAAAATGTATATTAAATAAAATAAAACATTTAAAGTTGGAAGTTTAAAATTAAGTTTTCATTTTTATATTCTTTTTTAATTTTTGTTATGGCACTGTTTCGAAAGTTCTAGGGAATAAAATTATAACAGATTTTATTGTCACCTAATTTACTGTTAAAATTTTACTAACTGGCACCTGTGAGCTGAGGCAAGGGGAAGAGAAAAGGTAAAATATTGTGTGTGTTTTATAGGCTTTTTACATTCCAAGCATTCCGGCCAGGTGACAGTTCGAAAAAATCAGAAAGTAAATTAGTATACCGATCTATCTAGGTGCACTGAAAGCTTGTTAAAAATCGATTAGGATACTCTAAAAAGTTAGAAGAAGGCTATAGGGGAATAACCATCAAAGTCACACTGTGCATAAAGTCGCTTTTACAATCAAGAGAACCAATCAAACTCTTTGAAAACTAAATTTATTAATTTTTTGTTTAATTACATACGTCTTTTTAAAAAGGCAAAGAGTCTATAACAAGTAAAATTTACGCTACCTGTTATATTATTTAACAAGCCGTGAAGATATGTAATGCTACGCATTCCATTATATACTATTCACAGTAAATGTTATATTGGATTTTCCCAAATTACTTGAAATTTTTTTTTCAAAAAAAATTAAAAAAATTTAAAAAAAAATAATTTTTTTTCTAATTTTCGTTTGGCGAAAAACGATAAAAAAATTGAAAAAAATTTTTTTCAAGAAAACAAAACAAAAATATTTTTTTTTTTAAATTAACAATTTTTTTTTAAATGAAAAAAAAAATTAAAAAAAACATTGAAAACAAAATTTAAAAAAAAATCAAAAAAAAAATTCAATTTTTTTTATTTTTTTTTTATTTTCTTTTTGCGAAATACAAAAAATAAAAAAAAATAAAAAATGATAATTTTTTAATTTTTAAAAAAAGTTTAATCCCCTAAAACTATCTTGTTTTTGGGGGGATTACTTTCAAAATTGGTAGAATTGATTCAAGAATTTTTTGAAAATTTAACCGTGTAATACTATTCTAGAGCAGGAGCTGTGAATATTATAATAATATACAACTGTAATACTACATCATTTCTAATTAATATTATATAATAATTATTATTAGAGTACTTTAAAAAGCTTTGATTGGTTCTCTTGCCTTTATTAAATCGTTCTTATGCACAATTTGTGTGACTTTGATCGTTATTCCCCCGTACCCTCCAGTTTTGTGTATAAACCATTGTTTCTGATAAGCACAGTCATTTTGGCAGGACAAAAAATAATAGTATATTAAAGTACTAGTTTCATAACATACGTTTGTAGCGCACGAGTACAAGTTTAGAAAACGAGCCGCTTGCGGTGAGTTTTCTAAAGTACTAGTGCGCTAAAAAGGTGTTATGAAACGAGTGCTTTATACAATTTTTTCTATTTTGCTCTAAAATTTTAAAAAACTTACATTTAAATTGATGACTGATTTAGGGATTTTTGTTTCGAATTAGCATTACAGTTTTCGTTTGGACTTTATTAAAATTCTAAGATCGAATATTATTTTGATATATTTTATAGTCAATTCTTGTCTTTTCCACTGCAAGTAACCAAGCCACAATTTTAACAGGGTAAAACATAACCTAAACACAAAATTTTGTAGAAAATTAAACTTTAAACCGACGTTCACAATTGCACGGCAAACGTCAAGAGATAGACTTTTGTCTGTTGCCAACCCAAAAGAAAAAAAAAGTAGAGACCTCTTATGTTTTGAATTGGCATTACAGTTTTCGCCATGTTTAAAATTCTAAGAACGAATATTATTTTGATATATTTTATAGTCATTTCTTCTCTTTTCCACTGCAAGTAACCAAGGCACAATTTTAACACGGTAAAACATAACCTAAACACAAAATTTTGTAGAAAATTAAACTTTAAACCGACGTTCACAATTGCACGGCAAACGTCAAGAGATAGACTTTTGTCTGTTGCCAACCCAAAAGAAAAAAAAGTAGAGACCTCTTATGTTTCGAATTGGCATTACAGTTTTCGCCATGTTTAAAATTCTAAGAACGAATATTATTTTGATATATTTTATAGTCATTTCTTCTCTTTTCCACTGCAAGTAACCAAGCCACAATTTTAACAGGGTAAAACATAACCTAAACACAAAATTTTGTAGAAAATTAAACTTTAAACCGACGTTCACAATTGCACGGCAAACGTCAAGAGATAGACTTTTGTCTGTTGCCAACCCAAAAGAAAAAAAAGTAGAGACCTCTTATGGGCTATAAAAAAACATGCAAAATGCGTGTGATTATGAGCTTATAAGAGTCGCTAAATAGAAAAAAGCACTTTTTGTAACTTGGATGTATATATTTCTCATGGTAGCGCCTTCGCCATACTTTTAAATCTTAAAACATATCACACACAAAAATAAAAATATCTTGTTAGTTAAAACAGGTGTTCAAAAAATTTCAAATTGACATTCAAGCAGGCATTATTTTACACATAAGTGCATAAAAGAATTTAAGTTTTACGCAACTGTACCTGAAAGAAAGTCAAAAGCTAATTATTTGATGTCACACGGTAGGTTTTAAAACATTTAAATTCGACTAAAAACCACACGGAATACTCTTGCATAATATTGTCGTAGGATGTATATGGAGTAAAAAATCGAAATCACGAAATCTGGGAAACCCCCGTTTTTTTTCTCTTAGTATAAGTAACAGAAAAAAAAATTGCACCAAATTGTAGCTTAAGGTATGCCGTTTTTTAAAAAGTGTTGGCTTTTTGTCGATTTTTTGGTTTTGCCAATAAAAAAAATAATACGTAAAATCATGCATGGCTGAATAATAAAAAATTGGCCTTTTTATCTCACATTTTTCGAACGGGAGGTCGTAGAAACTCGAAATTTAGTATGTGACAAACTAAAATTAACAAAACCAAAAAACAAGATGGTCGTCCCGTCAAAGTCATATCTTTTAAACGAGAGGTCGTAGAAACTTGAAATTTAGTATGTAGGGTGGTATGTATTTGGTATGTAATGACAAACAAAAATTACCAAAACAAAAAAAACAAGATGGCAGACCTGTACATGTATATCTTTCGGATGGGAGGTCGTGGAAACATGAAATTTGGTATGTAGTTAATTGATAATAATTAAAAATCTATAAAATAATTAAAAATCAGATAAAGACGTAATCAAAAAAATATATTTATATGCAAAAAATAAAAAAAGTTCAAAGTTAAGAATTATTGACGCCATTTTGAATACACCATTTTATATTTTTTATTTATATTGAATTGAATTTAAGCAACACAAAAAAGCACAGTACCAATTTAAAGTTAAACTTTATATTTAAATTTAAATATTATAGAGTTCAATTTGGACCCGCCATTTTAAATTTTTAACTTTTAATGATACACCAACTTTTATGCATGTAGCGTTAACAGCAGAATTAATGACATTTTTAGGTATCGCCCGGACCATAGTGCGCTGGGCGCTCCAAGGGCCCTCGTCCCCTGGTTCAAAATTCCATAGCCTTCTAGTTTTCATGACGTTTGCCCTGCAATGTATGTAGAGCATAGGTTGTATCACTAGTTGGTGGGAATCTGCTTTGTTTTTGTCTAACGTCTCTAGAATTTAATGGTGTTGTAACGATATAAATCGTCACTTTGTAATATAGCAAGGGTTAATTAAACTATTCGTTTACTTACGTTATAATTTATGTTTATTTTGTATATAAATAGTTACGTACGTACAGAACTATTTTGTATCTGGGACTATTTTGTAGCAGGAACTGAATTCTAACCATATAAGTCTCTATTCCATAGTTCTACCTGAAAATACCATAAAGAAAACATAATTAGAATATGATTTTTAATAATAAAGAATCATATGACTTATTTCTCTATAATACATTTGTCTATGGACTTACCTGGTTTTTATATGTTTCAGAGTCTATTGAGGGTTGGATTTCACTGGCTTTCACCTGTAGCTTGTCTCTCCTGGAAAGTTTCGTATGCTTATTCCTTCGGGATAATCTAGAATTTGTTGAAAATAGTTTGCTGGAACTGCTCACTTAGATTCAGTATTTTGTTTATACTTAGTTCACAGGGCACTTAGTATTCTGTTCGTATTTTTATTAGTTTTGCTGATAAACAATAAGTATTGTTTATATTTGTTTCTTAGAGTAATATTTTGAGGTTAGATATCACTAATACGGATTTATTAGGAAATATTCTTTTTGTTTTGTCGTTTGCGCTACCTTTATTAGGAATCCTATACGGTAAAACTGTAGTTGATAATGACTTGCATAGATGTCGCTAATAGTTCAGAAATAGGATTTTATTTACCTGAAGGGTTCATACTAGTGAATAAGGTCGATTTTCGCTCTTCTTGAAGCAACTCTGTTACAATGGTGGTGTCATTTTGACGAGTGTTTATTTTCTGTAATCATCGAAGTAATCCTTCATGTATTTTTATTTAAAGTTAGTGAAAATGAATATTTAAACAATGCGGAAGATATTGTAACTGTTATTTTCTACAATTACGCATTTATAACGTTTCGATGGACATCGAAGACTTAGTATGACACGTAAGTTAAGTTTTTCTGTTTCTTAGAATATTTCTGAGATATAATTATTGTTTTAGCACCATTATTACTACATTACTAGACCATTAATTAATTACTCACTATTTCTATACCATTAATATGGAATTATATTAATTTAAGTTGAAGTTTATTTTGGTATATTTGATATACAAGTTCTCCGCATGGAGTGATGTTCTGTTGGAACATGGTTCTGTATTTTTCGGCATAGATAAAGTCTATATGACCGTCTAGCAGACAATTTTACATTGGACATAATTTTCAAAAGCATATTTTATCCCGGACAACATTTTCAATCGTACATTTTATCCTGGAAGATGATTTTTTCCAAAGTAGATGGGACAGCCTATATTTTTTTCTTTCATTTGAGAAATGAATTCATCAGCATAGGGGAGACTTGTACAGATGGAGACGATGGAATTCATACCTCATGGATTTTGCAGAAACCAGCTAAGTACTCATTCTGAAAACTTTTGAAAGCAATATTTCATATTTTTAAATTCTTTTATTTCAATATTCTTATAACTGTAAACTTTATCAGATCTGAAATAGTATTGTTTAATACTATATGCCCTTCTGGCTTTTGTTCATTTTTAGGTACTTTTTTTTTTTAAAACATTTAATCTCATTTATTAATTATTAAATATCATACTTTGATTAAATGATTTCTAATTTAAGCATGACTTTTATACACTGCAAGAAATGATTGCTGTTTACATACATTTCTTGGTGCTTGCTGAACTTCATGTTTTCTTTATACATTTAAGTCGAATGATTTCTGAATTTAGTAATTTTTATTAAGATTTCTTTAATTATATCTTAATATAATTACACATATTTTTTTAGATATATTAATACATTACTTGATGTGCTTTCATTAAGTTTATTTATAATAAATTTCTCAAATGAATTATCTTATTTTATTTAAGGGTTATATTTTCTCAAACTGAAAAGCTTAAGTATTTACACTAGGTTGTTACTTACCTAAAGGAGTAAAAGCTAAAGTAACTGGCGCCCCTAACAACATTAATCAATTCTTTCTATTTTTCCCTTGCCCATACCCATTGCTCCGCTGTCAAAACTAGCCGTTGGCAGTGAACGTATTAATTACGGTACAGTGTATGTAACATTATATATATTATAGCAAATACCTAAAGGTACTAAATAAAACATCATGCATCTATAGATAAATCTTAATTATTAATTTTCCATAAAGATATCCAGCCGCTTGCTCTCAGCACGTGCAGAATTTCCTGAAATTATTTGCCCGCAGGGCTTTTTCTAGATATACACAAATAACGTGATTGTGTTTTTGTGTAGGTATCTGTTAATTTCTAAAACATAAATCTTGCTTCTATTATTGAAAACCAAATTCTTGTATTACATTTTAAAATCCTAAGCTCTAAATTTTCCCGAAAAAGAAAAAGAAACCAATTTATTTTAATTTTTTTAAACTCGTGAAACACTAATTATCCCAATATTACACACGGTTTTCGTTATTTGTTTTATATTTTGATTTTACATCTGTAATTTTCTAACCTAAACATAAAAGCACATAATACCGGTAATTTATAAAATTTTAATCATAAAACATCGTACCTCAACATTTTAATCTAGTTGTAGGTGTCGTAGTTGTCTATTTTTAACTTTTTTTTTAATTTCAAAAGGCATGTAGTGGGTAAAGTTGCATATTGATCTGTAATTTAAATGTTTTTTTTTATTTTTTTATTTTAAATGTGTACCCCCTCTCCCTCCGCCGAGCTCCTAAAAGAAAAAGAATCATAAACTTATATCACCTGTGTAGGGAAATGTTTTGTAATGCTTCCTTATGTATGCATATATTTTTAATTTAATAATATATTTAGACTCCCGTCATCCCTCCAAATCTCGCGAAATTTTCTTTTTGCTAATAGTAAAGCAGCTTATTTTGCACAAAATATTAACAATAATTGGCACAAAATTACCCAGAACTCACCACGAGGAGGTGTCTGCCATTGAGTTTCACCCCTGCCCACCCATCCACCCCACCCACCCACATTCATGATTTTGTTTTTTTTTTATTTTTAGACGCCCGGCGGAGAGGGTAAATATTGAAATAAAAAAATTTAAAAAACCGTTTGATTTTAGAACATTACATAACTTTTCCCACTACAGGCCTTGTAAAATTTAATCTATCGACCCACCCTACACTGTATACAGTGTACAACAGTGTAAATCGAAATGAGATTTTCCTAAAGGCCCATTGCATATGCCATTAAATTTTGTGAACATCATATCTTATAAAAAATTAAAATTTTTTAGATAAGGCGATATGCAAAGTTTGATACTAGTTCCAAAACGTATTGGGGGCAATTTAATTTTCAATTAATAACCTGAAAAAAGTTCATGTGTTATGGTTGAAATTAAATTAATTTTTTGGTTATAAAAAACTTAAATTGTCCGATATGAAATTATTTCTAAATATTAAAATGTTGGGATACGTCTTTTTCTCTAGGCACGGCAAAATACCTTTTAACGAACAATTAATCACTATCTAAACCTGAGCATTAACAGTTTATTATTAAAGTTGTAGATAGTTTTGTTTAACAGAATTATTATTATTGCAACATTACCAAATCAGACATAAATCAAAGAATTGTTTTGAATGAACGTGATAAGGTCACATTTCTATCTCTGCATGATATTTTCTGTAGTTTTAGTTGGTTAATATTTCTGTGAAAGCTTCATGTTTATTGTTTTTTGATGCACATAATATTATGAAGTATGTTTTACATTCTAATATTCGAGATTAAAAAATGTGCCTATATTGAAAAACAAGTGTATATGGACTTTCTACACGAGTTGTACATATTTCTTTTTCTACGAGTAAGCTTCAAAATTTAAAATTATATTAGTTAATTTAAAATTTTTAGATTAGAAGTGTTGACAGTAGTGTTAAATATATATATATATATATATATATATATATATATATATATATATATATATATATATATATATATTTTTTTTTTTTGATAGATAAAGGAACTATACGTTAGTTCCAAAATCATGTGCAGTAAAAGGCGATTCAATTCGAGTGCGATTCGCGTAACTTCGTCTGGGGGGAATTTCTTATATGAGACTTTTCAGCTTCTTACAGCAAATTTAGGTGCATAGAGAAAAAAATCCTAACATGACCCGAAAAATCTGATTACAGATTCGAAATCTACGACCCTAAATTAGTTAAAAAAAGTTGGTCCGATGCCAGAAATTTTTTTGCTGACGTACCGTGTAGTTAAAATTTTTATTTGAATTGTTGTTATAGTTTGACGCACGGACCTGTGGCTACGGGAAATATTTTTGGAACGTGTGTGCAAGTGGGAGGCCCGATGTAGGCACGCACGCCTTATAACACTCTTGACGGAAAGAAGAGAGCCCGAATGATTCCTCCCCCTTACGTCGGAGATTTTCTTTCATGCGGAGAACTATATATCAATTTAGAATTATCGTAACTAAAAAAAAAGTGGTAAAGTAAAAAAAAATTATATCAGATGGAATCCAATAGTATTTTAAATGTAGCACGCTCTTAGAACAAATTTTACAAAGTTTTTAAGAAAAAGTAATTAAAAATATGGATTTTGATGAAATAATTCTGCAGCCTACCGAAACTGGTTATTGAGAAACAGTCAGCAGAGGCTTTCTTAAATTTATTGCCATCCAAATATGAAAAAGCTTGTGATACATTTATGGTTTGGTGTAACTCCAAAACTATAAAAGAATATGGAAAAAAGGTTTTATCCAATACATACAGATAATAAGACAATTAACAGCTTTATTTTAAATAGATAAACTCAATAATAACCCCCGCGTGGCTTTTACTTTATTGAGAGGATAATTATTTATTTTACCCACTCAACTGACACTTGTCAAATTATTTTCTTGTAAATGTCATTAAAATTTTTAATAAAAATATGAATTCCTAAGCTATTTATTGGATAAAACCTTGTATGGCACTCATGGGTAAACCGATATTGCCCTCTCGAAAATGAACCTGCTTGGCTGACGCCTCGCAGGTTAATTTTCTCATGGGCAATATCTTACTTTACCCACTAGTACCATAAATAACTATTACCAGTATATTTTGACGAATTGAATAAAAAGTGTAAGGCATCCACAATATGCTCAATATATCAACATTTACAAAAATCACAGAAAATTACAAAAGTGAGGTTAGAATTTCTTATTTACTCAAATACAGATTTCTGTTTCTAACGTCTAGAAGTATATTTCCCCATGTTAAAAATCCAGAAATTTACTTTGAAAACTAATTATAATTGTCAAGAAATCTGCCTCTAAATCATTGGAATCTGCCTTAGAGTCTAAGATAGCAAATATATTTTCTTGCGCCATCTATATTTAAAAGTGCACAGCTATCGTGGATAACATGATACAGATGCGGGAGTAAAACAGTAGATTTAGTCCCGTAAAAGAGGGAGTAAAATAGCGTTTCAGTCCCGGTCGTGAAAAAAAAAAGTTCTTTTCATCGGCGGTCATAGGAAATTAATTTTTACGGTGTACCTAATTCACTATCTGTCGATCTTTAAATAAATTTATTTATCTGTATGTGTTAACCAACCCGTGCCCACACAGGAATCTGTAGTGCGTGAGGATCGTGAGGTCAAAGGCGACTGGGTTGGACCTAGAAGATCGTTATTTAGCCAATTTTGTACAGCAAGCTTACTCAACTGCGAGCGCTCGCATAGGCGTTGATAGAACCTACATAGACACATAAATACAGTTATAATAACGTTTGGACTTGTCCACTGAAAAAGGCAGTATGTAAATTGTCATGATTTGTGATTTAAATTAAATATTGAATTTAAAGCGTTTCTTTCTCTGGTACTCCAGTCAAATAACTAGAAAGTCCTATGTTAAATTGCAATAAATGTACACGGGCTGATATTTTAAAGGGTAGTAGTGGATAATAACAGGACACTCCTATTAGTTTTTCGTTTGGACTTTCCGGGTGATTTGCGTAAGGGGTGTCCGCTATATTGAATTTTAGGGTTAAGTGCCGTTATCTAGCTAAATATGCATCTTACGATAAAAATGCATATAACCAATTTTGTTAAGGAGAAAATTTCCAACAATTTTTGTTTGAATAATATTTTCAATATATTAATAACAATCGAGTGGACTTTTTATTCAAAAATGGCCATTTTTGAATTGGTTTTTTCTATTTTTCAGCCAAATTATTTATCGGAGGATAAAAATGGTTATGTACAAACTTGTAGCTCTTGAAATTTTCTATAAGTTTTATATATTATGCATTTAATAAATATTTTGTTACGGTACCGTATGAAAATTTATAATATATGAAACTTATAGAGAATTTCAAGAGCTACAAGTTTGCTCGTAACCACTTTTATCGTCCGATGAATAATTTGGCTGAAAAAATATAAAAACCCAAATTCACCTCCAACATGGCTATTTTTAAATTAACTCTATTGTTATTAATATTTAAAAAAAATTATCCAAACAAAAATTGTTGGAAATTTCCTCCTTAACAAAATTGGTTATATGCACTTTTATTATAAGATGCATATTAAGCAACTCACCCCTAAAATTCAAGATAGCGGACACCCTTTACGCAAATCGCCCGGTGAAACATCAACAGAAGTATTCTATTCTGTTAACATCCACTACTACCCTTCAAAATATCAGCCCGTGTACATTTATTGCAATTTACATTTATTATTTGACTGGACTACTGGAGCTTGAATCTTTCATCCTATAATGTAGCAGCACAGCACAGTGCACAAATTAAATTTGAAGAAAAAATAAATAAAAATTTGACTCAAAATAGTGGAGAAAATTAACCCACTAGGCCTATTGGACTGACGCACAGTGGTCCCAGAAAAAAAAGTGGCAAAAGTCTCCTTTTATGCATAGGGCCATTTTTTGCACAGCTGATTACGAAAAAAAAAATAGTGAAAAAATTGAAAAAAAAAATTGCGACATTGGGGTGGTTTAAAATTTTTAAAAAATGTCCGATTTAGCTGAAATTTGGCATGAAGACTTATTTTGTGATTATTAATACGGATCAGTACCTGAAAACCTGCAATTCAAATTGGCTGAATAAATATGACCGATGTATTTTATAAATGTCAAAATTAACAAAAATATGGCATAAAACAAAAAATTATGAAAACTTCAGCCCATTTTTTTGGGTTATTTTCCTTATGTACGAATAATCATTGTAAAAAATTTGTGATTTTTTTTTAAATTTGATTTTGAAGAAAAACTATTAAGAATTTGGCAAAATATGAGAAATGTTTCTATTTTATTCATATATTAAACAAAATTAGCCTAAAATAATTACAGATTTACGAAGAAATGCTGTTTACTTCCAAATATAATTTATTTATAATATTTAAGGAAGAAAATGCGTAATAAAAACATCAAAATTGGTTTGGACTAGAAATTGGCAAATTTTTAATACTTTTTTTTTCAAAATTAAATTAAAAAAAAACGGGCATGTAAAAATGAAGGATTTTTTTTTACAGTAATTACTAGTGCAAATAGGGAATATATTCCATAAAAAAAATGGGCTGAAGTTTTAATAATTTTTTGTTTGGATGCCATATTTTTGTTAATTTTGGCAAAATTTAAAAAATAAATCAGCCATATTTAATCATCCATTTTGAATTTTAGGTTCTTGGGTATTGGTGCGCATTAAGCTTAATAAAAGAAGCCTTCACACCAAATTTCAGCTTAATCGGGCATTTTTGAAAAATTTTGACCCACCCTAATGTCGCATTTTTTACATTTTAAACTATTTTTTTTGGTAATCAGGGGTGCAAAAAATTACCCTATGCAAAAAACAGACTTTTGTCACTTTTTTTTCTGGGACCACTGTGCGAGGCGTATTGGACTGACGGGTTAATTGTTGAGTGAGTAGTATTATCAAGTTCACGCTTACCATATTATATTATAATATTTTATCCTACCCCTTTATTTATTTATTTATTTATTTATTTATTTATTTATTTATTTATTTATTTATTTATTTATTTATTTATTTATTTATTTATTTATTTATTTATTTATTTATTTATTTATTTATTTATTTATTTATTTATTTATTTATTTATTTATTTATTTATTTATTTATTTATTTTTTATTTTACAAATGTCATTATCATAGTGGTGTATTTTAGTAGTTCTTTCGTTTTTTTTCTGAATAAGTGAGATAAAGTTACCCTATAAAAAACTTTTTTCAAACCGATAAAAAATAAAATATTTTTAACCTGTTTGAATTAGTTTGAATTAGTTTGGACTTTGAATTATTTCTATATGCAGCAAATTATCAATATTAATCCGTTTCAATTCGTTTCAACTAGTTAAGGGAACATTCAAGTATTACGTAACGCCCTAGGGGGAGTGGGGGTCATTTTGGAGTGTTACGCCCATGTTAATATTATAGGAAAATAGCGTTACAGGGGGGGGGGGTTGGGGGTCCAAAATGATCAAAATTTGCGTTACTAATACTTGAACGTTCCCTAACCTGTTTTAATTTGCATTTGCTATTTAAATTAAATTCGTTTTAATTTGCATATGCGAAATATTATGTTTTAATTCGTTTCTATTTGCAAATGTGTAACATATTTTAATTTATTTAATTTTCTATTCGCATATGCTTATTATCATCTTTAATTAATTACTATTTGCAAATGCGTTACATGTTTTAATTCGTTTCTATTCGCATATTCAGAATATAGTTTTTAATTAGCAACTATTTGCAAATCCGTATCTGATTTAATTCGTTTGAACCTATTTGAATCCGTTTTTGCGAATTGAAAAGTAATTTTCAATTAGCATTGGGATTCAAACAGATTAAAAATTTTTAATCCGTTTTAATTCTCAAATGCGTAATAAAATTTTAAATTGCTTCTCACCGACGTTTGCATAAAAAATTCGATATAAGCTTATCCAGATAAAGTAAATTACCGAAATTAAATTGTATACACATTATACGATTTTCAGTGGATAGTGTGCGTTGCCGCGGCTGCGGCCCGCGGGCTACATTCAAAAATAGGACTCATGTGGTACTTTTACACGAGAAATGTCATAATATAAATCATTTAGTACACAAAAATGTGGAGAATTTAACATGTTTAGACTTTTTGATAGGGACAATTTATATAAGAAACTATCGTAGACAATATCTATAAATACAATTTATCTTAGAAACTATTATATGTATGTATGTCACAAACAATAAATATATCGGACATTTGAAACAAAAATGTGATAATATTAATTGCGTTTTGTTTAATTTGTTTTTTTTTATGGTTAAATTTCATTTAAAAACATTTAAAAATGTAACATATTTTTATTATGTATTTATAAATCATAAAAATATGTTAGTTATAAAGCATCATGCAATTTTGGCCAATACAAGCAGCCCGAAACTTTCAGTCTACCAATATCACTCTGTACGATGATTAGAAAATAGATTGATGGAATAATAAATGAATACAAGTTTTTTGCAAGACAAGAATTTCAAGATTCTTGCCTTGCAGGTCGCGGTGGGCTGACAGGGGCCGCTTCCCACAAGAGGGCCCCAGGCCCCACCAGAAGTATACTACGGCCCCCCGGCTAGAGGCTTCAATTCAAATGTGCCAAATTAGTCTTAGATAGTAAGTAATTATGCACATGATTTTTGTCTGGTATAGGAAATTTTATTTCAAATATTTATTTTTCTTTACAGTTCTAATTTTACTAAAGTTTTTAGTCAAGAAAAAATAAACATAAAAGAAAAACTAAGTACCTATTTAAAGAAAAACGCTATAATTTATGTCTAAGTGGCCCAAAACGTAAATAAATAAAAAGTATGCGTTAAGGATTCTGAAGTCTTAAATTTATCTACATTTTTTTAGGGGTTTTTAGAAATTTTTGTGTAACCTTATGTAGGTAAAGCAAACCAAATTAAAATATCTATTTTCATAGACTGACCGCATTAAATAAATCACGAGTCAAGTTAATATAGTTTATACAACACCTAATTATAAAAACCCTGATTACACTAGCCATTTCAAATAACGAAAGTGATTGTTTAATGTTTTTTTTAGATAGTATTTTATGTTGGTTTGTTTTTTAACCTCATACTATTCTACTTAATTAAGCATCCCCTATGTCCAGGACTTGTGTGGGCTAGTAGTAGAGGGAACCACCGGCTTTAATTGACTTTCGAACCAATATATCTAGGGAGTACACCTTCACCAAATTTCAATTATTAATTAACTGAAAAAGGCAATCGGCGCCAGTGAGGTTTGAACTCACGATCATTGGCTCAGTGTCAATGCTATACCGATGCCTTAGACCGCTGAGCTAATCTCCCATGATAAGTTATAGGCTATAATTTATAGCCTATAACTAAAGTTGGCGTGAGAGATCTCAAGAATATTTAAAATTATGTATCACTCAAACCTCTTTTCCTTTTAAATGTTTTTCCCTATGTGCCCCTGACCACATTTTAAAAGCTGAAAATCTGAGATAAATGCCAAAGGATAGTTCTAGTTATTTTATTAACGTGTTCCATATTTTAAGTCGATATCTCTTTTAAAAGTTAGGAAACGTTCAAGTATTACGTAACGCAAATTTTGATCATTTTGGACCCCCACTGTAACGCTATTTTCCTATACCATTAACATGGGGGTAACACTCCAAAATGACCCCACCCCCCCCCCCCTAGAAGCGTTACGTAATACTTGAACGTTCCCTTAGGAGCAAGGTGGCTTTTGGACCGCAATGTATAAAAAATATACAGGGTCTCCCTGAAATGCTTGGCCAAACTTCACTTACGAGATGTACAGAACGTAACTGTGAAAAAAGTTCCTATAAATAAATGTCCTAAAACGACTAGTAAGGGAGCTACGCCGCTTTAAAAGGGGTTCCAAAAATTCGATTTTTATTTAATAACTCAGGTTTTGCACTTAATATATCTTTAATAAGGCCTATGAGCCGATGGTACTTGCATTTCGTCCGAAATGAGGGGGCCTTATCACATTTTTGTCCCAAACTTTTTTCTGTGTAATTTTTTTGTAGATTTATTATTATTCTTCAGCTAAAAATACATAAAAAAGGTACTCGTTTCAGATTAATCCCTGAAGATGTCTCTAGTAGTAAGAGACGAAACGTCGGAAAGTGAAAATCCATTAACACGGTCTAAACCCGAAAGTGAAAGTTCTTTATAAAAGGTACTCTTGTTGTAATGCTGTATGATTAACTGTTTTCGAGAGTTATTAAATAAAAATCGAATTTTTGGAACCCCCTTTGAAGGGACATAGCTCCCTTACGAATCGTTTTAGGACATATATTTATAGGAACTTTTTTCACAGTTTTATTCACAGTTTGGCCAAGCATTTCAGAGACACCATGTATATCAAGCCGTTTCTGTTTTATTCTCAAAAAAGGTTACGTAAATAACTATTTTACTTTCTTCTACACGGTAAAAATAAATAATATTAAATTACATAAATGGTAATATGTTGCCATAGACCGGAAGGGTAAAAATTACATAGTCCGTAATAGTAATGTTTTGCATAGACAGGAACAGTAAAAATTATATAGTCCATAATGGTAATATTTTGCATAGACCGGAACGGTAAAAATTACATAGTACAGAATGGTTTGGACTTTTTGACATAGAGACTTGAAATTTGAAAAAAAATATTTACTACTTAGAAAATGTTTGTTTCTAATTACAAGTCTCTATGTCAAAGCTTTTTTGAAATATCGTAGCGTAAAGTTCATTTGGTTTAATAAACCAAACGATTTGCACCCTTAATACGAGTATAAACTGCTTACATCTTTCTTTAAAGATCTATTGTCTAATAAAGATCGTAATTTATAATGAATGTAAATTTTAGGCCACAAATAAAGCATTTAAATATCGTACATAAATAATATTTACCTTTTTTTACACTTTAACCTAGCAGCATGCGTCGCTATCTCTCTAACAATAACAATATTAAACAGCCCGTCTCATGATGCTACGTCCTCTTGGTTATTGTCCAAAGCGCACGCGCGTCTTAAAATAACATAGCCCGACATTGTAAAATCATGTAAAAATATGTAAATCAATATAAATATATTTTTTTACAGTATTTTACATTATTTTACATTCTTTTACATTCTTTTACATTATTTTACATTCTTTTACATTTTTTTACATTCTTTTACATTATTTTAAATTATTTTACATTATTTTACATAAATTCATGAATTATGCATAGTCCAGAATAGTAAATTTACTATTCCGTACTATGTAATTTCATGTATTTTTACATTATTTTACATGCAGTTTTTACAGTGTATAGGAAGATTTTCCTAAAAGAAAATCTTGCGTTAGTAAAAAGTATTCTTTTGTTGGCAGCACTATTTTGTATCTATTTTCAACGACTGCACTAAATAAATCACGTGTCAAGTTAAAATAGTCCAGACACCTGAAATTTGAAACCACAAACAAATCTTGACACAGGTTACCCTGACACATGTTAGTAACATCCAAAACAAAAGAAACACAAGAAAAATAGAAAACCTAGCCACAGGCTTATGAATGTAATCTACACCCAAAAGTAAGAGATTACAATGGATTATAGCTTGTAAATATTTGTAAAGGAATTGTTTGTTCAAAAAAGGTCAAAGAACCAATAAATCAGGGGAAAAATGTTATTTTTTTTTACTTTAAATACGTTACGCAAAATGTTACAACAAAAGAGACAAAAAACTTCTTAATTTTATGTTGGTATTATGTGAGTACGATCAATGCTATATTTGCCAATCTGATGCCGACCCCGGTAGCGCAATGGTTAGCGCGTTTGATTACGGATCCCGGGGTTGTGGGTTCGAGCCCCACATATAGCATGGATGTATAGTAGTGTAAATAGTCGGTAGATGGAACTAAGATGACTAACTGTAATGTGGGTTGCAGATGAAACTGTAAACACATTTCAGGGTGGATGCGAGTTTTGTTGGGGACCGTGCTTAGGAGGGCACGTAAAGATGGCGGTCCCTTCAATTGGGCCATAACAGCGAAAAACGACGTTAAACAGTAAAACAAAAACAGCAAATCTAAAAATTAATTTTCTAAATGTTACCTCGTAATTAGGTAGAAAAGATTTTTCAACTTTTTTTTCAAGTTTGAGATTTTGGCTGAGGTGCACATAAAATAATCATAATATGTATATGTAATACATAGATTACATGTATTAATAAAGTTTGGGAAGTGCGTGATTTCTTGTCCCACTATTTTCCACTCCTGGACCTGACCTGTAATGAAAAATAAAGACCGGTAAATTAATTATTACTGGTCTGCAATTTAAATCATTAAATTCCGCTAGATGGCGCCACCGATTAAAATATCTTTATTAATGCTTAAAGCAAGATGGCTGAACTGCTGTTGTCATTATAAACACGAATATAATCCAATACATTTCGTTTAAAAAACTTATATGTACAGTTTTAGTCAACGTTTTTTACTTTTGAGACAGAAGGATAATAAATGTTATAAACGGTGCCTTGTTAGCTATCAACAAATGTTTTTTGTGGTTGTTTATTTGGGTTACGCCTATGTGAAACTTCAGTTTAATATGATTGTTCTTTTCTTGTGAAGTGCAGGAAAAATATTTGTACTAAATATAAAAAGAACTAAAAAACTAAGTATTAGGGTATTATTTTCTTCATTTGAATTCAAACATCTAAGTTTTAAAAAAATTAGCACTTTATTTTTAATAAAAACAGTTGCGAATAAAATAGTAAACAGGTCTCCCGGAAAATGGTACTTTTCCTCGATCTATAAATGGTCTCGGAAAAGTACTATTTTCCGAGTCGACCTGTAATCTACTATTATATGTATGTAAATACAATTTTTCCAATTTAAAGAAATGTACCACTCATTGATTGCTAAACTAGTATTACTTGTTGTTATTTATTTAAAAAAAAAGGCCTGGTAGAGTTAAAACCGAGACCATATTGAACAGAATTGGAGTATTTTTTTTTAAAGCTAGTTTGGAGGAAGGATTACATGGTGGGTCACATAGAAAGGTAGGCAGGCGTAGACATAAAAAGTTTGTACGGTGTAGAATTTATCTTTAGGAAAATGAAACAAATGACTGTGAATATGGTGTTAACGACAGCCGCCTTAAACTAGTCTTGGGACTGATACTTCATTAATTTTACACCCTTTTTGGAGAAAACATTTCAACTGGATATCGTATATCAAAAATAATATAAAAAAAACAATGAAAAAACAAACCGGATCAATTTGTATGTGCAACTTGAAGCTTTGCAATCGGGTATTTTGTTAAAATTCCAGGTAAATTAGCTAGACAATGTGTAATTGACTAGACAGGCAAACACTATAGGATTGATTAGGGAAACCTTAAAATTTCATTCCAAATCTTGTAAAGTTTATTTCTGAAGGATATTAGTGAGGTAATGTTTTTTTTTCTACGACCATTCTAAAACAGCTTAGAATCAAGTAGCCTAAAACCAGTTAATTAAGTACGGAGTACATTCGTTTTAATTACTGTACTGGCTTTATGAGGGCAAGTAGGAATAAAGGTCGTCCATTGTAGATCCTGTTGCAATGCCAATGCTTTTTAAGAAGGGAGTTCACCCGGTATCGCTAAGTCATCGTTTTAATATCGCATCTCCCCACTCAACGACCCAGTAGGCAAATTTAATAGATAACTCGGCAAAATTGTAGGTCAGTTGGCAAAATTTAGATGTGTTATAATTTTTGTTGTTGCTGTTGTTCAATTGTAAAAAAGATTTCAGGGGTAAAAATTTACTTAGGGCTAAAAAAAATAGCACGGGAAAAAAAGTCATCAAAATTTTTGGGAGGGAAAAAAAATTCAGTCGGCAATTTTTTTCTTTACAACCCACACGACAAAAACCTCGAAACGTCCCTGCGGGTATTATTTGGACAACATATTTGCGACTCTTATAAGCTCATAATCAAATGCATTTTGCATGTTCTTATAGGCCCATAAGATGTCTTTACTTTTTTTCTTTTGGGTTGGCAACCGACAAAAGCCTATTGCTCGACGTTTTCCGTGCAAATGTCAATGTCGCTTTAAAGTTTAATTTTCTACAAAATTTTGTGTTGGGTTATTTTTCACCGCAATTGTGGCTTGGTTACTTGCAGTGAAAAATAGAAGACATGACTATAAAATATATCAAAATGTCATTTGTTCTTAGAATTTAAAACATGGTAAAAACTGTAATACCAACCCGAAACAAAAATCACTAAATCAGTCATCAATTTAAATGTGAAAAAGTTTTTTTAAATTTTAGAGCAAAATAGAAAAAATTGTATAAAGCACTTGTTTTGTAACACGTTTTTAGCTCACTAGTACTTTAAAAACTCGCCGCAAGCGGCTCGTTTTCTAAACTTGTACTCGTGCGCTAAAAACGTATGTTATAAAACTTGTACTTTAAAATACTATTTATTATATAAAAGGTTTCACTAAAATTAGTGAACGCGTTGTTAACTCTAGCGGATTGAAGGGCAATAAATTTATATTATTTATGTTTATACCTATTTACAACCTCATTAATTTTTGGATTTATTAAAGAATTTAAATGCTGTAATAATTTAAATAAGGCAATAATTACATTAATTAATAACTACTTTACAATGACCGCAGGTGAGAAGAAAGTTATTTTATTGCTCGAAAAACACATAAAAGGCCATACTGTTTGACTTATCAAAACTAAACTTTAAAATTAGGGTTTTTATGGGATCCTCAGGATGTTTTCCTAATAGTTTTTTTTAACAATCATCATAAACTTTAAGTTTTGTTTTGTCTAGTTTAAAATGTGGTACAAGCATACATTATAATTTAATAATTATTCAATTAAATAATCGGTATACATATGGTGAAGCTGGAGCTAAAGTGGTCTATCTAACATTTTTGGCGAAAATGAGTTATGGCCATATTTCAATACTACACATTATATATTTATAGTTTAAACTCATTTTAGGTCTATAAACCTGCCCAAACCCCTTAATTTAAACGATAACATTTAGGAACTCTACATTTATTTATTTTTTAAATTTGTTAAAAACGGTTTCTCTCATTGTATTTTAAATATGTATTTTCCTATTTCTAAATAATGTTTGCAAAAAAATATATATATGCGAGCTTTATATAATATAATAAAATTATTTTTGAGTGTACCCAAGTATTACGCAACACTTTTTGGGGTATACTAAATAAGCCTGTTTTTTACAAAAAATAGGTCACAATATGAATAATTTTAGCTAAAAACGCATAAGAAACGTAATATAGAACATAAAAAGACCCACAAAATAAGATTATAATTAATTTAATATAATTTTAAAGCTATTTCACACATAAATTTTAGAAATTGCTATTTTTGCCAAAATTTAAAAAGCTAAAGTGGTCTAACTAACATTGTTTCCAACACTTTTTATTTCCCAAACAAAAGCAACTATTGCAACAATTTTGCGTGAAATAGTGTAGTACTACCTTTAAACTATACTATAAAATTATTTTTGGGTGTGTCCAAGTATTACGTAACACTTTTTAGGGTATACTAAATGAGCCTGTTTTTACAAAAAAAAATATTTTTTTGTAAAAAATAGGCTTATTAGGTATACCCCAAAAAGTGTTACGTAATACTTGGACACACCCAAAAATAATTTTATAGTATAGTATAAAGGTAGTACTATAGCATTTAATGCATAGTTGTTGCAATAGTTGGTTTTGTTTGGGAAATAACGAGTGTTGAAAACATGGTTAGTTAGACCACTTTAGCTATTTCACTTTTGGCAAAAATAGCAGTTACTAAAATTTATGGAAGGCATAGCGTAGTGGCTAGTGCGTATGCATAGCAAGTCTACTATCGTGAGTTCGATTCTCACTGGCGCCGATTTGCCTTTTTCAGTTAATTAATAATTGAAATTTGGCGAAGGCGATAAGTGAAACGGACACTCCCTAGAAACTGGTTCGAAAGTCAGTATAAGCCGGTGGTTCCCTCTACTACTAGCCCACACAAGTCCTGGACTTGGGGGATGCTTAATTAAGTAGAATAGTAAGAGGTTAAACAAACATGTAATGTAATGTAATGTAATTTATCTGTGAAATAGCTAAAAAGTGGCATTAAACTAATTAAAATCTTATTTGGTGGGTCTTTTATGTTCTATATAACATTTTTTGTCCGTTTTTAGCTAAAATTACTCACATTGTGACCTTTTTTTTGTAAAAACAGGCTCATTTAGTATACCCTAAAAAGTTTTACGTAATACTTGGACACACCCAAAAATAATTTTATAGTATAGTTTAAAGGTAGTACTACACTATTTCATGTATAACTGTTGCAATAGTTGCTTTAAATAACGAGTGTTGAAAACAATGTTAGTTAGACCACTTTAGCTTTTTCACTTTTGGCGAAAATAGCTATTACTAAAATTTATGTGTAAAACAGCTTAAAAGTGGCATAAAACTAATTAAAATTTTATTTGTGGATCTTTTTATATTCTATACAACATTTTTTTAGCTAAAATTATTCATATTGTTACCTTTTTTTTGTAAAAAGAGGCTCATTTAGTATACCCTAAAAAGTGTTACGTAATACTTGCACAAAAATAATTTTTTAGTATAGTTTAAAGGTAGTACTACACTATTTTATGTATAAGTGTTGCAATAGTTGGTTTTGTTTGGGAAATAATGAGTGTTGAAAACAATGTTAGTTAGACCACTTTAGCTTTTTTACTTTTGGCGAAAATAGCAAATTCTAAAATTTATGTATGAAATAGCTTTAAAATGGCATTAAAATAATTAAAATTATATTATATGGTTAGGTTGAATTATTATTTTACACCTACTGTACCAACTTACCCAAAAAAATTAAACTTTTGTGTGAAAAGAGACTATGAGTTTTTTCCTAAAAAGTGTCGCGTAATAATTGAAGGCACCCAAAACTAAAGTTATTTTAATGAGATAAGTTTTTTTATATTTTAAGCTAACATATGCCCAAAAAGTTTTGTTTTAAAGGTAAAAGTCATTAAATTATAAGTCACAACGCGTTTTCTTCATTTTCTCCATATTTACATTTTGTTAGTTAGACCACTTTAGCTCCAGCTTCACCATATGTACTAAAATTTTAATTAGTGAAAAATATAGACAATGGTAATAAAGTCAGCTATAGATCTTTACAGTGACTTTTTAATAGTTTTTTTTTTAACCACCAGCGTAAAAGCACATCTTTATTACTGTTCTTTTCATTGGTAGAAATATTATTTCTCTACCTGTGACGTCAGAGGTTCTAAAAATAATGAAATTGCACCATGGTTAATAATGAATTTTTATTCAGCTGTTTTGGAATCTGACGTTTCACATAATTATTAAATCACATTGCTATTTACAAGTGTCTTTAGGTACCAAATTCATTTATTGCATGATAAATTAAAAAATATTAACTAAATTAGTACCTATAAAACATGTTTTACAAAAAACACTTCAAAAAGTTAAAATCATTGGTCCATCATATTCAACCATAGATTATACAACCCATAGATTACCGTAAAGATCATAGATTACTAGAGGTACAACCCCCATATATTAGATATTAGATATTCAACTCGTAAAACGACAATGTTTTATAGGTTGCATATGCGTTGCTCCAAGCCTTGCGCAATTTGCGCAGCACAAATAATCTGGTCTTTTGTTGATATAACCTAAAAATAAAATTGTTTATTTTTTAAAATGACATATTTATTAACAAAATTTAACAAAAGTAATTAGTAACTTTGTAAACTACTTATAAAAATTATAGTTGATTGTACAATTTCGGCAAGACATATTTATATGAGAAGGTAATGTTATTGGTATATTTATTTCTCTTTTTTACTGTTAAATTATCATGTGTTAAAGTTTCTTAGTGTTCTGTATGAGGTGAATTTGTATCAAAATGTGGGGTACTATGGGGTTTTCCGTTTCATTAAAATCAGTAGGCAGAGTTGTATTGAAGAGGGAAGAACTTGAAGAAAAATTAACAAAAGAAAATAGGTTTGTCATTAAATTTTAGTAAAATAAATAAATGAGTAGCTAATTAATTGTACTGGTAGTGAAAAAAATACCATATTTTCCACGTGAGTGAAGATTTAACATTTTAGACCGCGTCTTGCGGGCTTCGCGCTAGCGCGCTCATCACGCAATTTGACGCAGGTCAAAAATGTTACACTTCTCTCACTTGGTAAATAATATACTATTTAGTTATTGTAAACTTTAAATTATGTTATAGATTTAGTTTAAAGTGTGATACATTAAAACAATCGGTAAATAGTACTAAAATTTTAATTCGTGGACATTACAATGGTAATAAAATCAGCTTAATAGTTTTCCGATTGAAGTAAGTAATAATATGGATTTATTTAATTATAATTTATAATTGGTTAATAATTATTATGCTCACTTTTTCCTATTAATTAAAATTAAATATCTTGTAAATATGTAAGGTGGGTAGAAGTGTATTTATTTATTACCAAGGTTTTAATGCATTATAGGCTATTAAATTAGAAATTACATAAAGATAACATAACTATAGTTTTAATAAATTTGTTTGACCTTTTAGGAAGAATAAAATTTCACTCTAGGTATTGACAGATTTATTTTTAAGATAATGCTGCATCATTAAGATATTGTTAATCGGGCGTATTTGGTAATTTGAATACTCTGATACATGAAATTTTAAATTTAAATAAATTTTGGGTTTTTTGACTTGTATACCGTGTAGAATAAATTAATAGCAAAAGAAGTTGTATATCAGTATACTAGAGACATCATCAGGGCCAGCCTTGTCAGGGTGAGCTTACAAAACGACAGCAGTATACATTGAAGCAGGACAAAACAGGACAATGATTGTCGCGCTTTGCTACTTATAATTTGTTTCAATATACTGATATACAACCACTTTTGCTATTAATTTACATGAAATTTTAATTTATTTTTAAAAATTTAATAAATAAATCAATTTAGTTAACTAAATTGATTTAATTTAATTAATTTAATTAATTTAATTAATTTAATTAATTTAATTAATTTAATTAATTTAATTAATTTAATTAATTTAATTAATTTAATTAATTTAATTAATTTAATTAATTTAATTAATTTAATTAATTTAATTAATTTAATTAATTTAATTAATTTAATTAATTTAATTAATTTAATTAATTTAATTAATTTAATTAATTTAATTAATTTAATTAATTTAATTAATTTAATTAATTTAATTAATTTAATTAATTTAATTAATTTAATTAATTTAATTAATTTAATTAATTTAATTAATTTAATTAATTTAATTAATTTAATTAATTTAATTAATTTAATTAATTTAATTAATTTAATTAATTTAATTAATTTAATTAATTTAATTAATTTAATTAATTTAATTAATTTAATTAATTTAATTAATTTAATTAATTTAATTAATTTAATTAATTTAATTAATTTAATTAATTTAATTAATTTAATTAAATTAATTAAATTAATTAAATTAATTAAATTAATTAAATTAATTAATTTAATTAATTTAATTAATTTAATTAATTTAATTAATTTAATTAATTTAATTAATTTAATTAGTTTAATTAATTTAATTAATTTAATTAATTTAATTAATTTAATTAATTTAATTAATTTAATTAATTTAATTAATTTAATTAATTTAATTAATTTAATTAATTT
This sequence comes from Brachypterus glaber, assembly GCA_958510825.1. Classification (NCBI taxonomy): domain Eukaryota; kingdom Metazoa; phylum Arthropoda; class Insecta; order Coleoptera; family Kateretidae; genus Brachypterus; species Brachypterus glaber. The sequence continues at coordinate 12,269,808 of OY294045.1, forward strand.
AATTAATTTAATTAATTTAATTAATTTAATTAATTTAATTAATTTAATTAATTTAATTAATTTAATTAATTTAATTAATTTAATTAATTTAATTAATTTAATTAATTTAATTAATTTAATTAATTTAATTAATTTAATTAATTTAATTAATTTAATTAATTTAATTAATTTAATTAAATTAATTAAATTAATTAAATTAATTAAATTAATTAAATTAATTAATTTAATTAATTTAATTAATTTAATTAATTTAATTAATTTAATTAATTTAATTAATTTAATTAATTTAATTAGTTTAATTAATTTAATTAATTTAATTAATTTAATTAATTTAATTAATTTAATTAATTTAATTAATTTATTTAATTTATTTAATTAATTTAATTAATTTGATTATTTTAATTAATTTAATTAGTTTAATTAATTTAATTAATTTAATTAATTTAATTAATTTAATTAATTTAATTAATTTAATTAATTTAATTAATTTAATTAATTTAATTAATTTAATTAATTTAATTAATTTAATTAATTTAATTAATTTAATTAATTTAATTAATTTAATTAATTTAATTAATTTAATTAATTTAATTAATTTAATTAATTTAATTAATTTAATTAATTTAATTAATTTAATTAATTTAATTAATTTAATTAATTTAATTAATTTAATTAATTTAATTAATTTAATTAATTTAATTAATTTAATTAATTTAATTAATTTAATTAATTTAATTAATTTAATTAATTTAATTAATTTAATTAATTTAATTAATTGGTTAATAATTATTATGCTCACTTTTTCCTATTAATTAAAATTAAATATCTTGTAAATATGTAAGGTGGGTAGAAGTGTATTTATTTATTACCAAGGTTTTAATGCATTATAGGCTATTAAATTAGAAATTACATAAAGATAACATAACTATAGTTTTAATAAATTTGTTTGACCTTTTAGGAAGAATAAAATTTCACTCTAAGTATTGACAGATTTATTTTTAAGATAATGCTGCATCATTAAGATATTGTAAATCTGGAGTATTCTGTAATTTGAATACTCTGATACAAATTTTAATTTGTTTTTAAAAATGTAATAATTAAATCAATTTAGTTAATTAATTAAATAAATTAAGTTAATTAAATTAATTAAATTAACTAAATTAATTAAACTAATTTAATTAATTAAGCCGGTGGTTCCCTCTACTACTAGCCTGGACTTAGGGGATGCTTAATTAAGTAGAATAGTACGAGGTTAAAAAATAAACATAGTTAAATTAACTAAAAAAAAGGTCTAGAGTAAAAATTTTAGAAACAAAATAAAGAGCGAAAATTAATAAATATTTTAATTTAAATTCTCAAACAAAATCCGGTTTTCAAATATTTGACATTCAAAAAAATGTTTGTTTTTTTTTGTGAAAAACAATTGAAAAATGCTTTCCATGTAAATCATAGATAACCTTAAAAAGAAAGAATTTCCTAAACTTCATACCAATTTAAAAAAAAAAAATATATTAAAAAATGTCGGATCTACAATTTTTTGAAAAAAATGTATTTTTTTCCTAAATAACCCTGTATATCAAAAATGGCACTGTAGATTTTAATTTAAATAACGGATTTGGAATCAGCAGAGAAAACTTTTCTAGAAATGATATATTTTGTTAAATGTATAAAAACCTTGTCCGGTAGTGTAATAGAATACAATACAAAAAAAAAATTATATTAAATTATATCCTCCGGAGTAACTTGTATTGTAAGATAGAATATAACTTAATTAAGCACAAACTAAACTTAATTAGCGTCCTAATCTTTAACTTATAATTTTTTTTATAGCCATGAAGTTACCACGGTGCACTGAAACCAAGTTGTTTTCTGACCTTTTAAATTAGAATTGAAATTTCTGGCACCCACCTTTTATTTCAGAATTTGCTAATATCATAATGATAATTTTAAGACCAAATTAGAATCAGAAGTTCTGATACTAAAATTTTTATTTGTAATAATACAAGAAAATAAAATAAGAAAACATGTTTGCCTATATTTTTTTTCTAAGGGAGCCAGGACCCTTTTAAAGTACATATTTTGGAATAATTCTGACTTTAAACTTAGGAATGGTTGGACACATCTACACGAAATTTTTACACTAAGTTACAACAAATAAATGTGAATATTTAATTTTATAATAAATTTAACTCTTTGATGAGTGATCCGTAAGTGCGCCAGTTTAAAATTTATTTTTTATATTATTCCATATTTAACGCCAATAAGTCCAAACCGTCCAAACCGTATAGAGGAGTCTTTAAGGTATAAAGTTAGAATTTTTTTAAAACTTTCCTGAAAAGGACCATACCTATCTCCCTTAGGCGGAGATTTACAGAAAAACTTTATAAAAACTTTTTTTCATTCAAAGTATTTTTTTAATTAAGTTAAGAATTGACAGTCTATAATAGTTATTTATGTTACTAGTGGGTAAAGTAAGATATTGACCATGAGAAAATTAATTTTCGAGAGGGCAGTATCGGTTTACCCATGAGTGCCATACAAGGTTTTATCCAATAAATAGCTTAGAAATTCATATTTTTATTAAAAATTTTACAAGAAAATAATTTGACAAGTGATAGTTGAGTGGGTAAAATAAATAATTATTCATTCAATAAAGTAAAAGCCACGCGGGGGTTATTATTGAGTTTATCTATTTAAAATAAAGCTGGTAATTGTCTTATTATCTGTATGTATTGGATAAAAAATATATTCTAATCGTTTGTCAGTTAATAATAATTATACTTTTTTAATACCTACCTCACATTTTTTCTTAAAACAAATTCGTTTTTTTTTCTCAAAAATTGCTTATTAATTTTTATGTTTTCCTTAAAATGACCGTTACAACTCACATAAACGAATCATGCAAGAAAAAATTACTTATTAGAAAGTCTAAAAAATACATGATTCCAGTTCACCGTGCTTAGTTTAATTGACTCAAACACGCCAAGAATGCAGGCTATTGTTTCAAATAATTGAAAGTTTTGTTCGAATTTAACCTATGACTCTTTGGCAGGTTTACACTTTTTTTCTTTCATATCAAACACACTATTAATAATGCTTTCAACACTTTAATTAGAAATTATTAGTATATTGGAATTATAAATTTGTTGGGTAACCAAGTCCAATGGCGTACAAAATTTTTCCATGTTATTATCAGTACTCGGCGAATTTCCAGTACTCGCATAGCCGCCGCGTCGACTTTAGCGTTGACGCGAGGTTTTAAATATTTACATTTTTATTTCCTTTTATCTTGATTTTTTTAATGATTCCATTTAAACGAGTAAGGTGGGAAAAAAAGATATCGATAAATAAAAATTAAAATTTTTCTTATTCTTAAAAGATAAAAATCGAATGTCGGTTTTTTCTTTGAAAAACACGGATATATATACATATGTATAGTTAATATGTAGAGTCAATATTGTTGTAATTGTTTTGATTTAGTGACCTTTATAAAAATTTCCCTCATAATTCGGCAAAATTATTCCGTAAGCCTATGTTTCTGTGTTTATTTTCAACGTTGATGAGTCATAACTGAGTTTACGCCGGCTACTGGTTATTATACTATTCAAAACGCGAAAGCCCTGGATACGTTAGTGTCAATTCTTTTAAAATCGCCAAAAAACGTCCTAGACAAAAAATTATTGGCTACAAATGTGTTTTATGAAAAAATAAGTAACTTTGAAAATGTCCGTCTGCCCGTTTGTCATTCCGTCCGATATCACGTTTTTTTGCACATCAAAAATGAGTTATCCGATTGACTTGACATTTTCAGGAAAAATTAAGTTCCCTATCGTTTTTAAAAATAATTCTTCAAAAAACAAAAATGTTAGGGGGCTTGAAAAAAAAAATGAACAAATGTGAAGAAAAATTCGGATTGAAGTAATTAAAAAGAAATACTTTTTTTATAAAGATCAACCCTACCAATTAGGGCACGTTCAAGTATTACGTAACGCAAATTGTACCAAAATTCATACACTTCATACCCCGGTTCTCGCGTTATTATAGATTATAGATTTCATATTTTGGCTACCCCTCTAATAGGGGGTGTGTTGGGGGGGGGGTAGACAAAACATGAAATCTCTACAGCCTGAAATAACGCGAGAATCGGGGTATGAAGTGTGTCAATTTTTGTACAATTTGCGTTACGTAATACTTATAGGTTCCCTTATAAAAAAAACGATTAAAAACTAAAAATGTTATAGAAAAAGAAACTGTCATTTTTTATGAGGCTGTAACGACAGTTAGCATGGAATTACCCTACAGTATTACAACAAGAGTACCTTTTTTATGTATTTTGAGGGATCATATTCCAAAAATAAAATTTAAAAAATTACACAGAAACAAGTTTGGGACAAAAACCTGATAAGGGCCCCCGTTTGACACACTCCTAGTTAAAGTAGGTACATAAAAATAACATACGAAGATGAGCCTTATTAAGATTAGTTCAAGTGCAAAACCTCGCTGCTATATCTCAAAGGGTTCCTGAGTTACTAAATAAAAACCGAATTTTTTAGCCACTTTCAAAGGGGCGTAGTTCCCTTACGCCGCATTTTTAGACAAATGTTTATAGGAACTTTTTGTCATATTTTATGATGTAGAATTAAAATATCGGACCCTATATCAAATACACAGTGTATAGTTAAAAAAAAAAACAGTTTTTTAAAACTCTAATTTTGAGAGCCGCCGATAAATGTATTGAAACCTGCCACTACTTAATGCATAGATTGTCTTTTTTTGTGTTAAAAAAACAAAAAATAGCTTCTTTAATTCTCAAGTATTCCAGAAAATATCGCATTTGTCATGAATAAATTAAATTGTACACGAAGAGGTATCGGGTTACCCTTTAGTTTAATTATAATCTGGGTATGAGTTTTCAAAAAGGTATTTTCGTGCCTTAAAATTCGCTCTTGAGCACGTTTTTGTATAAGTGGCGCATCGTATTACAAACTCGAGTAGAATTCATACCTACTTAAAGTCAAGAAAATATAGTCTGCATATTTTCTGAAATAAAGAAGTTCCTTTATTCTTTGGTTATTTTTTTGCTCTATATAATTGTAGTGGGTATTCTCTTTTTGCCACTTACTTAACAACCAGTATTCGGCTTAAACTCAGTTATGATTCATCAACGTTGAAAATAAACACAGAAACATAGGCTTACGGAATAATTTTTCCAAATTATGAAGAAAATTTTTATAAGGGTCACTAAATCGAAACATTTGACGACTAATTTAATACACACAATAATATTGACTATACATATTAACTATACATATGTATATATATATCGGTGGTTTTCAAAGAAAAAACCGACATTAGACTTTTATCTTTTAAGAATACGAAAGTTTTTAATTTTTATTTATCGATAACTTTTTTTCCCACCTTACTCGTTTAAATCAAGATTAAAAGAAATAAAAATGTAAATATTTAAAACCTCGAGTTAACGCTAGTGTCGACGCGGCGCCTATGCAAGTACTGGAAATTCGCCGAATACTGTTAATAACCGAATGCTGGTCCCAGTGGTGTAGTCACAATTCTAGTGTCATAACCAGGGGCCAGGGGCCTTTTTGTTTTAGTTTGGACTTTTTGATATGTGTATTTTGTCTGTTTTTTCAATATAGATAGTGGGTAGATTTTTTTCCGCAATATAAAAATGGCTATAACATTAAAGTAATAGATAAACTACTTAATAAAAAACTTTTAAAAAGACATGTCAATTCTGTATATCCAGAAATAAAAGCCCCCCTACCCCATCCTTACCATACCATACATTTTCAGGCCCCATTACATATAATATTTATAAAATTATAAAACCCCACTATATCCATCTTGCTTTAAAACCGAGTAAGAAAATCTCAAATTTGTTTTTTAATAATAAAGATAATATTTAAAACCTCGAGTCAATGCTAGTGTCGACGCGGCGCCTATGCGGGTACTGGAAATTTGCCGAATACTGTTAATAACCGAATGCTGGTCCCAGTGGTGTAGTCACGATTCTAGTGTCATAAAAGGGGCCAGAGGTCTTTTTGTTTTAGTTACCTATGATATGTTTATTTTGTCTGTTTTTTCAAGATAGATAGTGGGTATATTTTTTTCCGCAATATAAAAATGGCTATAACATTAAAATAATAGATAAACTACTTAATAAAAAACTTTTAAAAAGACATGTCAATTCTGTATATCCAGAAATAAAAGCTCCCCCTACCCCATCCTTACCATACCATACACTTACATTTTCAGGCCCTATTACATATAATATTTATAAAATTACAAAACCTCACTAATGCCATCTTGCTTTAAAACTGAGTAAGAATATCTCAAATTTGTTTTTTAATGATAAAGATCTTATTGATAAAATGAAAAAAAGCGGTGCAGATACCGAGGTAAAACCATGAGAAATTTTGAAACTCGAAAATCAGAACATTTAAGAAGCCTAAAATACAACAAAAGGGAGTCTCATTTCCCAAATCACTTTTTAGACCATGATCATACCTTTGATAGCGAAAAAAACTTTAAAATTTTACATTACAAACTAATAGCTAGACTACTTTGAACAATTAGAAATATATAGATTAGACAAATATGACAAAGAACACTGCCTAAATCGGCAAATAAAAGCCCTATAAAAATGCAATTAAGAGGAAGTAACATTTTGTGCCACTAAAAATGTTACTTTTTAAAAGGCTATTACTCCTTTAATATTAAATTTAGGTGTTTGTTGAAGAATACTTTTTTGCTTAGTTTTAAATGAAGAATCGCTCTGCAGCATTAAAATTTTATTGGCGCTTTTTTTTGTTCCCCATTCAATATGTCCGTCTTCGAAGGGCCGTAGCTTTCTTAGGGCCGGACCAACCTTTATAGGAAATTTTTTTCTTGAATTTTATTTTCAAAAATTTTTCGTTTTTCAAAAAAAGATTTTATTTAAAAATATATATATATTTTTTAATTTTTTTTTTCCAAAAATTCACTACACTATTTTGGAAAATGTAATATACCATTTACTCTGAATAGTAGGTATATAATGGAATACGTAGCATTGCATATCTTCACGGCTTGTTAATACATATTTTTCTCATATCTTCGTTACTTATTCACATCATATTTTTTGTATTTTGAGCAAAATCTATCCACTATCTTTCTTGACCAAACAAACAAAATACACAACTTAAAACTACATCAAATGCTGTGATATAATTTACATCTTTTTTACCTCTTAATTATATGCGTATACGCCTGTGATTTTTCCTTTTGTCAACCTTTTCATTTTTTAATTTTTACTTTTATTCTTTCTTAGTTTTAGAAGTGTTACACCAGAACACTTCTAATTAAAAACACTGCTACTAAGCTGAAAGCTCCTATCTATATAGGTTTAACATACACAGATAGGACCTTTCAGCTTAGGAAGGCACCATTGTAAAATGGTTTATTCATGATTATTTGATTATTCCTTAAAACCTTCTATGATAGATGGTAGCTATAATAGCATACTCGATATTAATATTAATTAATGCCCATATAAGACTGACGGTTAATTTGGTTTTACATCTATAGAGGCTGGAACAAACAATTATAAATTATTAATGAGTCAGTGAAAACACAAATAAAATTGCATTTTTAATGTTTAAAAAAAGAAAAGAAAATAAAAACAATTAAATTTTTATTAGAATTTTAATATGCTCTAGACCTAGCCATATACAGGGTTACAGTCGTTTAGGAGCAGATATTTTTTAAGAAAACACTCCTAAAATAGCACTGGCTAGAAATTAACAAACAGCGCTGTTGCCAAATTGATTAACTTTAATTAAGAAGATTTATTTTCCTATGTATTTTTAACTAAAGAATCATATATTATAAATAAAATGTCAACAAATCTACAGATAAAAAAATTTGGGGCAAAAAAGAGATATTGCCCCCCATCCCATTTTGCACGTCCCTGGTTAAAATTACCAACCTAAAATAACATAAAAGGATAGCCTTTATCAATTTTAAGGCTTGTGCAAAAATTCGTTACAGTAGTTCATGGGGTTCCAGAGATATTAAATAAAAACTTTTCCAGATGTACCTTTCGGAGGGTCGTAGCTCCCTTAGGACACATTTCCGGACCAACCTGTATAGGAACTTTTTTTCATATTTTTAGACCTAGAATCACCCCGTAAAAATTTGTACCTTATTTCTGAATCACCCTGTATATTATATATAATATTGTACATGAAGTTGCCAATATTAGATAGATCTGTTGCACCGAGGTTGCCAGATCCCAGCTTATGTCAAGAGCAAAATATATATAATTGAACCAAAAGTGTTTTTTAAGGGCCGAAATTTTTTATAGGTCCAAAGTTCTAGACTGGCATTGTTTTTGTTAAACATTGGGGTAAAATAAGGGTTTTAAATAGGGTAAAAACAATTTGTTCAAATGCCTTTTTTACCAATTTATTTTCGTTTTTTCGAATTTTTTAGTTTACCTACAGGTAAAAGTTTCTATGTAAAAGAACAATGAGGGAAAGTGTTCATTTATTGGCAGCAGTATTTTTTCATAATTAAGTAATTACATAAATATTTGGGGTGTTTCGTTCATCACCCTATCATAAACATTCATTAGTGATCATTTGCCACTAAAACTAAACGAAGTGTAAAATTTTATTGGCCATAATTTTTAACAAACGTGAAACACTCAAAATCGTATCAGTATATTTTGATTAGCGCTACACGCCGAAAAATGTTTTAGCAATCAAAAAGTAGCTTAAAATTAACCTAAAGCATGTCTATCATGCCAGATATTTAGAGAAACTTTATTTTAATCACTGTATTTTGACTTTTGGTCATTCGAAGACCATTTTTGTACAGGGTTTCCTGTATTGCGAATTTCGGTTTAGTTTGTCATTTAATAATTATAATTAATTTGAATTGTGAGGTTATAATTGTTGACAGTTACAATTGCAACTGTCACAGATATAACCTCAAAATTCCAATTAAGTTGTTGTCAATTTTTCACTCAAAAGGCGTTTAGGTTGAACGATCTTTTTACTCTATTTACTCCATTGTTAACCAGTTAATTGTCATCAAAGATTTTTCATTGAAAGTTGCCATAAAGTTAGCAAGGAATTAAAATAGTTAAAAGTCCAACCCGAACGTTTTTTCACTTGAACTAATGTATGCATGTCTACCAATTTCAAAACAACAAATATAACGTTTGCCCCTGAGTCGTCTATTGCCCGTTTGTTAGATAATGATTGCTATGTATTTTAGCATCCTTTACTAAATCACATCACATAATTTTTCTGTGTATAGCAGATTACCATCTCCTATAACTTCTGTAAATAATCACCTGCTTGATATAAAAATTATACCTGCAATGTATTTCTAAATTACCACTCATATTACTTTATTAAAAACCTCTATTAAATATAATTATCTAATAAATAAAAATGATAATATTAATCACTTGTTATTAATTAATTTAATCTCTAAATCAAGCGATTATTATCTCTAGTTAGTTTAATAAGATATAAATTATTAGGTTTGTTTTACATAGTTGCAAATTTATAGTTTTTTTTTTTTCAAATATTTAATAACTTAAGCGAGTAATACTCAGAGCCGGCCTTTGTATGAATCAAGTGCTTCAGGGCGCAAGCTTCGAGGGGCGCCGTCGATAAAACCTTATTTTTGTCAGAGATTAAATCTTTCAAAGAGGACCTTTTTTTTAGTCGTAGTTGGTGGGTAAATCTTTTTTAGAGGTGAGGACCTTTTTTTTCAGTTTTTTAGTCATCAAATTTTTCAGGGGGGTAATCCTTTAGGGCGCCAAAATGCAAAGGCCGGCCCTGGTAATACTCGTTGAGTATTTCAATTCGACGGCTTTTTGCAGAAAGGAACCAACCCAAAAAAAAGTAATTGAGAAATCGATCATTTAAACTGAGAAACAAAATACACTGCCCTGTAAAAGAGCTTTCCCATTTTTCACCTCCGCCCGTAAAATGGATTTTTTATTATCAGATTCACTTTTAGCAACCATAAAAACCTTAATATACCAATTTTCACGAAAACTACCCTCTGCCCCTTTAGGGGTAAAGTTATAATTTTTTTTATAATCAGATTCACTCTCAACAACCTCAGAAACCCCAATATAAAAATTTTCACGAAAACTACCCCCACTCCTCAGGGGGTGGATTTAGAAACATTTTATTATCAGATTCACTTTCAGCAACCTCAAAAACCCCAATAAACCAGTTTTCACGAAAACTACCCCCACTCCTCAGGGGGTGAAATTAGAAAAAAAGTATTATCAGATTCATATTCGTCGACCCCAAAAACCCCTATATACCAACTTTGAAGAAAATATTAATAATATTGAAAAATATTTACCCCCTCACCCCCTCGGGGGTGGAATTAGATAAGTTTTTTTTATCAGATTCAATTTCAGCAACCTTGAATTCCCATATATAGCAATTTTCAAATTTTTCTAAAAAAAAAATATTTTTCCCCATTTGCCCCCCTTGCCGCACCACACTGTTTACCAAAAACAATCCTGAGCGAGAACTTTTGGTAACATACCTGTATGCCAAATTTCAAGTCTCTAGTTTAAAGCGTTCTTAAGTTATCGTGCGCACAAGATTTCCCGGACAGACCGATCGACCGACCGATCGACCTACCGAGCGGCAATTTTTTTTGTTTGCAAAAATACACAAAAAAAAAATTTTGAAAATTTTTGCACAATTTTTAAAATTTTCTAAATGGGAAAGCAATACTTGTCAAACAAATTTTTACTTGGTTAACTTGCTAATAGATTGAGGCGAGAACACTTTCTAGTACTTAAGCCTTTTTTGCAGGAAAGATTTTATTATTATTCACAACGCCTGCGCTAGAATGATGCCTCGATGCCCCCTGGTTCATGAGGAACAACCAAATACACAGAAATCTTGACATGCCCCTCCTAAAAACGGAAATCATCCGTTACAGCAACTCTTTCATACAAGACAACTTAGATCATCCAAACCCCCCTCATCTCAAACTTTCTAGATTATGATCACGAAATCCACTTCACCCACAAAAAGATCAAAAACGTCCTCAACCAGTAATGGTACCCACCAATTCAGGACAGATGCACTCCCAGCATCAGTGAGCTAGTCTCACTCCTCCCGAACCTCCCTCCCCTCACTCCTTCCGGACTTCCCTCCCCTACCCATTCCGTCCCTCCTCATCCCCCTAAAAGCAAAAAAACTTACTTTTAAAAAAATAGAAAAAAGCTGAAAGAAAATTCAAGTAACTTTTATTATAAGGATTCCACCAATTTTAAAAGTAATCCCCACAAAAATAAAAAGGTTGAGTAACTTAAAAAAAATCGAAAAGAATAAAAAAAACTACATTTTTATTTTTTTTTAACTTTTTGTTTTTCGCAAAAAGAAAATATAAAACCTAATTCATGTCACTGAAAATGCATATTTTTAATTTGTAACCTAATTTATTAATTGTGTAATGTCCTTAGTGTTATTTATGACCAGAATGTTAAAGATGTCCCATTATATGTATTTAAGTCCGTAGATGCTATATCTACTATAGCGAAACCGCGGTCACACTAATTGTTTTCAACAATAAAATTAACGTGAAGTCGATTATAAGTTTTTTTAATTATTTTATAACAAACCACTTCACTATAAGAAGTTCAGACGTTCAGAACCATGAATGAATTTTCAAACTGGAAAATATAAAAATTAAAAATCTTGATTTTTGTTTGTTTTTTTTTTTTGAGATTTTTTTTTTGTATTTTTTTTTTAATTTTCGTTTTTCGCAAAAAGAAAATTAAAAAAAACTGTAAAATTTTGAAAAAGTTTTTTCTATTTTTTTTTTATTTTTGTTTTTCAAGAAAAGATCTTAAAAAAATATATTTTTTTATTTTTTTTTAATATTTAAATATTTTCCCAAATATGTGGGAAAATGCAATATAACATTTACTGTGAATAGTCTATACATATCTTCACGGCTTGTTTATACCTAATTTAAAATTTTGTGGAATGGTTCTTTAAGGAACGACAACTATACATTGGGCGGATCTTCATTTACTTTGGTTCAAAGCCTTGAAACAAGGAAATATGTCTCAAACATATCGAAAGGCAAGAGCCATTGGTTCAAGGAATCCTTTTTTAACATAAATATGTCTTATACAGAGGGGTACCGTTATTGGCTGGCTCAAACCGTTACAAAAAAGTGTCCCAAAGTTATGTGACGCTTACGATAAGGGGTAGGGAGCTGGAACCGTGTCTCGTAACTGGAGGCTTAAAACATACTAATGTTATCATGGTTTTGTTTTACTTGTACAGAAGAACGTTTTCATAATTTATAGAAAAGGCCACCCATATCAATTTATCATTTTTCTATGTAGAATTGCCTTTACTAAAGTTTAGGTTAAAAGTATAGTTATTTTAAATTTGCAGCTAAATATTCCACAAAGTCCGATTTACATTGAAGCATGTGGCTTGTTTTGAATGTCAACATAACCAAAATTTATAATTTTTGTTTATTTACTTTGTTTTTATGATGTTTTGATGTAAAAAAAAGAGAATTGATAAAGCTGTTGCTAAAAACACGTTTGTATTGCTGTAGAAACAAAATTTGCTTATAAAATCGCTTTTATTCCAGTAATTTAGAGCACGTCAACGTTTTACGGTTGTGTAAATTGGGTCTAGTCATTTCGCTTACAACGCATGCGTATCTTACGTTGCTATGGTAATTTCGAGATTGTTTACAAGCGGGAAAGCTTACAATAACTATACCTTAAAAAAATAAACTTTAAAAGTAAGATATAGCTATATCTTATAGCCAGAACGAACCTGATTTGCATTTTCCGTATATTTAAGTCTTTAGAGAATTATATTTATCTAAAGCTATAAAAACCTTACGCAATTTATTAACATCCCCAACGTTATATTCTTTATAAGGACAATCTTAGTTTACTTACTAGGGAACGTCCAAGTATTACGTAATGCAAATTGTACCAAAATTCATACACTTCATACCCTGGTTCTCGCGTTATTTTAGATTATAGAGATTTCATATTTTGGCTACCCCCCCTAATAGGGGGTGTGTTAGGGGGTAGCCAAACTATGAAACCCCTACAGCCTTGAATAACGCGAGAACCGATGTATGAAGCGTATGAATTTTGGTACATTTTGCGTTAAGTAATACTTGAACGTTCCCCTAACTGTATTATAGTACCTACTCTAAACACCCATCTAATTATTTAATAAATCTTAATGAGAATATTTTTGAAACCCAGTGAACATTATCATTTTATGAAACTTAATGAAAGTATTTTTTGAATCTAGTTAACAAAACCATAGTTCTTATTTAAACCAATTTAGAACACTTTACACAATTTATGTGGTAGATTAAAAAAAAACTAGATGAACAGTTGTAAGCATCTCATCAAAACAGTGACACTGTTTTAAAACGTTATAAAAAGGGAAGTTGTGTGAATAGACAACCATTAATATACCTGCGTGTTGCATAATTTATTAAAGTTTGAAAGACTGCATCTCCAAAACCTTATAATCTAGCAAAAAAACATATATAACATTTTTTATAGGGCTGAAAAAGATATTTTATTTGAATTATAATAGTTTAAAAGTTATTCTGAAAAACATTTTACAGCTTAAACTCCAATATCTCGAAGACAATGTGTTTTAGGAAAAAATTGATTGTAAATTTTTTTGAACAGTTTATATAAATCTTTCATTTAAGAGTTAAATTAATAAAATACCATAATAATTAACTTAAATGTAACCAAAAACGTTAAAAATAGCAGTTTTGCCCTATTCTTACCCCCTCACTCCTAATCGTTTACCCCGAAAATCTAAGTTTACAGATAGAAAAACGAACGCATTTTTTTATTGATTTCTACTCAGGTGTATACTATGGTAACTCTTGTTACAGCCGCAGAAAAAATAAAACTTCCTTTTAAATATTTTATAAAGTTATTACTTTTTAAGGAACAATCTTTAATAATAATAATAATAATAATAATTAACAAACAATCTTTATTAATAATGTAATAAAACATTTAAAAGAAAGTGTAATTTTTTTTGCGGCTGTAACGACAGTTACCATGGATTTACCCTCAGGTCTAAAACGTCGAGAAATGTGAAAAAACATGGCCAAATATGTCGGCGATTATTTGAATATATCGGCTCTTAGTAGTAGGTACTAAGTGCCGATGTAAAAACTTCGACATTTATAAATCCAGTAAAGAAAAGTAAAATTAGATTTTATTCATTTGGAAGAGATTAAATGCTCAAAGATGTAACATGATGTCAAATATATATATTTTAAAGATAGTTGCATGATATTAAAGTTGTATGAAAATTTCAGAAACTTATTACACGATACTGACTGTCCCAAAAACAAGCTGAATATGTATGTATGTAAAGTTTGTACACAGTTTTTATTTTATTTTTACGTGCTTCGATGTCTCATATACTATACTGAAAATTCAATAAAAACTGCAGTGACTCACACTTCTGCTGCTTTCCTATAAGGGGTCCGCCTTTACGAAGCTTCGACGAAATTACACAAGTCGCACAAGAACTGGTATGATCTTCGCCTTTTACCAAACATTCGCAACTGAATCACTGCAGGTTTTATTGAATTTCCAGTATAGGTAGATTGTTTTTTGATATTATTTTAAAGTAACTAGGTACAAGGCTCGAGAAGCAGGCCAGGGTTGCTTAATGACCCTTTATAGCTACATCCTTGAGCCTACCTACAATTTCGAACTCTGACATAGCCCTAGGTACAACCAATTCTTTTTTTTGTGCTGGCAACGTTAGTGTAACCTACACTGTAAAAACTGAATGTAAAATAATGTAAAAATACATGAATTTACATAGTACGGAATAGTAAATTTACTATTCTGGACTATGCATAATTCATGAATTTATGTAAAATAATGTAAAAGAATGTAAAAGCATGTAAAAGAATGTAAAAGAATATAAAAGAATGTAAAAAAATTTAAAAGAATGTAAAATAATGTAAAAGAATGTAAAAGAATGTAAAAGAATGTAAAATAATGTAAAAAAATATGTTTACATTGATTTACATATTTTTACATGATTTTACAATGTCGGGCTATGTTATTTTAAGACGCGCGTGCGTTTTGGACAATAAACAAGAAGGCGACGCATCATGAGACGGACCGTTTAATATTATTATTGTTAGAGAGATAGCGACGCATGCTGCTAGGTTAATGTGTTAAAAGTGTAAAAAAAGGTAAATATTATTTATGTACGATATTTAAATGCTTTATTTGTGGTCTAAAATGTACATTCATTATAAATAACAATCTTTATCAACAAATAGATCTTTAAAGAAAGATGTAAGCAGTTTATACTCGTATTAAGCGTGCAAATCGTTTGGTTTATTATACCAAATGAACTTTACGCTACGATATTTCAAAAAAGCATTGACACAGAGACAAGTAAATATTTTTTTTCAAATTTCAAGTCTCTATGTCATGTATGACATGACATGACTGTATTTTAATATTTTTAAAAAATATTAAACACACCATAAGTACTGTAGGCAAATATAAAAAAATCGTTCAAGCTGATCGTTTTTTTACGTTTGTTTTTATAATAAAAAGTCTATGCTAAATATTACCATTCTGGACTATGTAATTTTTAGCATTCCGGTCTATGCAAAATATTACCATTCTGGACTATGTAATTTTTACCGTTCCGGTCTATGCAAAATATTACCATTATGGACTATGTAATTTTTACTGTTCTGGTCTATGCAAAACATTACCATTACGGACTATGTAATTTAATGTAATTTATTTTTACCGTGTAGTTTTTCGGACATTCGATGTACAGTATACATATAATATTATGTTAAATAATATATTGAATGTTTTATAAATAACATGCATCAAGACATGAATATTTTTATGAATGAAATCCTATTTGTTGATAGCATCTTTTAGAAAGGTTATTTTATTTTTATTTTTATATTGGTTTATTGCTATTTATTGTGATATGTATTACCTCTACATAAATTTGTACACACCCTATTGTAATTTTATATTATGTAGCGATATTTTTTTATACAAATATAAAATGACTATAAATTGTAGTTTTTTTTGCATAGACACAGAAGTGAAAAATGTTTTGTAACATGTTAACAGAATAATACCTGTCTGTAAATAAATATCACTGGTCAACAAATCTGAAGATTTCTCTGAGATTCTAGACGGAGGTTTATACTAATTTTGGGTCGCTGAATCCAAATCCGAAGGCCGTTTGTCTCCATCACCCTCAGTTTTTTTGATATCATAAAAAAAATAAAATTAGCAAAATAGTTTTTTGTGTAATTAGGGAACGTTAAAGTATTACTTAACGCAAAATTTGGCCATTTTTGACCCCCACCTCCCCATGTAACGCGACGTAACATTTTCAAGACCCCACACCCCCCTCTCATTTGTTACGTAACATTTTTTTACAAAAATTAAAGAAAATTCAAAGGAAATTTTGCTTCAAGGGCTTACATACCTTTTAAAGGGGAAAAAGCACATTTTTTTTTCTATTTTTTTTATGCAATAAGAGAATTATTATATTTTGACTTTTGGCATATAAAAGAACAATATCTCAAGAAGTTATAAAAAAAATTTCATCATAAAATATTAAAAATTAAGCCGTTTTCCTCAAAAATATTATTTTAAAGTCGGTAGGCACGATTTCTCAAAAACTACTGAACCGATCTTGCTGAAATTTTGCACATGCCTTCTAAATAATAACTCTGGATTGAACGAAAGATTTTTTATTTATTCAATTATAACCCATTTACGAGCCAGTACGTGCCCGAAAAATGACCAAATTTTAGTAGAAATCATATCATCGACTTTTAAACTCTGTCGAAAATTTCCATTGCGTTTTTTTTTCAAATCCTTTGTGCAATCACGAGCTATAAGCATATACTAACAGAAAAATTTTGGACTTTTGATTTCAGATAAACAGATCGCGAGATATCCTGTCTACCGCAAGGACACTTTTTTTTGAGGTGGTCTCCGAAACCAGTTGTCAACGGCTTCATTTTTAATATATTTTGATGATTTTTTTTACTTCTTGAGATATTATACGTTTATATGCCAAAAGTAAAAATATAATAATTCTTTTATTGTATTCAAAAAAAAATTATAAAAAGTGTGTTTTTTGCCCTTCAAAAGGTATGTAACCCCTTAAGGTTTAAACCGGTATTTAACCGGTTATTGCTTCCGTGTTTTAACCAAAAACCAGTCCGAGGTAATTTCCGCAACCGGTTAACCAAAAACCGTTTATGGTTTTCCATCTTTCGAAAACAATCATCTCTGGCACCAAAACCACGTCAGAGATTAGATGTATCTCTCAAGTTACTTTCTAACATTTTATTTTTGAAAGTACCTAAGTATACTTTAAACAATATTACATAATAATATTTATATTGTTTGCTGGGCGTGATTGCCGGTCTAAATAATTTAAACTATCCATTTTGGTAGTTACTGTGGTAGTATATTATGCATGTTTTTCAGATGATTACCGCCCATACGAACGACGTACAAAAATTTGAACAAAACTAATTTAAAAGTCAATTGTTGTATGTGACAATGATCGGACACCTCTCACCGCAACAACTTTATCCCAGAGTGACTCTATCTAGCGGGTGTTTTGAGTTAAGGTTTTATAATAATCGTAATAATTAAAGACGTTATGGTCTGTTTTATCAAGCAAGAGAGTAAATTAAAAATCGCACAGTAAATATTTTTACAACAGGTTTGAATAGTATATGTTTGTGTATAGAATATAGTTATGTTTTATAAAATAAACTACACAGTAAATTCGCACATCGAATATTCGAATCTGTTTTAAGAATATTCACTGTGCGATTTTTAATTTACTCTCTTGCTTGATAAAACAGACAATAGTTGATGAAGGCCAGTGGCGGATTAAAAGGGGGGTAATGTGGGTTCATTACCCCCAGAACCATAAGGGAAGAAGTTAAACGAAATGCAAGATATTAAACAACTTTGTCATTATTCTATAATTATCATATTATAATTTTCGAAAAAAAAAAAAATTAAATTCTAATTTTTGGTAGATGCCAATAATCCCTCTCATACATTGAGATCAGCCCCTGGTAAAGGCGTTGCAGTTTTGAATAGAAAAATATAAAATATATTAACATCATAATAAAAAAGTTATTTTAAAGTATTTAGTGCTGATATAAACTGTTTTATAGTGTAAATAGTTAGCTACCCATTGCATTTTATTTTAGTCCTTTTAGTCTACTAAAGGGGTCAAATTACTTACTTTGACCCCTTCTAAGGATTTATAAATAAAATTGGTAGCAAAATAAAAGTGGACACAGAAGTCTATCTTAGACTATTATATTTAGCAATAATTTTGCTTTGCGCAATCCAGTGTAACTAAGCGAAAGCCATTATTCAAATAAGCTCTTGTTACTTCCAGTTCTGGCCACTATTTCTGTTTCATTGTTTGGTCATTTTTTACCAAAGAGGCGGGTGGCTGTCAAAGAAGGACGAATACTGAAAGTAAAGGATAGTAATATCTAGAATACTTCTGAGATACTGTAATACCAATTATTTTAAACATTCTGACTTCTGAGATACTGTAATATCAATATATATTTTAAACATTTTGTTTAAAAACTTGAAACCAAGATCCGCATCTTTGGTATAGGTCAGTTGCTCCAACGTTGTCAGCTCGTAAAAAAATAATTGATTGTGCCAAGGCTATAGGCCTTTTTACAAATACCAGGTGAAAACGTAAAAATGTAAACGAAAAAACGTAAAATAAGCAATGCATGAACATTTTCTGTCCAAAGATATTGACAAAAATTAACCTTTAAAAGCTTCAAAATCCACATCCAAAGGACGGAACCGCCGCTATATAGAGTGACTCAACTTTATTTAACGTCTGGTTTTGAATATGAATATTGAATGATTTCCTCATATATATGACAGCCAAGGAGATGTTCACAATGACACAGCATTCAGGTGTTAGACAGCATGTTTCGCAGTTTGCCTGATAAAATACAGGACCGGATTGTAATATTATAATTTAAATAACATAATTATCAAGAATAATAACTTGTGGGTCAAAGCCAGAAAGAAAATCTTTGTTTTTTAATGACAAAAAAAGGTCCTCGACTCTGAAAAAAAGATGTAGTTCTAACAGAAAATGTTGAAGCCTAAAAAAAGCTCATCACGTCTTAAAATGTTGCCGACCTCTCTCAAATTTGCCGACACCTGCTGAAATTGCCGACTAGGTCATTTTATGGGGAGGTGTGACATCGCCCTCTCGGAAGGCCCCCTCGGACTCGAGAGAATGTATTCCCGGGTGAAAGGTGTTGTGGGTTGCATATTAGTTCTCTCGAAACGCAAAATTACTTATTCTTGAACTTCACTTAGCACGAAAATCGAGGAACTTTACTTCTACTACCCGGGAGTGTGAGAAGCGACCGTTCACAGAAATTATGACATATAAGTTAGTCGCGCGCATTCGAACATAACCCTATTTTCGCTTTGGTTTTGTGTTGTTAATTTGAATACCGTTTTATTTTATTACAGTTAATAAAAGAAGCTTTTTTGTATTTAGAAATTATTATACATATTATAATAATGATATATTATTCATCGTTATATTATAATATAACGATGAACGATTTGGAAATTGTGGGGGCTGTTGCCCTTTTGGGAAATCTGCAAGATGCGAAAGACCATATGGAGAACGAATAATGGGAAGTGTTGGTTAGGGCCGACCCTTTCCAACTTTCCAACAAAAAATTTATAGTGAATTCAGGACTAAACAGCCCACTATTGACAAGAGGGTTGTCCTGAATAAAATTTAAAAGTATTTTTTTATGTGGACTGCTGGTGGGCGTACATCTTTTCTGTTTTTATTCTCATTTTCAGTCATTTCTTACACATTAATTTTTGGATAATAATTATACAAATTATTCAAACCACAACAACTTGGGGAACGTTCAAGTATTACGTAACGTAAGTTTTTTGATCATTTTGGACTCCCCCCCCGGTAACGCTATTTTCCTATACCATTAACATGGGCGTAACACTCCAAAATGACCCCCAACCCCCCTTAGGAGAGTTACTTAATACATGAACGTTCCCTTGTTTACAAATAATGAAAATAATGACAGCCTGCACACCCAAACTCGTTTCTTATAATCTGATTGGTTAAAATCCGCAAAATACTTGGCAACGCTGCAGCCGGCTGCAGAGATCCCATCACGCTCACTACTGTTTAAGAATAGCATTTTTTAACTTTGGGGAACTTTAATATGATGAGAATACATACCCTTGTCAGGTAGATAAAATTACAATGTGAAGAAATCAGGAAAAGGTAATAAAATATGGAAAGAAGCATAGAAATAAAAAAAACCGCAGACCAAAAGCCTTGCGCACTGCGTAAAAATGGCGTAGAGTTATGTAATAATTTCTTTGGGCCGGCCCTGATTTAAGGCTTTTGAATATTTTCATGGGCATTGGTGGCTACATATCGACATCCGGTCGGTACAATACCGGAAACTGTCCGGAAACCGCTACTATCTCTATTCTAAAGGGCCTCCACCGTGGAGGCTCCACGTAACAAACCCCAACGGAGTCGATCCCCACATTTGATAATTAAATGTATTAATAACAAGCCGTGAAGATGTGTAATGCTTCGCATAAACTCAATTATTTTAAAAACCGCTAAACGGATCTATAAAGTATCTTATATCATTTTATGCAAAATTTTATTCTACATTTAACAAGTGAATAAAAAATATAGCATTCCATTTAAAAAAATGGAGATTCTTATGTTTGAAAATCCAAAAGTTTGAATATTTATTTTGAATGCTCTGTATAAAATATTTTATTTTTGCACATAAACATACACCCTTTTAAGATAAGCTTGCAAAATTTTATTAATTTTTGACAAAAATAAAGAAATTGAAGAAGGGTTTATCTAAAAATGCATTTTTTCTTAAAAAAAAATTATATCTTAAAAACTATAAACAATAGACCCATATAATATGATATCAAAATAAAGGAATTTCAATGAGAAATAAGATGGCATAACAAAAAATATACTATTCCTTAAAAAAAAAAATAAGTCACCCACCCTAAGAGGAGCATCCTATATAATTTAAAATATTTTTAAAATGTGTCTTTTTTTAAATCATACAACTTTTCCCATAAAGTTTTCCTCTAAACTGAATACTTTACTATACAGAGCGGTCCAAAAGTCACCCCCCCCCCATCTTAACTTTTGAACCAGTTGAGATATCGACTTCAAATTTGGAACTTTTAAATAAGACAACTTAAACTATCTTTTAGCATATATTTAATACTTTCAGCTCTTAAAATGTGGGCAGGTGGGCATGGGGGCACATTTTTTTAAATGGAACCGGGCGTCTTGTAATACATCATTTTAAAGCTTATAAAATTCTCCATTTAACTCCATATTTTTAAATTTAAAAAACAAATTTTTGGGTTTAAAATGGGGTTGAAAATGGGTATTAATGTCAAAATTCCTCTAAAAAAAAACAAATACTTTTTAAAAATGCCTGATTTCATCATAAAAAAATTTTAATTATACTTTTAAACTAATTTTAGTTGACATAAATTGAAATTTATAAAAAAAAACTTAAAAAATCGAATGTTTTAGCACAAAAAAAGGAAAAATCAAAACCTTAAAAAACATTTTTTAAAAAATTAAAAATGTTAGTTTAAATAGAGAATTTTATAAGCTTTAAAATGATGTATCACACGACTCCCCTTTTCATTTAAAAAAATGTCCCCCCATGCCCCCCTGCCCACATTTTAAGAGCTAAAAATATCAAATATATGCTAGAAGATAGTTTAAGTTGTTTTATTTAAGAGTTCTAAATTTGTCGATATCTCAACTCGTTCAAAAATTAAAAGGGGGGGGGGGTGACTTTTGGACCGCACTGTATATCGACTGAGTCGGCTTCGTTGAGACCCTGTATAATTTAAACTATTTTAATTTGTTTAACAATTTAGTATATTTACCAGAATATGCACTCTTGGATATATGTGTCTTTACCAAAATATCCATATGTGGATATTATTATTCTAATAGATTATATACCAGAATATCCACCCTTGGATATATATTTATATGTGTCAGTACCAAAATATCCATACGTGGATATTATTATTATTATTATTTGAATATTTACCAGAATATCCACCCTTGGATATATGTGTCTGTACCCAAATATCCATACCTGCATACAAATATTAAAAAAATAATAAATAACAACTAATAAATAATAACCATTACATTCGCGCAGGGTTCTTTGGGCTCCTACAAAGCCCTTAATGAAAGTACCAAGTTTAATACTACTAAAACCCAATGCGCCCTTATGCTGTATACCAATATCCAACTGTGAATATTTTAAGGGGTTAAGGGGTTAATAAGGCCCATCTTCATATGTTATTTTCGTGTACTTATTTTAACCAGGGTTTTGTTTTAGGTTATCCCGATATTTATTGCTACTAGTACGTAGGTATAATAAACGTTTAATAGGCATGCGATTTAACAAAAAATGGACCTATATGTTTACTGGGATTTAGCTCGATTTTTACCGTACGGTATTTTCTCGTATTTAACTTTATACCAATTGGTTTGGACTTTTTTTTTTTTTTTTATTTTTATAATAAAAGTATTTTTTTCTGAAAAAATTACGTTAATTGGAATAATCTTTCAGCTTTTTTCGTTTTTTTTTTAACTTTATCCCCCATAACTTTTTTGTTTTTGTTGGGATTACTTTCAAAAATAATAGGGATCTTCACCTCGTACAACTTGATTTTTCCTGAAAATTTCAAATCGATCGGATTATTCGATCTTTAGTTATAGTGTAGCCAAAAATAGTGACATCAGACGGACGGACAGACAGAGTTACATTTGAAAAAAAAGTTGCTTATTTTTCACGAAACAAATTTATATACAAGAATATTTTGGCCAGGATGGTTTTTGATTTTTTTGAAAATTTGAAACTAAAGTATGATTCTAGCGCTGTGGATAATATATTGTAAAATGGGTATACCTACGTTACATAGATAATATATACAATTAATGTAGTGGATAAAAAACATTTTACAACCTGTACATATGATCACCATATTATGGTGAATTCATAACATTCATGTATCATACCATATATATGTTACATCTTATGTAATATGGCACATGTAACTTAAAAAATCTTTCTGTTATAGGGCATGTTATGTAGCATACATATGTATGTTACGTCTCATGTAATATGGCACCTAAAAAATCTTTTCTTTGAGATGTTGCATCCATGTATGTGCGGACTGGGAACATACTCATTTATAGTATCTTTTGTTTCATTCAATATTCAACTACAAAGTTGGTATCACATGGGCTACCATCTTTGTATAGTTGGACAATGTATGAAACTGAAAGTATTATGAATTAATGTATGTTGGTACAACTGGTGAAGTTAAATACTTAAAAATACCGTATAGTAAAAAATCGACTTATAATATATACTTTTCTAGCATGTAGTGCTGTGGAGAGTATAAAAGGTGGAAATGAGAGCTCCTTGTCACGTACCCTGATAACGCTGAATGTTGATTTAATGCACAGTGTCACACATCTCTACGACTTTTTTTCGCTGGTCAATGAGTCCACTGAGGATACCTATTTATTAATGCCAACTTCATATTTTTACCTTAAATTAAGTAAACATATACTTTATCCAATACATACAGATAATAAGACAATTACCAGCTTTATTTTAAATAGATAAACTCAGTAATAACCCCCGCGTGGCTTTTACTTTATTGAGTGGATAATTATTTATTTTACCCACTCAACTGTCAAATTATTTTCTTGTAAATGTCATTAAAATTTTTAATAAAAATATGAATTCCTAAGCTTTTTATTGGATAAAACCTTGTATGGCACTCATGGATAAACCGATATTGCCCTCTCGAAAATTAATTAAAGTTATTTTCTCATGGGCAGTATCTTACTTTACCCACTAGTACCATAAATAACTATTAACAAGCCGTGAAGATATGTAATGCTACGCATAACATTATATATTACTCACAGTAAATAGTATATTGCATTTCCCAAATACTTAACCCTTAGAGTCCCAGACCATCAAATTTTTATAAAATACCAGTGTTGCCTTGATTTTTAGATCAAAGTAGACCCTATTAAAGGTTTTTAATGATTTTTTTTAAATTTTTTTTTTAGGGGGTGAAAAAGTGGGACCGGGACTTAGAAGTCCCGTCTGTACTTAGGCTCCATTGTTCTTAAAAAAATATATATTATGTATGTTAATTTTTTTTGTTATTTATGTATTTAAACATTTATAAAATAAACACCTAATGCTAATGATAACTTTTTTTTACTTTAGAGGTTGTGCAAAATACTTTTTTTTGAAACCTTAATTTTAAACATGTGTACATTTATATTTCATGATACTCCAAAAAACAATTCTTTTTTTCATTACAGCACAAATAAACATTACATCTGGAACATTTAGAGTGTGGTCTAGACTCAATCGACATTGAAGAGCATTGCTCGCAACGCCTTCTTTCTTTTGTAAAAACTACCCAGTGGTTGCCTCTGTTAGATAATCGCACATCGTCTAAAACACTATAGTTATAACTTCTTCTTTTTGTTGGTGGCGACATTAAATCTGATAATTTTTTTCTATTTAATTGTTTAGGGCTTGATCGTGGACTGCTGCTATTTGATATTTTTCTTTTAGTAGAAAAATTTTTGGTCATTAAACCTGAAGCCACACCTCGTCTAAAATCTAATAAGGTTACGGTTTCTTCAGGGTGGCAACATTTATAGACTACGTAGCTATTAACAAAAACTATGTCAAGCAGACCAAAAAACAAACGATGCCACCATTTTTTGGCACGCCTATCCACGCAATACGCCTGCCGTAATCGATCCGCCTTATCTACGCCACCCATAAACCTATTATAATCAACAACTACATCTGGGCATTTAATATCTTTTTGAGTTCCATCTTTCATCAAACGTTTAGTCGTAACTATTTTGGTTCCGTGGAAATTTGATAATAAATGAACGGGTTTACTATCAAACCATTTAAAGAATGTTATATCATCTTTGGAAACTCTTATATCACTGTCTCCCCTTTTCATTTTTCCACAATCCATAGTATTATTTGGTATTCCTCGTCTGTTAATCCTTATAGTTCCACATGCTAATGTCCTTAATGACTTTAATTTTTCCAATAGATGTACAGTGGTGAAATAGTTGTCAAAATATAAAATTCTATCTTGCATAGTGTAGTTTTCACTTAGTGAAAGCACCACTCGCTCTCCGAGACCAAAATCTTCATATTTCTCTTCAACTATTTCATTCTTTCCTTGGTATATTTCAAATTTTTTGATATACCCCCTTTGATCACTCAAGCACCATAATTTATAGCCTCTTTTAATGGGCTTCATGGGATTATACTGCCTAATGCTGGATCTACCCTTAAACAAGATCATGCTTTCATCTATTGACAATTCTCTAGTAACATAATACAATCGATGAAATTGTTCATTGAGAGATTCAACAAAGGGCCTAATTTTAAAAATTTTATCCTTGTTATTAGATGGAATTAACGAATTATCATTTAAATGAATAGATGTAAGAATTTCGGCAAATCTATTTCTAGTCATGGTATTTCTAACAACAGAATTACCTAAGTCCTCTGAATTTGACCAGTGATGTTTGTAACTAGGTAATCGATGATACCCCATGAAAAAATTCAGTCCAATAAACCCTAACAACTCTTCTTCTTTCATATTGAGAATTTTATGTTTTTGAACACTGTAGAGGTTACTTTGAAACAAAATGTTTTCAATGGTGGCTTTCCCCAGCATTTCTATAAAGTAGTCTGAATAGGTTTCACAATTTAAAAAACTACCTTCTACCGGGCCGTCGGGCAATGAATATTCGGGAATTACCGTATCTATCTCCTTTTTTTTCCACATTCTCATTTTAATTTCTTCCTTATTATCTATGTTCTTTTTCTTCTGTTTTTTTATTTTCGTATTTTTTTCACTTATGTTGTCACCCTGATCGTCTAGTTCCTCCTGCTGAAATATTTCTTCTTCTACTGTAGAAATTTCTTCATCGCAAAATAGGACTTGTTGTTCTGTTTCAGTTGTATCCGTTTCATCGTCGCTGCTTTCTATATCTGTGTTTAATTCATTGTCCAAACGAAATACTTCCAACTCATAAGCTGCAGCTTCAGCTTCCTCGAGCAGCTCCTCGTCAGTAAAAAATTTCCTTGGCATTCTTCTTATCTATCTATGTAAAAAAATAGGAATATGTACAAAAAATTCCACCTGGTATAACCAATTCTGATTAAACATAATATTTTTATTGATTGAAAAGTTAATATAAATATAATTATAAAATAGTCTACTTTTTTTCTTATTTTAATATAACATAATGGCAAAAAGATATTATAATATACTTTTTTAGCTATATTCCAACAAAATAAAAAAAAAAGAAAAAAATAATCCGTTCGGTCCCGACGGGACTTTTGAGTCCCTCTCATAAAATGCCATTTTATAAAGATGATAATTAACAAATTATTAAACTTCCTTATTTACTATTAACTATAAGCTTAATTTTAACTTATTTGATAAGAATCAATATCAGATATTGTTTTAATCAATATTTAAAACGCATGTCAAAATCTAACCTAAAACTCACCAAAAACCGCCATGCAAAACGTTACATTTATTACAGTCAAAACCACGATTATTCACCTATCGGACAATATTAACGATTACTTCTATTTAAAGAGTTATTAAACAGATTTCTCTTGTAATCAAGGCAATGCGCCATCTATTATAGAGTAGAAAAATTATTAAACATGGCGGGACTTACAAGTCCCGTAGGTACACTAAGGGTTAAAAAAAAATAACAAAAAAAATAACAAAAAAATAAATTTTTGTTTTAAAAGGTCTTTTTTGAAAAACGAAAAATTATTAAAAAAAAAAATTTTTTTTTAACAAAAAAGTTGTCAAAAAAAAAACAATATATTTTTTTAATTTTTCAATTTTTTTTAATAAACTTTCTTTTTACGAAAAATTTTTCAATTTTTTTTATTTTTTTATATATTTTTTTTAGTCCTTATAATAAAAGTAATTTTTCCTAAAAAAATTAAGTTAATCGGAATTTTCTTTCAGCATTTTTCGATTTTCTTTTTAAGTTTAACCCCCATAACTTTTTTGTTTTTGGGGGAATTACTTTCAAAAACAATAGGGATATTCCCCACATAGAATTTGATTTTTCCTAAAAAACAATATTTAAATTTTTCAATTTTTTTTAATGTATTTTCTTTTTGCGAAAAGTGAAAAAAAAAATTTTTTCTTGAAAAAAAAAAAAATCAAAATTTTTCAATTTTTTTAATTTTATTATTATTATTATTTTGTAGAATTGATCCTTATAATAAAAGTAATTTTTCCTGAAAAAATTACGTTAATCGGAATTTTCTTTCAGCATTTTTTTTTAAGTTTAACCCCCCATAACTTCTTTGTTTTGGGAAGATTACTTTCAAAAACTATAGGGATCTTCCCCACATAGAACTTGATTTTTCCTAAAAATTTCAATACGATAAGATTATTGGTTCTTGAGTTATCGTGTCTACAAAAAACGTGACATCGGACTGACGCACAGCCGGACATTTGAAAAAAAAAGAGTTTTTATAGCTTACTGATTTTTTTTTTATGAAATCTACTAATAAAAAAATTCTTAACCCGTTATTTTGTTCCAAAGACAAACATTTTTGAACTTCCAAACAAAAATATAATATCGACACTCCCAAGCAACAAGGACGTAACTCAAGTTAGACCTATTTTGAGTTATACTCATAGGTAAACGCCTTGAAAAAAGACACACATGGTGGTACTACTCAGATTTCTCCACAGGCCATTTTAACCAAAAGTATACCTAAAAACACTAAAGTAAAAAATTTTAAACTTGAATATTATCAGAAACAAACAATAAATAAACAATAAATACTTATACAGTTAAATAGAGAATTTTATAAGCTTTCAAATGACGTATCGCATGGCTTCCTTTTCCACTTCAATCATTTACCCACCCTTAAATAACAAAAAAAATATTTTAGAAATTTAGCTGTCGTGAAAAATGACAATATATGAGTTACGGCTTTGTTGCTTGGGGGTATTGATATGTTAAAAAATTAACAAACTATAAAACCTATAACAAATATGTTTTTATTTTTCGACTTTGTATTAAAATAAATATTTCCGTTAAAACAAAAATAGCGAACATAAAAAATTACGAAAGGGTTAGTACAATTTTTAAACATAATTTTTTACGGTTGTTACTTTTAGAAACGTGTTATCGTAAAGTTTGAATGCTTGTTGCAGCAAATTACAGATGTTAACGATTACCTTTGTGTCATAAATATAAGCGTGAGTAGACGTACACGACTACAGAGAATTGTTTTTTTCGATAACGAAATACCTACTCGATATGCATACAATTTAATGTCTATCTGCATAATCTGCACTGCGGAGTCTAAACCATCCAAAAACAGTTTTTATTCAATACATACAGATAATAAGACAATTACCAGCTTTATTTTAAATAGATAAACTCAATAATAACCCCCGCGTGGCTTTTACTTTATTAAGTTGATAATTATTTATTTTGCCCACTCAACTGTCACTTGTCAAATTATTTTCTTTTAAATGTCATTAAAATTTTTAATAAAAATATGAATTCCTAAGCTATTTATTGGATAAAACCTTGTATGGCACTCATGGGTAAACCGATATTGCCCTCTCGAAAATTAACCTGCTTGGCTGACGCCAAGGTTAATTCTCTCATGGGCAATATCTTACTTTACCCACTAGTACCATAAATAACTATTTTCGCTAGGTACAGTAGGTTGGGCTAAATATGACACCCATGGTAATTCTGACATGTCCTGTTATAATTCTTCTAAACTACTTTAAATACATTCCAACCCTGGCATTAGGGATTTGACAGTATTAAATATTGCGAGTAAAATTTAGATTGGATTTAAACTTGTTTAGAAGAATTATAACAGGACATGTCACAATTATCCTGGGTGTCACATTTAGCCCAACCTACTGTACTCATTTTTTTTAGATAAAGAAAACTATTTTATAAGCATGTACCGAAGGTAAAACAAAAGATATCACCGTCCCAAAAAAATACGTTCGACTCATCTATTGCTAGGCAACTTCATATACAAAACACATTTTGGCTACCTACTGTCATTTACTTGATAGATAATAACATAACCTCAAATACCTACGCCTAACTCATTATTTTTATAGTGACCTCCCTATGTTGTCAATGGGAAAAAAGTATCCATAAATAGGCAAATAAAAGGATCAAAAACCATTTATTCACCAGTTGTTCACTATACTTTTCTAAATTAGAAATACTCATTAATTCTTTTTAAATTTAAAATTAAAATTCTAGCGATAAATTTGAGGTGCTTTTTTCTACGTGTCTGTGGCACATAGAATAGTTTCAATCGTCTATCGTTGTCCGTCAGATACATACGTAAACTATTCTTTAATAAAAAAAAAATAGTAATACTGTATAAATATTAGTGTCCATGTTGGAGGTCCATTGGAAGATACAAGCATTTCTTTTGCGATATTTTTGGACATTTTTGACATTTTTTAAAAATTCATATTAACGGATATTTAATTTTTTAATACATAATTCAGTTATTTATAAAAATTCAGTCGGGGTGGGCAGTAGGTTATTGCCCCTGGGCCCAGATTTTCTCCTGACGGTCCAGACTGTAGAAGTTACTTATTATCACAGTTAAATTAAGTGCACTTCACACGACATATTCAAGTCTTTTGAAATCTATCATATCGACAAAAATACATGCTTTTCTTTAGTTCCTATCAAGAGAGTTAAAACTGCCATAAGGAACTCGCAATGGATATGTGGATATAATAAAATAAATACACAAAGAAATTTATCATAATTATGGTTTGGAATCTAACGTTCAATAAACCACATGTAGTGAGAAATATGCATAAAGTGCATTATAAATCAATGGAAATATAAAATATTCTAAGTTTGATATAGAATAACAAACCGTAAAGATATACAGGGTGATCAGTAACTGCCATGCCAAAATTTAAGAGGTGATTTTACATCCAAAAATATGAAAAAAGTTTTTCATAAAGTGTGGTTCGGAAACGGGCCCTAAGGGAGCTGCGGCCTTTCGAAGATGACATAGTGAATGGGGAACAAATAAGAGCATTAATAAAATTTTAATGCTGCAGGGTGATTTTTTATTTAAAATTGAGCAAAAAAGTATTCTTCAGCAAAACACACGGAAAGAAATTAGTGGGCTCTGCGCTATACATTATAAGATATTTGGTAACAGTGGCAAATTATAGTGATTTAAGCTATAGATTATAAGGGACACAATAATTAATAATGTTAAAAATAAATTGGAAACAATTATATATATTACAGACACGATTATATTTATTACAGGCACTATTATAAATTTACAGAAATTTTATTATATTATAAAAATTATTAGCACGAACAATAATTAAATCTATTTAAGCTATAAATGCCATACTATTTGTTATATTTTATTATTCACTAAACAATTAAAGTATTTCATATAAATTTTTACACTGACTGCCATAATTGTAAGAGAAAGCCTTGTATTTATATAATAAGCGATTATAATTTGCTTGGTATGTGTGTTATAGCGCTCCTAGCTATAATTTTTTTTTTCCGTGCACCTAAATTTAATATTAAAGGAGTAATGGCCTTTTAAATAGTAACGTTTTGGTGGCACAAAATGTCACTTCCCCTTTATTTTGTTTTCAAAAGAGTTGCTCCTACAGTATTACACTATATGATATTTTTACTCAAGAAACCTATATTTTTTACAAAAAATCCAAAAAAACTACACATAAAAAAGTTTGGGGCAAAAATGTGTTAAGCCTCACATATTTTGTCCGTCTAGGCACGCCCCTGAATAAATTCAAAAAAATTAATTAACATATACTTATTGCCCTTATTAATACTAGTATACATACAAAAGCTCGTCACTCTAGCTTAAAGGGTACCAGAGTTATTAATTAAAAAGCTTATTTTTATTACAATTTTAAAGGACCGTAGCTCCCTTAGGGCTCATTTCCGAACCAACCTTTATATGAACTTGTTTTGATATTTTTAAATATAGAATCACTTCTTAAATTTTGGCATGCCAGTTATTAATCACCCTGTATAATGCTTCGCATTTCATAGTAGATATACAGGTTGATTCAGAAATAAGTTACAAAATTTTAAGGGGCTTCCAAAAATATGAAAAAAGTTTCTATAAAGATTGGTCCGGAAATGAACCCTAAGGGACCTACGGCCCTCCTAAGGGTACATCTGAAAAGTAGTTTTTATTAATTATCTGGAACACTATAAACCACAGTAAAAAATGTTTGCACATGCCTTAACATTGATAAAGGCTATCATTTTATGAAATTTTATTTGCTAATTTTAACCAGGGGCGTGCAAAATGGGGGGGTCAACTTTTTGCCCCAAATTTTTTTATCTCTAGAATTTTTGATATTTTCTTATTCTTTTATATTAATCTTTGATTAAAAATACATAAAAAAGGTACTCTTTATATAACACCGAAGGGCCAACCGTTTTCGAGAAAATTGCAATTAAAGAGGAAATTTCACGTTCTGAGAATCAAAAATCAGAACCCCAAAATGCAGAAATAAAAATTATAATACTGTTGGGTGATTAAAAACTATGAAAAAAAATCTCATATACATCAAGGTTAGAAAATCAGTTTTAAGTGTACTACGGCCTCTTAAAAAATAACACTCGCCCTGCAGTATTGAAATTTTTATTGGTACATTTTTTAGTTCCTTTTTTTGATGGTCAATAGCAAAATATAACTTAGAACTGGTCCCCTGAAATTAATTAGGGGCATGGACATCTACAAAGAACTAATCAATATAAAAATAAATTGCCCAATAAATATGGCTAGTATATTACATAATATAGATAAAAGGGTTTATAATTTATTAATCAAATATATTAAATTCCACAGCTTAAAACTATAATCCCATATTCCTTCTAGAGAATATTGTTACATATCATTATATGTACTTTGAAAGGGGAAAAAGGGGGTTTTCTGTTAACTCTTTGACGTCTATCCTTTATATGTATAACATGTAACTCCGGGCGCATGCATTTCGCGAACGGGAGCTGCACCGAACCTCACCTCATCCCACCTAAATAGCTATAACAACCAACAGCAAACAAAAGTGAAGAAGGAAATAAGAAGAAAAGGTCTTACAGAAGGCTGGAAAATTTTTACAAGAAAAACGGGAGTGGGCATGGTGCCAAGCCAGACAAGAACCACTCTTGGTCAATTGAGTAACTAAGAGGGATCTGGCTAATTATCTCACTGAGAAAAGGCCATAAAGAAGGAAGAAGAAGAACTTAGAACTGTCATTTTGACAGGAGCGTCGACTGGTCTTGTTCCAAACAAGCGCCTAATTGCAGCTCTCCGTGCCAGAGTTTGTTTTGGTTTTTTGTTGTTTGGTCTTTTTTTTTAATGAGGGGGCCTTGGTTTACGTTAACGTTGGTTTGGCGTCTGTTTGGTGTTTTTTTTTGTTGTAAATAATGTTTTTTGTGTGTGCAGTTTTTCAAAACTCGGCATAAAGAGCTGCACATAAGCCCTTTGTTCCAACCCATACCAAATTTCATATTTCTGGTTCGAAGCATGTAAAACTTAGAAAAATATGACCTTAAACTATTTTGACAGATGGATCGATTGGTTTGGATGCAAAGGCCACTAATACCAAATTTCGTGGTTCTCGATCGGTCTGGGCCATTAAAAGTTAGTATAATATGACCTTGGGAGGAATTTTTATATAAATTAACGTATACCTGTTTTCCAAAAATTTATTGAACTTTTCTTTCTATTTTCTATAATCTTTTAAAAATTTGCACCCTCTACAAAACATTTATTCTTTTCAATAATAGGATTCTTCCCCTATGCCTGGAAATTTCGATTGGGGGTTCCGTCCAGACAGACAGACATACAGACGAACAAAAATTAATGAGCAATTTTTGACGATTGTGGAAATTGAACTTTTCGCAATAATACTCTTCCAGCTCCAGAGCTGTGAAGAGAATAATAATAACGTTATTCTTCATACCAATAACCTTATATTAATCAAACATTGTGTAAACATGTTTTATTTATTAAACCAATAACGTGTAATTTCAGACTTGTGTATTTTAATGTTTAAATTAAACTATTTAATTAAATTATTATCCATTTATTATGATTTATTGTTAAAATCATTAAACTAACAGGAAGAAGTTAATAACAAACAAGCTTTAAATTTCCATATCGTTGGTTAGTTTTCGGAAAATAATCAATATTTTCTGGAATTTTTTTGTACACTGTAAAAACTAAACTGAATATTCAGTTACAAATGGATAGCAAATCGGAATTTTTGTTAAAAATACAAAAATATTAAATATTAAAGTACGTGACTTTAGAACTATTGTGTTTTAAACAAAAATTAAAGTACGTTTGTATAGGATCATAAGTTCCTATCCATTTGTAACTAACTATACAGTTACAAATTGATATGAAGTTATGATCCTATACAAACGTACTTTTATCTTTTGTTTAACCACTATACAGTGTGTCCCCGGATTGGTGAAAGGACTCTTGTAAAAGGTAAAAAATTCTTGATTTAAATTTTAATTTTTTGGGGTTCAACCCTGCTTGATTAAAGATTAATTTCTAACATAATTTCAGTTTTGAAAAATATGCCTTGGAAGTTTTCAAAGAACCTATTTTTTTGTAGATAAAGTGCCTTTATGTGGCAAATACAACAAAAAGTTATAAAGAAAAGTTGTTTAGAATCAACATCTACGCCACTATGCCAAATTTCAAAATCCTCGGCCAACTTTGATCCCTCACATTTTCTTGCAAGTTTTATTTCCCAAATCAAAGTTGGCAGAGGATTTTATATTTGGCATACGAACCTATAATTTTATTTCAAGCAACTTTTCTGAAAAACTTTTTGACGTGTCTGTTACTAAAAAGCTACTATATTGGAAAAAAAAATTGAAAAATCATAGTTGACCGAGTATTTTGAAATTTGGTATAGGGGCCTAGATGTTGATTCTAAACAACTTTTTTTAATAACTTTTTGTTGTATTTGCCACATAAAAGCCAATTTACTCTACAAAAAATAGGTTTTTTGAAAACTTCCAAGGCATACTTGATTTTTCAAAACTGAAATTATGTTAGAAATTAATCAAGCAGGGTTGAACCCCAAAAAATAAAAAATTAAATCGAGAATTTTTTACCTTTTACAAGAGTGGTTTTACCAATACACACTGTAGAGGAAAGTCGCCTAATTTCGGATACCACTTACAATGTATTCAATATTTAATATTCGGTATTACTTTTTGATATTTTTTTTATATAACCAGATACAACTTATTATAGCGAACCATGATTTATTATAAAAGCAATTTTATTACAGTTTATTTTTTCCAAAAAACACGGTTAAAAAAATCAGCGCATTTTTGTGCATTTAAAAAAGGGCTCCTAATTTCGGACATATCCGAAAAAAAATTTTCAAGAGTAAATCTGGATCCCATTGCTTATGTTTCTTGTTATTCCTTCACATTTAAGACGTAATTTAATCATTAAGCGATTTTCTACGAAATACTATAGGAACTATAATTTTAGATTCCCAATTTCGAATATCTTAGTATCTTAGGTAATTTTCGTTTTTTCAAAATTGTTTATCTTAGTTTGTTGTATCATTATAAAAATAATAATTAATGGTTGGTTATCCTGAATAATAATTACCTTGCGGATATCCGAAATTGGGAATCAAATGCACAAAAATGGTCTATCCAAAATTAGGCAACTTTCTGCTTTTTAGATTAGAAATTTGTAGAATGTTTACGTTTTCAAATTGCTTAATTATGAATAGTGGATCAACTTAACTAACATCATAACTTACCCAAGACAGAATCACGAACTTTTATAACGATTATTTATCAAATAAACAAGCATAATAATGCAACTGAGCACAAAACTGCCATTTGCAATATAAACGATTTGTGCTGCCATTTAAAGGGGAGAAGCTCTACCGTTATCATATTACAGGACGGATTTAGT
Organism: Brachypterus glaber; assembly: GCA_958510825.1. NCBI lineage: Eukaryota > Metazoa > Arthropoda > Insecta > Coleoptera > Kateretidae > Brachypterus > Brachypterus glaber. Next base: position 12,305,151 of record OY294045.1, read on the forward strand.
TTGACTTTTGGCTTCACATAAAAGTAGGTTTCTGTTTACCTTTGCAGACAGTATCTTAAATACACTACTATCCGAAATTTGGAAACCATCCAAAATTAGGCGCATTTCCTCTACTAAAGTATCGTACTTAAATATTTAAGGACGTACAAGAAATGTTGCGTGTTTTTAACAAAAAAGTGAATCTATATAGGATAATAACTACGACCCAGTCCGCAGAGGCACGTCAAAATGACGTCAAAATCTGGTGATTACTGGTCAATAGACGTCAGTCGACCAATGATCGACGACATTTTGACGTCAGTTAATTGACGAATTTCAGACGTCATTTAATCACGTCATATTGCCGACTTTTCTTGGTGATATAATATATTATACTTTTATTATTTTCATTAAAAAACACCAACGTGGTGTATATTCTGCAATACGTAGTACTCAGAAAGCATTTTTTTAGTTATTATGGTATGGTATGTAAAAAAAATCATCAAAAATAAAATATCGTTTATTGTTTAAGTAACTCCCTTTACTCAAACGCATATGGTACTTACACTTTTTTTTATATTTTACGTAGCTACCTAAACTACAATTTATGTATGCATATTTTTTTTTCTTATGTGTCAAAATTAATTAATTTCGACTATGTATAATTTAAATTTCGCGCTCTTATTTTTGGCTGCGCGCTCAGTACACGTCCATCTTGAATCTTGTCAGAACACGGACGCTAGCTCTACGTGATTGTTTTGAGTTTTTCTTTTGTTTGTTTTTGGTTTTTCCGAGGATTTTCCTTATATTTTCGTGGGTAAGTACCTAGAATAACTATGACTATTATAGTTGCGAACTGGGGACACCCTAAATATTGAAATAACTTATAACATTATTTTTTATTGTAATTGTAATGGTTTATTGTTGTTCTAGGGCCTATTTTTATGGGTATTTTACACTATATTAATTTAATTAGACAGTTATAATATAATAATTTTTTTATTATTTTAGGTTTAGAGGATATCTATAAAGAAGTGCGAAAATTAAGCGAAGAGGTAAAAGAAGTAAAAGCCATTTTAAAATAGTCAAGAAGTTTGGTTACTGCTTCCCACAGAACACTAGCTGCCTCCATACCAAGTGATATCTCTGTAGAATTTATATTTTGTTTACATCTATATTAGATCATGTAACATTGTTATCATAGTGTGGTCAATATATACACTTACACAATAATATTCAGTGGTTTTCTGGGTAAATAAAAAATATTTTAAGACGTCAAATTCACGTCGTAATAATGACGTAAAAATGACGTCAGATATATCACGTCATCGGTCTGTGACATTAGGAGGTCATTTTCACGTCATATTGTCGTTATATAGTCACGTCATATCTGGAGAAAAGTCACCAGATTATGACGTCATTTTGACGAGGTTCTGCGGACTGGGGAGTTTCCTATCCATTTGTAACTGAATCTATCCAAATGATAACTAAATACGTCTCATCAAGCTGAATAAAATGCCACAGGTTTTAAACCTGTTACAAAAAGAATAACAGTTTTTTGCCGTTTTCCAAAAGTTAATTAAGTTAAGTTAAGTTGGAGTTATCACCTTTTGATCCTACATACCTCATGTATAGTCATATGAAGGTTTACCGTCCAGATCTTTACTACAAAAGCTGACTTTTCGAATACAATCCTTACAGCTTGTATTTTTATTGTAAAGTTTCCAGGTGATGATTTTATTAATGTAATTAAACACCATTATCAGAAACAAAGCATAATTAACAAGTTGGGGAGAGTGGAGGTCTGTTGTGTCAAAATAAAAGAAATATTGTTTGACTATGGGTATGGGTCTTTACAGCTCAGTCCATTACCGCGAAACCGTTACCGCGCCACCGTTACCGCGCATGGACTTTACCGCCCATAGACTTTACCGCGAAAGCCATTACCGCGAAGAAAATAACAGCGAAGGAGTCAATACCTAGAATGCCGCGAAAATCATTACCGCGCATAATTATTTTAATTTTTTTTGAAGAAAAAAGGATCAAATAAAAAAAAATATTTTGCAGAAAACAATCAAACAGTTCTAACTGATATAGCTGCTGGGTTAGGGTTGTGGCCATTACTAGTTTCCTTTAAAACATTTCCATCCGAAGTATGCAAACGCTCCTTGCAACAAAACATGTAGTAATTTACGCACTTACATTTTTTTTTTAATTTTTAACAGTCTTTTCTTTCCTGTATATGAAATTTTATATACAGCGAGGTCTTTGCCCCTAGCACTTTTCATTATTTCGATTGACATGACGATTCGTACTAAATTGATTATTAATCAGCGATTTATACAAATCAGTCGATATAAATTAAAAAAAAAACACATATAAAAAACCCAAACACAGATATACATAGTATATTTAGTAAACGTTCCACTTTATCAATAAAAATCCAAACCAAAACTAAAACTAACCAACCCAAACTGCCATCAATCCCACGGAAATACCCTTACATAAAATAAAAATAATCTATAACAATTTTCGCTGTAAAAGTCATACGCGGTAAAGACCGTTCGCGGTAATGAACTTCGCGGTAATGGTCTTCGTGGTAAAGGACATGCGCGGTAATGGATTGTCGCGGTAATGGAGATCGCGGTAATGGACTGCTCGGTAATCGTCTTCGCGGTTGGTTTTTCGCTGTAAAGTCCGGCGCATCTTACAAATATATTAAATGATAAAGCCGAGATACTACTAGGTTTCTTGTAAAACATTTGGTTATGTCGATCGAATGATTTCATTTAACAACCAATGTTCAAATTCTTTAGGATCCTCGTAAAGTTTTAGCTATCGATTTTGACTTACCTAATTAATAAGCTGATACCTACTATTTTCTTTGGACAAAAATGTTAAAACTGGCCCTCATCTCCCCTACTTATTGTATTTGGGAGGTCTTTACGCTTTATAGTTCTTGTAGTTACTCGCTGATCACATTGTTATCTGTTGTCAATTTGTATATTTTACACCTACTGATTGCTAACATAGCAGAACACTATTATTATAGTAGATATTAGACAACACTTCATCAATCATTTTTCAAAAAATATTTTACTATTGATTTTAGTAAACTAATCTCAATTGAATTTAGTTACTATTTTAAAACTACAGACTTGTAACAAAAATAAAATAGAATAAAATCAGAGCAATCCTGATAGTATGCAATTTGTGACATCCCTCCACTCCGTCTAACCGAGGCTTTCCGCGTCTCAGTACCTTTCGGACATTCAGTTTAAACCCTAAATCCGACCGGAGAAGTTGGTATATTGCACAGTGATTTTTTACGTGTTCATTTAAATTTAGGCGACATAATAAGCCATATATGTTAGTATGAAATAATAAAAACAATAGGCTTTACACATGACAATTTTTATTTTTTATTTTTTTAAGTTTATGTTGTTTATTTATCATAAAGTATTTAATTTGATCTTATAAATATTTTTTTTCTTTTTTTCTACCAAGTTATTCAAATAAATTTCCCTACCAAGTCAAAATTAACAAAAAATAACATTATAGCACAAATTATATTATACAGGGTGTCCAAACGAAGACGACTGGGTCGATATATAGTAAAGAATCCACTTTAGAAACTTTAATGGGAAAAGTTGTATGGTTTAAAAAAGGCACATTTTATAAATATTTTAAAATATACAGGATGGTCCTTTTAGGTTGGGTAACGTCTGACTTATTTTTTTTTAATGGAATGGTATATTTTTTATTATGCCATCTTATTTCTCATTAAAATGCCTTTATTTTGATATCATATTATATGGGTCTATTATTTATAGTTTTTAAGACATTTTTTTTTTTTGAGAAAAAATTCATTTTTAGTGATACGATAAAACCTTCTTGAAATTTATTTAGGGTTATTTGTGATAAACACTCGAAAATTTTCTTCATTTCCGAGTGTTTATCACAAATAACTCCAAATAAAACCTTCTCTAATTTCTTTATTTTTTGTCAAAAATTAATAAAATTTTGCAAGCTTATCTTAAGAGAGTGTACCTAATTACTTTATGTGCAAAAAATAAAATATTTTATACAGGGCGTTCAAAATAAATATTCAAACTTTTGAATTTTGAAACATAAAAAACTCCATTTTTTTTAAATAAAATGCTATATTTTTTATTTACTCGTTAAGAAAGTGCATGCTTGTGTCTACCTTATTAGGTTATTATCTTTTCGATATAACAGATATATTGGCAGTGACATCTATGGCACAGAGGACGGGTGGCAATATTAGGAACATGGCAATATTAGCTCACCCACCTAATATCGTTTTCTCTGACTGATGTGCCGCATAGTCTATTTGGCCATATTTGTTCATATGTTGTGCATTATATTTATAAAAGGTGCTGTTATTGTTTTGAAAAGCGTTACAGAAAAGGATATGTCTTTATGTGGTATAACTACTTTTTTTCGACATATGATACAAGATGACAAAAATACTATAGATAGTATCATTCTTACACAATACTAGAATACAATATATGTATACTTACTTCCTTTCCATAAATGTTTACAAGATAAGAAACGTACTGTCTTTGAATAGAAAAGACAAAGAAGATCTTTAACTTCAATTACCGTTTTATATTTTATGGAAAACAATATAGACAAATACTTGATTAACTGCATAAAATATATCGTCGGCTTACAAGTAAAGAGCACTAAGTCCAAAAACATGGCTTTGAGATATTGACAAATTTAACTTTTATTGTTGTTTTTTAATTTTTGTAATTATTGTTTTTGGAAAAAAACTACCGGAAATTTCAATGACATGTTTGGACATATGTCTGGGAGGCATAGCGTAGTGGCTAGCGCGTATGCATAGCAAGTCTACTATCGTGAGTTCGATTCTCACTGGCGCCGATTTGCCTTTTTCAGTTAATTAATAATTGAAATTTGGCGAAGGCGATAAGTGAAACGGACACTCCCTAGAAACTGGTTCGAAAGTCAGTATAAGCCGGTGGTACCCTCTACTACTAGCCCACACAAGTCCTGGACTTAGGGGATGCTTAATTAAGTAGAATAGTAAGAGGTTAAACAAACAAACAAACAAACAAATAATAATGTCCCATTTGCAGTTAAATAAAGAAAAATTGAAGTAGTTTAATTCAACTAAATTTGAAAAAAGACTGGACTTAGTGCCTTTTACTTGTAGGCCCACGACGTCGGCGTACAAGTAAAGAGCACTAAGTCAATAAAATAATATAAAAAACAACTATATCTGTTTCTCTGTTCTGCCTCTATTCCATCAACTTTAACATAGCAAAATTTGAATGCGTTTGTCAGTACAATAAATAACGCGATATTGTATTATATAAATGATTCAAAAAATCATATTTTTATAAATTAACTCTTTTTAGAAAGTCGCTTAGTGCAGAAATATTTAAAATAATTTACAAGTAAAACGCACCAAGTGTACTAAGTGACTTAGTGCCTATTGCCAGATAAAATTTTAATCAAAATCAAATTGGTGCCTTTTGTATAGTGGGTAACTCCCTTGGCAGTCCACCTAGAAGTTAGTTCGGTCTACCTGTACATAGATCATCAAAAATTAATTATAGTGCCATAAAAATCCCATTTTTGCAAAAAAAGTGACTTAGTGCCTTTTACTTGTAAGCCGACGATATATTTTCCAAGTACTTATGTAAGATTAATGCACACAGAATAATGAAATTATGTAATTGTAAATAACTTACTTATTTAGCAATGATTGCTAAGTTGTTTCAAGGACGTAGATGTATTTTTTCCATGGGGGGGTAATACCAAGATCGTAGATATTTAAAATGAAAAAAAAGGTAAATTTTTACATGTTTTAATATATAATTTTTGTCCTATGGGAGGGGGGGGGGGGGTTAATTACCCCCAATTACCCCCCCCCCCCATCTACGCCCTTGAGTTGTTTAGTAATCAAAATAACAATTAAACACACTCAGAAAATTGGTAAAGCATATCACACTTATAGTATGATATACTTTGAGTTGTTCTTAAGTTGTATTACTGATCTAGTTTAAAGTATTTTACAGTATTCAGAAAAATTAACAATCGGTAAATAATACCAAAATTTTGATTAGTAATAGTTTATATATTGCAACCACATACAATTACACACTGATAAAATAATCGATCTTTTTTTTACTTTCCTCTGTATTATTAGTAATCAAAATTTTGGTATTATTTACCGATTGTTATTTTACTAAATACTGTAACAGACTTTAAACTAGATCAATAACCCAACAACTACAACTTAAAGTATACCAAACTATAACTGTGATATAATTTACCAAACGTTACAGTATTAATAAACACATGTTGCGTGGGGATCCAAATGTACCAGCATGGTCTCTATGTTAGTATGACAACATGTTGTATACAATACACACATTGCAGTATTTAATATCACAAGTAAAGTATTAAATAATAATGGTGGCGATATAAATAAAAAATATGTATTAACAAATAACATTCAGTATTAAAAATACAACGAAATTTTCTAATAATGGGTTAAAACGCGTTGCAACCGACCACTGAGAAATTGTTTCAATCGTTCCTAGCACATGTTTCGATACATTAATAATAATAATAATAATAATAATAATAATAATAATCATTTATTGTCATTTTGAGATCATACAATCTATAGACTCGTCGAGTTTACATAAATATAAAATAAATTTAAAATAAATAAAACCTACACATTTAAGATTCAAGACAGTACAGTTAAAAATTTTAAATAACATTTACCGTCGAGTTAAAATACTCCTCTGTTGAGTAAAACGGGTTTTGTAAAAAATATTTTTTTAAGTCTTTTTTAAAATTATTGAAATTGCTTACACCCCTCAAGCTATCTGGCAAGTGACTAAATACTTTTTGTGCCATGTATTCTGTACCTTTTTCGAAAGTAGTTGTCCGATGTTTTGGTGTAGTTAACTCATTTTTCTGTCTAGTTTGGATACCTTGATTTAATTGACCATTTCTTATAAAAACGTCGCTGTTTTGTCTTACGAATAAGCAAAGTTTGTACATGTACAGGGAGTATACTGTCATAATTTCACAGCGTTTAAAGAATGGGACACAGTGTGCATAATATTTCTCCTTACAAATAGTCCTTACGACTTTTTTTTGCAGGAGAAACAGCCGCTCTACATCTGATGAACCACCCCAAAAAATCAGTGAATAGTTCAGCCTACTTTGTACATATCCATTATAAAAAAGTAATAAATTTTCAAAGCTCACTACATCTCGAAGATTGTACAGAGCATAGTTCGCGCTACAAATTTTCCTAAAGACTGAATCTATGTGCAGGCTACATGAGCAATTCTCGGAGATATGTGTACCCAAAAATTTGGTCTCACCACTCTGGTGTATGCTTCTACCACCCATCCTCACAAGCAAGCTAGAAGAATGCTGGTTGTTTAGCCTGAAATGTATAAGATCAGTTTTTGATTGGTTCAAAAGGAGCCCATTGTGACTACACCACTGGACCATACTCTCCACCATTTTATTTGCCAATTTTGTTGCCTGAGTCAATGATTTACCAGTTATAATTACTGAGACGTCATCCGCAAATTGTGTAATTCTAATATGATTTCTCTCAGTGTTACTTAATGATTTTAATAAAAAAGTTTTTAGATCATTTGCAAATATTAAAAATAGTAATGGGGAGAGTATTTCATTATGCTGCAAAAAAAATATATCTCATGAGTGAATAATAACCACATCCCTTGAACATTAGAAGTCAATATATTCTAAAGGACCCTTTAAAAAACACAACAGTTTTGGATTAATAAGCAAAAGAATAAAAACTAAAATACTTATATTTGGTTGCGAAAAACATAAAAATATGTGGACTTCTCTTGGAGACGCTGAGTACTAATTGACACGTTCCAATACGAAATCTGCGTCCTTTGCCCTTGGGTATCCACCGCTTTTACAACTCGTTTCAGATATATTCGACTTGTTTCAAACGACCCTTGTTTGAATTGACCTCAGTCTCCCCTACTGTAGGCCCTAAAGTGTAGGGGGATGTGAATTCTAATGGAACCTCATATTAGTCAGCTTTGTAAACTAAATAATTATAATGGATTTGGATTGTCGGGTTATTGTGTTAAATTCTGCGGTAGAAAAACAATGAGAGAATTTCGTGATACAAAACCAAACAGAATTTATTAAAAAAAGCATATCTGTACCCGGAGATAAAGGATAGAGTTAGAACCACGTCCTTAACCACTTCAGACCCAGGTCTGGCAAAAAAAAGTATTTATAACATAGTTTTTTTTTTCGTCATATTTTAGAACTTTATCAAACACATATTTTTCTTAAATAAATATTTAAAAAAATAACAGTGGAGTAGAAATTTTGTAAATTTTAAGGTTCTGAAATAATTTTAAAATGTTTTCAATATTTCCTTGAAAGTTGGTATATAGGGGTTTTTAAGGTCGCTAAATCTGAATCTGATATTAAAAAAATTCTAAGGGATGGTTAGAGAAGGGGCTGGGGGGAAATAGATTTTTTTACAATATTTTCATAAAAATTAGCATACAGGGGTTGTTGAGGTCGCTTCTGATAATTAAATAATTCCAACTCCACTCCCGGGGGTTTGGGGTTTACATTGTTTTCGTGAAAATTGGCATATAGGGGTTTTTGGGGTCAATGAAACTAAATCTGATAATAAAAATTTTCTCCACTCCACTGTACATAGTTTTCGTTTGGACTTTTTTTTTCGCCACTTATGCAAACTTGGCATTGAAGAGGTTAATTTGCGTACTTCGCTTTATATAGAGGTACAAGGCACTATGTCCATGTATACCGGCTGTTTTTTTTTTTAACCTGAAACTTTCAAATATCTCGAATACTATGCATTTTAGAAAAAAAGATGTCAGACAAAAGTTGTTTATTTTAATGAGGGAAACAAAACGGCGTATTTATTTTTTACGGATATTTACGTTTTCAAGGTCATTTCAAGGTCACATTTGTTTTTTTTAAGTGGAAGCATATATTTGCTGCTATTTAATTCTCCTCAAAAAAATAAAAATCTTTTGTAAAAAACTTTTTTTGATCGGACTTTTAGTTGCAGAGATAAGCCACACAAAATTAAAACAGTTGCATCTCCGACGGACTTTTGAGCCGCTGAATCCGAATCTGAGGTCGAAATTTAAAAGTTAGCTCTCATTTTTACCATAACCTCAAAAAACATATCATATCATTGCGAAAAGTATGTTTTTTGAGGTTATGTTGAAAATAAGAGCTAACTTTCAAATTCCGACCTCAGATTCGGATAAAATCAATTATTTTTCTCGTCATAGAAATGTTGGTACCCACTGTAATTTAAAGTGTTTTTTTTTATTATTTTTAGCAAGTGAACTAAACGTATAATGAAATTGTCTCATAATTCTTAACTGCCAATTTGATATCATACACATATTCATCGAGGTTAACCGTTGCGCGACGATTTCATTGAAACTAACATCGCAATTTGCCTTTTTTTTTCTGCAAATAAATAAATCATTTTATGTTTAATAAATATAGTCATAAACGAGTTCGCGTATCCTGTAAATGTCACAAAAAAGTGTATAATTTTCAGAAAAATATAGAGGATTTATATTTCCGGTAATTGTTTCATTCTTACACTATAAATTATTTTTTGGATAACATTTTTCTTCTTTTACATCCAAGTTTTTTTTTAACCCGAATAACAGGCCTTTCACTGTCAAGACAATTATTAATGTTGCTTTTTTTATACGTACCGTTGGATTTCTGAAGTAAAAAAACACAATTATAAAAAGTCCAATAATTAAAAAAATAATTTTAATATTTATTTAGCCGGTTTAATAATATAAGTCAAAACTCAAAATTCTCATTAATCGGTTTTCAAATGAACAGTAAAAATAATATTCCTTTATTGGTAATTTTCATAAAAGAAGGGAAATTTCGAATAATAATGCATTGATTATATCTGTGAAGCAACTCACGTACCGTGTGATGTTATCACATCACGGCACCTAATCACTAGTTAACATCAACTTGGTCTAAAATTAAAAAAACATACATTTAAATTGTTGACCGATTTAGGGATTATTGTTTTGGGTTGGCATTACAATTTTCGAAATGATTGAAATTCATAGAACAAACGATATTTTGATATCTTTTATAGTCAGCTCTTCCCCTTTTCACTGCAAGTAACCAAGTCACAATTAACACGGTAAAAATTAACTTAAAACACAATTTTATAAAACTAAACTTAAACGAGGTGTTGAAATTTGCACGGAAAATGCCAAGCGATATTCTTTTGTCCTGTCTTGCCAACTCAGAAGAAAAAAAAGTACTAACCTCTTATATACCTAAAAGAACACGCAAATTGCGTGTGGTTATGAGCTTATAAGAGTCGCAAAATGAAAAAACTATTTACATTAAGAAGTGAACAGATTTAATCAACAAATCTAAGGCAAATGGTTGATTTAAAAATCCCCCATTTTATGAGAATGTCCATAAGAGGAATGCAATTTTTACTGAATTGTATCATAAATAGTCTACTGAAAATTCAGTTTTTATTAAATTAAAAAAAAAAAAACAAAATAATTGATTATATTTTTTATTCTGAAAATTTATTATCATATAATCTTCGTACATAAAAATTAAACAGAAAAAAAATATTCCTATAGAAACCGCATTCGTTTTTGTTTAAAAAATAGCGAGATAGAACAGTTTGGAACTGAGGTACCGATATATACCATAAATTGATGCAAGTCCCCGTATAGATAAAATAAACTATCAATTAGATTTGATAGTAACTGCCCACACGATTTTAGTAAATGTAGGCCCAAACGGTCATCTGAATTGTAAGATGCGGGCTCAGCAAGTCGTTTAAACCAAAATTGATAAAGTATATTGTTAAAGATATACTTAACATTATTTAATAGATATATACTGGGGGCGTTGGATTTATGTGTTCCCGTAAATCAAATATACATTATGTACGTTGTATCAGATACATACTAAGAACATACCATGAGTCTTAGCCAAGCCGAAACAGGCGTTTTTTGACGTTATTATTAATGCTATCAAAATAAAATTTATAATAGTTATTTAATTGTATTTAGGTAATAGGAATAGCACACAGAAAAATTCGTGGTTTGAAGAATGTTAAAAATAAATAGATCAGATAGTTTTACAAACGAGAGGGATTAAAAAGAATTTGGAAATAGTTATTTGCGCTTCTAGTAGAAGTAAGTGAATTTTTCTGTGTGGGGTCGTATTTTGTGAACCGAAGTGGAGCTGAGGTCCATAAACACGACCGAAGACAGAAAAAAACTTGCTTACGAGTAGCGTATTACGTTTTTCTCACTGCCAAGGAGTTAAAATCTTATTTTATTAACAATATTTTTGAAATTTGTATGTGTGACAATTCAAGAAATCATTTTTTTATGGAATCATTCTGTAAAATTAGAAATAGTATTGCGTTAGATGTAAGCACACTTAGTGTCCCTGTGCGGTAAATCGTTTTTTCTGTCTTTAGTTACGGTTTTGTTTGTATTGATTTCATCATCACTAAGTGTGCTCGATATATTACTTTCCATTACTGTCGACTTTTTGATTAAGTAATGTCAACTTACCTAGTTGGTAAAATTCCAAATGAGAAAAATATCTTGTACAAAGAGCAAGCTAGTTAGGAGTATTTAAATTCAAATTTAAATCGTTGAAATGAAACTGTGGGTTACATACTAAAACATGAGAGCTTACGAGAGTAAGCTGTAAGTTTGAAGAAAAGTAGACGTCTTGATAGATAGATTTATTGTCATACAGGGACCTAATAAATAGGTATTTTATACCTAGACAGTTTAATTTAACATATAATTTTATTTGGCTATAACTTAATTTTCTTCCTGACATTTTCTACAAAAATTTTCTTGTACAGTTTTAATTTTTTCATTCTATGTTCTTGAGATTTACTTCTTTATAGTTTTTGAAGAGTTTATAAGTTATATTTTACCATATTCTTGGAAATTTTGATTAAATTTTACGGATATTTTGCAAATACTTTGTTATCATTTTGACATGCTTGCGATTCTATAATAATAATAACTTGAGTGAGAATGATATTAGAAAAAAATACATATCCGTTGTATTGGTAAAGACCTCATATCTATATAAGTCATGATAAGCAAATAAACCAACATTACATTATTTTTACTTTTAGACACACGATTCTATGATTAGACGACCCATCCTACAACAGTAATGATAGTAGACACGACATCTGAAAGCATAGGTTTGAGTCTCTTTAATTTACGTGACACAAAGTGACGTTGAACTACTCAAATATACGAAATGAGCATGCAAATTAATGCAGTCACCAATGTATTTAATATACAAGGTGTCTCACAAATAATTCTCTAGTATAGTGAAAGAAGTAATTACAGTAATTGGAAGGATGAACCACTCTCAAAAACTTATAAAAAGTCCCTTAAGACTGATTTTTAAAACAATATTTTTTCGTATTTTTATGTATTTCGAAGCGTCTATTACCAGTTTACGACGCTGCGGCTTTAAATCAGATAATATACAGAGCTTTTGACAAGTTGAGATATCGACTTCAAATTTAAAACACTTAACTAACGAAACCTGCAACAAATATATTACATTACATTACATGTTTAACCTCGTACTATTTTACTTATTTAAGCATCCCCTAAGTCCAGGACGTGTGTGCTAGTAGTAGAGGGAACCACCGGCTTATACTGACCTTCGAACCAGTTTTTATAGAAAGTGTCCGCTCCACTTACGCCTTCGCCAAATTTCAATTATTAATTAACTGAAAAAGGCAAATCGGCTCCATTGAGAATTGAACTCACGCTAGTAGACTTGTCATGTACAGACGCGGTAGACCATCACACCAATCCTCCCATAAATATGGATATATTTGATATTTTTAGCTTTTAAAATGTGGGCGAGGGGTTGGGCCAAGATAGTGCATGTTTGTCCCTACCTCATTACGTTTTTGCCCTGCAATAATCAATCCCACCCAGCTTGCTACACAATTTTATAGTAGAAGAGCACGAAACACTAACTGCGTTTTTGCGTACGCCATTACCAACTGGATACAGATAAATCATATTTACAGGCATCTTTTCGATACTGCCAGTGCTATTTATGACACAGAGGACGAACTAACAAGTTTAAGAGGGGTGCAATATAAGGAACATGGCAATAATTGGCTCACCCTCCTTATATTGTTTACTAAACAATGTTTAGTTTTTTTTTAAAGGTAAATTATGTTTTTTTTTGTTAGAGTTTTCTACATTATGGCGTAAACTCAGTTATGACTCATCAACATTGAAAATAAACACAGAAACATAGGCTTACGGAATAATTTTGCGGAATTATGAGGGAAATCTTTATAAAGGTCACTGAATCGAAACATTTGACTAATTTGTTACACACAACAATATTGACTATACATATTAACTATAGATATTTATATATATCGGTGTTTTTCAAAGAAAAAACGGACATTCGATTTTTATCTTTTAAGAATACGAAAGTTTTTAAATTTAATTTATCGATTACTTTTTTTCCCACCTTACTCGTTTCAATAGAATCATTAAAAAAAATCAAGATAAAAAGAAATATAAATGTAAATATTTAAAACCTCGCGTCAACGCTAGAGTCGACGCGGCGCCTATGCTAGTACTGAAAATTCGCCGAGTACCACGCTAGACCGTTAATCTAGGGTCCCGAAAAGGACATGGAGATATAACTCTACTATATTCTTTCAGCGAATGAAAGTACCTAATTGATTTATATTTTTGTTAATTCAGAACTGGATTGAAACTATTAGAATAGAATATATTAAAGATAATAAATAATTAATATAACAAAATGTTTTTTATCAGATCCATAAATATTCTACGTAGGTGTATTGATTGAAAAAATATATGTAACAATAAATTTCACTAGTTTACACTGGTTTATTTATTTATTTATGTATATACCTGGTGTTTTTTTTAACCTGAAACATTCAAATATCTCAAATACTATGCATTTTAGAAAAAAAATGTCAGACAAAAGTTGTTTATTTTAATGGGGGAAACAATATGGCGTATTTATTTTTTACGGATATTTACGTTTTCAAGGTCATTTCAAGTTCAACTTGTTTTTTAATAGAAACATATATATTTTTTACTGTTATATAATTCTCCTCAAAACAATAAAAATCTTTCGTAAAAAACTTTTTTTGATCGGACTTTTAGTTTCAGAGGTAACACAGCCATACAAAATTAAAAAAGTTGGATCTCCTACAGACTCAAATAGTCAATTCCTATATATTTTGAGCCGCTGAATCCGAATCTGAGGTCCTAATTTAAAAGTTAGCTCCTATTTTCAACATAACCTCAAAAAACATATCATATCATTGCTATAGGTGAAGAAAATTGATTTTACAGCCTGAAAACATGATTCTAAAGCTAGTAGTGAAAAAAATACATTTTACAGACTCCCCAGGCTTAACTTTTTATTATCAGATTAGTTTTAAGTGACTCAAAAAAAAAATTTGGATACCAAATTTTAGGTTTGTCCCAAAAAAATGGCCATAAATATGGCTAATCAGATATTTTGTAGGTGGGAATCTAAGGAACGGTCCAGAAATAAATGCTTGTGGTGACAGATTTGCGAACTTTCGCAAGCGTTCTTTAGAAGAAAAAGTTAAAATTTGTAAACTAGTGTCAGTCAAATTAATTTCAATTTTATGACTGATTACTTTAGAAGTTAATTTATTGTGTTTGATTTTAAAATTAGATTTTATTTTAATTTGGATAAATGACGCCAACAAGACTATGCTTTCCGCTATATACATTTACAAACTCGCATGCTAAGGGTTCTGGATCTACCGAGGTATCTACTTTTTTTGGGTCCACCTTAAAGAGTTCTAGTCCTAGCTTAAAAATGAATATGACATTTTTTGTAGAGAATGATTTGAGATTTACTTAATTTTCCATACCAATAAAAATATGTAATTTTTGTCCTTTGTTTGCCCCTTTGAGCCCCCTCACCCCACCTTGATGCACTTCTCTATATTCTTTCTTAAATGAAAATAAAGTTTAGTGCCTTATAGACGGCAAACTATTAAAATCTATAAAAAAATTGCACTGCTCTACTACAGAATTTTCACAATCAATGAGAAAATCCCTACCAAAATTCCATATATCTGCTATTTGACGCTTTTTTGCGATCGAGACAAAAATTTTTGGCCCCCTGTGTATCTAGATATTGATAATTCTTATTAGATTAAAGGTCTGCCAACATCTAATGTGTAGTACTTTTGTGCAAACATTAGATGGCGCCACCAATTTGTAAGCTCTCAATACAGATACACTTATTTTTAATAAGTATTTTAAATTTTCAACAGTAGGTGCGAAAACCACCATACCAATATATGTTCACTGAGGATCAAAGCAATTATATTTTAGAAAATATATCGAGAGAAAATGCAATAAACTACCAACTTCGCAATCCATATCTTTAGAACCTATTTAAAATTTATTTAAAAATATGTTCTGAAAATAATTTGTAAGATGAATAATGAAAAGTCCAAACAACTTGCTTATATAATTATATTATTATATACATATATATGGGAGATTAGCTCAGCGGTCTAAGGCATCGATATAGCGTTGACACTGAGCTAATGATCGTGAGTTCAAACCTCACTGGCGCCGATTGCCTTTGTCAGTTAATTAATAATTGAAATTTGGCGAAGGCGTACTCCCTAGATATATTGGTTCGAAAGTCAATTAAAGCCGGTGGTTCCCTCTACTACTAGCCCACACAAGTCCTGGACTTAGGGGATGCTTAATTAAGTAGAATAGTACGAGGCTAAATATAAACATAAAACATATATAGTTACTTATAATTTTTAAAGGTTTGCACTTTTTATTGCATTTTTTATTTAAAAGTAGGTAAAACCTACTTTTAAAATAAAAAAGAGCCTAGCCTATTTATAGTCCAGTCAAATAACGAGAAATTCACGTGTTAAATTGCATTAAATTTACACGGGCTGATATTAGTGGTAGTAGTGGATAGTAACAGAATACTCCTGCTAGTTTTTCACCGGGTGATTTGCCTAAGGGGTGAATTTTAGAAGTGGGTGAGGTTATCTCGCTAAATATGCATCTTACGATAAAAATGTACATAAAAAATTTTCAACAATTTTTGTTCAAATAATTTTTTTAATATATTAATGATAATCGAGTTATACATATTCAAAAATGGCCATGTTGGGGATGAAGTTGGTTTTTTCGTTTTTTCAGTTAAATTATTCATCGGAGGATAAAAGTGGCTATAAGCAAACTTGTAGCTCTTGAAATTTTCTATAAGTTTTATATATTATGCATTTTTACAAGTATCTTGTTACGGTTACCGTGGACGCTGAAAGTCAAGTTGCGCCCTCTGTAACCGTACCAAAGTACCTATGAAAATTTAAAATATATGAAACTTATAGAGAATGTCAATAGCTACAAGTTTGCTTATAACCACTTTAATCGTCGGATGAATAATTTGGTTGAAAAATGGAAAAAACATTCACCTCCAACATAGCTATTTTTGAATTAACTCGATTTTTATTAATATATTAAAAAAATTATCCAAACAAAAATTGTTGGAAATTTCCTCCTTAACAAAATTGGTTATATGCATTTTTATCGTAAGATGCATATTAAGCAACTCACACTTAAAATTCAAGATAGCGGACACCCCTTACTCAAATCACCCGGTGAAAAACTAACAGGAGGGTGCCGTTACCATACACTACCACCATTTAAAATATCAGCCCGTGTACATTTATTATTTGACTGAACTATTAACCCAGGATAAAAATTTATGTTAATTAAAATAAAAATAAATTTAAATAATATATTTTTCTAAAGGTATTTTTCAACAATCAATCTAATCCATTCACTTTTATTTTATGACAGTTATTAGCAAAATATAAATTATTATTTAATTAATAATTAATATTAATTGCAGAAATAGATAGTATTTGATGTTGGTATTTTACTGGAAATTTTTCAGTGACACTTTTAATGTATAAAATTTATTATTTAAAAATTATTCTATACTTATTGGCAAATACTTACATGCAGATATATGCATTTATGCATATAAAAACTTTTTATAGGGGAGACTAGGTTACTACCCAGACAGCTCAAAGATGACTTAAAGAGATCTTAAAGATGTCGTAGCTCGTCATTCAAGATGTCTTAAGAAAGTCGGTTTTCGCCGTATATGCATGTTAAAGACATCGTTTGTTACAAAAGGTAACGTCTTTAAGACATCTTTTTTTAAGACGCCTTACTGACGTCTTACACAGGCGACTTTACAAAATATCATTTACCCCTGGGTACGGTCGTATTTATATAAAAATCTTAAAAAAAGGTTAATTTTTTTAATTTTTTTTTGAAAATTTAATTTTTGATTTTTTTTTAATTTTTTCGTTTTAATAAATAAAAAAATTAATTTTTTTTTATTTTTTTGTTTTTCATAAAGGATCTTTAAAAAATGGTATTTTTTTAATAGTTGTTTGTGGTTAATTTATTTTTAGCGATGAGTATCGAAGTTAAGACGTCTTGTATAGATACTTAAAAGACATCTTATAGACATCATAATCAGATATCTTTTAAACATCTCTAAAAAGAAGTCCATGTCCATTTTTTGTAGTAGTGTATAATATAAAACAGTGTAAAATGAAAATCAATTCGTCGACTATGGTCATTTTTGAGAAACAAAAATTCATTATCTTCCGAAACCGAGCCCCTTAGGTTTTACTGTTGGTAGTTTTATAATGTGTAGATCTGTTACTAACAGGATTAACTCATAGTTTGCGTTTTGGTAAAAATGTACGTATACCTGGTGCCACAAAATAGTGGTATACCCCTATAACTTTTTTGTTTATTAACTTATCAAATTGAAATTAGGTTGATGTAAGTAATTGAATAAACTGAATTTTATGACATTGTAAAAAATATTCTGCCACTTCCGGTTTCGCCGGAAATGACCTCAACTTTTGATTTTTAAATGGAACACCCTGTATATTTTTACATATTTTGATTTAAAATTAAATTCTGAGTGCAACCATGTATAATTTGTCAATTTTTGACAGAACACGTCATTTTTTAATTAAATTTTAATTTTAAATCTAGTTAGCTTTGAAATATGCAAAATTATTCTTGGCTTAATAATTTTCTTGAAAAATGTGAAACAATGTTTTATTTAATTATTAACCAATTTGGAACGCTTTAAAACTAGGCAAATCATTTTTTTCAATAAAACTCAATTTTTTTAAATGGGAAGGAACTGGTACCGTAGTACCATTAAATCACATATTTTTTTCTTAAAAGATTGATACCCATGTCATTGCATTTCAATCAAAACTTATTCGAAAAAAATACTATTAAAAATAAATAAAAAAGAAAAATTAACAATAAAACAACTACTTTAGTCAGTTATTGTTTTATTATTGTTATTATTGTTATTGAAATACAATTCTATGGGTATCAATCTTTAAGAAAAAAATATGTAATTTAATGAAACTACGTTACCAGTACCTTTCCATTTAAAAAAATTGAGTTTTATTAAAATTGATTGTTTTATTTAATTATTTCATATTTTTCCTAAGAAAATTACTAAGCCAAGAATAATTTTGAATATTTCAAAGCTAACTAGATTTAAAATTAAAATTTAATTAAAAAATGACGTGTTCTGTCAAAATTTGACAAATTATACTTCTTCTTCTTCTTCTTACTATTCTGTCTTGGCGTTTTTTGACAAATTATACATGGTTGCACTCAGAATTTAATTTTAAATCAAAATATGTGAAAATATACAGGGTGTTCCATTTAAAAATCGAAAATTGAGGTAATTTCCGGCGAAACCGGAAGTGGCAGAATATTTTTTACAATGTCAAAAAATTCAGTTATTCAATTATTTACATCCACCAAATTTCATTTTGATAAGTTAATAAAGAAAAAAGTTATAGGGGTGTACCACTATTTTGTGGCACCCGGTATATATTTAATTTAAGAAAATCTACACAAGTTTTGCTAGTGTATCTTTTTCTTTACTGCAGATCTCCCTAAAGTGTCGCCGCCGCTGCGGACGGTGGTTATTTTTCTCACCACAGATATAAATTGTTGTATTTACTGGTACAAACGACCGGTTCTTCTTTGAACGCAGTCCGAAACAACAGTATATACAGTGTCGGCATCTTTGATAATTGCTTGACAATAGAACAATGCGATTTCAACTCAGAATTTATGATTTCTTCTAATGCCATGTTAAGTTTGATATTAACTGATAGCTTTTTGATATTTTTAGTTTTGAAGGACCAAAAGTTCAGTTTTCTAAAACCTTAAAATCAAAAGATAGTATTTTTACCAAAAGTACTAAAGCTTAAATGCGCCTTTTCACGGAGCAATTTCTACGCAAGTTTGGTGCTATACAAGTTTGCTACCAGATATAGCATGAGGACAATTACACATTCATTTGCCTTTCCACGGAGCAAGTTGTACGCAAGTTTGACGCTACATATTGCAAGTTAAACAATGCTGCCAACCAGACAATTTTGACGTGTCTCTGCATTTGTTGACAAAAACATAACCTAGCATTTGCTTTTTTAAGGAAGCTTTTTAGTTAGACGGCCTATTATTAATAATAATAATTATTAACATATCCAGTTGCTACTATATCGATTTAGTAACTTTTTTCCAGGTTGGTACCACGAAAATAACTATAAATCTTGCATGAAAATCGTCGAAAAATAGAACTTGTTCTAATAATTTGATGGCTCGAAAATAGCATCAAATTTGCCTGAAGGCATGCGCTGTGATTGAATCATTCTTGCAACAAAATTGCATAGCACCAAACTTGAGTAGAAATTTCTCCGTAAAAAGGCGCCTTGACAGTTTATTTTATATGTATATGTTTCTTGTACAAGAAACATATCTAAAGTGATTTGGGCATATATTCGGAACGGTAAAGAAAATATATAAAAGAAAGATGAAACACGAAAAGAGGACGTCCAGGAAAAATTTAAAAGCAGAAATAATAAAAAGGAGGAAGTAAATGGACTGACAGAAGACAGATAAAGTTGGAGAGAAGTATAGAAGTAAACACCAATATAACCTTTTAATTTTTTTATTAAAAAAAAAATTATCCAGAAACTTTTTATCTTTCGGTGTAACTTTATACTGTGTTTTATCTCACATTCACATTCTTTCTGATTATTCCTCTTACTTTGCTCTTTTGAAATTTTTATTAGTCGTCCTCTTTTCCGTTTTCTTTCTTGTTCTAATAAGATACTGATACTGGGGGGTTTTAAAAATTATTAAATCCCCTAAAAAGGATATTTTAATGAGGAATAAAAATCGACAAATGCGATGCAACTATAGCAGTCGCAATTACTATAGGCTATTGTGCCTCTCACTTGCACGCATCCTGCCTTATGACGCTTAAAGCGTGAAGTTGAGAGCGCGCTCGCCTATAGTGATTATTTTTCAACGTTTTTATCAACCAATCATTTAACAATATTTCTGACCACGTGTTTATTTCTGTCTAATCATACTACAATTATATTGGGAATTTTCTACTGTAGAAAATTCTAGTGAGAATCGCTGTAGTATTTTTTTCTTCAGTATTTCTCTTTACAACAAGATTCTATACCTAAAAAAAATTAAATATGAATATATTATTATTTATAATTATTGTTATTACTTTATTAAATTAATTAAATATTAATATATTATTATTTATACTGTTATTACTTTATTATTTACCAAAAAATACATCAAAATATTATTTTTACAAAATGTAATGACATTTTTTATGGGTTGACTTTTATGAACATGTTGCAAGCCTAGCGCAGTAACGCGCTGGTCAGTACTGCAGTAAGTTACTAAACTATTGATAAAACCATAATTTGCAATTTAAAAATGGACAAAAAATGTTTTAGTTTAGCAACTGAGGATGGTATTAAATTAACCAAATCAAATAATATGCCTTTAAAAATATTGATAACTAATAAAACCATTTATATAATTTTGCGATAAAAAAAAATATAAAAGTTGGTTTGACATATTGTAAATCGTTAAAAAATAATCTTCTGAATTACACACGATTCTTCGAATTATTGGGAAAAATTCACAGTTTTTATTCAAATTTGATCCTGCCCCTGTAGTGGCGATGCCCCTGGAGTAGTTATTTCCAGACAGCAAATTTTCATGAAAACAGTGAATTTTTCCCGCATAGTCTCAGCCTCTTGTGTAATTATACATGAAAATTATTATTATATACGAGTTTTACTGTATTTGATATTTTAATTGTTTTCCAAGAAATCTATATGCAATTATACAGTATAAAGCATTTTTATCGTGTCCTGTTTATTTCGCCTTTTATTACTGCATTGTAGTCTTTATACCTCAGCAATAAATATAATTCCAGACCTATTGTTTAAGCCTAATTTGTGGTTTTATATTTGTATTTAAATCATTTAGGAGGTAGGCAAATTATTCAGATGGACATTTATGCTCTGCATCCTTCCGTCCCAAACACAGTTATCATTAAATTATACGTTTTCGATTTGTTTCTATAATTATTCTTATATCCTTAAGTGTTAATCTTTTTTACTCAGTGTACTTATTTGTTTGGTACTTTGCGTCTAATTTAGGTATGTGTCAAACGATATATGTTTATAAAACATTTGCGATTTTCTAAATATACGTAGGTCCAAGAATGTGTCCTTGAGTTGCACCCCTTTAAATAAATTCTTCTTTCAATTTATAACATTTATATAAACCTTATAAATTCTTCTTTAAATTTATATGCATCTTATATATTCCTCTTTCCATTAAACACAGTTATAATTCTTATAAACTTAAAGAATAATGTATTTAAAAGGGTGTACCTCAAGGACGCATGTTTGGTCCTATTTAATAAGATTTATTTATGAATGAAAAGAAGAATGCATATTTGAATGATATTTAATATCTTGTGGGCAGAAAGCAATCTTCTCGGTAATATGACCCAGAATTAATAAAGCAACTGTCACATTAAGAATATTTACTGTAAGTTATCTGTAAGTTATTAAATTTAATTCGAATACCTGTAGAGGAGTAATGAATATTTTAGCACGTTCTAAAAGTGAATGCCTATAAATTAATGGGACGTTTTGATTTAATTTCCCATTTCCATACAGATTGCTATATACTCTACTATACGCATACATATCTGGTAATATTTTATCACTGAGAACCAGCAGGAGTCAACTATGTGTACACCTAGTGTCCCATTAAAATATTTATAGAATTTTTAGCGAGATTTCGAAAAGCAAAATATATATTTGACGACACTATTCTTTTACCAATTAATTTGTACCTACTTTTAAATTTAAAACAAAATTTTAAATCTATATGCAGCCATAAAACGATTTTCATTTGTTACAATACAAAAATAGGAGATAAAAAAAACGGTTTTAAAATCTGATTTGAAGTCAAAAATTAAGAATTAAAGTTTATATGAACTTGTGTAGGTACTTAAAATTTTATCCAGTTTTTTAGTGGTAAAGAAAAGGCCCAAAAAAATATTATTTAAAAATAGTGCAAAAACCGTAATATCAAAAAATAAGTCTTAAATTAATAGAGAGTGATGATATCTAGTTTTTTCAATAGATCAACCACATCACAATTTTTTTGCCTTTTAAACTAGTGAAAATTTTTAGTGAATTAATTAATTCATGATAAAAATATTTACATTGTTAATAAATTCTTACACTTTTATCAAATATCAGCTTACTAATCCTATTTATTTTAAGACAGATCCACCATTAATTAAGACGAGAAAGATTCATATCGCTTTTTGGAACTAATATGAAACGGATTTCTAGATATTATAGTATATAATTTATATCTGAATTTAAGATTGGTTCAAATATAACAACTGATTGACACTAATGCCATATTATTTTATTAATATTTCTGAGCTTAAGCCGCCTTCTCGATTTTAAGGTACACTTTTGGAGTTTATTGCAAATAACTTTTAAACGGTAATTTCTTTAAAAAAATTAGTTCATATCGAGGTAAATATAAAAAAGGGAACTTATAAAATTCTCTACAAAATTCTTTTCGAAACTTACTTGGTTTTTAAAAAATGAGCGAAAATTGGACAGATATGTTGACTTTAAGGTACTTAGTTATTTTAAAAAATAAAACTAAATTTCTTTACAAAAATAAAACAAAAAATTCTTTACAAAATCATATAGTACTTTTTTCCTAACTTACCTATAAGCCTAGTGATGACGAAACAAACGTCAAAGTTTAAATTATATGCAGAATTTATGCTTTACATGATACCTTGTCTACACTGAAAATAATTTTGCACCGATGAACACTTTATTGTATCAATGCTTAAAATTCCTTGCCTTTATGCATAAATTCATTATAACAACGAATTTTTTTTATTAAATTAATTTTATATTAAGAAGACCAATTTTAAGCATATCAATTTTATTGTCCCAATGGAGATTTCTCCGGTTAGATTAGACAGGGACAAAAGTTCTACCCAAAAAGTATAGAAGACATACATACACTCCCACTTCCACCCAACCAAACAAATTCTGTATTTGTTCATTGTTGAACAAATACAATATTTACTTGTCCGTGTAACTATATTATTTTTATTAAAGAAATTACTGGCGCCATCTAAATTTTAGTAGACTTATCTTATTTTACAGATTCACATTAGCTATGTTCGTTCGTGCCTCTCAGTGCTGCACTTTCTGGCCAACCAAATAAATACTGTATTTGTTGTATGATAAACAAATACAGTATTTATTTGATTGGCTGGAAAGTGTAGCACAAATGAGATAAAGATAGGGTAGACGTCTTTTGTTTCATAATTCTAGTTGTAGAGAGCTCCATTAAAAACCAACAGTGCAAAATCAATGTAATTTTATTAATAAAACGTTCATTTTTATTGTAGGTAAATACCATATAGGTTGCCAAACATAGTTTTCTGGTTTGTAATAAAACTCGGATTTTTTGGCAGGTTTTAATGCGTCACTTTATTTTATCGCTAACGTTTCTCCCCTCTTTGGGGGCTTTATCAAAGCTAAAATTATGTGAGCGTAATCATATATATTATTAAATTGAACATATTATGGACAAGGAACCTTTTACAAACATAAAAACAATAAATATTAGATTAAAATATAAAAACTGGTTTGGACAACATGTCAAAAATTTGTAGGTTACTGCAAAGGTTCATTTTTATTGATATCATGTTAATTTTTGGTTCAGTGTAAAAGGTTAACTGATTTAGGTACCTAAATCTAAATCCAAGTTTACCTTAGAATAAATATTTTCTTAAAAACTAAGCATGTTACAAAAAACACATTGTCAAATTAGTTTTTTATAGTCAAATTTGTTCTTAGTGCCCAAAAATACGCAAGAAAAATATAGTCTGGTAAATACTAATTGAGCTTTTTTTTGTGGACTGGTGCTATTAATAAAAAAGATGCCGATAAATATTAACCTCGATCTTAACTATGTTTTATGTATATTTTCCGTACAATTACAGCTGCATGTTTCGTAGATAGCTCTTCGCCCACAGATTATATTGATCCCTTACTGAGAAGACAAATGCAGCAGATATTTTTACATTTTTTCAAGCCCCCTATTTCATAATTCAATTTATGGCTAGCCCTTTTTCACACGCACCAAAGTGCTTTTACACGCGAGCGTTCATTATCATTCTTACTTTTGTTTGGGACTATTGTTATCACAAACATTAATATTCTACGAACACACCTGAAAAGGTCAAAAATGCAACAATTTTTTTCAATAAGCACGTTAAAGTTATTTTACTTTCCCCTATCAGTGACGCACCCAGGGGGAAGGGGCTGTCTGGAGGCAGACCCCCAAGCCCTTAAATTTAAATTCGTTTAAATGTTTAAATCAAAATATAGCAGAATTGCATATGTTGTCTTTTTACTTTAAATTTGATTTTTCCCCTAAGAATTTAAGGGGGTAGGCTAACCCGGAACCTCTAATTGCACCTATGAGTTTTACACTACATTTACTTTATATGTAGCACTCAAATTCTATTGAATATAAGCTGTTACAGTAACAGTAACAGAACAAGGTTATTGTTATACTGTGACAACTTGTATGCAATATCTTCATTTGCTTGGGGTTCCATATACAAAGTTTTAAAATCGATCAGTATTTAATACGGCAACAATGCCTCAGTGTAAAAAAATTCTATTTATTAACTGGTTTGTAAAATGTGGGTACCTACGCTGCCCTCCTAAAGAGGAACGCGGCATGTACACCTGACACATACGGTTTTCGAGGTTAGTATTATTTTACTACGGAGAATAACGGTAAGTAGCAATCCTAAGGAAATCTGAGGTGAGTACACCGAAAGAAGTTACTTGCCGCGTTCTTTCTATGTAAAAGTTTGGCATGGATTTTAATTTTTGAATAAACGAAATAATATTATGCTTTTTGGTATTTAAAAAATCTGTTAATTTGGGGTATCTATATTTAAAATAAAATTTAATTGAAAGTATAATTATTTTGTGCGTGCAAGTGAATTTTTGAAATAAATTATAACATCAAATATTTTTTATGATTTTCTGCAACAATATAAATTTTTGATACCTTGTATTATAACAAGCCGTAAAGATATGTAGTGCTACTTATTCCATTATATACTATTCACAGTAAATTGTATATTGCATTTTCCAAATACTTAAAAAAAAATAATTTTCAAAAAAAAAAATAAAAAAAAATATTTTTTTTTAAATCCTTTTTGAAAAACGAATTTTTCTTATTTTTTTTTCAATTTTTTAATTTTTAATTTTGTTATTTTTTTTTTTTTCAATATTTTTTTTTCGTTTTTGATTTTAATAAACCTAGGCCTATAAGGGAAAGTATTATTTTTTTGTCAGCAGTTTTTATACTATATTATTATTTAATTATATTTAAACAGATATATCTACTAGTAGATACTACAGTAGTACCTATACTATTAAACAATAGTAGAATAATATTAAACAATATATTTTTTTTTATTTGTTGATTGATCAATATGTTATAATAATATTAATTTTGTATTCTTATAAGAAATGTATATTTCTTTAGAAACAATAAATGTATCTATCTATCTATTAATTTTGTCTGACTGCTACTAAAAAATACCCATAAATTTGCTTTCTTTTGTATTTACTTTATCCTGTTTTTCTTTTCAAAACTAAATTTCACATAGAAAGAACTCGGCAAGTAACATCTTCAATGTACTTACTTCAGATTTCCTTAGGATTGGTACATACCGTTATTCTCCGTAGTAAAATAATACTAAGCTCGAAAACCTAATGTGTACATGCCGCTTTCCTCTTTAGGAGGGCAGTACGTTATTTTGAATGCCTACCACTCTATTATTAATGTCTAGACAAATGAAGGAAGATACACAATAGAGATATGACAACTGACGGGTTGATGTTGACGTTTAGTTTTGTGAATTCAGCTCAGGCAATTATGTAATTTGACATGATTTTTACTTATATTTTGAGGGTAATTGTGGGTAACCGAGCAAAATTATGCCTGCAAACAAGTACCAACAATCAAACAATTTATTTCATTCTTTGCCGGTTTATTACGAATTTACAGTAAATTCGTGATAAAATACTTGCCTTCTAGCTTGAGTATTTGGAATAATAAGAGCTGGTTTATTTTCTTTTTTTTTTGTAAAATCACACGGTTTTTAAAATTAACAAACTTGAAAGTTTATAGCGATGTTTAGAATAATTCTAATTCTAATGTAATTATTACATTTTCTACATTTAATAATAGTATATTAAAGTACTAGTTAAAAAACACCTGTTTTTAGCGAGTACAAGTTAGAAAATTTGCCGCTTGCGGCGAGTTTTCTAAAGTACTAGTGCTCTAAAAACGTGTTATAAAACGAGTGCTTTATAATATTTTTTTCTATTTTGGCTCTAAACTTAAAAAAAAATACATTTAAATTTATGATCGATTTAGGGATTTTTGTTTTGGGTTGGCATTACAATTTTCGCAATGTTTGAAATTCATAGAATATACGATATTTTCATATCCTTTATAGTCAGCTCTTCTCTTTTTCATTGCAAGTAACCAAGTCACAATTTTAACACGGCAAAAATTAAGTTAAAACACAATTTCGTAGAACACTAAACCTAAAAGCGGTGTTGACATTTGCACAGAAAACGCAAGCTTTATTCTTTTTTCCTGTCTTGCTAACTCAAAAGAAATAACGGGTGTTTCCACCCGTAAAAAAGGTACTAACCTCTTATATGCATATAAGAGCACGCAAAATGCTTGTGATTGTAAGCTTATAAGAGTCGCCAAATAGAAAAATGGTTTTTAAATTATATTGGAAAAGGCATATCCAGGTTTTAGTTCAGCATCGAGAAAGAAGTAATTCCTCGTTAAAATTTAAAAAGTAAAATTTAAAACCGTGAGATACGATTTGTATAAATGTAATAAAATGTTCTACAAGAAGAATACCATATAATTTGGGAAGTCTAAGTCTTAAAATTTTCTAGTTAAAAATACCAATAATAGTATTTCCAATTAAAAGTGAACTAAAAATTTTGAGATGTTTGTGATACGTCCTCAAAGTATTTTGCTCTCATCTGTAAAGTTGATGACCTTTTTTTTAGTCATCAGTTTTTCAATAGTTGGTTTGGACTCACACGACCTCAAAGTTTTTTGTCCTCATCTGGAGAGTTGGAACTTTTTTTTTAGTCATCAGTTTTTCAATAGTTGGTTTGGACTCACACGACCTCAAAGTATTTTGCACTCATCTGTAAAGTTGATGACCTTTTTTTTAGTCATCAGTTTTTCAATAGTTGGTTTGGACTCACACGACCTCAAAGTTAACTAAAAATGTTGAGATGTTTGTGACACGTCCTAAAAGTTTTTTGTCCTCATCTGGAGAGTTGATGACCTTTTTTTTACTCATCATTTTTTCAATAGTTGGTTTGGACTCACACGACCTCAAAGTTTTTTGTTCTCATCTGTAAAGTTGATGACCTTTTTTTTTAGTCATCAGTTTTTCAATAGTTGGTTTGGACTCACACGATCTCAAAGTTTTTTGCTCCAATTAAATTCTACTAATATGTCAATTAAAATTGCTGCCATCGTAATTTATTTATCTTATTGATGTAAAAGTTAACTAAAAATGTTGAGATGTTTGTGACACGTCCTAAAAGTTTTTTGCTCTCATCTGTAAAGTTGATGACCTTTTTTTTTAGTCATCAGTTTTTCAATAGTTGGAAAATTTATTTTTATTAGTTGGTCTTCTCCCCAAGCCCAATCTATATTTTTTCGATACGACCATAAATTTAATCTACAAACAAAAATTTTCTTATTTATATATGATTAAGTTAAACTGAAAAATGTACCTTCTTTACCTTCCCAATTAAATTCTACTAATATGTCAATTAAAATTGCTGCCATCGTAATTTATTTATCTTATTGATGTAAAAGTTAACTAAAAATTTTGAGATGTTTGTGACACGACCTCAAAGTTTTTTGCTCTCATCTGTAAAGTTGATGACCTTTTTTTTTTAGTCATCAGTTTTTCAATAGTTGGTTTGGACTCACACGACCTCCTAGTTTTTTGCTCTCATCTGTAAAGTTGATGACCTTTTTTTTTTAGTCATCAGTTTTTCAATAGTTGGTTTGGATTCACACGACCTCAAAAATTTTTGTTCTCATCTGTAAAGTTGATGACCTTTTTTCATCAGTCATCAGTTTTTCAATAGTTGGTTTGGAATCACACGACCTAAATGTTTTTTGCTCTCATCTGTAAAGTTGATGACCTTTTTTTTTGAGTCATCAGTTTTTCAATAGTTGGTTTGGACTCACACGACCTCAAAGTATTTTGCTCTCATCTGTAAAGTTGATGACCTTTTTTTTAGTCATCAGTTTTTCAATAGTTGGTTTGGACTTACACGACCTCAAACTTTTTTGCTCTCATCTGTAAAGTTGATGACCTTTCTTTTTAGTCATCAGTTTTTCAATAGTTGAAAATTTTAGTTTTATTAGTCGGTCTTCTCCCCCCCCCCCCCAACTTTTTTCGGTACGACCATAAATTTAATTTACAAAAAAAAATTTTCTTATTTATGTATGATTAAGTTAAACTGAAAAATGTACCTTCTTTACCTTCCCAATTAAATTCTACTAATATGTCAATTAAAATTGCTGCCATCGTAATTTATTTATCTTATTGATGTAAAAGTTAACTAAAAATTTTGAGATGTTTGTGACACGACCTTAAAAATTTTTGTTCTCATCTGTAAAGTTGATGACCTTTTTTTTTAGTCATCAGTTTTTCAATAGTTGGTTTGGAATCACACGACCTCAAAGTTTTTTGCTCTCATCTGTAAAGTTGATGACCTTTTTTTTTAGTCATCAGTTTTTCAATAGTTGGAAAATTTAGTTTTATTAGTTGGCCTTCTCCCCCCCCCACCAAATTTTTTCGATACGACCATAAATCCAATCTATAAACAAAAATTTTCTTATTTATGTATGATTAAGTCAAACTGAAAAATGTACCTTCGTTACCTTCCCAATTAAATTCTACTAATATGTCAATTAAAATTACTGCCAACGTAATTTATTTATCTTCTTGATGTAAATTACATCAACACTTTTAAAATAAAATGAGGACTGTCATTTAAGTAATGATATTTTATATTGTCATAATTAAAAGTAATTAACTAAATTAAAACACAAAATGTGTTACTAAATAGGTTTAACATGTGTTCGTGGAAAAATATATGCTTATTGTAGTTTATTATTCTTAATTGTAACAATATCAGTAGTAGGGACACTAGGTAAAAACAAAAAAAATTATATTAGGAAAATTAAATACATATTTTAATTTTTTGGTGAATATTATGTAACTATATCATCTACCTACCATTTTCTATTCCAAAATCGTTTTCCAAAATATATTTAAGTAAGCTCTCATGTATATGAAGTTCACAGCAACCTATCATTTTCCATAAGATACCAATTTTCTCCAATGGCTATCTTAATCATCCTATTGAACCAAATTTCTTTTGTCACTACTGTAAAAGATATAATTGGTTCAAATTTCTAGGTATGGATTTAAACAGGCCTTTATCAAGCAAAAATATGATTAAATCTAACATTCTTATAATTTCTTATATGGTAAAAACTAGCTTTTTAAATAAATAGCATCTTAAAAGGAATGTCAAATCAAGATTCTTTTGCTAATAGTTTCACTTGCGTTATCAAAACACTAGCAAGATCAAGACGATGCTGGATTAAAAATAATAATTATTATTATTATAATACAAGGAACGGCCATTTTACCAAGTGTGGCCACTAGGCTGTCTGGAACGTCAGTCCAAGTTTTTAATATTTTCTTTTTAACTTTTTACAATTTTTCTAATATCATTGGAAATCCTAATGTTTTGTCAGTTTGGCGCCAGATGTTTGGTTATTATAAGTGTCTTTTTGTGGATATTGTGATATTTGTTATGTCAAAAAGTCATTAAAAATGCCATGTCCCGGACTCGTTTATGATAATTTAAGAGTAAATAAAAAATAGTAAAATAAAGTTTTTAACGAAATGCTTATAATACGTGAATGCTTTGGACTCTGAACTACTATTAGATTCTTTTTCTTATCTATCCTTTTCCATAAGATACCAATTTTCTCCAATTGCTATCTTAATCATCCTATTTCTTCTGTCACTACTGTAAAAGATATAATTGGTTAAAATTTCTAGGTATGGATTTAAACAGGCTTTTATCAATCAAAAATATGAATAAATCTAATATGATTGATTCTTATAATTTCTTATATAGTAAAAACTGGCTTTTTAAATAAATAGAAGCTTAAAAGGAATGTCAAATCAAGATTCTTTTGCTAATAGTTTCACTTCGTTATCAAAACACTGGCAAGATCAAGACGATTCTTGATTATAAATAATAACTAAAGTTATAACTATAGCTATTATTATAATACAAGGAAGGGCCATTCTACCAAGTGTGGCCACTAGGCTGTCTGGAACTTTAGTCCAAGTTCTTAATATTTTCTTTTTAACTTTTTACAATTTTTCTAATATCATTGGAAACGCTAATGTTTTGTCAGTTTGGCGCCAGATATTTGGTTAATATAAGTGTCTTTTTGTGGATATTGTGACATTTTTTATGTCAAAAAGTCACTAAAAATGCCATGTCCCGGACTCGTTTATGCTAATTTAAGAGTAAATAAAAAATAGTAAAATAAAGTTTTTAACGAAATGGTTATAATACGTGAATGCTTTGGACTCTGAACTATCATTCCCAGAGCAAAAAAAAACAAATTATAAAACAATTTGTTTTTTTAGAAAAAAAAAATTGTCCCTAGGTTTTCATATTTTTCTAATGTAGACTTTCTAAGGCTGGTCGGCGGCAATAGTCTCCTATTGTGTCGGGTTTGTGAAGTGTGTTTGATTAAAAGGTGACTTTTTTGTATTTTTTCACAAAATTAAAAAGCTAACGAGCTTGGCTTTATTCTTTGTAGACTTTCTAAGGCTAATAACTTGTTGATTTTATTTAATAATTAATTAATTGTCTAATTTTCAATTAGGTATATATTATAGGATTCTAACCTAAAATTGCAAATCGACATTAAAAAGATTTCTGGTGGAAAATTATACATTTATTACTTGTATATCTGATATAAAACAAAACCAAAACCGTATTTTGAAGTGGGTGGGCTGTTATACAAAAGATACAGTTTTAGCTAAAAACCTATTTCAAATAAATGCGTTCTAAACAGCGTTTAATGAAAAACTTACAGTTTTTCCTCAATACATATATACGTATATACATTTTACACTTAATTTTGTCAATAAACTTAATTTTCCTTTAGAATTTAATTTTTTATCACAAATCATAAATAGGTGTCCAAATTATATTATTGGCACAGGTTTATTGTATGCAAAACTTGGGCATTAAAATTAGTCTAAAAGCATAATAATTCTTTTAAAGTGTACCTAGGTAACTAGGTATTATTTTATAGATAAAATTAGTATTAGGTAACTAATATTTTAACTTTAATATAGATATATTTAGAATTTGTAGTTCTAAAGTAAATTTGAGTTTTTGTTTACAGCCTTTAGTTAATATGTATAAAACTGCAGTATTCCAATTTAAATATTTTATTTTGATACTAAAATGTTTATTATTCAACAAAAAGTAGGTACTCAGTAATTTTTTTCTGTTACTTTAAAGCAAAAATTAGGTGCCAATAATAGGAAAATTTGGATTCCAATCATTAGCAAAAAGGTGCCAGTAATACAAAATTGTGTATTCTTGTAATTAATTTTAATAATTCTTTAGTATTATTAAGATCTCAGTTAAACTTGTATATAATATATAAAATAGAATAACTACTAAATGATGTAAAATATTTTATTCTTGATAACATGAAATATTTAATAAGTTATAATGAAATATATGTGGAAAATTGTGCCAATAATTGGGGGTTTTACCCTGTGTACCTTTCTTGGAAATACTTTAGAACATATCCAAATTCAGTCAAATCTGACCGAAACTAATGAAATGACAACTTTCAGGAAAATCCTGATATCTCCTAAACCAGAAGTAAAAAAGTAAAAAAATAAAAAATAAAATATTCATCAAAACCGCGGCAATAAGAAAGACTTAAATAATTTGATAAACAGTTGCAGTGGCGTACCATGCAAGTCCTAGAAGATGGGTTAAGAAACATAGTTGTCCGGAATTTAATGAGCGGCAGTGTCTATAGTGTTAATAGTAATTGAACTTATTTTTTGTTTATTATTCCATCAATCTATTTTCTAATCATCGTACAGAGAGATATTGGTAGACTGACAGTTTCGGGCTGCTGGCCCTCTTCAGTACCAAGAGTCAACTCTGCACGCTGATTAAGAAAACGTTTTTAGACTTTACTCGCAAAAGGAATATAGCCATTAGATTGATGTAGACTTGTGCGCCATCTATTTCTAGATGTAGACAACTACTCATACCTCTCCTTATCTGGAGACTTTGAATGGTAGCAAGTTGAAGACTTGTGTGTCTCAAGCACATAGTACCACTAACGGGTGGTTAGACGTAAAATTAGTAAGGACAGAAATTTTTAATTTTAAACAAAATTATAAAAATATTAATTTATTATTCCATCAATCTATTTTCTAATCATCGTACAGAGAGATATTGGTAGACTGACAGTTTCGGGCTGCTGGTCCTCTTCAGTACCAAGAGTCAACTCTGCACGCTGATTAAGAAAACGTTAGTGGTACTATGTGCTTGAGACACACAAGTCTTCAACTTGCTACCATTCAAAGTCTCCAGATAAGGAGAGGTATGAGTAGTTGTCTACATCTAGAAATAGATGGCGCACAAGTCTACATTAATCTAATGGCTATATTCCTTTTGCGAGTAAAGTCTAAAAACGTTTTCTTAATCAGCGTGCAGAGTTGACTCTTGGTACTGAAGAGGGCCAGCAGCCCGAAACTGTCAGTCTACCAATATCTCTCTGTACGATGATTAGAAAATAGATTGATGGAATAATAAATTAATTTTAGATTTTAAGCTTTCACGGCCATTAAGATATAAAGAACTTTCACTTTCGGGTTTAGACCGTGTTAATGGATTTTCACTTTCCGACGTTTCGTCTCTTACTACTAGAGACATCTTCAGGGATTAATCTAACTAAGAGAAAAATTTCTACAAGACTTCAAGAGCATGAGCGCAATATAAGAAAGAAACAAATTTCCTTATCGGCAGTAGCCGAACATGTACATGAAACAGGTCATAAAATCAATTTGTCTGAAACAAAACAAATATTAACAGAAAACAGAAAAATACCAAGGAAGATACGGGAATCGATAGAAATCATCAAGCATCCTAACAATATCAATCGGGACACTGGTTACCACTTACCTGCAATATGGAAGTCTTTGATAGGAAAAACCTCGTCACGGGTGAATAACCACAACTCGTCATAAATAGTGACACAAGTTGATTCGAAACTTAGTTTCAGATTAATCCCTGAAGATGTCTCTAGTAGTAAGAGACGAAACGTCGGAAAGTGAAAATCCATTAACACGGTCTCAACCCGAAAGTGAAAGTTCTTTATAATAAATTAATATTTTTATAATTTTGTTTAAAATTAAAAATTTCTGTCCTTATTATTTTTTGTTGGCCTGTGTTATTGCTACATTTAAAATTTTTGATGTGAATGAGGGCGCAATTATTAATCGTTAAAACTAGCTCCGGCTTAATTCCTGGGCGGGACCGTATCCGCTATAAATATTTAAAATAACATATTAACTTTATTTTATGTGTATTTTAATTTAAATTTCTCGCAGGGGAAATGATATTAATTAACATTTTTAATTGAAGGCATACAAAATGTGAAAATTACACCTATTGAAAACTATCAATGCATTGCAATGGTAGGTACTTTTACCGCAGGAAGTTGCATGATACGGACAAGTGGTAAACCCTCAAAAAGAAAGGAAATTATTCAGAACAATATATGGAGAGCATTCAGCAGTTAACCAACAATGATGAATTTAATCAGTTATTGTAAATTTTATGTAATTTCGCGTGCGTCAAAATTAAACTACCACTACATTGAACACACTTTCAGTTGCGGTTTTCTCGTAAACCGTTAATCCTATTTTGATATTTTTTTATGACTGTAGAAAAAGTTTTTATTCAAATATTAGTTTTGGGTACCTATACAGAGTTCAAGAGTAACAATAAGTTTTTTCCGCAACTTGTAACAATGTTTGGGGTGCTCCAGCCTCAAAAGCGGGTGTTTACTCAAATAAAACTATAGCCACATCTTTTCTGAACAACTGCTTTTTTATGTACGTAATTATCAAATATAATTACACAAGAGGCTGAGAATTATGCGGGAAAATTCGCTGTTTTCATGAAAATTTGCTGTCTGGAAATAATTACGACCGGGGCATCGCCCTGCAGGGCCCTGGAGTAATTATTTCCTTTGACATCAAATTTGAATGAGAAATGTGATTTTTTTTTTTAAATTACCATATTTTACTTTAAATATGTTTTTTAGAAAAGAATTTACAAATTTCGGGAAAAAACTTAATGTTATTCTTGCACCCTGTATATACAAAACTAAAATTTAAATATTTTTTTATTACAGTACCTATCATTAATAAGGAATAAATCTAGCGTTCAAAATCGTCAAAACCAAGCGTTTCGCGAAAAAAACCAAAATGTGTCCAATTTTTTGGTGCGTTAATTTTGACGCGCAGTATAGTTTTGCATAATATTTTTTTGTCAGTATTGCTCTAGTAAACTAGGGAACTGATATATTAATATTATTTATATTAATATTTTTTTTAACTTAATTCGTTGAGTTTCAAATTAAAAAAATATACCTCACTTGTCAGTCTCTCTAACCACAATACCTAACTGAAAACTAATTAGAAGTAATTGCAAAAATCCTAATTAAAAATTAAAATTATCTGGATCAAATAAATTATTTTCTGTTTTATAAAATTGTAATTATCCTAAAACCAAACCTAATGGATTAAAATTAAGACATTTTCCAGATCAAGTTTACGTGTTTTCAAACCCAAAATGAATAATTCCTATTTTATACGAGACATTAAAATGCAACGTGCCTTTTAATCAAATTATTAAGAGTGGAAGTGGGACATTAGCATATATAGGAACCCTGTAAAACGACCACTTCATTTATTATTAGTGCAGAACATCCAGCTTGAATGAATTATTAAATGCGTTTTTGAGGATTGGAAGCCACAAGAGTTTAATAGGGAGTTATTACCAGTAGTCGGCGTAAACTCAGTTATGACTCATCAACGTTGAAAATAAACACAGAAACATAGGCTTACGGAATAATTTTGTCGAATTATAAATTTTTATAAAGGTCACTAAATCGAAACATTTGACGACTAATTTGTTACACACAACAATATTCACTATACATATTAACTATACATATGTATATAACGGTGTTTTTCAAAGAAATAACCGACATTCGATTTTTATCTTTTAAGAATACGAAAGTTTTTAATTTTTATTTATCGATAACTTTTTTCCCCACCTTACTCGTTTAAATAGAATCATTAAAAAAAATCAAGATAAAAAGAAATTAAATTTTAAATATTTAAAACCTTGCGTCAACGATAGAGTCGACGCGGCGCCTATGCGACTACTACACAATAGGCCGGACCAAAAAAAAATTTTTGGGAAAATTTAGGATGACTAGTAAAAAAAAGTTGTAATATGTTTAAAGCAACTCACCTGCAAATATTGAGATTTTTAAAAATATGTTGAGCCCTTGGCTTTAAAGTTCTTATTTATTAATTTTTCAATTTTTATTTTTTAATTACACAAAAACCTTATAATGGTAATTTTTAGATGGGGAAAAGTAATTTAGTATAATAAAGGATTATTCACAATTTTTTCTATCCCTATACAAAACATAAGGTTTTTTGTAGGGGCTGAAAATGTCAAAAAATTACCCTTTGTGCTAATATAGGTCAAAAAAATTGGTACCTAGAACCAATAGACCAAACATATTTACTTACTTACTTACTTACTTTTTTAAAGTTCCATAGTTATTTTAGTTAAATATCATACAGGGTGTCAAAAAAAATAGTTTCAAAATATAGACCTTCAAATTCCCAATTTTTAAATTTTTAAATATTTGTGACTATCCTCTTTTAGCTTAAAAAATTAAGTTATATACTATTTAATATTTAAAAAGCCTCAGGCCATACGCCCTAAAGACCCCACTGACTTGCTAAGCACATGTGTTAATATATTATGTAATTTAACTGAAACTTTAAAACTTTTAAAACATAAACCAAAATAATATTAATACTGAAAAATATTTAATAATATGTAGGCCCTAGGGCCTAAGGGTCCCACAAAGGGAATGTTTTTGAATGTTTTCATATTAAGTTTGTATAAACTAAATACAAAAACCTAATATTATACCGAATATTATTTAAAGAGTGTTAGGGCCTAGGCCCTATAGGCCTTATTTATATTTTTAATTTTTGTGGTGCTATTCTGGAAATATTTTAAGGAAAAATTATTATATTTTATAGTATATAAAATATTCACTGGGGTTCTTTAGGCTCTAGGGCATGGTTCTTAATAAATATTTTTCAGATAACATATTACTTTTTGTGAGATTTTAAAATTGTGACTCTTTTAGAACAGTCAAATAAAATATAAAGTTCAAAAATATGATAATAATGAGTGAAAAAACATTACCCCTACGATGGTTTTATAATTTTGGTAGATTTTTTAACGAATAAAACCACTAATTTAAAAATAATATAGAACCTAACTAATTACATGCTCACTTATTCTAACAGAATAAGTCTGTCCAATTAGCAGTGTCCACAAATTATCATATTTTATGGAATTTATATCCTTTTCACGTCCCTTATATCTACTCATCACACATCAAATTTTGACGTGTGCACCTTAGAGACACTGTTTCCAGATGGCTGTGGTCAAAGCCACACCTATTATGACGTGACTTGATATACTTTGGTAACATTGTAACCTTGTCATATCATGCAATATAAGCATTTTTATCTCTCACACCGATCTCTTACTTTTTGTATATTAATTTTTGGTCATTAATAATTGTTTAACAATGCCCGATGGTAATCTGAAAATTGGTAGTTTTAACTTGCTAATAGGTATACAAACCAACTAACAACTGTCATTAGCCACGATAATAAATTAATACGAATTTGAGACACCATTTATATGGCGGTGATACGACAGATTGTACTTTAATAACAAGCCCTGAAGATATACCGGGTGTACCATATGAAACCAAACACCCTACTATAACTTCAGATACATAATAGTATATTCTATAACTAGTATGGAATAGACAATATTCCGCGCGAGCGGAAAGTTTGTCATACGAGCCGGCAGGCGAGTATGACGGTCCCGCGAGCCCGGAATGACTATTCCATACGTGTTATAGACTATAATTTTTCTTCGACTGCAAATATGAAATACTGTATGGCTTTAAACTGCGGACAAGGTTAAAAACAATGTTTTTTGTGACTCGACATTGTAAATGCAACAAAACACATATTTTTAAATAAAGCAATTAATGTTATTTAATAATTTTATCAAATCAGTACTTAAAAAAGATTTTTATTTAATTTTAGCACATATTTACAAATTATAATGCAAAAATTGAAGGTTATGTCAGATTGTTGTGA
This sequence comes from Brachypterus glaber, assembly GCA_958510825.1. NCBI lineage: Eukaryota > Metazoa > Arthropoda > Insecta > Coleoptera > Kateretidae > Brachypterus > Brachypterus glaber. The sequence goes on from OY294045.1 coordinate 12,343,530, forward strand.
AAGATATCAGGTTTAAATATCTAACAATAGAGCAGTTTTAATGTAATGTGAAAGTTTGTAACAGCGGCGAGGGAGGGGGTCTAGGAAAATGTTAGGTAACGTATGTTGATTTGGGTGACAGTTCGCCAGAAATTAAAGGAACAGAGAGATCTTAATGTCGTTTATCGACGTAAAAAAACACATGACTTGTCCGTGGACAAATGAATAATATTTTGTTTTTTGCAAGTTTTCTAAAGTTCATTTTATTAAGGTATAGTTTTTTTTAACTTCCCGCTAAATAAGTCAAGAAGTCCGATTTACACTGAAGTATTTGCCTTGTTTAAAATGTCAACATAACCCATAAATACTTCTCGTCACAGAACACCCACCTTTTGATTTCAGGTAACTTTTCTATGGAATTGTGTTAATTCGTAGGTTTTTATAATAAAAAGCAAGTAGTTTATCAAAATCAAAAGCATGAAAATAGTTAATTAGAAATAGGTACTTACCTTCTCTGTCCATAATGTTTTGATATGAAAAAAGGAGAACTGCTAAAACGTTTAATAAAAAAAAACACTTTTGTATAGAAACTATCTCTGTAGAAACAAAATTTTGTCACAAAATCACTTTTTAACTGGTTAATGGCTGTTCTGTGATGTCAAATGTCAACGCTTTTAGGCTTGTGTGAAACGGGCCTTGCAAACCGGCTTACGACGCATGCGAATTTCGCGTTACCATAGCAACTTTAAGAATGTTTACAAGCGGGAAGTTAAAAAAAAAACTATACCTTAATAAAATGAACTTTAGTAGTGAATTTAATAAGTATAATGTATATGTACATAATAACATCATTTTTATTCTTTATAACTTCTTGCACCCAAATCAAAATATTCGAAAAATTGCGTTACGTAATTTATGGACAGCCCCTTATAAGTTCATGTGAGTCGGTACCATCCTATAGGTTGGTACTGTATTACAAGAAAAATCTCCAAATATTTGGCATGTTTTAAAAGCATTATAAATTCCTTTGAGTACAGGAAAAATTTAGTAGTATATTGAATTCATACTTTGAATAGAAAAAGACCTTAACTCTCAATCCCTCATTTGTATTAAAAATTAAGAGACGAAGTCGAACGGAGAGTTAAAACTTTTTAAAAAATTAACTTTTGGAGTACATATAAGTACTATGTTCTACTTAACACCGTTAATTTTAGACATAATAAATCAAATGTTATTTTCTTGTCATAACTATTGTAATGGACATAAGATATTATGTTACAGTTCTTGTATTAATTTTTCAACCTAAGTATAATAATTAACAAACAAGTTATTTTAAACGACCCAAACTCTATAACATAATCTGCTTATGACTAGCTTTTGATTAATCTACTCTTAATAATCATAGGTATTATAGCCTTATATCAAATAAATAGCGAAAATTAAAATACAGTTTCCTTTTATTTTCCTCCAACAGATTAAAGTGGAAAAGATTGCGTTATTACAAACAACCAGAAAAAAAATCATTGTTTTTTTACGTTTCTCCATGTTGATATGTAAACTGGCTGAACGGGGTGGGGTAATTAGGAAAGAAAATGAATTTTGACAGCTACAGCTTCTTTTCAGAGTAGGAATGAGATTTTTCCTTTCAAATATGAGCGAACCTTTGAACTATATATTCCAACCCCAATTTTAAATAATAATAATGCCAAAAGCTTAATATATATTTTTTTATGGATTGTTCCTATTCTTCTCCAGAGGGGGGAGAAAAGAAATATAAACGTTTTTAAATGAATATTTTTATTTAAAAGATTCTTGCGGTGAATCAATTAAATAATTAATTAATTAATTAATTAATATTGAAGCCCATTTATACAATAAAAATTAATGCCAGGTGATAAAAATAGAAGAATAGTGTGTAAAATTTATGTATTTATTTTTTTTTGTCGAATTATTATGTAATAAAGTTTTTTACATAGGAATCCGAAAAAAAATTAAATTTGACACACTAACTGGGTTTCTTTGTGCAGATCGCATATTGAATATCAATATACACTAGGCACTATACACTATACATAAACAATTATTAGGTGATTTTTAAAAGGCTTGGCAAAAAATGGTCCTAGAGTAATGATAAAAAAAGCATATTAAAGCTTCAAGTCCCTAGTTTAGCTTTAAGTCTCTAGTTTAAATATTTTTATCATATACCGTTTTTGAGTAATAATGAACATATAAGCGGTTAAAAAATCAAAAATTTTGTTTGCCTTTCAAAAGGTCCACGGTTTTCAATATTTTTTTTTTGTGAATTCATCAGAATACTCTTTTAGCTTGATTCTTCTTTAATTTAAGTGCTCTGTACGATAATTTTATTATTTTCAATGCTTTTTTCCTTTTGTTCCTATATTCCCATTTACCCCACCTAAACTCAAAATTTACACGGAAAAAGAAAAAATATATATTTCAGACCTCGAATAGTTAAAAAAAAATTTCAGCTGTTGAGTAGTTAATATAATATGTCTATAAAATATTAATCATAAACGTACTTAATTTTTCAATACGGCCACTTTCGAGCACAAGTTTTAGCACTATAAAAAGTACGGCTATTTTCATTGCATGATAAACAAATTAATTACTGAATAGTGCTAATGAACTGAAATTGTATATTAGAATAATTTTGATCTACGGATATTTCTAAATAAGATTTTGTTCTTGAAATTATAGAATTCTAGATGTGCAACATGTGCAAACATTTTGTTTTGTTTTAAGATAAAAGTACTGAAGATATAATTTGCTCCGCATTTTAAAGTATACTGCTACATAATTAAGTTAACTTTCTACAAATTACACTACTCTACAAAAAAAGATTTTTTTTATTTGCTGGGGAACTTTTAGTCGCTTCTACTTGATGCGCTGATATCGAAACCTTTTTTAATTTTCTCGATCAGCTCGTTTTGTTTTTTGAGATAGGCACAGTGTTTTTTTTGTCTATAGTTCTAGTAGAAAAAATAATTAAGTTCGAATTTGCCATGGATTGGTTCTCTATTAATGGGGCTCTAAGCCAAAAAAGTTGATTTATTCGTTTGTTTTTTACAGGCTTCTAAATTGAAAAAAAAATAGATTTTTTCGCATTTTTTCGATATATTTTGATAAAAATTTGATATAAATACTAAAGATACGACTCTAAATTTTATACGCAACACATATGTGCGGTTTATAAAAAAAAAATAGATTAGATAGAAGGAGATTTTACCGGGGGTTATCGAGAAAAAAAATCAAAAGTATTGAAGTGTTTTATTTATTTTTAGAAGAGCAACACAATAAAAAAAATACAAAACGAAAAATTGAAAATAAATTTTTCTCTTTGCTTTAAAACATTAAAATAACATTAAATAACCATTAAATAATTCAAAATATTGTTGTTCTGCTTTCAATAACTCCCTGTAACATCTCCGTTATCGGACTCAAGCTAAAACATTTTTTTATTTTTACAAACCTCACATGTGTGTTAGTGTTATCTATAAAAATCAGAGCCATATCTTTAGTATTTATATAAAATTTTTATGAAAATATAGCAAAAAAATACGAACAAATCTCATTTTTTTTAATTTAGAATAGAATAGAATAGAATAGAATAGAATAGAATAGAATAGAATAGAATAGAATAGAATAGAATAGAATAGAATAGAATAGAATAGAATAGAATAGAATAGAATAGAATAGAATATAGAATAGAATAGAATTTATTTGTGCCATAAATTATAAAATTTTTACACACGTCATTCAAAATAATGATTAGAATTGTAACCACATGATTAAAATTGTAATTTTACACAATTAGAATTGTAATTTTACACAATTAGAATTGTAATTTTACATAATTAGAATTGTAATTTTACACAATTACAATTGTAATTTTACACAATTAGAATTGTAATTTACACGATTAAAACTGTAATTTTGCATAGGTATCATTATTAAAACTTCACAGATTAAAAAATATGTTTTTTTTGCATAAAATACTTAAAAAAACATACAATTAAAAATGTCCATCAAAGATGGAAGCGTCCGAGTTTAAAAACTCGTCAAAATCATAAAATGCCTGCCTTAACAAAAATGATAGTTTGTTTAAAGCGCCTGGTACTTAGAAGATTATAAAAAACAAACGAAAAAGGATATTTGAAATCCGCTTTTTTGGCTTAGAGTCTTATTAATAGAGAACCAATCACTTTAAAAACAAATTAATTAGAACTTAATTATATTTTTTACCACAACTATAGCCAAAAAATCACTGTAAAACGCACGCACACATCTTAAAAAAACGATCTGATCGAGAAAAACGAAAAAAGGTTCCGAAATCAGGGCATCAAATATAGCCAGATGCAACTAAAATGGTGTCGGAAAATTTTTGAGTGTTGAGAAGTGTTATGATCACTGATTAGCAATGGGGTCCATTCATTAACTACCTCACACTATTTTTGGCCATTCTTGATTCACATTCCGCCTCATTACACTTAGTCACGCTGGTCCACAACCCCTTAATTTTACTTTCTAAAGTTTATTTTTTAAGGTATATTTATTTTAAATTTTCCGCTAAATACTCCACAAAGTCCGATTGACACTGAATCATGTGGCTTATTTTGAATGTCAACATAACCAAAATTTATAATTTTTGTTTACTTTTTTATTATGATTTTTTGATGTAAAAAAAGAGAATGGATAAAGCTGTTGCTAAAAACACTTTTGTATTCCTGTAGGAACAAAATTTGCTTATAAAATCGCTTTTATTCCAATAATTTAGAGGAATAAACTATTGTTTTGTTCTCGTCAATGGCACGTCAACGTTTTACGGTTGTGTAAATTGGGCCTAGTCACTTCGCTTACGACGCCTGCGTATCTTACGTTGCTATGGTAATTTCGAGATTTTTTACAAGCGGGAAGGTTTAAAATAACTATACATTAAAAAAATAAACTTTACACGGAAAAAAAAAATTATAGCTAGGAGCGCTATAACACACATACCAAGCAAATTATAATCGCTTATTATATAAATACAAGGCTTTCTCTTACAATTATGGCAGTCAGTGTAAAAATTTATATGAAATACTTTAATTGTTTAGTGAATAATAAAATATAACAAATAGTATGGCATTTATAGCTTAAATAGATTTAATTATTGTCCGTGCTAATAATTTTTATAATATAATAAAATTTCTGTAAATTTATAATAGTGCCTGTAATAAATATAATCGTGTCTGTAATATATATAATCGTTTCCAATTTATTTTTAACATTATTAGTTATTGTGTCCCTTATAATCTATAGCTTAAATCACTATAATTTGCCACTGTTACCAAATATCTTATAATGTATAGCGCAGAGCCCACTAATTTCTTTCCGTGTAGTTTGTAATATATATTTTTCTAGCAATCAAGTTAGTAGAGTATAAAAACTCTTGGTATTCGTTTGTGGTATAAATGCCATTAGTTGTGGTTAATAGAAATGTTTATTTCTTCCAAAGCATTCTATTGTCAAAATGTATTTTTATTTTTTTTGTCTTGATCGTAATAGGTGAGCGTGAATAAAGCCACGAATACGCCTTCGGTACTAGGTGAGGTAGACACGTGTGTTTTATTAAGATTTCACTGCATCGTGTCCGAAAATTATGTCAAGAGTTCCTGATATCTTAATTTATTTATTTGTTTATTTAGAATAATTTTTTCTTAAAAATATATAAATATATTTTTTTCTATGATCAGTAAGATAGTTTTTGTCAAAATTCTAATTTCTTTCGCCTACCCTAGTACAATGTTAATCGTATTTTACGTTAACAAACATCCTGATTGTTTTTTTTTTCTGTAATAATTTTTTAACCCTAGGTCATTCTGTTCAAAGTTTTATAAGGTTTACTACATACAAAGAAACAGACAGGCAGATGAATCTGCCGTTATCCAGATGGACTGATATATTTTTTGAGGTTTTAACTCATTCCTACACAAAATAAATTAAAAAATTTGTCGTTGCGATTTATGATACAGCAAACTAGGATGATCATTATACATATCAACGTGTTACTTTTTTAACCTCTTATCACAACAAAAATCGATTTTCGATTCTTCACATTAATTTCTGTACATTTATTCTAATACAACGTAACTTGTCAACTAATTGGAATAATTAATTGGGGTTTGTATAAGTTATCACACACTTAACATTAACTTTTACTGGAAGATATAAGAAATTTTAGCAAGAAGACAAATACTAACGAAACTTTGTAAGTTTATTTTTTTTCCCATAACTTACTTCCACTTGTCCTAACGTTGTGAGATCTGTTAATCTTTAATTCTTATGAAAATTTAATTTCCAAAGCAAGTTATTTATTAACTTCTAAGAAAAGTTATGGCGGCTGCCGGGCCAGGGCCCAGGAAAATCTCCTTGACCCCCTCCTGTTCATGCTTAAATCGATTGTATAGACATTCCCTGGAAGATAGATGGAACAAAAGCCTAACGTTATAAGTAGGCCGTGGAAGTACATGACATGTTACATTGTAACTTAGCGGGATCTGAAATTTGTTTAGTTGGCAGTCTTCATGTACTAAATTAATTAGTGCAAAAAAAACACAATCGATTTGTTAAATATACGAGGTTAAGAAAGTAAGTATATTGCCTAAGGTATGCATGTCGTAGTTATTACTCGTAATCAGTACCCGGCGTATTTCCAGTTATAGTCCAGTCTTCAAGGCTTTACCTGGAAATAATTCTGGGAGTTTAGATTTTTGGTTTATTGGGTAAGGTTTAAGGCCGCAAATAAATAACCAAATCTCCAACATTTTGCGTGTCATATATTTTTTGTACGACTTATAGCTAATTCACGGCACCGCCTTAAACGTTACACTGTAGGGTTTTACATTTTTCTTTATGACTCGGTTTGAAAGGTTTTTTATGCTTAATACAATGGTGATTCAATCGAAAATCGGTTTACTCGAAATAATGGGGCACAAATGTGTGAATTATTTTAAAAAAAATATTTTACGTAAATTACAAAGAAAGTGACTTTTTAGATTTTTTTAATTTTCACCCAAAATGTTCTCAGGGTCATGCCTAACCGACGATAAAGAACAATTTTTGTTTTTCGAAAAAAAAAATTAAAAATCTGAAAACGTATAGTGTAACGTTTAAGAGATATTTTAAAAATCCGTTTTTTTGTGAAAAACACCTTAAAAAAATAACAGTTCCAAATCGAGTTCAATGTCGCAAAGTTGTTTTTTTTTATTTGGGGTCTTAAACCCTACCCAATAAACCGAAAATCAAAACTCCCTGAATTATTCCCAGATAAAGCCTGTTTTATTGACCTGAAGACTGGACTACAACTGGAAATACGCCGGCTACTGCTCATAATCACCTAAATGGCGGTGCCCCGTTACTGATATGACAGTAATGATTCTTATCCGTGCTATAATGGATAATTTTCTTAAAAAATGCAAAATAAATTAATGTACAGTAGTGTCGTTATTAGCATTACAACGGAAATATTAATTAATTTAAGTATTTGATAAATATATAACATTAACGTTTTATTAATAATATAGGCTGTTAATGGTCCGAATCGGCACTGCCGATACAAGGCGCGGATGGACGTCTTAAGGGTATGTACGCAACATAGGCGCCGACTTTTCAAAATCCCAGGGGGAGCCCAAATTATTTTGAAATACAAAATCATATAAAAGATATGTGGGTTTTTGTATATGACAGGGTTAGATCCACGAAATCAGTCTAGGGGGGGGTAAGATATTCACCGCAAATGTTTACAGCCTCTATACAAAGAAAAATAAATTTAAAAATCTGGATGCCAACCAGATATGACTGTCAACCATGACAATAAGTTTTAATTTTAAATCATTAAATATATAAAAAATCCTGGCGCCACAGGCAATTTTTTTTGCAAATAGGTACATTAAAAAGTTACAATCTTAAATTAAAACAAATGTGGGGAATTGTACAAATTTGATGGTATATTTTAGGTTTAAAACAGTTAAAATTTTAGAAAAATGCAATAACTCCATAGCGCAGCAGGCATTTTTTTTTATATGAGATTCAAGTATCCAGTTTTATAATTTGGAACTTTACAAAAATATAAAAAAAATTATTGCCACAGGCGAAAATTTTTATAAAATCGAAGATTTATTATGAGTATAGACAATTTTCCAGGGAGGCGGGCCCCCCCTGTTACGACCCCAGGGGGGCCATGGCCCCTCGCCTCCCCCTGGAGTCGGCGCCTATGGTACCTAAAACTGACGTCTACTTCCCTCATTCAACTCGGTCTTTAGCGCTGTTGCCAAATTGTGCAATTTAATATATCTTTGGTTGTTTTGGTGTTTTTTTTCTTCAGTTTTTGGTTGTTTTGGTGTTTTGTTGCAAAAAAAAAAACACCAAAACAACCAAAAACCAAAGATATATATCAAATTGCACAATTTGAAAACAGCGGGAAAGACCGAGTTGAATTTTGGACGTAGTCGCTAGTGTTTGTAAACAGCTCAGAAATCAAGAAAAACTGGAAAATCATGGTCCGGAGTAGTGGGGTCCGTTATGTTTTTGCTGACTCTTCCTGCAGCTGGACGGAATAGAGCCTCTTATTAGAACCCAGTGTTTTAACTCATAGGTTTCCAGATATAGAAACCTAATTTTTAATTATCTCTTAGGAGGGCCGTAGTTTCTGCTTTGTGACCAGGCAATCATTTACAGGAAATTTTCCATGTTTTTTTTTTAATGTACACTGTAGTAGTTATTGTCCTCAAAACCCTTATTTTTCTGAATAATTCTGCAATAAAGAATAGAGGTCCTGTATACAATACACAAGAGATAATAAACTGTTATCTCTTACAGGAATAAATTGAAATACTGAGCCAGTGGGGAATTAGTAGATAGTTATAATTAATATAATAGCTAGTAAGTAAAAGTCCAAACCAAAAACCAAAGATATATATCAAATTGCACAATTTGAAAACAGCGGGAAAGACCGAGTTGAATTTGGGACGTAGTCGCTAGTGTCTGTAAACAGCTGAGAAATCAAGAAAAACTGGAAAATCATGGTCCGGAGCAGTGGGGTCCGTTATGTTTTTGCTGACTCTTCCTGCAGCTGGACGGAATAGAGCCTCTTATTACAACTCAGTGTTTTAACTCATAGATATAGAAACCTAATTTTTAATTATCTCTTAGGAGGGCCGTAGTTTCTGCTTTATGACCAGGCAATCATTTACGATGATTAGAAAATAGATTGATGGAATAACAAATTAATATTTTTATAATTTTATTTAAAATTAAAAATTTCTGTCCTTATTAATTCTACGTCTAACCACACGTTATGTGCTTAAGACACACAAGTCTTCAACTTGCTATTAAGGACTGACCCATGGATTTATTATATAATATATGAAATATTTATCAAATATTACTTATTATTTATTTATTAGTTTTTCAAAATTAAATTAGTTATGACCTAAAAAAGTATTTTCTGTAAACTAAGAAGAAGGAATAGGTGAAGAAATGGAGATATGATCTGAAATCCTATTGAAAAATTTACAGTGATTGTAATCTACTTCCGCGATATGTTCCTGTTTGTATATTTATTTGTTGTCAAAATTAATGGAGAGCCCCTAGCACAAGCATAATGCTTATTTAGGGCTCTCCATGCCTCTGTGTAACTGCTCTGAAATAAAAAAATAAAATACCTACTTTTACTAAAAAAAATAATAATATTAAATGTTAAATGAGATTATTAGTAAAATGTAAACAATTCACTTGCTAGAAATAAAAAAACCATAATTTTTTGCATATGCTAAGGAAACGTTCAAGTGTTACGTAACGCAAATTTACCAAATACATACACTTCATACCTCGGGTTCCGTGTTATTAAAGGCTGTAGAGATTTTATATTTTGGTTTCGACTTTAGACCCCGCCTAACATGCCCCCTATTTGGGGGGTAGCCAAAACATGAAATCTCTACAGCCTTTAATAATGCGAGAAACGGGGTATGAAGCGTATGTGGTACAATTTGCGTTACGTAATACTTGAACGTTCCCTAAGCCATAAATAAATATACAAATTGGAAACTGCATGCATTTTAAAATACTCCTTACAAAAATCTGTAAATCTGTATGAATATTTAGACGGTGGACCCTAATTGGTTAGAGCGCCATAAAATAAGAACACATAGAATAGTTATTTTCTTAACTAGTGTATTAAGTAGCATTTTATCCAAGCAAAGAATATCAGCCCACGAGGCCGTCAGGCCGATTGGGTTGATATTCTTAAATTCAACACCTTTTATTTTTAAATAAAAATCTATAATTTTGCGAAAAATTATGTCAAAAATATTAAGATTAAGTTTTCTTAATAATAAAATAATAGGTAGCCATGGCCTAAGTATGCCTATTAAAAATAAACAATTGCTAGTTTTACATTTCTTACAAACGTCAAAATGGACGCGGTGATGACAGAATTTTTAATAAAAACAGTATTTTATTTAAAAACTAAAGAATAATTTGGGGTTTTCTTTAATTTTTATGGTTTAGTTAACGTGCTTCTATTTATAGAATAGTTATAATACTTAATAGGGTATGTAACTAATTTTGGGTGAGATCAAAAGCTGTACGTAAAAGAGTGGGTGAAAAATTTTTTAGTCACTAGTGGAAAAAAACTCACTTTTGACATTTAAAATAGTGCTAAAAACAAGTATTTCTGTGAAGGTGTTGGATAATTTCTATTTAACCATGTCTCTGATATTAGTGTAGATTTTGTAAAAATCTAGTTAGATTGTAATGACAAAATACATAAAGATTGTTTATGTAAGTACCCATTAGGTACTACCTAACAATTTAATTTGTGTACCACACCTCAATCCCACATCCCACAGCATTTTAAAACACAAACGAATGTTACTTGAAAAAGTTTTATTGTTGTAGGCATTATAACTGCCCAAAAAAAAATCGTACAAGCCCATTTGAATTCGGACGGAACATGATAATGCGCTACATCCGGTGTGTGCACCCTAAATAATTACAATTGACTATTTTGCCATTTCAAATGAGACAGAAACGACGATTCCTTGTCTCGTCAGCAAAACAATACTTTATATTAACCTCTTCAATACCAAGTATGCCATATGTGGCGAAAAGGATTAAAAAAAAAACTATGTACAGTAGAGTTAAAAAAATTATATTATCAGATTTAGTTTCATCCACCCCAAAAACCCCTTATACCGGGTGTCCCAACTCTATTTACCCAGCGATTTTCTTGTAAACTAAAAGAGATACTCAAGTTCTGAGAAAACCATTTTAAATAAGACAGCTTACACTATCTTTTAGCATATGTTTGATACTTTCAGCTCTTGAAATATGGGCAGGGGGTATAGAGGGATATTTTTTTTTTAACGGAAAGGAGGGTCGTGTGATACATTTTTTTAAAGCTTATAAAATTCTCCATTTAACTATATATTTTTTTAATTTTTTAAACATTTAAAAAGTTTAAAATAGGGTTGAAAATGGGTATTTTTGTCAAAATTTCTCTAAAAAATCAAACAATTTTTTAAAAATTACTAATTTCATGATGAAAAAAATTAACCAATTAATTGACATAAATAAAAATTTACAAAAAAAAATTAAACATCGCATTTTTTAGCACAAAAAATTAAAAAATCAAAACCTTAAAATAAAAAAAAAATAGATAATGGAGAATTTTATTTGCTTTAAAATGATGACACACGACCCCCCTTTTCTTTAAAAAATTTCACCCCCAAGCCCCCTGCTCACATTTTAAGAGCTGAAAGTATAAAATATATGCTAAAAGATAGTTTAAGTTGTCTAATTTAAGACGGTTTTCGGATAACTCGGGGGGTGGAGTTTGGACTTTTATTTTATTATCAGAAGCGACCTTAAAAACCCCTAAATGCCAATTTTTATGAAAATATTTAAAAAAAAACTATTTTCCCTTCCTTAGGAATGGAATTTATTTAATATCCGATTCAGATTTAGCGACCTCAAAAATCCTATATACCAAGGAAATATTGAAAACATTTTAAAATTATTTTAGTACCTTAAAATCTACAAAATTTCTACGCCACTGTTATTTTTTAAAATATATTTATAAGAAAAATATGTGTTTGATAAAGTTCCAATATATGACGAAAAAAAAACTAAGTTATAAATACTTTTTTTTTGGCCAGACCTGGGACTGAAGTGGTTAACTTAAAAAAAATCCATTTTTTTTTTCACTGAAGAAATAAAAATAAAAATACTTCTATCAAGTTGGCAGGCCCTGACATAGGGGGCCATAAGTGGGGCATGGCCCACCTCAGTCTATAATTTACTCCAAATTTGTATTCCTTGTAGATATTTGGATAAAAGTTTGTATGCCTGTTAGCTATTGGAATGAACCTTGTAAGATTCAATATTTTACAATAAATGTTTTGTGATGTAGAATCATTCACTTTAATATGTGCCATAAGACTGCAAACACCGTGTATATAATTGAAGTGCATGAAGGGTTTTAAAAAAGATGCCCCCTCGATTATGCAAAATGACCGAATTTACAAGTTGGCAGAGCAAACAAGACAATTACGTAATATGTACAATTAAGTAATATGTACACTGTACATTGTACATTGTATATTGTACAGTATACCTAGTCAATTTTTACAAAAAATAAAATTGAATAGTATATTCTATAACTAGTATGGAATAGAAAATATTCTGCGCTAGCGGAAAGTTTGTTATACTAGCCGGTAGGCGAGTATGACGGTCGAGGGAGCGCGGAATGACTATTCCATACGTGTTGTAGACTGTACTTTTTCTTCGACTGCAAATATGAAACACTATGGCTTTAAACTGGGGACAAGGTTAAAAACAACGTTTTTTTGTTACTCGACATTATAAATGCAACAAAACAAATATTTTTAAATAAAGCAATTAATGTTGTTTAATAATTTTATCAAATCAGTACTTAAAAAAGATTTTTATTTCATTTTAGCACATATTTACAAATTATAATGCAAAAATTGAAGGTTATGTCAGATTGTTGTGACAGATATCAGGTTGAAATATTTAACAATAGATGGAGAAGTTTTAATTTTTTGAACTAAATTGATAAAAAACTGGTCAAATATTAAGAAAAACTAATAAACTTTATGTAATTTTAACGCAAAACTTTAATTGCATTAAATTATTCAATATTTCATGGTAAAAAATATAAATTTTTGCTTATTTTGATACAGTTTTCTTTACTTTTATAAACAAGAGATGGCACTACATATGCTCATTCTAACACTTGATACGGAATATTTATACCGCATCTAGAGCTAGAATAAATTTATTCTGTGTTTGAAAAGTGTGTGTATTTGCTTACATTCTAAAGCAGTCGTAAAAAAAATTATTCTAAAAAAAATACAATTAAATAGATCTTCATGGCTTATTGGATAGGTATCATTAGAATTGTAACAATTATGTTCGTGAATGGTGACCTAAAACAGTTTAAAATTGTTGCAACCACTATTAGTGTACAGATGTGGAAGCAGTACAAATAAACAAGCTGTGAAGATATATCATGCTTCGCATTCTATTTGTTTGTTTTCAAATTGATTTTTTTTAAATTTGTTATGATTGTTTTACAAATGTGTACTTTCATTCTCATAAAAAAAAACAGAGAGAAACCTAAATGGCATATAGTAAAATACAGTAGAAGCAACCGTTTAAAAAAAAAAAATGCAATTAAGAGAAAATAACATTTTGTGTCACCAAAAATGTTACTTTTTAATAGGCTATTAGTCCTTAATTATTAAATTTAGGTGTTTTGGTGAATAATACTTTCTTGCTTAGTTATAAATGAAGAAGAAGAAGAAGACCTGCAGCATTTTTTTGTGTTTTTTTTTGTTTCCCATTCTATATGTCCATCTTCAAAAGGCCCTAGCTCCCTTCCGGAAATAACGGTTCTTTCTACAAAAGGTTTAATTTTTAATTAGAGAAAAATGCAGTATTTTTGTGAAAAGCGGGTATATTTTTATGTTAAACCAAAGTGCAGACTCTGAGGTTAGTAATGGAACACAACATCGTCCATATCCACCTAGGATTTTCTTACAGATGGTCATTTTTTTAATGACATTTTTCATCACGTTTTTGCATAATTTTTGGTTTGGACCGAAATTGATGCTATGGATGTGGACGAAATTTATTTCCAAAAGGACGGTGCAACATGCAACGAAGCTGGTGAAACTATGGCACTATTGCATGAAAAATTTCCTGGACTTTGATTTCTCGAAATGGAGACTTCAGTTGAGCGCCTAGATTGTGTGATTAATACCATTAGACTTTTTTCTTTGAAGCTACGTTAAAGGTAAGGTCCACGCCAATGCTCCAGCAATGATTCAAGTGCTCAAAGACAACATCAGAGCTGTTATACTCAAAATAAAGCCGCAACTATGCGAGAAACGTGACAAAAAATTTTATCAAAAGAATGACCGTCTGTAAGAAAAGCCGAGGCGGGCGTTTGGACGATATTGTGTTCCATTACTAACCTCAGACTCTGTACTTTGGATTAAAATCAAAATATACCCTATTTTCACAAAAATATTGCATTTTTCTCTTAATTTAAAATAAAACGTCTTGTTGAAAGACTCTTGTTCCTTTGTTGGTTTTTCATTTTTTGTGATGTAGAATCATCCCCTTTATTCAATGCCAAAAGAATGCAAACACATTGTATAACGCACTTTGGTACAATTTTGTACAAAATTATTCTTTTTTTCAGGTTGGACCCTGAAAAAAGAATAAAAATAAAACTCCTTTGCACTAAAGCTGCGAGGAGTAGAATAATGTGCATGTGTAATCTTACCCAAATACGGCGTAAATAATTAACCGTAATGGCCAATTTAAACAGAATATTTATCCTCTATTTTAAATACTTGTACTTTTTAATAATAATACTAAAGTACCCATACAAACGCCTACATGATAGCATATAAAAATTGTTGCTTCTTATTGTCATATGGGTATATGTATTTGAGTCAAATAATTTGTCAGTAGTTATTTTGTTTATACAAGGCCCGCAGGATTTATGATAGGGGAGGGGCAAGAGTATTAGTCTTTACAATATTATTAATAAAAAGTTTTTGCCAAATCGTATCCAGATTTTTTGTCGGGGGGAGAAGGTAATATGAGACAGATTGAGTACTATAACCATTTTTTGAAGTGTTCTATACGTATTATTTAGCGCCACCAGCGAAAAGTTTTAGGAATTCTAAGGTTTCCCATTTATCAAATAATTATAATTAAAAATTATTTTGTAAAATATATTAATTTATGTTGTGATATTATATTACTGGTTTAGCGGTGCAGATGAAAATTTTTAAAATTTTCTAAATGCCTCACAACTTGGCAATTTCAAAATTTTTGACTTTCTTTAAATATGTCACATCGTGTCCTCCATTTTCCATTTTTAACATTTAGTAGACAGAATGTTGTGCGTTTTTTAAGAATAACCATCACAAGATATATTTTTTCAACTTAAGTGCACTCACTATAAACGAGTTACTTTGTATTTACAATGTGTCTCTTGCTTAGTTTACAAAAAAGTCTAGTATGTGGGTTTTAAGTACAAAAACAGTTTAAAAATAATTTATTAAATAATAACACATTAATGTTAATTAATAAAGTTGTCTCAGATCATTAAACCAAATGTATTGTCATTTTTCTTAATGAACTGAATTCATAAAATATTAAACACTTAATCGGTTATAACTTATAAGTTATCACTTGAAACACACCTCCACAAAAATAATAACATCGATAACAGGGTATACGCTTCCTATAGATTTTTGATCTAATTAATACGTAAATAATTTGCATTAATGCAAATTTTCCCCCCTTTCCTTGGATCCTCGACTGGTTTTGAGTCTATAATTATTATTATTATTACATGTTTACATTACATTATATTACATTACATGTTTGTTTAACCTCGTACTATTCTACTTAATTAAGCATCCCCTAAGTCCAGGACTTGTGAGGGCTAGTAGTAAAGGGAACCACCGGCTTATACTGACTTTCAAACCAGTTTCTAGGGAGTGTCCGTTTCACTTATCGCCTTCGCCAAATTTCAATTATTAATTAACTGAAAAAGGCAAATCGGCGCCAGTGAGAATCGAACTCACGCTAGTAGGCTTGCTATACATACGCGCTAGCCACTACGCTATGCCTCCCACATTATTATTATTATTATTATTATTATTATTATTATTATTATTATTATTATTATTATTATTATTATTGTTATTATTATTATTTTGAAATAAAACCCGACAGGTCCACCTCGTCCTCCGATGACCGAGGCGACGTGCGGGGAAATTGCGGCAACTGCTCTCCACGTCCGTGGAGTGAGAATCGAACTCACGCTAGTAGGCTTGCTATACATACGCGCTAGCCACTACGCTATGCCTCCCACATTATTATTATTATTATTATTATTATTATTATTATTATTATTATTATTATTATTATTATTATTATTATTATTATTATTATTATTATTATTATTTCCATTTAGTATTTTACTTCTCAGCTAATAGCTGGAATACACCTTGTACCGTAATTAATACGTTCACTGCCGACGGCTAGTTTTGACAGCGGAGCAATGGGTATGGGCAAGGGAAAAATAGAAAGAATTGATTAATGTTGTTAGGGGCGCCAGTTACTTTAGCTTTTACTCCTTTAGGTAAGTAACAACCTAGTGTAAATACTTAAGCTTTTCAGTTTGAGAAAATATAACCCTTAAATAAAATAAGATAATTCATTTGAGAAATTTATTATAAATAAACTTAATGAAAGCACATCAAGTAATGTATTAATATATATAAAAAATATGTGTAATTATATTAAGATATAATTAAAGAAATCTTAATAAAAATTACTAAATTCAGAAATCATTCGACTTAAATGTATAAAGAAAACATGAAGTTCAGCAAGCACCAAGAAATGTATGTAAACAGCAATCATTTCTTGCAGTGTATAGAAGTCATGCTTAAATTAGAAATCATTTAATCAAAAGTATGATATTTAATAATTAATAAATGAGATATTTAAAAAAAATAAGTACCTAAAAATGAACAAAAGCCAGAAGGGCATATAGTATTAAACAATACTATATCAGATCTGATAAAGTTTACAGTTATAAGAATATTGAAATAAAAGAACTTTAAATATGAAATATTGCTTTCAAAAGTTTTTAGAAAGAGTACTTAGCTGGTTTCTGCAAAATCCATGAGGTATGAATCGTACCTCGTCTCCATCTGTACAAGTCTCCCCTATGCTGATGAATTCATTTCTCAAATGAAAGAAAAAAAATATAGGCTGTCCCATCTACTTTGGAAAAATCATCTTCCAGGATAAAATGTATTATCGAAATTGTTGTCCGGGATAAAATATACTTTTGAAAATTATGTCCAATATAAAATTGTCTGCTAGACGGTCATATAGAATTTATCTATGCCGAAAAATACAGAACCATGTTCCAACAGAACATCACTCCATGCGGAGAACTTGTATATCAAATATACCAAAATAAACTTCAACTTAAGTTAATGTAATTCCATATTAATGGTATAGAAATGGTGATTAATGGTGCTTAATGGTGCTTAATGGTAATTAATTAATGGTGATGTCATACTAAGTCTTCGATGTCCATCGAAACGTTATAAATGCGTAATTGTAGAAAATAACAGTTACAATATCTTCCGCATTGTTTAAATATTCATTTTCACTAACTTTAAATAAAAATACATGAAGGATTACTTCGATGATTACAGAAAATAAACACTCGTCAGTATAACATCACCATTTTGTATCAAGGTTGCTTCAAGAAGCACGAAAATCGACCTTCTTGACCGGTATGAACCCTTCAGGTAAATAAAATCCTATTTCTGAACTATTAGCGACATCTATGTAAGTCATTATCAACTACAGTTTTACCGTATAGGATTCCTAATAAAGGTAACGGAAACTACATCAAAAATAATAACAAAAGAATATTTCCTAATAAATCCGTATTAGTGATATCTAACCTCAAAATATTACTCTAAGAAACAAATATAAACAATACTTATTGTTTATCAGCAAAACTAATAAAAATACGAACAGAATACTAAGTGCCCTGTGAACTAAGTATAAACAAAATACTGAATCTAAGTGAGCAGTTCCAGCAAACTATTTTCAACAAATTCTAGATTATCCCGAAGGAATAAGCATAGGAAACTTTCCAGGAGAGACAAGCTACAGATGAAAGCCAGTGAAATCCAACCCTCAATAGACTTTGAAACATATAAAAACCAGGTAAGTCCATAGACAAATGTATTATAGAGAAATAAGTCATATGATTCTTTATTATTAAAAATCATATTCTAATTATGTTTTCTTTATGTTATTTTCAGGTAGAACTATGGAATAGAGACTTATATGGTTAGAATTCAGTTCCTGCTACAAAATAGTCCCAGATACAAAATAGTTCTGTACGTACGTAACTATTTATATACAAAATAAACATAAATTATAACGTAAGTAAACGAATAGTTTAATTAACCCTTGCTATATTACAAAGTGACGATTTATATCGTTACAACCTATTCCTTATAGTTCTCAAGGGAATCAGGTTATTAGGAGTGGGAAGGGATTTCACCCTATCCCACCCATTTATTTAGGTAATTGTATTGTTTAAGAACTTTCTAACAATGTGGCATGTTTGTAAGATTGCTATTCTTTGCAAGTTACAAACAATATGTTCTTCAATATCCAATTTTCCTAGATGTTTAACTAAATTTTTTGACACAACTCCAATAGCAGATATAATAACTGGTACTATTAAGGTTTCCCGAACTTTCCATATATGCTGTAATTCAAGCGCCAGATTAATATATTTGTTAATTTTCTCTGTTTCTGTTTTAATTAGGTTTTGTGACAGTGGGCATCCTACGTCAATAATAAATGCTTTTCCATTGGATTTCTCAATCACCACAATGTCTGGCCGATTATGATCAACTGTATGGTCAGTTATGATAGGTATGTCCCAATATATGAGGGTTTCGTTAGACTCGAGTACTGCAGCAGGTTGATACTTATAATATGGCGCTGGATTCTCAATAAGTCTATATTTTTTTGCCAGAATTATATGTATCAATTTTGCTATCTGATTGTGCCTACTTAGATATTCATTGCTGGCTAATGTTGAGCATCCAGCTACAATATGGTCTATTGTCTCCCCTCGTCTATGACATTTTCTACACACATCTACTATGTTTTCTTTCAGAATGTGCTTTTCGTAATTTCGAGTTCTTATTACCCCATCCTGTATGGCAATCATAAAACCTTCGGTTTCAGTATGGAGGTGTCCCTGTTTTAACCACTGAAGTGACAACTCTTTATTTATTTCATCCATCTCTAATATTTTGGGATATTTACCATGTAAACTTTTTTCTTTCCATGATATACGTAGGTCTTGCTCGTTACTACCAATATTATTTTCCATACTTCCCAAATTAAGTTGGCTATAGTTATTATCAGCTTGGCAAATTGCTTTGATAGTAGCATCGTTACTATTTAGAAAGTAATCTCTTAAGGACTGTTCTTGTTTCCTACATTGACTACTTATATCAATAAGTCCTCTGCCACCTTCAATTCTGGAAAGATATACTCGTTCCACTGCAGATTTTGGATGGTGAAAACGGAACTTAGTTAACAGCCGTCTAGTCATCCTATTAAGTTCATCCAAGTCAGCTTTCGAATATTTTAGTATACCAAATGAATACGTTAGTGCCGGCATTGCCCACATATTAATTGCAGTGATAAGATTTCTAGCATTCAGTTTTGTATTCATAAGTTTTGTCAATCTACTGCTATATTTTGCTTTAAACTGTGCTTTTAAGGTGGTGTGGTTGATTGTTCTATTCTGAGCTATACCAAGATACTTGTAAGTGTCCTCTGGTAGTAATGGAGTAATATCTTCTATGTTATTTGATTGGCAGTATTTGCCTCTTTGCAAAGTTATGTATGCACACTTTTCGAGTCCAAATGACATTTGTATATCTGAACTAAATCGTTTTGTAGCATTTATTAATATTTGTAGGTGATTTGTGGTTTCTGCATATAACTTTATATCGTCCATAAACATTAAATGGCTTAATCGATGCTGCTCATTAATCTTCCATCGATAACCAAGGTTTGTGTTTTTTAATATTGACGATAAGGGATTTAGTGCGATTATAAACCATAATGGACTAAATGCATCTCCCTGATATATTCCTTGATTTATTTTTATTTTAACTAGTTTTTTACCATTAAGAAGAAGTGTCACCATCCAGCATTTCATAAACTTACTTAAAAGTGCTCGAACTTTGGGGTGAACCTTATAAATTTCTAAAATATATTTTGAAATAAAACCCGACAGGTCCACCTCGTCCTCCGATGACCGAGGCGACGTGCGGGGAAATTGCGGCAACTGGAGTAAGCCTCTACCGTGACCGGTTATCGTGTGCTCTGAGTAAATTGAGAGACCCAAGGATTACTGCACTCAGAAAAATATCATCTTGTAAAATTAACAAGAAATTATTTTAATTTAAAAAAATTGCCTTTTAAAATATTAAAAATAAAAACTTTACATTTTAGTTATGAATAATATTAATTTAAAAAAATAATTTTTACACCAAAACGTTTTTCACTTTAAAGTAAAAGTATTGTCCCTTACTTTCTTATTTTATTGTTTTCTTAATAAAATTATAATATTTCTCTTTATATTGTTGAAAAATATCAATATTTTAAATGAATTCTTTTTAAAATAACCAGTTTTTGTATTCAAATCATTTCTAGTTTACAAATGATTTAAAAGGAAACATTTTTCAAATTACAATGAATATTTTTATTTTTACAATGGCTTATAAAATTAAAAAATATCTCTTTGAATTAACAGAAAACACTGTCGGAGCAAAAACATATTGGTTTTCTTTTAAATCATATGACTTTTGTTTGATTTTACAACGATTTTTCTCTGAGTGTGCTTTCTGCATGCGACCAGCCAGAATTTCGGCTGAGTCGCGACATGCCGGTATGGTTTTAAGGTCAGAGAGAAAGCTGTCATTTATACCACCAAGTGATCCAATAATAAGCACCACCAGTTTTATAGAGTGGTCTGGATACAGTCTGCGGAGTTGAAACAGAAGATCCTGATATTTTGTCCGCTTGTCCTCCTCCTTCAAAACAATGTTTCTTTCGGCTGGGGCCGAGAACTCAATAACAAACATTGTTTTGGCATTGTGGTCGAGGAGGACGATGTCTGGCTTATTGGCTTGTATTTGCCTTAGGGTGGAAAATGAATAGTTCCAATATATGCGGCATCTATTATTCTCCACCACGGACTCAATATCAGCTGGAGCATAGGGCAACACTGGTGTTTCGTCTAACCCATACGAGTGCCTGAGAAAGTAATAAAGCACTCGTAAGGCCGCGTTATGTCTGCGAATATATGCTGAGACCGCATATGTGGAACATGCAGAAAGTAAATGCATGATGGTCTTTGGCATTTTTTGACAGGCCCTGCAGTTGGTATCAGGAACCTGCATTCCCATAACGCGACTCCGGTAGACTAATGTGTTAAAAACACCATCTTGGCAAGCAAGTATGAATCCCTCGGTCTCCGACTTTAACCCACCTGACCTAAGAAAGGAATATGTCAGTCTTTTGGATAAGCCAAGGTCTTCTATGGTCTTAAAGAAGATTCCATGCATTGGCTTATCCATGTGTGACTGCAGAAGCATCGAATACTCTGCAGTTTTGATGTGGGTTTTTAATTGAACGGGACCCAACTCAGTGACAGAGTTTGGGTTTTCCCGTTCAAAGTCGAATATGAGACCGAGTTCTTCAGCTGCTCTCGATGCTGCCCTGAAGATAAAGGCTCCAACTCCGGCTACCTCGTGGTCATAAACTAACCGTAGCAGGGGGTCTTCGCTCCTTATGATCTTACAGGCTGTATCCAAGGCCACTCTATTGTGAAGATACTCCAAACCTAAGAGTCCACGATCACCCCGATTTCGTGGGAAATATAGTCGTGGAACGGACGATCTCGGATGCAAGCTTCTAAAAAGATTCATAAGCTTCCGAGTAGAACGGTCAAGTTGGCGTAACTCATCTACTGTCCACTTGATGGTTCCAAATGAGTAGAGTAGAATTGGAACAGCAAGCATGTTTGTGGCAGACACTTTATTGGGTCCAGACAGTTCTGATGACCAGATCTGTCTGAGACAGTGTCTGTACTTGCTGCGGAGAGCGTCTTTAACAGATCTTACTTCCTGGGTATGACTTTGTTCCATACCCAGATAGGTGTACGTCTCTCCGGCATCTAGATGATGAAGGATGCTTCCGTCTACGAGTTGCGCATCTTCGCCGATTTCTACTGATCGTCCTCTCTTGAGATGTACCAGTGCAAATTTGTCCATGCCAAATTCCATGCCGATAGCGCGTGTATACTCCTGTACCACCCGTAGGAGCTGATTCAGATCTCTTTCTCCTGAGGCATAGAGTTTAACGTCATCTATATAAAAAAGATGTGAGACTTTATGCCTCCTATTTCCGGGTGGACCGCAACTGTAGCTGCGAGTATTTCTTAGAGCAACGGACAGAGGAAGTAGTGAGATGCAAAAAAGGAGAGCACTAAGGGAATTATTATTATTATTATTATTATTATTATTATTATTATTATTATTATTATTATTATTATTATTATTATTATTAACCGACAAACGTGCAGTATATATTTTTATAGACTGTCAATATACTTTGACGCACTGATCTGTGGCTACGGGAAATCTTTTTGGAATGTGTGTGCAAGTGGGAGGCCCGTTGCAGGCACGCACGCCTTATAACGCTTTTGACAGAAAGAAGAGAGCGAGAATGATTCGTCCCCCTTTCGTCGGAGACTTTGTTTCATGCGGAGAACTATACTTAATTTTATTTTTCTTAACCGGCTGAAAGTTCATATAATGGTTGTACACCCTAAATTGTAGCGATTTGCCTTTTGAGAACAAGTATACAGATAATGGTGACCACATCAATAGATGGCACCATGCTTTTATATCTATCTATCGTTTTACTTAAATATTATCTACATACAGGATGATTCCCGAAAAGGATGAAATGGTACTATTTACTGTTTTATGTCCATTTCTGTTGATTTTAACGATACATAATTTTTTTATAAATATATTTTTGGTTATTAACCGACAAACTTGCAGTATATATTTTTACTGTCCTAATTTATTTTTATTCCTAATTTATTTTTATAATATAATAATGACTTACATACTTTTACATCACAAACAATCAAGAAAAAGATATAGTTAATACAAGGGCGAAAAGTTAAATTTTTCGATTGAGTAGGTTTTTAAAAGCCGAGGGCCGATCGATGGGGCCGGCTAGAGGGTAGTAAACCTAGCAAATCAAAATTTAACTTTTTGCCAGTGTATTATACAATATTTTTTATTCGATTGTTATATATTATTAAAATATACTTAATTTTAAATTACAAAAAATATTTAATTTGTACTATCTTATTACTTATTTAGTTAAAACAATTAAATAGTTTCTTTTGTGAGCGCTTTTAAATTAGCTTCGTATTTCATTAATTTCTGTTAAAATGTATCTGTTATGAAAATATTAATACTTACTTCTGAAACCGTTCAATAAATATTATAAATATTGAAATTAATTTTACAATTGAAATGTGTTTGGCTATTATTTTAGTGTTATTTTAGTGGATAAATACAGATTAATCGGTTAACATATATTTTGAGGTTATGTTATAGAAGGAATTTTTATTTTGTATGAAATGATTATAATAACTGTGTCTGGTCAAAAAGAACATATAGTTCAAGACCAAAAGTAACCAAAAGGTCGTATTTCTTTATAAATATTAGAGTAAATGTAAATCATCGTTTTTTAAAAAGCTTGAAAATAACAAGTTTTAGTTAGCGGGCGAAAAAAGCTTTTTGGCCCTAGTGTCACAAAGTTCAACTTTTCGCCCATAAAACATGAACAAAAACTGTCGCATTTAAAATCAAAAGAATAAAAAATAATATTTTAACCGTAATTTCTTTTTTGTATAGTTGTGTAATAGATTATAATTGGTAAATTATAAAAAAAACTAGATGAAACGTTGCAAGCACCTGTCAAAACATCGGCACTATTGTACACTAGAGCCATCTAGTTTGCAAATTTCAAACTAGGTGTTTTGTTTGATTTTAAATTCTGTATCTTTAAAACATTATATTCCAGCAAAAAACTGTATATAAAATTTTTTATAGGGCTTAAAAAGAGCTTTTATTTAAAATATAATTTTTTGAAATCGGGTTATAAATATGTGAGATATGCTAAAAAAACCTTTTACTGCTTTAAACGCCAATATCTCGAAAACAATGCGTTTTAGGAAAACGTTGTTTATAATATTTTTTGACCAATTTAAAATTATCTTTTATATAAGTGCTAAATTAAGCAAATAAAATAATAATTGGCTTAATTATAAACAAAAAACGCTAAAAATAGGACTTTTACCCTATTTTTACCCCCTTACCCCCAATCGTTTACACTCAAAATCTAATCAGCTCTTCGGAATACGATAAGAAACATGTAGAAATGGAGTTAGAGAGTTTACACCCAGACAGCAGACAGACAGACAGACAGACAGACAGACAGACAGACGGACGGACGCATTTTTTTTTCTATTTCGACTCAGAATGGTCTAAAACGTCAAGAAATATGAAAAAAACATGGTCAAAGATTTTGAATTTTCGGCGAAGATTTCAATACATCGGCACTCTTAGTAGCACTAAGTGCCGATGTAAAAAATTATATCGGGGAATATTTAAACAGACGTAGGACAAAGTTATAAAAGTTATATTGCAGTAAATCAAGATAATGTACATATCAATTGGTTTTTTATTTATTTATAATCATTAGGAAATAATGTTAAGCGTAGGATAAAACTGATAGGAAGGTCATTATACATGGCGCCAAGAAACCATATAGGTTCACTATATTTACAATCTAATGGTTAATTTTTTTAGGGTTCCGTACCTTTAAAATGGAAAACAGAACTTTCTTGGTTGTCCGTCTGTCCATATGTCACAGCCGTTTATCTCAAAAACTATACAGTACGGTCCTAAAGTCAATCGATTTGAAATTTTTAGAAAAAATTAAATTCCATGAGTGAACAATCGCTATTATTTTTGAAAATAATGCTCCCAGAAACAAAGGTAAATCTTTTAAAAAATTGAAAAAGTCTGATTGACGTAATTTTTTCTAGAAAAAATACTCTTATTATAAGCATTAACCCTACCAATTTTGATAAAAATCTATTAAAGAATAAAAAAGTTATAGGCACCACTGGACGATAAAATAATATTTACTAAAGATAATAAGAAATTAAAGACGCCCACAATACTAACTTTTAAACTCATTTTTTGTCTTTAGATAGATTTGAGTTAGAATCCCGTAGTTGCATATTTGTCTGAAATTCACCCCCGGGCCCAAAAACTACTCTTAAAATGGGTACCATGGTATTCCTATGTATTTTTCGATGCTGAATCCAATTTGAGGTCAAAAAAATTCTACACCCCTAGAGTTCACCCTCGGCCCAAAAACTACCCCTGAGAAGGGTTGGAAAATTGAGTTTCGGATTCCAGATGCTCGACCATGGTATACCTATGTATTTTTCGACGCTGAATCCGAATTTAAGGAATAATAAAATAATTTGTATTTTAAACTTAAATGAAGGATCGCAAAAAGTATTTAAAATACTAAAAATATTGATTTTAAGAACACAGTGAAAAAACTCAAAATTATAAAGCCAACGTTTTGCCCCTTATTCAGGCCTATTCACATGTACCATTGAGATTGAAATTTGTGGCAATATTGACGAAAATTGCTAGGTCATTTACGTCAACTGTATTAAAACTGCATGGTATTGTAATGCTTGTCAATATTGAATAGATTTCAATGGTACATGTGAATAGGCCTGATTGTTGGGGCTTTTTCAGGGCAAATTTATTAAAACAATATAATAATTAAATATAAAAACTAGTGTAAATGGTAAAAATATTATTAAATTAAATTTACATTAAAATATTTTAAAAAAATTATGACAGAATGTCAACGTCAATCAACATTGACAAAATTAAAATTTGAAAACTGTCACCCTTTAAATAAATATGACAAATAAATTTTAATTTTGTCAATTTTGATTGACATTGACATTCATATATATTTTTTTTAATGTAAATTTAATTTATTAATATTTTTGCCATTTACACTAGTTTTTATATTTAATTATTATATTGTTTTAATAAATTTGCTCTGAAGAAGCCCCAACAATAAGGGGCGAATCGTTGGCTTTATAATTTTGAGTTTTTTGGTTTTTTCACTGTATTCTTAGAAGCAAGATTAAAATCAATATATAATACATAAAGAACAAGAAAAATAATTTTAATTCTAAAAATAATAAAAATAGTCCAAAGCAATTGAAACAAATTATTAAATTTTTAAAATTAGTTAAATATGTTTATATCAACTAATTTTATAGTTACAAACAGAGAAGTGGAGTTTTTTAAAAATTAGTGGATTCTAGAATACTTAATCTAGCAATAAGAGTCTAATAAGCGTAAAAGTATAGCATTTCAAACACCAATAATTATTGTTACAATTAATACAATTATAGCACTATACCCGGCTATCAACCATATAACCGGAAATTATTATGGGACATTGCGCTCTAATAGAGCAATCACATTTTTTAAAAAGTTAATTTCCTTAAAAATTGGCTGGACATGTCCGGACACCATAAAATTTATAATTTATCATGTCACACAGGCTCACAAAACAAAATAACGGCAATTACAGACTATATTTTTCTTACGTATTTTTGGGCGCTGAAAACGAATTTGACAATGAAAAAGAGGTTAAAATTTTTATTACAAAAAAGTGTTTGCTTATAGAATTTATTGTATCGAGTTTTAAATAAACTCAAATTAAAGATTATAAAGTAAATATTTATATTTAAAATACTAAAAATAATGAAAAATAATACTAATAATAATTTCTTGGAAGCAAATTATAATTTAATAATTACAGAATTTTTGAAAATTAGTTAAAATTAGTTAAATATGTTTGTATCGAGTATTGTTATACTTGAAACAAGTATCTAACACACGTATCACAAATAGGTACTTCATACAAGATTTTTTTTTCTGTGTGTAGGGCCCCTTAAGTGATTAATTCACTTGAGTCTACTGTTTTTTAGTTCTTAGTCATCATCAGTACTGGGCGAATTTCCAGTGCTCGCATAGGCGCCGCGTCGACTCGCATTGACGCCAGGTTTTAAATATTTACATTTTTATTTCTTTTTATCTTATTTTTTTTAATGTGATAATGATATATATATATATATATATATATATATATATATATATATATATATATATATATATATATATATATATACGTATGTATAGTTAATATGTATAGTCAATATTGTTGTGTGTCGTAAAATGTTTCGATTTAGTGACCTTTATAAATATTTCCCTCATAATTCGGCAAAATTATTCCGTAAGCCTATGTTTCTGTGTTTATTTTCAACGTTGATGAGTCATAACTGAGTTTACGCCTACTACTGGTCATCATGCTTGCTTTTTGTTTTTAAACTAACCCACAGTAAGATAAGAACTAAAAAATAAACTGAAAATGGTATGGCTCCACCGCACTTACTTTTTCGCAAAAATATACCGATAAGTTTTGGGATTTTGATTATTTTGTTGTTATTTTTATCAGTTTGCGATTATTTTTAGTGCTAATTCTAGCCAGAAGCCCGAAACTGTCAGTCTATCAATATCAATCTGTACGATGATTAGAAAATAGATTGATGGAATAATAAAAATTTTAAAGTTTTGACTTATTTATCGTTAAACGTGCTCCTTATAGCTTTAATTATAAATGCAATAGATAATAATATTTAAATAAGTTATAATTTGTATAGTAATTTGTATAATGTAATTTTTTGTTAATTTTGACTTGGTAGAGAAATACATTTAAATAACTTGGTAGAAGAAAGAAAAAACATATTTATAAGACAAAATTAAAAACATTTAAAATCATAAATAAATAGATAAACAACATAAGCATGCAATTCTAAAAAAAAATAATATTTTTACCCCATTGTTTTTGTTATTAGGTACTTATAGGCATGGCGTATTTTTTACGCCATCAAACTTTAAATGAACACGTGAATAATCACTGTGCAACAAACCTGCTTCTCCGCTCGGATTTAGGGCTTAAACTAAATACCCGAAAGGTACTGAAACTCTGAAAGCCGTAGTTGGAGTTGGGACAAATCGCAAATTACATACTATTCAGACGTAAAATCTACGCCATGTCTGTGGCAGAGGGTTAAGCTCGCTCGAGAGTAAACAGTAATCTAGTTGAAGTGAACCTAGCAAAATCACATCAGACCAATTTTCTACAAACTAAAAGTGTACGTAATTTTTATAAAAATTACACTAATTTGAGCCGATGAATATTTGTAAGTGTATCAAAAAAGTTTTATTATGTATATATATATATATATATATATATATATATAGATAAAAAATGTCTTATACACCCCCAAAACGTATAAAACCTATACGAAGTGACACCCATTTTTACGTTGTGACACCCGATTTCGGGTGCCATAAGGTTTTATGGCTTAAACGATAGACCTTGAGGCCTAGTATCGAATAAAAGTGCAAACCGCATTTTGATTTTTGGGTCACTTGATACTATATACATCTAGTCTTATACAACTTGGGTTCCAAAAATTGACCGATGGTGGCGCTAGTGTCGCATATACATATAATTTTTATTATAAAAATCGGCGAAGTGACCCTAGATAAAAACTCGCCTTGTGGCACCCGAAACTTGGCAACACTGTCAAATGACAATATAAAATTACCGGCTACTATAGATATTGTTAGAAGTATTTTAAAATAATAGAACTATGAAAATCAGGCATTAAGGATTTTAGGACAATAAAGAAACACTTTTTTGTATTGCAATTTTCGGTTTATTATATGTAAATACGTAAAAAGAAACAAATTATAAAAATGTTTTAAATTGTATCTAACCTTCTACTTTCATTAAAAATAAAAGTTTTGACTTGTACCCAAGTATTATTAATAAAATCATCCTCAAATTTTTTTAGGAACTCATCACATGCATTTTTTCTTAATACTTTTCCATTCTTTATAAAGTCTTGAAAATATTTTTTCATTATCTTTTTTTGATCATTATTCCATTTACCTCTTTTTCCTAAAAAAAAGTGCTTAACAATATAATTTTACCTTTTAATAAATAAAATTGGAATATTGCTCCAATACATAATTTTTAGGCCAGGTAGACTTTGAGTTAATGGTTAAATTAATTGTTCTTAGTAATATCCCAGTCCGCACATATATGGATGCAACATGGCAAAGAAAGATTTTTTAGGTAACATGTGCCATATTACATGAGACGTAACATACATATGTATGCTACATAACATGCAATATTGCATTGTTATGTATCATACATATGGCATGAGAACATACACGCTACATAAAATGTTATGTATTCACCATATTGTGGCGACATATGCCCAGTCCGCACATATATGGATGCAACATGGCAAAGAAAGATTTTTTAGGTAACATGTGCCATATTACATGAGACGTCACATACATATGTATGCTACATAACATGCAATATTGCATTGTTATGTATCATACATATCGCATGAGAACATACACGCTACATAAAATGTTATGTATTCACCATATTGTGGCGACATATGGTGACCATATGTGCAGGATGTAAAATGGTAACATTAAATATGGCGTCTATATTATTTTAATTTTTGTAGGTTAGAATCACTTATATTCTTAAGATTGTTGTTAATAATAAAAGTTTTACCCTTTTAAGGGTAAAAGTAGTAGAAACGCATGTATTTTTAGACTTACACTGATTTTAGATAGTTTGAGACAAAAAATTTAATTTTTTTTTTTTGAAATGATAATTATTTGCTATTTTTCTCTAAACATTAACTTTTTGTGTGGCGCATGATTTTTAAGCCTGGTAGAAAGTTCGCTTTTACAGTAAAAATGCATATTGCATAAGAATTTTAGCTGAAGGATGCTATATCTAATGGTTTTTATATACCTACTTTAATAATTAGGTTTATCAAAAAGACGTAAAAATTTTCAATATGTCTAAATCTACTCCATCACAACAAACGAGTAAGTATTATAAAATGTATTTGAAAGAAAGAGAAACAACTACAAGTAGCATTCGGAAACGCCTACTTTCATTGTTATGTTGCCGACATGTTGCTGACATGTTGCTTGTTATGTAACTGATACATAACTTGAGGCGGAATTGTTGCGTTCCAAGTACTTTACATTTACTATAAAAAATACATGGCTGCAACATCACATAGAACAGTGGTTATGTACCTGCCATGTACCTGCCATATATTTGTGCGGACTGGGTGGTGACCATATGTGCAGGATGTAAACTGGTAACATTAAATATGGCGTCTATATTAGTTTAATTTTTGTAGGTTAGAATCACTTATATTCTTAAGATTGTTGTTAATAATGAAAGTTTTACCCTTTTAAGGGTAAACGTAGTAGAAACGCATGTATTTTTAGACTTACACTGATTTTAGATAGTTTGAGACAAAAAATTTAATTTTTTTTTTTTTTTTTGAAATGATAATTATTTGCTATTTTTCTCTAAACATTAACTTTTTGTGTGGCGCATGATTTTTAAGCCTGGTAAAGTTCGCTTTTACAGTAAAAATGCATATTGCATAAGAATTTTAGCTGATGGATGCTATATCTAATGGTTTTTATATACCTACTTTAATAATTAGGTTTATCAAAAAGACGTAAAAATTTTCAATATGTCTAAATCTACTCTATCACAACAAACGAGTAAGTATTATAAAATTTATTTGAAAGAAAGAAACAACTACAAGTAGCATTCGGAAACGCCTACTTTCATTGTTATGTTGCCGACATGTTGCTGACATGTTGCTTGTTATGTAACTGATACATAACTTGAGGCGGAATTGTTGCGTTCCAAGTACTTTACATTTACTATAAAAAATACATGGCTGCAACATCACATAGAACAGTGGTTATGTACCTGCCATGTACCTGTCATATATTTGTGCGGACTGGGATTATGATTAACGGTATACTAGTAATAATTAGTATTAATAATAAACTGGTAAATTATAAATATTTTCTAAAAAAATACTATAGTAGTGATAATTATAATTCATAAAACTATCAAAGTAACTTTATGGCGATTACTGTTAGTAATATTTTACGCGGTGTGTGGTGATGGTTTATCCCCGACTTTAAACAAACTCACTTTTTTATTTTCTATTTATTTATGACCAAAAATTAAATCTTCTATCGGGCTATTTTTTTTATTTGACAAAATGTCTATTAAATTAAAAAAAACGGACTCTGATTGGCTTATACGCTTGTATGTCAGTAACGGCTTTTCAAATCAAAAATATTGTATCAAAATAGAGCTTATTAAATTATCTACAATTCTTATTGCTTAGATAATGTAAAAAAAGTAATAAAAGTTTAAAATTTGTAACCCTAAACATAGGGGTTTGGGACCATAACGGAACAAAATAAGAATTATAGAGAATTTAATAAGCTCTATTTTTGATAATTACAATATTTTTGATTCGGTAAGCCATTACTGAGATACAGGCGTATAAGCCAATCCGAGTCCGCTTTTTTTAATTTAATAGACATTTTGTCAAATTAAAAAAATAGCCCGATAGAAGATTTAATTTTTGCTCATAAATTATTAGTTTTATTAGTTTTATCATAAATAAATAGAATATAAAAAAAGTGAGTTTGTTTAAAGTCAAGATTAAACCATCGAGCCACACACCGTGTTTTTGCTTACCGATATTATTTTTCTTTAATCCGGAGGTGGAAGCTGTAACCTCTAGTTGAAAACCATCTTCTTCTAAATATGAACTACTTAAATATAATTTTCTTTAATTATAATTAATAATAAATGTACACAGAGCGGTCTAAAAGTCACCCATTCCCTTTTTTAAACCAGTGTAGACATCGACTTTAAATTTTAAAAAACCTAAATAAGATTATACTATCTTTTTGGATTAATTTCATATTTCTAACCTTTAAATGTGGGCAGGTTGTATAGGGGATTTTTAAATAGAAAGGGAGATCATTTGATACAATGTTTTAGAGCTCATAAAATTTAATTTAACCACATATTTTTTTACATTTTTTTGAGCGTTAAACCCTGGCTAATATAATTTTTTATCCAAATTTCTTTAAAACAGTCAAACATTTTTTAATATACACCAGGCACAATAATTAAAGGATATACAAAAAACTCCTAAATTTTTAGCTGATTTTTAAAAGGCTGTAGGGGGAGTTTGGGACCCTTCGTGCAGTTTTTACATTTCTCGTTGTAAAATCTTTCAAATATTTTTAATCCTATTTTTTCTTTTATTATTCAAGTATAAATAGTTACTAACTTATTATTAAAACATAATTTTGACTATGTTCAATTACCATAAAAAAATACCTGAAACAAAAACCACTTTGTATCCGACATAAACCAAATAAAATTTTAGGCGCTAAAGTAATTTTAAGAGCATTAAAACAGATTTTTTACTATACTACTTCTCGATGGTGGCTGAGGACGCCTGCCACTCACTGTCAGATCTGGCACGAAAAGTGCTATGTGCGGGCGCAAATGCGAGTAATAAAACCTTTTGGTTTTTACGTAAGATACGGTGTACGAATGTTCCCTGTACGAGTGGTCCCAAACTCCCCCTAATGGTGCGAAAAACGGTCGCATAGCAATAATAAATTTAAAGGTACAAGTCTCAAGTTTTAAGATTCCGTGTTCAAATATTTTTTTTGAGAAATCATTTTTTGTATCATTGTACCTACTTAGAATGAAGCGCAGAATCGAAATATGTAAAAAGTATAGGGTGTCCCATTTAAATATCCAAAGTTGATGTAAAAGTTTTATGGCAATAAAAGATGTTCCAAATTTGGAATCACTAACTTTTAAAATAACGAAAAAAAGGGGGATGTACCTTGGTCTTGTGACACCCGGTATATTTCATATAAAATTCTATAGTAAATTATATAATAAAAATTATAAGTGATAGCGTTAATTTTATTTTAAACGGTCCCTTCTATATATAAAATTTTTATACAGCTAGGTCTTTGCGATCAACACTTTTCACAATTTTCATCGACAGGACGATAAGTACTAAACTGATTAAAAATAAATACATATTATTTAATAAAAAAAACACATAAAAACCCAAACCTTTCCGTCGATAAATAAAAAAATATAGTTTTTTCCTAAAAAATGTTGTATTTCCATGATAATAATATACCAATTTTCAGGAAAACTACCCCCCGCTCCTCAGGGAGTGGAGTATTTTTGTTATCAGACTCACTTTCATGAATTCAGCAACCTCAAAAACCCTAAAATACAAATTTTCACGAAAACCACCCCCGCCCCTCAGGGGGTAGTTAGATTTTTTTTATTATCAGATTCACTTTCACCGACCTTAAAAACACCAATATACTAATTTTCACGAAAACTACCCCTGCCCCTCATCGGTATTAAAAACATTTCAAAATATTTACCCCCTTACCCCCGCAAGGGTGAAGTTAGAAAATATTTAATATCAGATTGAAATTCAGTAACGTTAAAAACCCCTATAGCAATTTTCAAATTTTTGTAAAAAAATGTTTTTCCCCATCCCGAAAGAGAACTTTTGGTAACATACATGTATGCCAAATTTCAAGTCTCTAGTTTAAAGGGTTCTTAAGTTACCGTGCTTATAAGATTTCCCGGACAGAACGACCGACCGAATTTTTTTTGTTGCTGGAAACTGATTTATATCGACATAAAACGTCATAAAACGTGAAAATACGCAAAAAAATGAAAAATTTTGCACCAATGCAGGAACAAAATTTCTAAAATGGGAAAGCAAAAATATAAAGCATATGTTTCATAATAGTTTTTATCCACGACTAATATTAAGAGGTCTATAAACCACGTGTCTGTAAAAATAAACCGGTTAAACATTGATAAAATAACTAAATAAATACCTAATTAGGTAAATTATTTAAATAAATAGGGCCGTGGATAAAGTATAGTATTCCACTCGTGTAGCAAAATTTACCCTCATTGAATAATAGCAATTATTACTCTCGTTTTCGTTTTACTAAAAAAGAATATTTTTTTTTGAACTTTTATTTTTTTTATATAATGTTTTTTTTTGTGTTTTTATTTTTTTCATTTTTGATTTTCCCCTATAGGGGAAAGTATTATTTTGTGAGAAGCAGTTTGTTATTGCCTTTTCCGCGAAAAAGTAATTGTCTAAATAGACTTCGAAGAAAAATTTAATTTATCGAACAAATCAAAATAGTTCTTAAATAGCCTTCGAAGACACAAATATACAATCATATAATGCTGCCAACAAAACAATATCTTTTCCTATGGACCTAGGTTCATCCAAACTAGTTTTTTTTTAGAAAAAATAAACAAAAAAATAAAAATACTATTAATTTACTATTATTACTACTTACTATATAGAATAGTATTCCACTTGTGTATAATAGCTATTAATCATTCGGATACGCCACTCGCCTGCCGGCTCGTGTCACCCTCATTAAGTAATATACTATTAGGTAAGCACTTGTCTATGAAAAAAATTGCCGTTCCGCTAATGCGCTCGGCATTTTTTGAGAAAGTTTGGATTAATAGACACAATAGGTATCCAAAAGGTTATGATCAAAAAGTGAAAAGTCCAAACTATTTATTTTAGTTTTTCGAAAAATAATTAATATTTTTTGGAACATTTTTGTACCATTAAGCTAAATAAAATGCCACAGGTTTCAAATTTTAAAGGCAGGTACCTACACAAAGAATGACATGTTTAAAACTGCAATTTTACAAAAGTAAGTTGTTATGACCTTTTTATCCTACATGCCTCACATGTGATCACATACAGGTGGGTATATTATAATGTATTACATTTTATTCGGCGTTTTTTGAGGTTAGGTATGCTAACTTAAACATTTTAGGTGTTACGTACCAGAATTTTTATAAAATAACAAAAAAAAATTAAAATAAACAAATAATTGCACTTACTTCTTGCCAAATTTAAAATTCTTTTACTTCTTTCACTCATTTTACAATCATTTGATGATTCTCTATGAAATACTTAGCTTAGGTAAGGAAAAAGCTTAAACGCGCGAAAATCACGAGGGAAACATGCGCCGCGAGTGCATCGGAGATCTGGTGACTATTTTAATTTCACTATTTTCTCTCGGATGTATGTTATACTTATTTTATTACATGTTTTAAAACGCTAATTGTTAATTTTTTTTTTGAAAAATTAAAGTTTTGATTTTTTTTTTAATTTATTTTTTATTTTTTCGTTTTTGATTTTAATGAACCTAGGCCTATAAAAGAAAGTATTATTTTGTTGGCAGCAGTTTTTTTATTGCTTTTTCAGCAAAAAAAAAGAACTTGTCTAAAAAGACTTTGAAGAAAAAAATTAATTTATCGAACAAATCAAAATAGTTGTAAAATAGCCTTCGAAGACACAAATTTGCAATCATATATATAATGCTTCAAAGCAAAAAATACTGCTGCAAACAAAACAATACCTTTCCCTATAGGTCAAGGTTCATCCTAACTATTTTTTTTTATTACCACCATAAAAAGCTCACAGTGTGAGTTGAGCCATGCTCCACGGGATTGGTCGGGATTGGTTGTTTGTTGTTTCTTAGTCATAAAAATTTTTCGGGTAAAATATTTTTACTTTCCCCAAGGAAAGTTTTAAGTTAGTAAAAAATTCTTATTGCTTTTTTTACGTTTCTGGACGTTTCATATGAATATTTTTTGGATATATATCCAAAAAATATTATTTCTGTCAAACAATAATTTCTGTCTTTCAGTCGGTCTGTTGCGACAGACCGACATGTCGGTCGGTCTATCGGTCTGTGTGTCAGGGAAATTTGTGACGATAACTCAAGAATACTTCGGGCTAAAGACTTCCAATTTGGACAACAGGTTGATTATCTAAAGTTCTAAGCTGGGATTATTTTTCGTAAAAATCGGGTTGGGGTAAAATGGGGTAAAAACTATTTTTTTCAAAAACTTTTTTTTCAAATTATTTTTCGTTTTAAGAAAAAAGAAACTTAATTTTTTTTTTGAAAAACCTTTTGTTTTTTAATTTATTTAGTTTTTTTTATTTTAATGAACCTGGGAAAAGTATTATTTTTCTGGCCGCAGTTTTTTCTATTGCTTTTCACACGAAAAAAAATTGTCTAAATAGGCTTAGAAGAAAAAAATGAATTTTTTGAAAAAATCAAAATAGTTTTAAAAAAGAAAAAAATACTGCTGCCAACAAAACCATACCTTTCCCTATAGACCTAGGTTCATCCAAACTAATTTTTTTTAGAATTAATAAATAAAAAAGAATAATGATTTACTATTAGTAATATATAAGGGTCGGATCGAGGTAGCCATTACCGGGGGCATGCAAAAATTAGAATTTTAAAAAACTCTTTCCAAGTAAATAGACACTTTAAACTATTGTTCACCAAGCGGAATGTCATGTCGAAGCTGTCCTGGTCCATGACTCATAGAGAAAGAATTTTTTTTTAAATGTTTTTCTTTTCAAAAAACGAATAATTAATAAAAAAACACAATATTAACTATTTTCAAAAAAAAAAAAATTACGACCTTCTCCATGAGTCGTGGACCATGACCAAATGACTCACTGAGTATTAACAGCATTGACATGACATTCCGCTTGGGAACAATAGTTTAAAGTGTCTATTTACTTGAAAAAAGAGTTTTTTAAAATTCTAATTTTTGCATGGCTACCTAGATCCGACCCTTAGTAATATAGTAATAGACTATTACAACTATATAAAGCTCATAGTGTAAGTTGCACTGTGCTCTTGGAATTAGATTTTTTTATTATTAGATTCAGCTATGACGACCTCGAAACCCCCTTTATACCAAAAAATATTAATAATAATTAAAATGTCCGTGATTGTCATTCTTA
Source organism: Brachypterus glaber (assembly GCA_958510825.1). NCBI lineage: Eukaryota > Metazoa > Arthropoda > Insecta > Coleoptera > Kateretidae > Brachypterus > Brachypterus glaber. The sequence continues at coordinate 12,380,761 of OY294045.1, forward strand.
ACCTAACAATGTTTTTATTTAATTAACTATTTATTTATTTATTTATTGTCTGATGATGTAGCTTTATGCTTACGAAACTGCAGTCACAAATATTTTAATAAAAAATCGTGAAGTCTGATTATATGTTTCCCTTATTTTATATTTCAATTAAAATGTGTTAACTCCAATTTCTAGGAGGAACTTTTATTCTAAGATTTCAACAAAATAATTATTTGATCCAGTTTTGCTATCTCAAAACCCCTATTTTTACGAACTGTTGTCAGTGGCGTAACTACAAATTGGGGCCCCTGACATTCTGAAAAATTCCCTTCGCAATTATTTTGATGACTTAATAAAAATAAAAAAAGGTCATCACCTCTAACAGAAATTTCCAATTATTCTCATAAATAAAACCAAATATTAACAGTGCTTATTTGGACAGCGCGGGGTCCCCTAAAAAACGCCCCCCCCCCCGCACCGCACCCCCTACACCCCCGGTAGTTACGCCACTGACTGTTGTAAACATTTAAAAATTGTTGTGAAAAAATATTATATTTTTTTTCCATTTAAAGTATTTTTCAATAATGAAGAAAAGGATCCATTGTGGGGGTTAATACTTCAAATGAAACTACAAATAATGGTCAACTACCCCAATATATTTCATAAACCCCATAGGTTTATGAAATATATTGGGGTAGTGGACCATTATTTGTAGTTTGATTTGTATTTTCCAACAACCTAGAAACAGCTATCAGTTTTATGTATCTATGGCAAAGCGTACCTATTTCAAAACATATCGTTGCATCGGATTTCTTGTAAAAATAAGGCATATATCTAGGCAACATCGCATTGGGTCACTTGAAAAAGAAATTATATTTAATATATATAAAAGGGTGCCTAAACAGCAACATTTATCTAAGGGCCAGAAGAACAGTTATTATCTTCGTTTGTATATACATTGTGGGTAACTAGCGACAACACTTATCTAGGTGCCACTTGATACAAAACGTATGTATATATATATATATATATATATATATATATATATCAGTCAGTATTATACCTAATGTATTAATGATAAAAAAGGTTTATATATTTGAGATATGATCGGATCTCTGTATATCCAAATTCCATGTCCAAGAATATATCAAGAGATCCAATCATATATTCTTATATATAAGCAGTTATATATTAAGAGATCCAATCATATCTCGTTAGGTATATCTGCTCATATATGACGAGATATGGTTGGATCACTTGATATATAACTGCTTATATATAAGCATAACTGCTCATATATGAAGAGATATGATCGGATCTCTTGATATGCACATATATTTTTATATCTAATCACTTGTACAAATAGATTATATCTGCTTATATCTGCTTATATATAAGCATATCTGCTCATATATGACGAGATATGATTGGATCTCTTGATATATAACTGCTTATATATAAGCATATATGATTGGATCTCTTGATATATTGTTGGACATGAAATTTGGATATACAGAGATCCGATCATATCTCAAATATATAAACTTTTTTTTCCCGGGCGGTTCAAAATAAACTCCTTTTTTCTGTGTATGAAAGACCGCACCTGTATTCTTCTCGGCTAAATCCAATAAATTAAACCTTCTTTAGCGGAAAAATAAAGGCACGTTTCGTTTCCCCATTATGTTTCAATATGTATGTATATTCTTGTGAATACAACTGTAATGGAGATTTCTCCATTTAGAATAGACAGGGACAAAAGTTCTACCCAAAAAGGATAGAAGTAATATCACCAACATAAAGAAAAAAAATCTTCTAGGTTTTATGTTGGCTGCACTGTCAGTAACTCCATTTTCTTTAGCCACTGTCATTGTGAGAGCTGCGTTTGATATTGTTTTGATTTCAGTTTTTTGTGTGTTTTAGTAAATATTGTGTTTTTATTGCCTATTATAGTACTTTTACGAGTTTTGATATTTAAATATTGTTTACCAAAGGTAAGTTCTTTCTTTATACCTTAGATTTAAAGCCTAGGCGAAATTCGTTTGGACTTTTGCAAACCTTGTAAAAACATCTTGGCATTTTGGTAGCTATAACAGAAATAACGCTCGCCATAAAATTAATTTCTTGAAATGTAGAAACTGGTAACGATAATAAAATTTATAATAATAATATATAGTTAATAATAAATATGATAAACAATTAAATAAATTCATATTTATCTTTTCATATTTGAGGTTATGTTTTGTAAATAAATAAACAGATTAAGCAACCAACCTAAGAACAATTAATAGGATTTATATTTCATTTTTTATTTTACTATTATATCATCAGTTTTATTTCTTAGCAAAAAATATTCATTTCTTTAGCTTTATTTACAAAAATCAACGGTAATTGTTGATAAAAATTGAAAAAAAAGCATTATTTATTTTAATTTATTTAAGTTGGTAGTGGCGTGCCATGCACAAATGAGATAGAGATAGGGTAGACGTCTTCTGTTTCATAATTCTAGTTGTACAGAGCTCCATTCAAACATAAAGAAATTCAATTCGAAAATATTTATATTTCTGCCAGAACAATATTTTCTTTCTTTGCTTTCTATTCATTTTCTATTATTAAACGGTATCTTTTTAGTATGGAAATACACTATTTGATAAAATTAGTGCTTTCATGCATTTTATTGCGAATTCATTTTTTTTTTTTAATTTTTACTTACTTCCTTTTCACTTACCATGTTATATTGTTTTAATGTTAAAAATAAATAATATATTTTTTCCTTATTTTCTGGTTATTATCGCAAAAATAGTAATTATATACCAAGGTAGAGAAGACATTTTTTATAGCCGAGCTTATTAGGCTAGCTGCTACCCGAGCTGGGTAGCAGCGAGGGATTTAAGAGTGCGATATTTCTTGAAATTTTCATAAAAATTAAGTAGCCTTGATCAATGACATTCGCTCAAATAAATACTTTAAACTGACGTTTGAAAACTTAGTTTTTTTTTATCTTTTTCATAATATTTAGCTAATTATTGATTCTATTCATTGGTATTAGTTATAATTAATTATATTTAATAGATAAAAAGTTGTTTAAAGCTATTTTCTTGGGTTCAATTAGTAAAAATTGCACAAAGAACTGAAACATCTAAAGTGACAGAAATCAATTTACTCCTACTAGGAGAGAAAAAATTATTATTGCTATAGGTAAAGAAAATTGATTTTACAGTCTGAAAACATGATAAATAATGGTATGTTCTAAAGCTAGTAGTGAAAAAAATACTTTAACAAGACAAGACCCTAAAAATGGCAAGAAGATATCTTCTAAAGTTAGTACCTTCCGTTAAAGATACTATCTTATTATACTATTCACAGCGCAAGCGCTAGAATAGTATTTATTATTTGTTTTATTTCTGCAATATATTAAATAAGCATAATACGGAACACGGTAAAAATAAATTACATAGTCCGTAAATGCTAATATGTTGCCACAGACCGGTACGTTAAAAATTATATAGTCCATAATGGTAATATTACATTCTTTTACACATTTTTACACGGAATTATGTATAGTACAGTATAGTAAATTTACTTAGCGTAATATGCAAATTTATGTATTTTTACATTATTTTACATTCAGTTTTTACAGTGTAGTTATAAATTTCCAAAATTTCCCAGAATTTCCTTCCGTCTGTCAGTCTAATGTCACGATAACTGAAGAAATAATTAACCGATCGATTCAAAATTTTCAAGAAAGATCAAGTACTATGAGGGCAAGATAACTATTGTTTTTAAAAGTAATCCTCCCAAAAATAAAACAGTTATTAACAGAAAATAAAAAAAATAATGAAAAGAACTATCATTAAAAAAATCAAATATTTTCCGTTTTTGCAAAAAAAGTAAAAAAAACTGTAAACAATTTTTGTTTTGTTTTTTTTTTTAATTGATTTTTTTAGAATTTTAGAAAATATAATACTTAAATACAGGTCCAAATCCTTATACAGAGCGGTCCAAAAGTGACCCCCCCCCCTCTTAACTTTTGAACCAGTTGAGATATCGACTTCAAATTTGGAACTTTTAAATAATACAACTTAATTTAGAGAATTTTATAAGCTTTAAAATGATGTATCGCACGACCCCCCTTTCCATTTAAAAAAATGTTCCCCATGCCCCCCTGCCCACATTTTAAGAGCTAAAAATATCAAATATATGCTAAAAGATAGTTTAAGTTGTCTTATTTAAGAGTTCTAAATTTGAAGTCGATATCTCAACTCGCTCAAAAGTTTAAAGGGGGGGGTGACTTTTGGACCGCACTGTATGATTTTATAATATTAAATCACTTATAAATATAAGATTATAATCAATAATAGAAATCTCATTAGTTCAGATTGGTACGATAATTCAAAATCATCATCTGGTATTGATAGAGAAAAGTAATTTGTGGTTATGGTTTTTTTTTTGTGTATCTGTTGTTAGCCTTAGTTTATCGAGTGGCTTTGTTTTTTCAATTTGTTATAGTTTCAGAAATAAACTCGTTCGTAATTACATTGTTTATTTAAACCCTTTCTGTCCCAAGATGTTTTCCTTTAAATTCAAAATTTTACAAAGGTGTAAAAAGTACTAGTTCCCTTTTTCCTGATATAAAGGTTATTTTTTCAAATTACCTTCCTTTATCAGGGACCCTACACTGTAAAAACTGCATGTAAAATAATGTAAAAATACATGAATTTACATAGTACGGAATAGTAAATTTACTATTCTGGACTATGCATAATTCATGAATTTATGTAAAATAATGTAAAAGAATGTAAAAGAATGTAAAAGAATGTAAAAGAATGTAAAAGAATGTAAAGTAATGTAAAATAATGTAAAAGAATGTAAAATAATGTAAAATAATGTAAAAGAATGTAAAATAATGTAAAAGAATGTAAAATAATGTAAAAGAATGTAAAATATATTGATTTACATATTTTTACATGATTTTACAATGTCCGGCTATGTTATTTTAAGATGCGCGTGCGCTTTGGACAATAACCAAGAGGCGTCGCATCATGAGACGGACCGTTTAATATTGTTGTTGTTAGAGAGATAGCCACGCATGCTGCCAGGTTAAAGTGTTAAAAGTGTAAAAAAAGGTAAATATTATTTATGTACGATATTTAAATGCTTTATTTGTGGTCTAAAATTTACGTTCATTATAAATTACGATCTTTATCAACCAATAGATTTTTAAAGAAAGATGTAAGCAGTTTATACTCGTACTAAGGGTGCAAATCGTTTGGTTTATTAAGCCAAATGAACTTCACTCTACGATATTTCAAAAAAGCTTTGATACAGAGACTTGTAATTGGGAACAAACATTTTCTAAGTAGTAAATATTTTTTTTCAAATTTCAAGTCCAAACCATTTTGGACTATGTAATTTTTAGCGTTCCGGTCTATGCAAAATATTACCATTCTGGACTATGTAATTTTTACCGTTCCGGTCTATGCAAAACATTACCATTACGGACTATGTAATTTTTACCATTCCGGTCTATGGCAACATATTACCATTTACGGAATATGTAATTTAATGTAATTTATTTTTACCGTAGATATTCTGGCAGTTCTGTCAACACAGAGAGTCTTTACTTTTAATTTCGTGCCAGTTGACGTTATTTCTGAAAAAAAAAATGTAAAAACAGGTTTTATAAAAGTAGCTCATAAGGTAAATTATATCATAAGCAGTAATTAAAATCTACTTGATCCGAAATACTTTTAAATTAACTGAGATTCAAATGTTTTTTAAGTTCGGTTATATTCGTTTCTCATCGGTCGAGACTGATTGCCAAGTTTTGATGACTACAAAAAAGGTCTTTAGGAAACGTTGAAGTATTACGTAACGAAAATTGTACCAAAATTCATACACTTCATACCCCGGTTCCCGCGTTATTATAGGCTGTAGATATTTTATATTTTAGTTCCCCCCCCTAACACACCCCCTACGTGGGGGCCAAAATATGAAATCTATATAGCCTTTATTAACGTAACGCGTATAAAGTGTATGAATTTTGGAACAATTTGAGTTACGTAACACTTGAACGTTCCCTTACCTCTGAAAAACAGCTTTACCCCCAGCGAAAATTAAAAAAAGGAAAGGAAAGTGAAACAGCGTTACCCAATAATTTTCTGACTATCCAAGCACCTTTCCAACTAACCAAGAAATTTTCCAACTTACTAAACACACGAACAATTTACCAACTTTTAAAGAATAAACCAAGAATTAATCAACTTTTCAAGAGATGATAAGACGGAAGAGGCTCGCCCCGTCCCCCTCATTTGGTACGGCCCTGCCAGTCTGACTAAGCTAATATCTAAATGAAGAAGTTTTTACTCAGCTCTACTCGTAATTATTATATTAAAAAAAAAAATTCTTGGATATAAATTTGTTTCATGAAAAAATAAGCAACTTTTTTTTTCAAATGCCCGTCTTTCCGTCCTTCCGTATTATCACGATTTTTGTAGACACGATAACTCAAGAACGAATAATCCGATCCTATTGAAATTTTTTAGGAAAAGTCAAGTTCTATGAGGGGAAGATACATTTTGAAAGTAATCCCCCCAAAAACAAAAAAGTTAAGGGGGTTAAACTAAAAAATTGAAAAATGCTGTTTTTCTAAAGAGCTCTTTTTTAAAAAAAATGTAATTTTTTATTTCTGAAAAAAAAAAAATGTAAAAACAGGTTTTATAAAAGTAGCTCATAAGGTAAATTATATCATAAGCAGTAATTAAAATCTACTTGATCCAAAATACTTTTAAATTAACTGAGATTCAAAAGTTTTTTAAGTTCGGTTATATTCGTTTCTCATCGGTCGAGACTGATTGCCAAGTTTTGATGACTACAAAAAAGGTCTTTAGGAAACGTTGACGTATTACGTAACGAAAATTGTACCAAAATTCATACACTTCATACCCCGGTTCCCGCGTTATTATAGGCTGTAGATATTTTATATTTTAGCTACCCCCCCTAACACACCCCCTACGTGGGGGCCAAAATATGAAATCTATATAGCCTTTATTAACGTAACGCGTATAAAGTGTATGAATTTTGGAACAATTTGAGTTACGTAACACTTGAACGTTCCCTTACCTCTGAAAAACAGCTTTACCCCCAGCGAAAATTAAAAAAGGGAAAGGAAAGTGAAACACGATTTTTGTAGACACGATAACTCAAGAACGAATAATCCGATCCTATTGAAATTTTTTAGGAAAAGTCAAGTTCTATGAGGGGAAGATACATTTTGAAAGTAATCCCCCCAAAAACAAAAAAGTTAAGGGGGTTAAACTAAAAAATTGAAAAATGCTGTTTTTCAAAAGAGCTCTTTTTTTTAAAAAATGTAATTTTTTTTGAAAACATTTATTTTTATAAAGAACTTTCACTTTCGGGTTTAGACCGTGTTAATGGATTTCATCAAATCAGTTCAGATTAATCCCTGAAGATGTCTCTAGTAGTAAGAGACGAAACGTCGGAAAGTGAAAATCCATTAACACGGTCTAAACCCGAAAGTGAAAGTTCTTTATATCTTAATGGCCGTGAAAGCTTAAAATCTAAAACATTTTTTTTTTTTAGTTAATTTATAGTTACTGTAGCATGACGACCCCCTGGAGCCTAAGCTTTTGCCGGATTTCCTCTTTAACTTTGAAAGGAAACCAAAAATTTAGAATTTCCATATCTACATAGTTCTTCTATTTGGGAAGTGCAATATACCATTTACTGTGAATAATATATAATGGAATGCGTAGCATTACATATTTTCACGGCTTTTTTAAATATAAGACAGTATGTACCAAGGTGTTCGAAAGGGTTAAACCTGTTTTTCAGATACAATTTGCTAGAACAGGTAGCTTCACCAATTTATCAAAATGATTTAATATTACAATCTTCCATTTTATAATGCAAAAACTTTCAGGAAGATTTATTACCGGCTTTGTATTTCGATGCTTCTGTAAAGTATTCTTACATGACTTAAATTACATGAAATATCATGTGAAATTCACTACAGGTAGCACATAATCCTGGATGCATGTTTTTAATTATTTTTGAGATATTATGAAATTATTATACATAGTATACTGCCGTGCTAAGCACAGAAATGGTAACTTCGAGGGTAACTTACTTTTTTGTCAAAAATTAATTATGACTCCAAGATGATAATAACAATCGATGAATATTTTTATCAAATTAATAAACGGTTTAATTCATTTTTTCATAATAAAATAACTCTATTAAAGCTGCCGTATCTTCTATCTATCTATAATTAATGAGATATGTTTATTTTGCCTTAGTAACGGTAAGTTACGGCAAATGTCCTTAGTAATAGTTATGGAAAACAATCGGGACTTTCGTTGACAATGGACAGCAGTCCAATACGTTAGGCAACATAAATTTAGGTCTTCAATACCAACCCAAAAAGAAAATACCCTAATAATATTATATTTGGATTTTATCACAGTGCAACAAAAAATGTGCATTATATACAAAATTATTAAAGAATACATAAAACAGCTTATTAAACACAAAAATAAGTACAAAATATTTACACACAACGGGGTATTTATTATCAATGACTGTCAAATTAAGGAGTAGGTCATAAGTTCCCTAGGAAAGTTTAGACCTACTGTACACATAGCTGGGTAAAAATTTAAAAAAATAGTTTTTTACTTAAAAAAAACAAATATCTTACCTTAATGTAATTTAAAATATAATCTAAAATGTTATTTTAACCTAAAATATGCATAATTTTATTTTAAAACTAGATTTATTGTAATTTTAAAAGTCTTGGGTATAAAATACCTTGTAAAAAGGTCCCTTTATGACTATAAATAAATACAAATAAATACAACTACTTTTATCTCTTTCTGTAGAACTTTTTCTCTTTATCTAATCTAAATAGACGGCACTCCTATAAATTGCTGTATCCAGTGTAATCTCTTATTATTTAAAATAATTTATCTTAATTTATTTATCTTAATAAATAAATAATAAATAAATAAATAAAGTATTTTTATAACAAAAGAAGATCAAGGTACGTAAAATGATATAATATTCGCTAATAAACCTTTTTTTCTTATTTTTTTCCATGAATTTATAAGATACGTCAAAACTCCTTAGTATTACAAGATAAAAATAATAAATTTTAAAGTGGTAGGCTATAAAAATTTTTATTTTACCGAGTATTTTACTATTTAATTATCCAACAGTTAACATTTTTATAACATTAACAACTAAAATAAACTTTTATCTTTGTGATTCAAATCAAATTTTAATTTTTTTTGACTTGGAATATAATTTTTAGTGACTGAGAACATTGAAAATTAAAAACTGCCCTCGAAAACTGTTAATGTCTCAAAATGGCCAAAATACAAGTTACTACTTCTGTGCTTAGCACGGCAGTATAAAAGACTAGTTTTATTACTGTCAAAGTTTAAAAAAACGAGCCGATTGCATGCGCCAGTATTAACGAGTATTTTATACTATTTGTTCTATTTGACTGGTTTTTACAAAAAGAGACAAAAATGTGTATATGTGGAAATTTTAATTTTCTGTAAAAACATTTGGCAAAACTGTAATAAATATAGTTCTATAGGTCTATGGCATCAATGATGAAATTAACTCAGATGTATTTTAATAGTTTAATAGCAAAACAAAATAATTTAGATTGAATACTTTATATCTATTTATAATCTACTTTTTAAATCAAATGTATTAGCACTACTAATACGTTCTTAACCACGAATCTAAAATACTATTGAGCATTAAAATTCACCTATTAAGATTGATTGCATACCTATGTTCACTTTAAAAGACTTGGCAAAACATTTTGTCTATATATCCTCGTGCCTTAAATAAATAAGTACATGAAGAGGTTCGTTTCAAAATTAAAGGCATATTTTATAAACTAAAACTATTGTTTTACACCCTATTTATTATACTATTCACAGTGCCTGCGCTAGAATAGTATTGTACGGTACTTTATCATACATCACTTTATATCGTGATATTTTAATTGGGCAATCTACCAATATCACTCTGTAGGATAATTGAAAAATAGATTGATGTAATATTTAAATAATATTTTTATAATCGATTAAAATTAAAAAAAAAAAACATATGTTTATCTATTTAACTATTAAAGCAACAACAAGTTTTTATATGAAACTCCTCAAACCAGAACTGAAACCAAATAGATTGAATTTTATTGTTCTATCTGTGCATAAATGTCGTTTTAAAATTCTTTGTAAGTACGACAATGCCTACTTCCTACGAATATGGTGGTCATACACAAATTGAAACGTATTTGTGCTACCTATTTATTACAAATTTAGAATGTTAACATTCTATTGAATGCTACCTACCAGCAAATAGTTTCAATGCATTTCTATTATACAATGGTAGTTTTGAGTGAGTGAATCATCCTTGGTTAGGGGTTAATCCTAGAATGCCTACACTGTAACACAGGTTGATGTAAATTTGCCATACACTAAAGTTTATTTTTTTAAGGTATATATATTTTAAATTTGCCGCTAAATACTCCGATTTACACTGAAGCTTGTGGCTTGTTTTGAACCAAACTTTATAATTTTTGTTTACTTACTTTGTTTTTATGATGTTTTGATGTAAAAAAAGAGAATTGATAAAGCTGCTGCTAAAAACACTTTTGTATTTCTGTAGAAACAACATTTGCTTATAAAATCGCTTTTATTCCAATAATATAGAGGAATAAACCATTGTTTTGTTCTCGTTAATGGTACATCAACATTTTACGGTTATGTAAATTGGGCCTAGTCATTTCGCTTACGACGCATGCGTATCTTACGTTGCTATGGTAATTTCAAGATTGTTTACTAGCGGGAAAGTTTAAAATAACTATACCTTAAAAAAATAAACTTTAGGTGAGACGTTTCTGACCAGGGGCGCCAGCAGGATTTTTGATGGGGGGGGCAAGACTATTAGGCTTTACAACTTTATCAACAAAAAATTATTGTTAAATTCCCAAAAAGGGTATTTTTTCTTGGGGGAGTTGGGGAGTTTATAAGAAACAGATTGAGTGGCATCACCAATACAACATTTAGCGCCGCAGATGTATCTTTTTAGAATTTCAAATGCAATCATTAAAAAAAATCTGTTAATTAATATTGTGACATCAAGCAGGCGATTTTTTTAAATTTTCAAGTTCACGTATTTTCCTAACATCAAAAATTTAAAAAGAATAGTATATTCCATAACTAGTATGGAATAGTTTTTCATACGAGCCGGCGGGCGAGTATGACGGTCCCGCGAGCTCAGAATGACTATTCCATACGTGTTGCAGACTATACTTTTTATTCGAATGCAAATATGAAACTGTATGGCTTTAAACTGCGGAAAAGGTTAAAAAAATGTTATTTGTGACTCGACATTGTAAATGCAACAAAACACATATTTTTAAATAAAGCAATTAATGTTATTTAATAATTTTATCAAATCAGTACTTAAAAAAGATTTTTATTTAATTTCATCACATATTTACAAATGATAATGCAAAAGTTGAAGGTTATGTCAGATTGTTGTGACAGATACCAGGTTAAAATATTTAACAATAGATGGGGCAGTTTTATTTTTTTGAATTAAATTGATAAAATACTGGTCAAATATTAAGAAAAACTAATAAACTTTATGTAATTTTAACGCAAAACTTTAAATTGCATTAAATTATTCAATATTTCATGGTAAAATATATGTATTTTTGCTAATTTTGCTACAGATTTCTTTGCAAGAGATGGCACTATATGTGCTCATTCTAACACTTGATACGGAATATTCATACCGTATCTAGAGCTAGAATGGATTCATTCTGTATGTGTGTATTTGCTTACATTCTAAAGCAGTAGTAGAAAAAAATATTTATAAAACTAAATAGCCATGGTCAACAGCAGAGGAAACCTGTAAAAAAATAACACAAATATTCACATTTCTGAGATAGAGGAAAGTCGCCTAATTTCGGATACCATTTACAATGTATTCAATATTTAATACTCGGTATTACTTTTTGATATTTTTTTTATATAACCAGATACAACTTATTATAGCGAACCATGATTTATTATAAAAGCAATTTTATTACAGTTTATTTTTTCCAAAAAACACGGTTAAAAAAAATTAGCGCATTTTTGTGCATTTGAAAAAGGGCTCCTAATTTCGGACATATCCGAAAAATTTGTTTCAAGAGTAGATCTGGATCCCATTGCTTATGTTTCTTGTTATTCCTTCACATTTAAGACGTAAATTGATCATTAAGCGATTTTCTACGAAATACTATAGGAACTATAATTTTAGATTCCCAATTTCGAATATCTTAGTATCTTAGGTAATTTTCGTTTTTTCAAAATTGTTTATCTTAGTTTGTTGTATCATTATAAAAATAATAATTAATGGTTGGATATCCTGAATAATAATTACCTTGCGGATATCCGAAATTGGGAATTAAATGCACAAAAATGGTCTATCCAAAATTAGGCAACTTTCTGCTTTTTAGATTAGAAATTTGTAGAATGTTTACGTTTTCAAATTGCTTAATTATGAATAGTGGATCAACTTAACTAACATCATAACTTACCCAAGACAGAATCACGAACTTTTATAACGATTATTTATAAAATAAACAAGCATGATAATACAACTGAGCACAAAACTGCCATTTGCAATATAAACGATTTGTGCTGCCATTTAAAGGGGAAAAGCTCTACCGTTATCATATTACAGGACGGATTTAGTTTGACTTTTGGCTTAAAAGTAGGTTTCTGTTTACCTTTGCAGACAGTATCTTAAATACCCTACTATCCGAAATTTGGAAACCATCCGAAATTAGGCGAATTTCCTCTACATGTATGCAAATTACTGAATATAATATATTAATTAAAATTGTTAACCAGTGCGAAAATTTTTAGAATATTTAATGATACGCATTTTCTAAACACCTTATAACACCTTAGATTAGAATAAAGAAAAGTTTTAAAAAGCTTTTAATTAAAATATATGGCCGGCACTCGGACTCGGCTCGGTAATCACGTTATTCCGCAGGCGAATACTTTTATAAATCATTTTCCAAACACCTCAGAAATTTCAAAGCAAATTATAATTATTTATAACATACAGCCTGTTCCAGAACTCGCGTACCGAAATTTGAGGGTATATTAAAAACCCTCTGGAAAATATGAAAAAATTTTCAAAAAAAATCCATCTTCGTTCAATTCAAAAATAAGAACGCTTTAAGTGGACCAATACTGTTGCTAATTGTAAATTACCATTAAAGGTTGAATTTGTAGCTATGGAAGCAAATTTAATTATTGCAGGTACATATTCTGTAGGTTGACATGGTGATTAATGTGACATAAATATTTATTAATGTCATAAAAAAATATCAAAACTTTCATGATGTTTACTTCAGAAGAGTATTGCGAAATGCTAATTTTATATGGCAAGTGTGGCCGGAGTGCTTCAGCTACATCTGTAGAATATTCTATTCGTTTTCCCAATAGAGAACATCCTAGCAGAAATGTTATTTTAAGATTGGTGCAAAGGGCAAGAAATTCTGGAAATTTAACTCCAAAAAAGAGATTGGAGGCGCTCCGCGAACTGCAAGAACTGTTGATAATGAAGAAGCTGTCATTCAGGCTTTTGAAGAAGAACCTTAAACAAGCCTTAGTATCGTGGCTAGAAATCTTGATATGTTTAAGACCTCTGTTCAACAAATTCTAAAAGATGAAAAAATGCATCCCTTTCATTACACTCGAGTACAATGCTTGACACCGGAGGACTATCCTTTACGAGTCGAATTTTGCACATGGCTGTTGCAGAAACATCAAGAAAATGAAAACTTTGTAAAAAGCATTCTTTTTACGGATGAGTCTGGGTTTCAAAGAGATGGTTTTTTTAATTCAAGGAATTCAGTTATTGTATTTTTATTTTATTAATTTGTATTAAGATTTTATAGCCAGTAAATCAATTAAAAGATCTGAGTTTCTAATAAAAAAAAAACACTACATTCAGCGCGCTGATCTAATGTGATAATACCCCAAGGCTAGTGTAATAACGTAAAATTACCATATTAATTATGTATTTTTTTATACAAATAATAAAATTACCATACAAATAATGTATTTTTTTATTAAAAATATTGTAAAATTACAATACTTTTGATAAAAAGTTACATTATTCGTATGGTAGTTTTACAATTTGTATGAAAAAATTACATCATTATGGTAATTTTACATTATTATATGTATTAGCCATACGGTATTAATACATTAGATATAAAAAAATATTACAGAATATTAACATCCTACTCGAAATTTTATCACACTATATGGGGCAGAAACTGCGAGGCGTCAGCCAAGCAGGTTAATTTTCGATAGGGCAATATCGGTTTACCTATGAGTGCCATACAAGGTTTTATCCAATAAATAGCTTAGGAATTCAAATTTTTATTAAAAATTTTAATGACATTTACAAGAAAATAATTTGACAAGTGACAGTTGAGTGGGTAAAATAAATAATTATCCACTCAATAAAGTAAAAGCCACGCGGGGGTTATTATTGAGTTTATCTATTTAAAATAAAGCTGGTAATTGTCTTATTATCTGTATGTATTGGATAAATATATAATATATATATAATATAATAATTAATTTTAAAGATATCTTGGACTTGACTTTAATCACCATCTTTATAAAGTGCTATAAATAGTACAAATAAAAACACATGTCTTACAACAGTTTTTCACCTAACCATGTAATATTAAACGGACATGTAGTTATAAAATTTTTTCTTCAAAAATATTTACAATTATGAATTAATCAAAAAACGGATCAATAGCTTTGATATCTTGGAATTTATTAAAAACAAGACACTGCGTATGATTTATGTTAAAGTTATTCCAGTTTCTTTTTAACATCAAACTTGTTAAACAATTTGTTACTTATGAGCAGTATTCGGCGTAAACTCAGTTATGACTCATCAACGTTGAAAATAAACATAGAAACATAGGCTTACGGAATAATTTTGCCGAATTATGAGGGAAATTTTTATAAGGGTCACTAAATCGAAACATTTGACGACTAATTTGTTACCCAAAACAATATTAACTATACATATTAACTATACGTATATATATATCGGTGTTTTTCAAAGAAAAAAACGATATTCGATTTTTATTTTTTAAGAATACAAAAGTTTTTAATTTTTATTGCTCAATAAATTTTTTTCCACCTTACTAGTTTAAATGGAATCATTAAAAAAAATCAAGATAAAAATAAATAAAAATGTAAATATTTAAAACCTAGCGTCAATGCTAGAGTCGACGCCGACTACTGCTTATAAGGCATTTCGCGCCTAGTGTGCCAACTATACCAAGTTAGTATTATATTTATATAAATGTTATATTATTATATTATAATATATTATTATATTATATAGTTATAAAGAGTCCTTCTTTGGAAATTTGGGACTTTCTTTTAATTTTGATAAAAATAAACATAACTGTTTTAAAATATTATTATATTATTATAAAAAGTATTTATTTAACTAGGCTTCTACTTTAGAAGTTTTAATTATTTTATTTTAAATAAAACTATCCACTTTCTAGTTTTTTTTTTGAGTGATTATTTTTTTTTGAGTGATTAATAATCTACTCTCACCAACTTCATACTTATTTGCGTTTAAATATTAGTTAAAAAACCCTATAGGGTGCTATTTGAAAAAGTTAGGCCTAACTGGAGGTGACCCATTTGATAATTAACTATTAGTTTTATGTATAATGAAAATATAAAGACAGTTTGGTGTGGTAAACTTTGTTATGATATTTTAGGGCAATAAAAGTATTTAATTTATCCCATTTTTAATAAACCTAGATCTCCTAGAAATGGTAAAAAGCTATAAAAATAAAAGCTTTTAGCGAGCTTTCAGTCCTGGATAGAAACTTTTTAAATTAACTCTAAGTTTTTTTTTTCAATTCAATTCAATTTATTTTCCAATTGATAATAAAAAAATTACAATACATTCAATTAAAAATAGTTTTACAAATTTATAAGTTTACCATCTAAGTGTCCCTAAGTCTAGCTTGTGCTGGACCTTTAGATGACAAGATAATGTTGCATAGGTACTTAATTGAACATAATAATAAGTATACCAAGGTGAGGGAGGGTGGACTGATTGTTTGTAATGAGGAATTTTATTTATCACTGTTTTTTTTTTTTATTTAATTTTTGGTGACTTTTTTAACCATTAATACATTGGATAAAAATGTTTTTATTTTATTTTAAAAAAGTTTTCGTTATTAGCTTAAATCTTTGAACTTTATTGGTGTTTTTTATATGCAATGGTGAAATATTATATAGTTTGGGACACAAGTATAAAAAGGACTTCTGAGTATGTGCTTTGGAAAAGAAGGGAATGTAAATTAACTCATTTCTGAGATAGTAGATAGAATCTTTATCTTATTTAATAACTGCTAAAAAGTTTGATAAAATTTGCGAGTACATTCCAAGTTTTAAAGCACAAAGACAAATACGTAAATAGTATATTCTATAAATAGTATGGAATAGACAATATTCCGTGCGAGCGGAAAGTTTGTCATACGAGCCGGCAGGCGAGTATGAAGGTCCCGCGAGCGCGGAATGACTATTCCATGTGTTGTAATCTATACTTTTTCTTCCACTGCAAATATGAAACACTGTATGGTTTAAACTACGGACAAGGTTAAAAACAATGTTTTTTTGTGACTCGACATTGCAAATACAACAAAACACATATTTTTAAATAACGCAATTAATGTTATTTAATAATTTTATCAAATCAGTACTTAAAAAAGATTTTTATTTAATTTTAGCACATATTTACAAATTATAACGCAAAAATTAAAGGTTATGTCAGATCGTTCAGACAGATATCAGGTTTAAATATTTAACACTAGATGGAGCAGTTTTAATTTTTTGAACTAAATTGATAAAAAACTGGACAAATATTAAGAAAAACTAATAAACTATGCAATTTTAACGCAAAACTTAAATTGCATTTAATGTTTCACTTGATGCGGAATATTCATACCGTATCTAGAGATAGAATGTATTTATTCTGTGTTTGAAAAGTGTGTGTATTTTCTTACATTCTAAAGCAGTCGTAGAAAAAATAACAATTATACCTAATAATTATAATGTCATGCCAATTATTTAAAATGAAATAGTAAATGCTTAGTTATCTGCGTTAAAAATCTGCTTATGGTTTTTCACCTTTCCAAATCTTTCGTCAAATCTAACCTTGCTCTTTGTTTTTTTGCACTCCTGAAAAATTCTCTTATTGTCCACTAACGACTCTCAAGGGATATACTCTTCACAACACGTAGTGCTAGAAGAGCATGTATGTATCGCGATGGTTTTGAAAAATCCAAATTCGTCAAAAATTAACCTAGATCAAACAGTATTATATACCGGGTGTTTCAGGAAGGTGGCTCACCCCCCTTAACTTTTTTACTTTTTTATGTAGGATCGTGAAATTTTCAGGAGCTATATTACGTATAATTTAGGATTTTTTGACATGATTAGACGTTTTTTTGGCACTTCCGGTTTCACCGGAAATGAATCCAACTTTCGATTTTTAAATGGAACACCCAGTATATTTTTACATATTTCGATTTAAAAATCAATTCTAAGAACAAGCATGTGTCACTTGTCAATTTTTGACAGGTCATGTAATATTTTATTTAAATTTTTATTTTAAATCTAGAGTGCATTAAATTAGATTATTCGCTTAATTGTTGGTCTAGTATCTTCAGAAAAATACTATTTTGATTTTTTTCCCAAAACTCTAAATGTGGTGGGCTCTTAAAGGTTCGAAAATTATACTTTGGTCCATAAGTCATTTTTTTCAAATGGAAAGAGGGTTAGGTTAAAATGAAAGAGAGATTTTCTTGTGTACATTTTGATATCACACATGAATACTTTTTGGAAGAGCTTGGCATTAAAACACAAGATTTAAAATGAAGATATAACTAAAAAATGACATGACCTGTCAAAATTTGACAAGTGACACATGCTTATTCTCAGAATTGATTTCTGAATCAAAATATGTAAAAATATACAGGGTGTTTTATTAAAAAATCGAAAGTTCGATTGATTTCCGGCTAAACCGGAAGTGCCAAAATATTTCTAACTATGTCAAAAAAAAATAAATTACACATAATATAGCTTCTGCAAATTTCAAGATTCTACCTGAAAAAGTAAAAATGTTAAGATGGGGGAACCACCTGAAACACCCGGTATAGTAAGGACAGAAATTTTTAATGTTAAACAAAATTATAAAAATATTAATTTATTATTCCATCAATCTATTTTCTAATTATCGTACAGAGTGATATTGGTAGAATTACAGTCTACCAACATAACTCTGTACGACGATTAGAAAATAGATTGAAGGAATAATACATTAATATTTTTATAATTTTGTTTAAAATTAAAAATTTCTGTCCTTACTAATTCTACGTCTAACCACACGTTAGTGGTACTATGTGCTTGAGACACACAAGTCTTCAACTTGCTACCATTCAAAGTCTCTAGACTAGGAGAGGTATGAGTAGTTGTCTACATCTAGCAAAAGATGGCGCACAAGTCTACATCAATCTAGTGACTATAATCCTTTTGAGAATAAAGTCTGAAATTGTTTTCTTAATCAGCGTGCAGAGTTGACTCTTGGTACTAAAGAGGGCCAGCAAAATCCATATAGAAAATTATAAAAAAATATAAAAAATAAAACAAAAATCCGGTCAACCAAATTTTGACAATATATTACTTTAATTGATAGAAACATCCATACCAAAATTTTGAAAAAAAATCTATTCATAAAAAAAACACTTTTAAATACAGTATAAAAAATAAAATGCACGATATTTTGTAATTTTGAGAGAAAACGCAATATACTATTAACTGTAAAGAGTATACTATGGAATGCCAAGCATTTCATTTCTTGACGGTTTGTATATTGAAAGTAATGAGTGAATGTAACTATTAAATGCAGTTTATTATGACAAATGTTTGGTTAAACCATATGGTTCACTGAAACCTTGAGATGTTTTTTTTTCTACATACTATACCCACTTTGTAACGAACACGACAGATATGTATCTTAAAAATCAGGATCAGAACAAAGAATCATAACCAAATACACTGCCCAGTAAAAGAGCTTTCCCATTTTTCACCTCCGCCCGTAAAATGGATTTTTTATTATCAGATTTACTTTCAGCAGCCATAAAAACCTTAATATACCAATTTTCACGAAAACTACCCTCTGCCCCTTTAGGGCTAAAGTTAGATTTTTTTTATAATCAGATTCACTTTCAACAACCTTAAAAACCCCAATATAACAATTTTCACGAAAACTACCCCCTACTCCTCAGGGGGTGGATTTAGAAAAAATTTATTATCAGATTCACTTTCAGCAACCTCAAAAACCCCATTACACCAGTTTTCACGAAAACTACCCCCACCCCTCAGGGGGTGAAATTAGAAAAAAAGTGTTATCAGATTCATATTCGTCGACCCCAAAAACCCCTATATACCAATTTTGAAGAAAATATTAATAATATTGAAAAATATTTACCCCCTCACCCCCTCGGAGGTGGAATTAGAAAAGTTTTTTTATCAGATTCAATTTCAGCAACCTCAAAAACCCATATATAGCAATTTTAAAATTTTTCTAAAAAAATGTATTTTTCCCCAAGAAGAATCCCGAGTGAGAACTTTTGGTAGCATACCTGTATGCCAAATTTCAAGTCTCTAGCTTAAAGCTTTCTTACGTTATCGTGCCCACAAGATTTCCAGGACAGACCGATCGACCGACCGAGCGACAATTTTGTTTTGCTCGAAATTGATTTATATCGACATAAAAAGTCATAAAACGCAAAAATACACAAAAAAAAATTTGAAAATTTTTGCACGAATACAAGGCTTTCCGAAATTTTGAAAATTTTCAAAATGGTAAAGCAAAATAAGTACAAAAAATAAATTTTTAGTTATTATATCCACAGGTTACTTTCATATGTCGTCGCTTCCCTTGCAAAGGGGTTTATCTCATTTTTTGTGATTTTATAATAATAATATCCTTACAAAGGGGATTATCTTAATAAATTGCTAAACTGAGTTTAGACTTTGCCCTTGGGTGGCATAAAAACAGTAACCTGCAGCTACCCTAATTAATAATATTATTATTAATCAGGGTAGCTGCAGATTAGTGTTTTTATGCCATCAAAGGACCTAACTCAATTTAGCAATCTTTTGAGATAAGCCCCTTTGTAAGGAAGGCGACAATATCTGCACTACATTTAATTGCTTTTTGGTTGTGGTAGTATAATTTCAATTTTTAATTTTCTGGGAATTATTCCCTATTATAGGGCTTTGGATTTCGTTTTCATACAGGGAGTTAAAGCCAAAATGACGAAAATCCGTCGTCGAAACGTCACAGTAAAATTAGATAACAATTGCAATTTTAGTCAGATCCAAAGCCATATTCCCAAAAATAAAAAATTGAAATTATACAAGTCGGGCAAAACCTACAGTTTTATGAAGTAGTATATGTATATGTTAAACTTACAAAATACAGTTATAAATAAAAAAAATAATGCCTAAGATTAATCTTGGGACAACTTTGGATTTAAAAAGAGTTCAAGGAGTACAATTATTCATTTTCTGGATCAGGATTTGGAAAATAGAAAATAAAGTTTATTTTTTAACTTTATATGATTATTATGGAGTGTGAACCAGCTAGTTTTATTTTAAACTTTTTAATTTTTTACATTTTTAAGACTCTTAAACTCAAGACAAAAAATTCATTTAATCGAAAAATAGAAAAAAGTTTTATTTCTGCATGCAGTTAATAGTTATTTATGGTACTAGTGGGTAAAGTAAGATATTGCCCATGAGAAAATTAACCTACGAGGCGTCAGCCAGTAGAGGAAAACTAAGAAAATCCCCCAAAAATCTTAATTTTAAAGTTTGGTTTTAATCTGTCAAACAGTATGACCTGTATATCTGGATTCCGCCCCTCCAGTAAACAGAAAAATGGGCTTTTCAGAATATTTAAGCCTTAACCTTAAAACATTAAAATCTGGAAAACTTTTTTTTTCGCCATAACAATAATTTCTTCTCTTCAAGGTCGCCCATAAGTAAAAATTTGTGTTACGGATCTGTCTACTACAAACAAATTCCGGTGAATGGTTTATGTTGCACTACATTTTTTCGATCAATGTTAAAAAAGTCAACCTTCTAATTTAGTTAATAGATCTACTAATAGTAGTGCAATTTACAAGTAACGGTATTTTATCATTTTTATCCCAATTTAAGATTTGCACCGGCACTACACTAATAGGGAGCAGAAGTTTTGAAATCGTCATCGATGGATAAACATTTTCAATTATGTTTTCTTCAACTTTTTTTGCGTTTTAGATCAAAACAAATAAAATCTGCTTTTTATCTATCTATATATAGGTATACAACATAAAGATAGTTTTACATTTTATACTTTTGGAGAAAGTAGAAATTTGTAGCAAGACTATGATGCTTTAAAGCCTCCTTAAAAAATTTAGGGACGCAAAAATTGCAAAATTTATAGCTTAACATTGCAAAATCCACCTTTTTCTGGGTTAGGAGCCCTTTTAAGTTACCAATTTTAAGCGAGTTCAAGGTTGATTTATTGCTCGATTACCTTTTTTTTTATCGTCAACTTCTAGAGGACATTTTGAAGGTTAGAAGAAGATGGACCTTTTGAACCATTTTTTTACCTCGTACTTTTAGTAACTAGTTCTGCAATGGACTGCCGCCTATTTAGATTAGATAAAGAGAGAAGTTCTACAGAAAGAGATAAAAATATAATTATTATTGTTTTAAAATAAAATTATGCATATTTTAGGTAAAAATAACATTTTAGATTATATTTTATATTACATGAAGTTAAGATATTCTTTTTAAATTTTTATAACAACTGTGTACAGTAGGTCTAAAGTTTCCTAGGGAACTTATGACCTACTCCTTAATTTGACAGTCATTGATAATACCCCGTTGTGTGTGAAGAATTTGTACTTGTTTTGTGTTTAATAAGCTGTTTTATGTATTCTTTAATAATTTTGCATATAATTTTTTGTGGCACTGTGATAAAATCCAAATATAATATTTTTAGGGAATTTTCTTTTTGGTTTGGTATTAAAGACCTAAATTTATGTTGCCTAACGTATTGGACTGCTGTCCATTAGAACTGCATAAAAATCAACATGTTCCTTTCATTTTTGAAAGGAAAGGAAATTATTATTAACCATACAGTTATTGTTATTATGTAACTAAAAATTTTTAGTTTAAAAAAGCAATAATTATAATTTTATGACCCATTAAAATTTTTATTAAGCAATATATTTATCATAATATATAATATCGTCATCTAAAGGCTCTAACGGTCTAACTCCAAAACGTCATATTATTCAGGAGACGTAAAAAACGATTTAAAACTTAATTATAGTAATTTAGAACTTTAAAACTAGCTTGTTCACAGGTAAAAATGTTTGAAATGTGTTAATGTATTTAAAACTTTTCATTGTTATCTATTTTATATAAATTATTTGAAAATTAAATTTTAACCACAGAATCTAAATTCACTAATGGTCTAACTCCAAGGGAAGATAAAAGAGGATACCTATCGTATTATATCGCGTAATATTATTACAAAAAATTTATATTTTTATATTTAATATATAATATTACTACTAGGTAGGCATAATATATATACATTATTAATGGCAATAATTATAATTATCATCAAACAGTAAATTAACAAATATTTGAAACGGGATCCCCTGTTGTCGAGAAATAGTTTGACATTAGTGACAGTTCTCATTTAATTGTTTTCTCACAATCATATGATGGAGTTAGACACTTAGCGACTTAAAATATTTACATTTTTGCATTTTTTGAGGCTGATATTGGTTTAATGCAACTTTTTTTTTTTTGAAGTATGTTGGTAATCAAATAATGAAGCAAATTTGATAAAAATCTCATTTTTGAAAAATTTGGATTTAGACAACTAGAGCCTTTAGTGGACGATATGTTGTTTTTATTATCTCTATAATTAATAAAATAATTTAATTATGATTATTATGTATAATTATTATATTATTCACAGCGCCTGCGCTAAAATAATATACAGTAGTTTCGAATTTTCAAAAAAAAACCAAAAATCGTCCTAGAAAAAAAAAATAAGAATTTTAAAAATGGCGAAATAAATGGGAGTTGCTATTTAAAGTTTTAGGGGTAGGCGCCCTGAGGGTCAGGGGGTTGAATGTAATACAACAACAAATAGCTCAAAAATTGTCCCCCTTGGTATGTAAATGTGTGTCGCCAAATTTTCATTTGGTTTGGACTTTTTCATTCATTAATTTTCATAGTGTCATCAGTTTTAACTTCTTTAAAAAGAAATATTAAAGCTGCTCGATTTCAAATTGTCACCCTGTATGTATATATAATATTAATATTCTCTATTTAACTATAATTTTTTTATAATTTTTTAAACTTTTAATTTTTTAATTTTATTGCTAAAAAATGCGACTTTTTAAGATTTTTTTTGTAAATTTTTATTTATATCAATTAGTTTAAAAGCATAACTTACGTTTTAATAATAATAAGTAATGATTTTTTTGAAAATTGTTTGATATTTTTTTTAAGAAATTTTAGGAAAATGCCCATTTTCAACCTTATTTTAAACCCCCAAAAAAATGTTTGGACTTAAAAATATATTGTTGAATAGAGAATTTCATAAGCTTTAAAATGATTTATCACACGACTCAATCTTTTATTTAAAAAAAAAACACCTCCGTGTCCCTCTGCCTACATTTTAACAGCTGAAAATATGAAATATATTCAAAAATATAGTTTGGTTAATAAGAGATATCAAAAAAGGCTGTGATGAAAGGTGAAAAATGGCATATACACGGTGTATTTGAAATAGCGTCAGAAATTTTAACAGATGATTCTACATCATAAAATATGACAAAAAGTTCCTATAAACATATGTCTAAAAATGCGTCATAAGGGAGCTACGCCCCTTTGAAAGTCGCTAAAAGAATCGGTTTTTATTTAATAACTCAGGAACCCTTTGAGATAAATCAACGAGGTTTTGCACGTCAACTAATCCTACCAAGGTCCGTTTTTATGTGTTATTTTCATGTACTTATTTCAACCAGGGGTGTGCGAAACGGGGGGGGCTTATCAGTTTTTTGTCCAAAACTTTTTTCTGTGTAACTTTTTTGCAATTTTATTTTTGAAATATGATTCCTCAGGTCAAAATACATAAAAAAGGTACTCTTGCACCGTTTCGCACACCCCTGGTTTAAATAAGTACTTGAAAATGAAATACAAAGATGGGCCTTATTAGGATTAATTCACGTGCAAAACCTCGTTAACATATCTCAAAGGGTTCCTGAGCTATTAAATAAAAACCGATTTTTTTAGCCAATTTCAAAGGGGTGTAGCTCCCTTACAACGCATTTTTAGACATATGTTTATAGGAACTTTTTGTCATATTTTATCATGTAGAATCACCTGTTAAAATTTCCTACGCTATTTCAAATACACCCTGTATAAGGTGAATAAAATTCGTAGAATCTATGTAAAACTTAAATATCTAAATAAAATTAGGTAAACCTACATAGAAAAATATTACACTAGAGTGATATAAAAATATCAAAGTAGTGTGATATAAGGCGTTTTCTAAAAAACAAAAGAGTCTGCTAAATGTAATTTTCATAGGGGATCGTATGAAAATTAATTTATAAGTACCTAAATAAATCTTATTTACTAAAATCAGAGTAAAACAAAATATTAAAATAGGTCAATGTGATTTATGGTCATTGTATAAATACTAAATGAAAGTAATATTAATAAGTGATAGTTTAATTATGATTTTCTTTAACTTTACTGTCCGTAGTTAATGCCATTATTTAAAAATTCGATATGGTAATAAAAATAATAATAATTTTAATTATTAGATTAGATTCTCGAAGTTGACTTAAACTTGTGTTTTGAAACGGTTATTTGTGTGCTAAGGCCAGAAAGAAAGTCTTTGCTAGCCTAGTATCATTTGTAAAACGAGGTAAGTACGAGGTTTGCAAAAGACGATTCCAGCAAAGATGAATAAAGAGAATAAAAACAAGCCGTAAACATATATAATATTAGGCATTCTTTTATATACTATTCACAGTAAATGGTATATTGCATTTTCCCAAATACTCAAAAAAGGAATTTTCAACAGTTCTTTTTATTTTCTTTTTTCCCTTAGATTTTTCCTGAAAATTTCAAGTCGATCGGAT
This sequence comes from Brachypterus glaber, assembly GCA_958510825.1. Lineage (NCBI taxonomy): Eukaryota > Metazoa > Arthropoda > Insecta > Coleoptera > Kateretidae > Brachypterus > Brachypterus glaber. The sequence continues at coordinate 12,406,142 of OY294045.1, forward strand.
TATTCGTTCTTGAGGTATCGTGTTAACAAAAACCGTGACATCGGACAGACGGACGGACAGACAGACGGACAACAAAAAGTTTCTTATTTTTTCAAGAATTTTTTTGTCTAGGACGATTTTTAAAATTTTTGGAAAATTATAAACTACCGTATAATACTATCCTAGCGCAGGCGCTATGAATCGTATAACAAGCCGTAAAGATATGTAATACTTCGAATTTCAGAGAATACCATTCACAGTGAGAAGCATATAGCGTTTTATCTCGATATACTTCCAAAAATATAATTGATTTATCTCGTGCGAGTATTTTATTTTTTATACTGGCGTCGCGACGCGTCGCGACGTCTACAAATTTTTATCAATCGATTTTTTTTTTAATTGATAAGAATATATCTGTGGCTTCGTTCTCAAAGGGCGGGTGTCACTTTGTCAATAGCAAAGTTTTCAAGTTAACTCTCAGAGTTGACTTGAAAATAATAATATTTTGAAAAGGCTGCTATTGGCGTTATCAATAGCAGTCAATAGTGCTCAGTCAATAGCGAATGTCACTTTGGAGTGTTACGCCCATGTTAATGTTATAGGGAAATAGCGTTATAGAGGGGGGGTGGGGGTCCGAAATTATCAAAATTTGCCTTAATTAATACTTGAACGTTCCCTTATCGGGGTTTCCCTCAACTTTTTATAATTTTTTAAAAAGTTGTACCCCAATTAACTTTTTTATTTATTTAAAGATTTTTCTCAAAACTGGTAGAATTAATTTTTTTGTGCGTTGTGAAGAGTATAAAAAGAAAGTGCAGTCAAACCCGAGATTCAAACCCGGACACCTGGATTTTAAACCTTCATACTGACTGAGCTAAACATAGCCCTAGCGTGGGGGGGGGAGGTCAAAAATTACAACTTTTTTTAGCCTAAAAATACAACTTTTTTCTCGAGAAAAAAGTTAATGATTAAAAAAAAGGTTCTCACCTCACCATATATAACTTTTGTTTCGGATCAATGAAATAAATAACTTTTTAAAATGGGTGAGTGGGACGCTCCCCCCAGCCCCCCCATAGCTACCGCCCTGGAGTTAAAGAAACAATGAAAAATAGATGTTTAAGTATGACCTAGTACAATTCGTCAATAACCATTTTTTTATTTTTCGGAAAATATTGGTTGATTTTCCCATAACGAGTGACATATAAAGTTTTATGCAATAAATAGCTTAGAAATTCATATTTTTATTCAAAATTTTAATGACTTTACAAGAAAATAATTTGACAAGTGACAATTGAGTCGGTAAAATAAATAATTGTCTAACCTGTAAAGTAAGAACTACGTGTATAACCCACACGTGGTTTGAGTTTTTTAATTTAAAATAAAGCTAGTAATTTTATTATTATCTGTATGCATTGGACTTCTGAAACACACTATATCATGTATTCATTTGACGTACTTCCCTCAAGCAGGTAGTCAACAATAATCGATATATTTCCAAGTTTGAAAATGTGCAATATGTTTATTACTTGTGCAACCGTTGACGTAACATTCGCGAACGTGCCGCGGGGTCATATTGGCCTTGTGGTGACGCTTCATGACGGTTAGTATGTATCAAACATTCACTTTACTTCCTGGACTTTTTATGTGCGGATACAATCTGGCTGATTGCCAATTTTATTTATGTCCAAGTGGACACACAATAATGTTTGAAGCCTCTGAAGTCAAACCTTGCAATACAGAGTTATTATGTCAGGGCGCAGTGGGGGACAATGTGTGTGATACATCTAAGGCAGCTATGATTAGTGTTTTAAAAATTGATTTTGGGACTGTTTTCATTAATGATTACGCTATTAATATTTGTTGACATTTAGGTTATTATTTCAACTTTCAACAGTTTAAAACAAAATACATGACATGACTGCGTTTTTCATTATTGACAAGATAGCTCAATTTTTTTATTCATCTTAAATTTACCACCTTGAAAATGAGCTCAGTTTGATAAGGGCTGGAAACCGGTCGGTGTTTTTGATAAATCTATGGGGTAAAGGACCTTATTTGTTTTATTATTATAATATAACCCCACTATGGATCCATACGTTCTGCCAACCATAAAACAAAAGTGTCTCAACTCAAAGTTAGATTCTGCTCCGAATTTATAAATATTTTTTTTTTCTACAGTCAAACGAAAACTTAGGCATTAATAAATAAATTAATTAAAAGAATTTTTTTCATATATTTTCAAGTATGGTCATAACCGATCTTTATTTCTATTTAATTATGAAATGTAATACATCGACAGATATATGTATCGAAAATATACCGAATCTGGAGGTGTATTTGCAGGACTATTTTTTGAAACAATTTTTTAACAATTTAAATCTTCAAAAGTAATTTGAATAAATAATTAATAATAATTAATTTGATGTTAATTTATTTTGACAAAATAAATTTATGTTTGACATTTCTAATTTTTGGAATAAAAATTATCTAAATTCATTAAATTTTATTAATATTGAAATAAAATAAGCTAATAAGACATAAAAATTGCCTTAATTTTGCATTTAAGTTGATTTTGTTATAATATTACATGATCAAGCTTGTTATATCAAAGAACTAGAAAACTGGTATATATTCGATTTTCTGATATATATTCGAGACGAAAATATACCGTCGTTATGGTAATGCCTTGTTTTTTACTGGTGGAAACCGATATTATGATATTTGAAAAAATAAACTATTAAAGATGCTAAATATGCAACTTGATTGCTCGCTGAAGGATTTTTTACTACTCCTTTCAAAACAACATTCTATTTATGTTTATTTGTTTATTTTGAACTATACTATATCATTGTACAATTTCAGACTTTGCTTATAACATATCGACTTGTAAAAGTCCAAACCTCGTCTCAAAAAATCAATACTCGTTCCTTGTACTAATCACCTCTGTACATGATGACCAGTACTCGGCGAATTTCCAGTACTCGCATAGGGGCCGCGTCGACTCTAGCGTTGACGCGAGGTTTAAAATATTTACATTTTTATTTCTTTTTATCTTGATTTTTTTTAATGATTCCATTTAAACGAGTAAGGTGGGAAAAAAGTTATCGATAAATAAAAATTAAAACCTTTCGTATTCTTAAAAGATAAAAATCGAATGTTGGTTTTTTCTTTGAAAAACACCGATATATATATACATATGTATAGTCAATATTGTTGTGTGTAACAAATTAGTCCTCAAATGTTTCGATTTAGTGACCTTTATAAAAATTTCCCTCATAATTCGGCAAAATTATTCCGTAAGCCTATGTTTCTGTGTTTATTTTCAATGTTGATGAGTCATAACTGAGTTTACGCCGACTACTGATGATGACTGGTAACTTATATAAACTTTAATTAATTATATTAATATAATTTAACTTTAAAAAGTCCAAACTAGTTGGAATAATTGATTGAAGTTTTTATATGTTATCATTCATCGTGTATAGTCAGGGGAGGGTGGGGTTTTTGCTTTGGTGGTGGGTAATTTTTATTCGATTTTATTTATCTTCCAAAAAATTTGTTCTTAACAAAGAACAAATTGATAAAACTTTAGTTTTTTATCTATTAAATATTTCCATTTGAATGATTAGCTATTTATCTGTCTTGAAAAAAATTATGAAATAAAAACGGACAGACGGGGGCAATTGCGCCTTGGATCCGCTCCTGTAGAGAGTTAATTAGTGCAAGCAACCAAAAATTGATTTTTTTGAGATACGAGGTTTCGAAATTTACAAGTCGATATACATATTTCGATTTTCCTCCTTTCCACAATTAATTACATGTAGGGGTATGCGGGGATCATTGGCCAGACAGGCACAGTGGACACTTTACTATTTCCTATTATTAATTTACAAAATTTTCCACCCATGTTTACTTAATTCAACCAAATTGGATAACACCGGCCCATAAATAAAATTAGTTCAATTACTATTAAGGGGTCTTTCTACCTTCCAATTTTAAAAATAATCTTTTACAATATTTTTTTTTATATACAAGGTGATCAGTAACTGCCATGACAAATTTTAAAAGGTGATTTTTCATCCAAAAATATAAAAAAAGTTTCTATAAATATTTGGAAATGGAAATGAGCCCTAAGGCAGCTACGGCCCTTCGAAGATGACATATAAAATGGGGAACAAAAAAATCATGAATTGATTTGATGCTGCAGAGTGATTCTTCATTTAAAACTGAGCAAAAAAGTATTCTTCACCAAAACACCTAAATTTAATATTAAAGGAGTATCCTTTAACGATTTTGGTGGCACAAATTGTTACTTCCACTTAATTGCATTTTTTTTTAAACGGTTGCTCCTACACTGCCCTGCTACTCTAGAAAGCAGTAACTCCATTTGTCGCTTAGCGACGTTTTGACATTAACTCCGATGTAATATTTCGAAAAGGCTGCTATGCGACAAATGGAGACTGCTTTATAGCAGTAGGGCAGTACAGTGTATGACATTTTTTTATGTATTTTTTACTCAAGGAATCTATATTTTTAAAAAAAATTAAAAAAAATACACATAAAAATGTTTGGGTCAAAAATGTATTAAGCCTCACATGTTTTGCCCGTCTAGGCACGCCTGTGGATAAATTCAAAAAATAAATTAACATAAACTTATTGCCCTTATTAATACTAGTATACGTGCAAAAGCTCGTCGCTCTAGCTTAAAGGGTACCAGAGTAATTAATTAAAAACCTTATTTTTATTACCAATTTTAAAGGGCCGTAACCCCCTTAGGGCTCATTACCGGATCAACCTTAATAGGAACTTTTTTTTGATAATTTTGGATGTAGAATCACCACTTAAATTTTGGCATGCCAGTTATGGATCACCCTGTAGAAAGAAAAGAGATATCATCCTGAAATTTTGTAGGTATGTTTATTTATATTCAAAGAATATATTCGTTTTTGTAGGAAAAATATAGCAATTGATGGTTTTATCTTTGTTTTTTTGTAGTCCTTTGTAATGTAGGAATGCCTCTTTCTATAATATGTAAGATAAGATAAGATAAGATAAATTTATTCAGCAAAATATACAAAGTCTGTTTACAAATGTAGATATTAAATTTTTAAAGTGCACCTGATTTCCCGAAAGAAATCGTGTCGTGCTTAAATAGTTTACGAATACAATTATTTGGGTTATGCGTTACATAAGTATTATATAAAGCAAATAGCAGGGAAAAAATTATATCTTAAAAAAAAAGTTAAATAGTTAAATACTATTAAAAATATTATCACAATTCTAAAAAATTCTAAAAAATATATACATACATTAACTTGTTCTTGTGTAAAAGATTTATATCTAGATGCGTATCTATGTTGGTCTAAAGTAGTGCATTTTCTATAGTATTTTTATTTTTGTGAATAAAAAGCTTTAGTTTTTTACAGAATAGACTGAAAGATTGAATGCGTTTAAGTTCAAGTGGCAAAATATTATATATTTTTGGACCCTTCACGATTATAGTGTTTTCAAACAATGTTGTCGGAATTTTTGGAATTATCGCGACGTTGTCTTGTCTAGTATTGTATTGATGCTGTTGAATTTCTCTTAATTCCTCATTTTTATAGACGAACTTGGCTACATTAAATGCGTACAATTGATTAAAATTTAAAACGTTGCTCTCTTCATAAACTTCATCAGTACTCTAATTGTTTAGCTTATTCGTTTCATAAAAGAAACAAACCATATCTATGGTATAAATTTTATACAGAATTTGCACCTATAGTCATAACATTCCTATACTATTATATAGCCATGGCATAAGTACTATATACTTATACCGACTACGAACGAAGAATAAATAAGAATAAATTAAACTAGGAAAAACATATTTTTCTAAATTTAAATAGCATTCTTTGTTATTACTGTTAATAATTCGATATACTTGAAGCCAAAAATTATCGCTTATATATAATTAGTTGTATTAGTTAATATAAATGAATAATTAGAATTGTGCAAAATGGTTTCATGTATCTTCTAGCTTCATAAATTTCATAGGGAGCCAGTGCCGGCCTTTGCATGAATTAAGTGAACCCCGTGCTTCAGGGCGCCAGCTCAGAGAAGCCTTTTAAAAAAATAAGTCGCTTTTTTTTGTTATGAAAAATTAAGAGGTGAGGACCAACTTTCTTGCCAGCTCATTTCAGAGGTAAAGTCTTTTTCAGAGGTGAAGACCTTTCTTTTTTAGTCATCAAAACTTTCCGGCGAGGGGTAAAATATTTTTGAGAGGTAAGGTCCTTTTTTTCTATTTAGTCATCAACATTTTCTGGGCACTTTTCTAAATTCGTAAAACTTTTTTTTAAAATAGGGGCGCTAAACCAGAAGCTTGCTTCAGGGCTCCAAAATTCAAAGGCCGGCCCTGTAAGGGCTATAGTAAACATGCTAATTTAAGGTCGTTAAATTAAATCAAAGAATATTTTGTAACTTTGTTAAACAATTATCGGCTTTTTGAATTAACAATTGCAAATGTAATTTGATCCAACATTATCTTAAAAGTCCTTAATCTAACAAGTACCGCAACCATAGTATTCAGAGGCGTGCACCAGACCCATTATTTTTTTTTGCTTTTTATTATTTAATGTTAAATTACCTATTACTCAAAACAGAAGTGATTATTATGTCAAAGTACCAATAATCATTTCAAAAAAAAGTGTAGCGTTAGTGAAAAAATTGAAAATTTATTATTGCTTTTTTCAGTTTTCCAGAGTTTTTATTCAAAAAGTTGTAGGCTGGGATTTTTATGAAAATGGAGGTGGGGCAATTAGGTAAAATGGTTTAATAAATTTTTCAATATTTTTTTCAAAATTTTCTCATTTCTTAAAAAAATAAATAAATAAATAAATAAATATTTTATGAACTTAGGCCGAGAGTGGTATTCTTTTTACTTACAGCAGGATAAAATTATCTTAAAGATAAAAAATCAAACCAAACCAAATATCCTTTGATATAATTAAGAAATTTACTTTTAACATCTGGCAGCCCTAATCGTGCAATATTTAGATAAATGGTGATTTGATTTTAAATAATGCATGCAATATTAACATTACACGATACATTTTACATTTAATATTAATAACATATTTGTAGAGTCAAGATTTCATAAGGGGTTCGCCAATATTGGCGATAACAGTTTTTGCATTTAACCCCTTCGGCTAAAGCCGGTTTTTTAAGATATATGGACCTATACCACTTTAATATATGTTTGTTTTATGTTTGTTTTTAACCTCGTACTATTCTACTTAATTAAGCATCCCCTAAGTCCAGGACTTGTGTGGGCTAGTAGTAGAGGGAACCACCGGCTTTAATTGACTTTCGAACCAATATATCTAGGGAGTACGCCTTCGCCAAATTTAAATTATTAATTAACTGAAAAAGGCAATCGGCGCCAGTGAGGTTTGAACTCACGATCATTAGATCAGTGTCAGGCTATATCGATGCCATTGACCACTGAGCTAAATCTGTTTATGGAAAATGAATTTGAGTCAGATACACTTAAAATTTTGCTTAATACATTTAATAACCATTGTAACCAAGCAGGGATATGCGGGCTCCTACCACGCTCTAAATGAAGGTACTAAGTTTAATACCACTAAAACAGAATGCGCACTTATCCCGTATACGAATGTCCAACTGTGAATATTTTGGTGAAAATAACCGTATGTGGAGTGAAAGGGGTTAACTGGCTCATACTTGGTTTGACTAAGGCAATCTACGAAAACTTTGCAGGGGCATTGTAAAATCGAGTGACCTAAATTTTCACTGCATCTGCCATCTTGGATCCGACATATTAAATCTTGTAATTTTAACATTAGATTTAAAAACCAATTTAAAAAAAAAGGTTCAATTTTAAAAATTACTTCCGCCATTTTGAATTTTATAATTTTGTCACCTTTTATGTTAGGAGACCCCAAAACCGGTTATCATTTTTTTTTTCATTAAATTGTACATATAAGTTTCACAATACTAAATATACTATTAAAAATATTATTTGTTAAAATTTCGGTTCCGTAAAAAAATATCAAATTTTTACTCCATTTGAAAAATGGAGTGAATTATGTTTAAACTCTTATGAATGCAATACTCTTCATTTGTTGCCCGTGTTAGATTTCATAAATCATTTGGTATATCGTTCGCAGTACATTAACATAATTTATAAACAGTTACAATACAAATTTATCAAGGTTGCTTGTCAGAAAAAAAAGCTGAAAGTTGAATTGACATTTTTCTATAAACCCGTAGAAGGACCTGCAGCTCTATTCCTGACCATTCTTAGATATATTTCTGATTCGTTGTTGTTATGATAAAAAGAATTGCATATTAGCTTTAATAGAATATATTTTATAGCAATAGATAGAAACCAAAATTAACAACTTTTCACAAGCTAGCCTAGCTCGTTTAATTCAGCGTCATACAAGATTTTTAAGCAAATGTATGAGAAAATTGTTATAAAATAACACTAGGCAACACGGTTTCTTGCCCTGATTGGAGTCATATGTTTTTTAACTAATTTTGGATGGCTAAAAGCGAATCTGGCCTCAGAATATTTCTATTACCTAAGATTTCTGAGAAAAATGAGATAAAAATGTTAAAAAATCATTATTTTATCCCTCTTTTGTTCTAAAATCATGGGAGATAAAAATATTCCGAGGACAAATTTAGATTCGGCGACTCAATATTAGTTAATAAATACCCAACTTAAAACATGGAAACTTTAAATTCATAGGTAGAATAAATAGGAATATTATCAAAAAAAAAATAAAAAAAAATTGATAATGTGACAAAACTAAGTAGGGGTGGAGGGTAAGGAGAAGGGTGCATAAGGGGATAAGCTTATCGCCACGTACTCATGCTAAAAATTGTCAAAAATCATTACTAGGGGGTCAAAAATGAACTAAAAAAATGTTACGTAATATGGTTCTTATGTAATAAAGTAACATTTTTATGATGTAGAATCATTAAAAAAACAAACAAAAATACACAATATTTTGTTTTATAAATTATTTTTTAATTGGCATAATTGCCTGTACTAAAAATTGAAAAATAAGAAGTGCTGGAGTTCCTCTCCTACTCCTTCCTATTTAAATATTTCCTTTTCCGTATTCTCCTAACCCTCCCTCTCCTTATTCTCCCACCTCTCCCTCTTCTTACTCTCCTACCTCTTCTTTCTTTGCTTTTTCTTCTCCTCCCTCTCCTCCCTCTCCACCCTCTTCTCCCTCTCCTCCCTCTCCTCCCTCTCCTCCCTCTCCTCCCTCTCCTCCCTCTCCTCCCTCTCCTCCCTCTCCTCCCTCTCCTCCCTCTCCTCCATCTCCTCCCTCTCCTCCCTCTCCTCCCTCTCCTCCCTCTCCTCCCTCTCCTCCCTCTCCTCCCTCTCCTCCCTCTCCTCCCTCTCCTCCCTCTCCTCCCTCTTTTATTTCAAAATTTTTAAGTGGAGCTGAGTTGATCAAAGATTTTCTTTCAATATTTTCTATTTTTCTTAATGTTTAACTTTCTTATTTTTGAGTATGGTATTCAGTTTCAATATATCCTTACTAAGATTGATTTTTGCTACTAAAAAGTTAAAGTGTATCGGATTATTCTTACTTATATACTTTAGTACAATTTTTTTTATTTTGCAAAAATGTTTTTTTTTCGAGATCCAAAGTAAACGTATAAGACTCCTCTGCTGTAAATCTGCGAGAAGTGTAATAAACACATACATACTCAACCTATCCCTGTCCTCCTAAACATTATTGTACACCTGTTTGTATGAATAATTAATATTTATAGCCTTGCAATTATACTACTTTGATTTCTATTGGTTGATTTTTTATTTTTATAATGCGTTTATTTTATTTATTAATATTATTGGTTATTATTATCACCCATAATTGTTTACGCAAATTTAGTAGGAGGTAACATGGGAGGGAATTTTGAGATTTATAGAATAAATATCATGGAATTCTTTGCCTTTTCTTTATTTTCATTCTCAATAATAAACCTGAAATTAAAAATTAAAATTAAAAATAATATTAATGCTCATTCTAATGTTTTAAATTGTATTAAAAAGTGGCGTCCCCTATACCTTTTTTATTTATGATTGAATGACGGACGGACAGATGGTTATTTGAAAGTTACTTATTGTTTTTTTTTTCATGAAACACAGTTTTAATTAAGAATTTTTCGTCTGGGACTTTTTTTAGCGATTTTGGAAAATTCAAAACTACCGTCTTATACTCTTCTCACACTTACGCCCTGTGAATAGTAGAATACCAGAAAATAAAAATAAGTAAAAACAGCAAATAGAGCGATTAAAATGTAAATTAATATTTTATTGTATATCTAAACTGAACATGTTTTACTCAAATCAAGAATATCTTTAAACTACGTTTTTTTTTCGTCAATGACTTGAGAAAAGTACTGCAGCTTTAATTTAATTATTTTTTTTTTCAAGCATACTAAAATGTTCATATTTTATAACTGAACACACTAGTTAGAAGTGATCTCTTTGACTTTGATGAGAGCCATACTTCAAACTTGTTTGTTAAATATGTAAACAGGTGGTTCACTAGAGATTCTGTGCAAGAACCTTGGGTGAAATTGATTAAAAATGATTGAAGAAGAATATATGGTTTATACACCTACAAATCTCTCCGAAATTGCAAATGCTACATTAGACAAGTTACCATCGAAATCGCGAAAAGTGTACAATTTAGCCTAAGAGAAAAATTTAAAATGAGCTAAGGAAGGTTTAAGTTTATTTCAAAAGGATTTTATTGGCTTATTTTAATAAAAAAAACATACTTTATTACTGAATAAATTAAATTAAATAGTGTAAGTTCAGTTCTCACCCTAGCCGATTGTTTTTTTTAGTTGATTAATAATTAAAACTTTCAAAGCCGACAGGTAAAATAAACCCAAGTCGAAAGTCAGTTAAAGCCAGAGGTTTCCTGGACTTAGGGGTTGTTTAATTTAGTAGAATAGTACGAGGTTAATCAAAATAAGGACAGAAATTTTTAATTTTAAACAAAATTAGAAAAATATTAATTTATTATTCCATCAATCTATTTTCCAATCATCGTACAGAGTGATAGTAGTTGTCTACATCTAGCAATAGATAGCGCACTAGTCTACATAAATCTAATGACTATATTCCTTTTGCGAATAAAGTCTAAAAACGTTTTCTTAATCAGCGTGCAGAGTTGACTCTTGGTACTAAAGAGGGTCAGCAGCCCAAAACTGTCAGTCTATTTATGTCCTACTAATTCTACGTCTAGGTTAGTGGTACTATGTACTTGAGACACACAAGTCTTCTACTTGCTACCATTCAATGTCTCCAAACAAGGAGAGGTATAAGTAGTTGTCTACATCTAGCAATAGATGGCGCAAAAGTTTACGTCAATCTAATGACTATATTACTTTTACGAATAAAGTCTAAATTAGTTTTCTTAATCAGAGCGCAGAGTTGACTCTTGGTACTGAAGAGGGCCAGCAGCCTGAAACTGTCAGTCTACCAATATCACTGTACGATGATTAGAAAAAAGATTGATGGAATAATAAACATTTTAATGTTAATGTCTCAGTATGTGACCCTTCTTTTAATCCTTTCTCCTAAATAGCTCATTTCATCAGATACAGTTTTTCCTCAATTTCCTTCAATATATTCTCTCTGACTATTTAATATTTAACATTCTCATTTAGCTCCAAATATCCAAGTTTTTCAACCATACAGAATAATAGTCTAAACAAATGTTTTTGAGAATCTTTTTCTAAATTTACACTAAGAATTTTGTTTTGAATATTTGGAACCCCTCGCAACTTATTGCAATTGTATTCATACTTACGTTTAATAACTAAAGTTCCTAAGGGTTCAAATACACAAAATCGTACAGTATTTAACAAGGCAACAAATTCTTAGACTGGTAGACACATTTGACAGTTCAGATTTCTTAATTTCTTCACTTTTATAATTTCTATCTATATAAATTAAAGCAATTTGATAATTCTTTTTTCTTTGTGTATTATGCTGCCACTATGCATTCATATGCAAGATAAGCAGCATGAATATTCATTTAAAAAACGGAAACGTATTGCACGTAGACCTTTTTTTATTTAGTTGGCATTCTGATCAGACGATGAAAACAAATTCTTTCGCCAACGAGAAGCTTTTATTAGAAAATCAAATAAGAGACATTAAATTGGATGTATTTTTAAATGAAATATATCGGGTAAGTTTATTTTTGTTAAAAAATTAATTACTATCATATTTTTAAACACAGCCGGAAACTTTTTAAAAGTAGAAAAATATAATCACCCGAAGACAAAAGGCAACGTTCAAGTATTACGTAATCCAAATTGTACCAAAATTCATACATTTCATAGCCGGTTTCTTGCGTTATTAAAGCTTGTAAAGATTTCATATTTTGGCTACCGCCCCAAATAGGGGGTGTGTTAGCCAAAAAATAAAATATCTACAGCCTTAATAACGTGAAAATCGAGGTATGAAGTGTATGAATTTTAGTACAATTTGCGTTACGTAATACTTGAACGTTCCCAAACTTGCTTGTTGTTTTCTGTCATCAGCAATAAGCAAACGCGTTTTTTTTTATTTTATTCTTGTATAAAGAATTTAAAACCTGTGGGATGTAGTTTCTATACCTACTAGAAATCGTAAGCTTTTTAAAGATATTGCAGCTTCTTAAAAAGCATTTTGATTTTGACAATCATCACTTCTAAAACCCATTTTTTTTTAAGATGTGAACACCGCACCGTGAGTGACCCTGCGCGGTTGGCCATCATGCTTTCAGGATTTTTTTTTTTTTGGATATTATTCCAATACATTTAAAACTTTCTTGTCTGGAGACAGCACTGTATAGTTGTGAAATTTAGACAATATGTATGGCAGATAAAAAACAAATAGTCCTTTGAAATATGGTGGTGAAAGATGGTCAGGTAGAGTTTAGATTAGTTTAGTTTATTTCTGCACTATTACATAAGCATGGAGAGCCCCCAAATAAGCTTTCGGCTTGTGCTAGGGGCTCTCCATTAATTTAGAAAAAAATAAATTATTCGAATTTTGACATTTTGTATTTCACAAATATTTCCAAACATCTTCTTCCGCCCTCTCCACCTCAATTTCTACAGGTTCACATCTTCCTTATATATCTTTCCAACCATCATTCCAAAAATAAATCTGTTTCTTACATTAATTTTTGATTAAAAAAAAATACATAGTAAATTGACTGACATTATGAAATTACGATATATTGGAAATCTTATCGAAAAGGCTAGTTAGTTGGAAAAAAGTAAATGACACTTGATACGAAAGCTTACTTAAAGATATTTTTGAGAAAGACATAAAAGCTGGAAGAAATGCTGGCTGGTTCAGAATAAAATACATAAACTAGGTTAGAAAATTTTATGACAAAAAAAGACATTTTGATTTGATTATAATAATTATTGATACACGGACAGAAGTAACAAAACAAGCCGTGAAGATATATAATGCTACGCAGTCCATTATATACTATTCACAGTAAATATTATATTGCATTTTCTCAAATACTTAAAACAAAATAATAAAAAAAAACAAAAGAAAATGATTTTTTTTATTTTGTTTTTAAAAGTCTAACCCCCATAATTCTTTTTGTTTTTGGGGGGATTACTTTCAAACTTGGTAAAATTGATCCTTATAATAAAAGTAATTTTTCCTGAAAAAGTTACGTTAATCTTCTTTCAGCTTTTTTCGATTTTTTAAAAAGTTTACCCCCGCTTTTTTACTGACTGACAGAGACCGACAGAAGAAAAATAAATAAAAAGTTGCTTATTTTTTTCATGAAACAAATTTATATCCAACAATTTTTTGTCTAGGACGATTTTTGAATTTTTTTGAAAAATCGAAACTACCGTAGAATTTTATTCTAGGCGCTGTAAATAATATAACTTGGTGATTAATTTCTGTTAAAATGTGTCTGTTATGAAAATAATAATACTTCTGAAACCGTTTTCTGAATATTATAAATATTGAAATTAATTATACAATGAAATTTTGTGTTTTTAATTTATTTTAGTGGATGAATACGGATTAATCAGTTAACATATTTGAGGCTATGTTATAGAAGAAATTTTTATTTTGTGTGAAATGATAATAATAACTGTATATGGGCAAAAATAATAGTTAGTTCAAGACCAAAAGGTCATATATATTTATAAATATTACAGTAAAGGTAAGGCATCTTCTTTTAAAAAGCTTAAAAATAAAAAAGTTTTAGTTAGCGGGCGAAAAAAACTTTTTGGCCCTCGGGCCACAAAGCTCAACTTTTCGCCCGTAAAACATGAACAAAAAGTGTCGCTTTTAGAATCAATCGAATAAAAACATTGTTTTATTCAAAAGAGAGCTAGATTATTTAATTTCAAGGACTAAACCATTAGTGTTAAATTAACCATGCTAAATTATATAATATTAGGAACAATAAAAATACATCATATATTTATTATATCTACACAAAAAAACTACACTTTTTTTTCTAAATTACCGTAAAAATAATTACTTTAGACAAAAAATACAAAAAAAAAGGAAAAACAGTATGCAAAAATCTACAAAAAAAAAACGTGTAATATAATCTAAAAAATTAGCAGATGTTATTAAGGAAGTTAAACTCTTTCATATCTATAGAACAACGTTAATAATAAACAATACGTGAAAATACGTAATTCTTCGCATTCTAGAGTATACTATTCACAGTGAGGAGTATTTTGCGTTTTCTCTCGATATAAATCCCAAAATATAATTGCTTCTATGTTTTGCACGCACACGTCCCCCAAAACTGAAAAACTACCGTCGTTACTATTTTTTATCTTAACGATTGTTTTCTTTTCTGCAAGAATTACGCCAATCAAACTTTTCATTCAGCTTTTTTTCGATTTTTTAAGTTGAACCCCCTGTAACTTTTTTGTTTTCCAGGAAATTATTTTGCAAAATAATACGTTTCCCTCTCTTAGAACTTGATTTTTCCTAAAAAGTGAGTCAATCAAATAATTCTTTCTTGAGTTATCGATGATAACTTATCGTGCTTACAAAAAACGTGACATTTGACTGACGGACGGACTGACGGACAAACAGACAGACGAAAATTTTCAGCCACTTAGTTTTTTATGAAATATATTTGTATCCAAGAATATTTTAATTGGTAAATTATTTTGGCGATTCTGGAAAAATAGAATTGGCCGTATGATATATAAACAGAGTTGATACTTTCATTGCAATAATTTTATATTATTTCCAACTTTTGGTGAGTTCAATACATACCTATGCCAAATAAGATTATATGTCTGTATACAGACACATAATCTCATGCTGCATAGGTATGTATTAAAGAAACTCACCAAAAGTTGGAAATAATTTAAAATTCCTGTTGTCCGACCCTGTTATTGTAATGAAAGTATCAACTCTGTATATAAAAAGAGTATAGAATATACGACCGTGGACAAAAAGATTTTTTTCTACAACTGCTTTAGAATGTAAGCAAATACACACACTTTTCAAACACAGAATGAATCCATTTTAGCTCTAGATATGGTATGAATATTCCGTATCAAGTGTTAGAATGAGCACATGTAGTGCCATCTCTTGTTTATAAAAGTAAAGAAAACTGTAGCAAAATTAGCAAAAATATATATATTTTACCATGAAATACTGAATAATTTAACGCAATTTAAAGTTTTCCGTTAAAATTACATAAAGTTTATTAGTTTTTCTTAATATTTGACCAGTTTTTTATCAATTTAGTTGAAAAAATTAAAACTGCTCCATCTATTGTTAAATATTTAAACCTGATATGTCACAATCTGACATAACCTTAATTTTTTGCATTATAATTTGTAAATATAGACACTCCCAAGCAACAAGGTTGTAACTCAAGTTAGACCCATTTTGAGTTATACTCATAGGTAAACGCCTTGAAAAAAGACACACAGGGTGGTACTACTCAGGTTTCTCCACAGTCCACTTTAAGCAAAAGTTTACTTAAAATCACTAAAGTAAGAAATTCTAAACTTGAATATTATCAGAAACAAACAGCAAATAAACAATAAATACTTAAACAGTTAAATAGAGAATTTTATAAGCTTTCAAATGATGTACCACATGACTTTTCCACTTCAATCACTTACCCACCCTTAAATAATAAAAAAAAATATTTTAGAAATTTAGCTTTCGTGAAAAATGACAATATATGAGTTACGGCTTTGTTGCTTGGGGGTATCGATATGTGCCAAAATTAAACAAAAACCTTTTATAACTACTGATTTGATAAAATTATTAAATAACATTAATTGCTTTATTTAAAAATATGTGTTTTGTTGCATTTACAATGTCGAGTCACAAAAAACATTGTTTTAAACCTTGTTCGCAGTTTAAAGCCATACAGTGTTTCAAATTTGCAGTCGAAGAAAAAGTATAGTCTACAACACGTATGGAATAGTCATTCCGCGCTCGCGGGACCGTCATACTGGCCTATCGGCTCGTATGACAAACTTTTCGCTCTCGCGGGATATTGTTTATTCCATACTAGTTATAGAATATACTATTCTAGGTGTGCTTGACCTTACTTTGCACTGCTATATTTGATTATAACCAAATCCTGCTATATTTGTATAACTAAATCGAGTGATATTAGGGGCTGTCCATATATTACGTAACGCATTTTTCAAAAAAAATGACCCCCCTTCCCCCTGTGTAACAAACTGTCACATTTACCAACACCCCCCCCCTGTGTAACGCGTAACAATATAAAAATTTAGTTTCGCAATAAATTTAACTGTATTCTCACTATTGATTCGTTTTTCTCGACAAAACAAACATGAACCTAAAATATAAAAATTTACACGAAAAAATCACTCAAACTTAAAAAAAAATATTCATAATCAATATCACATAGGGCAAAAATTCTAGGTACCTCTTTTTACACTGAGCGTCACATATAACACGTATATTGTTTATGCACAGGTACACAAAATAGTACACACATTGGTACACATTCCGCGCGAAAATGTATCTTCGCCGATGATTCATCGGCAAGATCACTCAAGAACAGGACGGTAAGATTTTTTTTAATATCAATGTCAACAGTTTTTTTACTGATTACAATATTATTTAAATATGCATAGTTTCGTCAATTTTTGTGTGAAAAAGGGAATTATGGGCCACTAAATAGTAATTTATGTTGAAATAAAAATACATCTGCCAAGCTTAGGAAATAAACATTAAATTTATTAAATTCCGTTACGTAACGTTTACCTAGACCCCCCCTCTCCCCCCTGTCACAAACTGTAACAATTTCTCTGACCCCTCCACTAGGCGCGTTACGTAATATATGGACAGCCCCTTATACAAAAAACTAGAATGTTAAAATCCGTAAATTAATGCTTGCAGTTTATCCTTGACTTTTTATATAAAGTGCAATTCTGAACTTATGAAAAAAATTAATAGACTTATTTTATCGTTTGTTAATTTAAGTTTAACGACATAGATAAACACTGCATTTATTGAAATAAAAATATCAATAATAAATTGTTTAGAAAGGGAAAAATCAAATATCATTGAAACATTGCAATGTAGAAACTGTAAATCGGTTTTATTTTTCTTGTTTTCTCTCAATCTAATATTTAAATTGCTAATTTTTAATTCTGGCTGTTAAATATGTTTTATCCAACACCTTCACAGAAACACTTGTTTTGAGCACTATTTTAAATGTCAAAAGTGAGTTTTTTTCCATTAGTAAGTAAAAAATTTTTCACCCACTCTTTTACGTACAGCTTTTGATCTCACCCAACATTAGTTACATGCCCTATTAATTAAGTATTAAAACTATTCTATAAATAGAAGCACGTTAACTAAACCATAAAAATTAAAGAAACCCCCAAATTATTCTTTAGTTTTTGAATAAAATACTGTTTTTATTAAAAATTTTGTCATCACCGCGTCCATTTTGACGTTTGTAAGAAATGTAAAACTAGCAATTGTTTATTTTTAATGGGCATACTTAGGCCATGGCTACCTATTATTTTAGTATTAAGAAAACTTAATCTTAATATTTTTGACATAATTTTTCGCAAAATTATAGATTTTTAATTAATAATAAAAGGTGTTGGATAAAATTAAATTCTCAACTGGTGTATTAAGTGATTTTATCCACTTAATGCACTAGTTAAGAAAATAACTATTATTCGCTACTGTATATGTAATTACTACATTGTAGTACTGATTGTAATACATACCTACATAACATATATTAATAAAGTTTGGGAAGTACGTGGTTTCTTGTCCCACACTGACCTGTAATGAAAAATAGAGACCTAATTATTACTGGTCTGGATTTATAAATTATTAATTTCCACTAGATGGCGCCACCGATAAAAATATCGTTAGGCAAAATGTCTGAACTGCTGTTGTCACGATAAACACGAATATAATCTAATACATTTTGTTTAAAAAACTTAAATGTACACGTTTAGTCAATGTTTTTTACTTTTGAGACTGAAAAGGATAATAAACGTTATAAATGGTACCTTGTGAGCTATCAACAAATGTTTTTGTGGTTGTTTTTTTGGGTTACGCGTATGTGAAACTTCAGTTTTATATGATTGTGCTTTTCTTGTGAAATGCAGGCAAAATAATTTGTGGTAAATATGAAAAGAACTAAAAAAGAAAGTATAGTATAGTATTATTTTCTTCATTTGAATTCAAACATCTAGGTTTCAAAAAAAAAATAGTACTTTATCTTTATATAAAAACAGTTGCGAATAATAGTAGATTACAGGTAGACTCGGAAAATAGTACTTTTCCGAGACCTTATTAATGGGCGAGGAAAAGTACCATTTTCCCGGAGACCTGTATACTATTTTATTTAAAAATAAAGTACCTTACTTTGAAGTTTACCTCGATGTTTCAAGTGAAGAAAGTAATACTGTAGTGGGTACTTTGTTTTTTAGTTCTTTTCTTATTTACCACAAATCATTTTTCCTGCTTTTTACAAGAAAAGCACAATCATATAAAACTAAAGTTTCACATACGCTTAACCCAAAAATCGTTTGTTGATAGATCACAAGGCACCGTTTATAACATTTATTATTCTTCTATGTCTGAAAAGTAAAAAACACCTAATTAAGACCTTTACAACTAATGGACAACGTAAATGGTTTGGTATTATTACAAAATAGTAAAGATTATGGTACCAATTTACATTTTGTTTAACATACTATTCTACTTAATTAAGCATCCCCTAAGTCCAGGACTTGTGTGGGCTAGTAGTAGAGGGAACCGCCGGCTTTAATTGACTTTCGAATCAATTTATAGGAAGTGTCCGCTTCACTTACGCCTTCACCAAATTTCAATTATTAATTAACTGAAAAAGTCAAATCGGCGCCGGTGAGAATCGAACTCACTCTATTTTGGGTAGTGAACTCGTCAAGTACGACGCGGTAGTCTACTACACCAATCCTCCCATAAAGTTATTTTAGTAAAACATTAAAAAATAAAGGAATGGAATTAGACACCACGTCCCCAGTGTCACGCAGTCTTGGCTCGAGCTTACCTTGACTTGGGCACTCGGGTATCTCGGGATTTCCATAGCCGTACTTGTTCCTAACAAGTCCCTAAGGGTCATGCATTGAGTCTTATTAAAAAAATGTGTAAAGCAATGGACAGCAGTCCAATACGTTGGGCAACATAAATTTAGGTCTTCAATACCAACCCAAAAAGAAAATTCCCAAAAAATATTATATTTGGATTTTATCACAGTGCAACAAAAAATGTGCATTTTATGCAAAATTATTAAAGAATACATACAGCTTATTAAACACAAAAACAATTAAAAAATCTTCACACACAACGGGGTATTATCAATGATTGTCAAACTAAGGAGTAGGTCATACGTTCCCTAGGAAACTTTAGACCTACTGTACAAATAGCTGTGTTATAAAAATTAAAAAAAAATAGTTTTTCATTAAAAAAAAAACAAATATCTTACCTTCATGTTATTTAAAATATAATCTAAAATGTTATTTTTACCTAAAATATGCATAATTTTATTTTAAAACAATAATAATTATACTTTTATCTTTTTCTGTAGAACTTCTCTCTTTATCTATCTAAATAGGCGTAAGTCCATTGAAGATGCTCAGATAACAATTCTGAAGCCAGTCCATTATTATTTTTTACGCTAGAGGAAATGCGCCTAATTTCGGATGGTTTCCAATTTTCGGATAGTAGTGTATTTAAGATACTGTCTGCAAAGGTAAACAGAAACCTACTTCTATGTGAAGCCAAAAGTCAAACTAAATCCGTCCTGTAATATGATAACGGTAGAGCTTCTCCCCTTTAAATGGCAGCACAAATCGTTTATATTGCAAATGGCAGTTTTGTGCTCAGTTGCATTATTATGCTTGTTTATTTTATAAATAATCGTTATAAAAGTTCGTGATTCTGTCTTGGGTAAGTTATGATGTTAGTTAAGTTGATCCACTATTCATAATTAAGCAATTTGAAAACGTAAACATTCTACAAATTTCTAATCTAAAAAGCAGAAAGTTGCCTAATTTCGGATAGACCATTTTTGTGCATTTGATTCCCAATTTCGGATATCCGCAAGGTAATTATTATTCAGGATAACCAACCATTAATTATTTTTTTTATAATGATACAACAAACTAAGATAAACAATTTTGAAAAAACGAAAATTACCTAAGATACTAAGATATTCGAAATTGGGAATCTAAAATTATAGTTCCTATAGTATTTCGTAGAAAATTGCTTAATGATTAAATTACGTCTTAAATGTGAAGGAATAACAAGAAACATAAGCAATGGGATCCAGATCTACTCTTGAAAATTTTTTTTCGGATATGTCCGAAATTAGGAGCCCTTTTTCAAATGCACAAAAATGCGCTGATTTTTTTTAACCGTGTTTTTTGGAAAAAATAAACTGTAATAAAATTGCTTTTATAATAAATCATGGTTCGCTATAATAAGTTGTATCTGGTTATATAAAAAAAAATATCAAAAAGTAATACCGAGTATTAAATATTGAATACATTGTAAATGGTATCCGAAATTAGGCGACTTTCCTCTATTCCTTTATTTGTGTTGACGTATAATTTTCAGAGGCTACGGATCGTGTAACTTACATCAGTGTAGTTTCTTATGAAAACATTTAGTAAGTGTTTTGTCTGCGCTCCTTGCTTAAAACAATGTTATTTTAGCGTATTTTAATTTGTATAATAATGTTATTTTAGTGAATTTTAATTTGTGTTCATTAACAATTTATGTTATTTCTTGTTTCTAGTGTTACAGCATATTAAAACATTTAAAATCAACATAAAACAAGTCATAAAGATATTTTATGCTTCACATTCTATAGTATACTCTTCACACTGGATAGTATAATGCATTTTCTCTAAATATACAGGGTGATCAATAACTGGCACGCCAAAATTTAAGAAGTGATTCTACATCCAAAAATAACAAAAAAACTTTCTATAAAGGTTGGTCCGGAAATGACCCCTAAGGAAGCTACGGTCCTTTAAAGTTGTAATGAAAACAAGGTTTTTAATTAATAACTTTGGTACACTTTAAGCTAGAGCGACGAGCTTTTGCATGTATACTAGTATTAATAACGGCAATAAGTTTATGTTAATTTTTTTTTTTTGAATTTATTCAGAGGCATGCCTAGACGGACAAAATATGTGAGGCTTAAAACATTTTTGACCCAAACTTTTGTGTAGCTTTTCTGGATTTTTTGTAAAAAATATAGATTCCCTGAGTAAAAATACATAAAAATGTCATACAGTGTAACACTGTAGGAGCAACGGCTTTCAAAAAAATGCAATTAAGGCGAAGTAACATTTTGTGCCACCAAAAACGTTACTTTTTAAAAGGCTATTACTCCTTTGATATTAAATTTCGGTGTTTTGGTGAAAGATACTTTTTTTCTCAGTTTTAAATAAAGAATCACCCAGCATCATTAAAATTTAATTGATGCTCTGATTTGTTCCCCATTCAATATGTCATCTTAAAAGGGCCGTGCGAGCTAGGATCACCCCTTATAGAAACTTTTTTTATGGCATGGCAGTTACTAATCATCCTGTATATACTTCCCAAAATAGTTTTTTCTTTAAGACCTTAAAAAGTTAGAAATACATGATTCTGAATTATAAAAACCTTTAAAACACAAAATAAATTTAAATACATTTTAAAATATAAAAAAAGTTGTAGTCCAACCATAGACAAGGAAAGACCTCCAAAGCCGTTGCGGGATACTGTGATAAATGTGCCTACTATTGTTGTTTTTGACGAGTATTTTTAACCTTAGTTTTGTGTGTCAAATAAAAATTGTAAAAAATTCAACAAAAAACAATAAATATCTACGAAGAAACGTCGAAATAGTTTTTTAAAATTATTTTATAAGAATTTTTCGAGGTGTGTGAGTTTTGGGATTTTGTACACCTATTTTGAGTACACCAGGGATTGACCCTTTGCTCTTCATAAAGCAACAATACAGGTTAGGTTTAAAGTTATAGCAAAAAAACAATTAAAACACAGTAGAAGTCGAAAAATGAACAGAAACAAACGACGATCTGACAGTACTGACATTATAAACAAACTACTAATAATTTGTCACCCCAGTATTGGTTTGCCATATCTCTATTTTTGGACATTTTAAGATTTTTACTGGGGGATTTTTGGAGATAAGACAAATGAATACTGGGGTGATGAATTGTTTTACGACCGACAGCATTTCACAGCTGATAGAGATGCGTACTGCGCAAGACCAGATAAATTGCGTTACGTCATTTCGCTGCCCCGTTCTGTCACAAAATATTCTTGCGCATGCTGGACTAATGGTTCTCTTTCCTTCTCTATGAGTCCAACTGAGAATCGAACTCTGGGCATCTAACTCACAAAGCCAACACTTTACAGGTCAATAAGAAAGGATTGGTTAAGTATAGACTAATACAATACAAAGTTGCTAAATTTTTCGAAAAATATTGGCCATTTTTTTTTTAATTGGTAAAATTTAACCTTTTTCTAAAAACAATTACGTCAATGCGACCTTCCCATCAGGTTTTTTCGTTTTTTCTTTTAGTGGTTTAACCCCCTATAACTATTTAGTTTTGGGGGATTTTCAAAAACAATCTTTCTCTTATAGAACGTGATTCTTCCTGAAAATTTCTAGTAGATCGGATAACTCATTCTTAAATTGTTTTGTACAAAAAAAAAACGTGAAATCGGACGGACGAACAGACGGAAATTTTCAAACTTGCTTATTTGTATCGAAGATTTTTTTTTTATTTAGATGTTTTCCTTTGTTATTTTTTACATTTTTAGCAAGTTAGTTTTTAAATGTTCAGGCATAAAAAGCCAAAATAAAAATGAACATTACATTAAATAAGTTTAAAAGCGGAAGAAAGCATACATACATTAAAAAAAAATAATAAATGACGCGAGATATTCGTGTCACACCATTGTGTGACAATGTCACGCAAATATGTATACTATGTCACACTGTGACATAGTATACATATTGGCGTGATATTTATTGTTTTCTTATGGAAAATGTTTTTTTTTAATTCCACTAAAAAATAAAGATATAAAAGATTTTCGACACATTTTCCACGTTTTTCCAACAAGCATCTTATTTTCTAAAAATCTCTTCTAATAAAAAGTCCAAACAAGCATCTTATTTCCTATAAATCTCTTCTGATAAATACAACTATATGAAGAGTATAATGCTATTGAAGTATGGATGAAAATTTTAATACAACTAAATATTATTTGCATAAAAGCATGGTGTTAAAAAGCATCATTTACTTCAACAGGTTTCTGAGTATATTAGCACATATTTGGTACCAGTAATTGCGGTGTTATTTTGCTTAATAAAATAAACAAAAGGAGTTATTACCAGTATAAATAATAATTTGTATGTTTTATTAATTAACAAAAACAGCAGTGTTTGTTTTCTAAAAAGGATTCGTTCATTCCTTCTTTGCCAGCCTTATAATCCTTTTCAATATGTCAGGTTTTGGGCGCTGCAGAATGTGCAGGCAGCAAGCATCTAGTTTCTGTCAGAATGTGCAGCAGTCCAATACGTTGGGCAACATAAATTTAGGTCTTTAATACCAACCCAAAAAGAAAATTCCCTAAAAATATTATATTTGGATTTTATCACAGTGCAACAAAAAATGTGCATTATATGCAAAATTATTAAAGAATACATAAAACAGCTTATTAAACACAAAAAAAAAGTACAAAATCTTCACACACAACCGGGTATTATCAATGACTGTAAAATTAAGGAGTAGGTCATAAGTTCCATAGGAAACTTTAGACCTACTGTACACATAGCTGTGTTATAAAAATTAAAAAAAAAAAGTTTTTACTTAAAAAAATAACAAATATCTTACCTTCATGTAATTTAAAATATAATCTAAAATGTTATTTTTACCTAAAATATGCACAATTTTCTTTTAAAACAATAATAATTATACTTTTATCTCTTTCTGTAGAACTTCTCTCTTTATCTAATCTAAATAGGCTGCAGTCCATTGGTTAGATATAGCCAGGCCATCTTGTATGAGTTTTTTTTGTTTCCAGTGCTTCCACTGCATGGCTATAATCCGCTTTTGATCATTTCTGGCTATGTGGCCTTCTTTTCTCGCTTTCCGTTCCATAATGTGTGTAACTTTGGTAAAGCTACTTAAATAACAGTCTTTTGAATGTTACGCAGCCACACAAAAGAAGTCTGGTACTTTTAACGAGACACGTGTATTTCTATGTATTTTGAGTGGCTGAATCCGAATTTGAGTCCAAAATAGCACCTTATAGGATTAGTTTTGGAGCCCCGAAAGATATTCCTTTCATTTACTCGAAAATAAGGTTTTTTGAGGTTATTTCCAAAGCTAATCGGATGAGGTGCTATTTTGACATCAGACTCTCAGAATACATAGGAATACATATCTCCTCAACAGTACCAGACTTTTTTTTGTGTGGCTGTGTAATTAAATATACCAAAAATGTGAATTTTCTGAGTCTAGTTTCTAAACCAATAAAATAGCCGTCTGTGACGCAGGTTTACTTTTTTTTATCTATCTTTTACTTTCAACATTGACCATAGTTTTCTTTCTTTGACAGTCACCCGAGGACAATGATCAATTGATGAAACAGAAATACTGAAGCACACCAAGTTGAAGTAAAATAAAAATAAAAGCTTGGCGATATGCATATAAGTGAACAATAAAATACGCTCAAAATAAAAGTAAGGGATTTTATTGGTGTATTTCATCTTACTACAAACTTCAATAACTAATTTGGATCATCGTCTCCTGGATATTTTGCTTAGCTACGGAAATAATCGTACACGGTAATAAATAACATTAAATTACATAGTCCGTAAATGGTAATATGTTGCCATAGACCGGAATGGTAAAAATTACATAATCAATAATGGTAATATTTTGCATAGATCGGAACGGTAAAAATTACATAGTCCAGAATGGTAATATTTTGCATAGACCGGAACGCTAAAAATTACATAGTCCAGAATGGTTTGAAAAAAAATATTTACTACTTAGAAAATGTTTGTTCCAAATTACAAGTCTCTGTGTCTAAGCTTTTTTGAAATATAGTAGCGTAAAGTTCATTTGGTTTAATAAACCAAACGATTTGCACCCTTAATACGAGTATAAACTGCTTACATCTTTCTTTAAATATCTATTGGTTGATAAAGATCGTAATTTATAATGAACGTAAATTTTAGGCCACAAATAAAGCATTTAAATATCGTATATAAATAATATTTACCTTTTTTACACTTTTAACACTTTAACCTAGAAGCATGCGTCGCTATCTCTCTAAAAATAACAATACTAAACGGTCCGTCTCATGATGCGACGCCTTCTTGGTTATTTTCGAAAGCGCACGCGCGTCTTAAAATAACATAGCCCGACATTGTAAAATCGTGTAAAAATATGTAAATCAATGTAAATATATTTTTTTACATTATTTTACATTCTTTTACATTATTTTACATTCTTTTACATTCTTTTACATTCTTTTACATTCTTTTACATTCTTTTACATTCTTTTACATTCTTTTACATTCTTTTACATTCTTTTACATTCTTTTACATTCTTTTACATTCTTTTACATTATTTTACATTATTTTAGATTATTTTACATTATTTCACATTATTTTACATTATTTTACATTATTTTACATTCTTTTACATAAATTCATGAATTATGCATAGTCCAGAATAGTAAATTTACTATTCCGTACTATGTAAATTCATGTATTTTTACATTATTTTACAGTGTAGAACTATAAAAGTATAGTCCCAGCAGCGAAGGTATTTTGTCTCAAAAAAGTCCAAAAGTTTTGACAATTGGTAGAGATATAGTCAAGACCTTCCTGATAAACGTACTAAAAGTCCCTAACAATTAAATCTGAGCTCGAGCCGCCGTCTTAGTTTTAAAGTACACACTTTTGTAGTTTTTTGCAAATACCGTCTAAACGGAAAATATTAATAAAAATAAGCTATTATAAAAAATAAAGCTCATAAATTTCTTTACAAAAATCATACTTTTTCTTAACTGACTTGGTGATAACGATGTTTGCTAAACAAGATTTAGAATTACGCTTACACAATATTTTGTGCAATTTTGGCAAACCACAAGCTTGAACCAAGATGAAAATGAAATAAAAATGAAGAGCTAGACTGAAATGATAGTTTCGGATATACTGTGAGGATATTTTAATGCTTGATACCTACTTAGGCCAACCAACCCTGCAGAAGATTGAGCCTTGAAAATCAACTTTTGCGTGACGAGACAACAAGTTAATCGAGACTCTCACTATACGCGATAATTTTCGAGAAATGGTCAAGAAGAAATGAACTCTTTACTTATCTCGAAAATCTAGACTCTGAATTATCAATACGAGCAATTCGTTTTTTTTTGATTAACAGGTCTACAAAAGAAAATCTCTATCCTAAGGTTCCAACCCATCATTTACTATGTTTTTTGATATGTTTCGGCTTAGGATAATTCTGGTAAGCATTATTGAGTAAACTACAAAACAACTTTTCTCCAATTTAAAAAACAAAGGAGAAATTATATTTGTAGGGGTGCTTAAATTTGCTAATTTCTCGATAAAAACTTGAATAACTCAAAAACTACCAGAGATAGACATAAAGTGTTACACATCAAAATAAACAAAGAAGGGTATCGTTTTAAATAGGAGTTTTGGACTAAATAAGAAAAATATGTTTTTGTTTAAGAAAGTGCAAAATGATGAAAAGAAATGATATAAAACTATGCTATTTGTTGATAAAGAACAAAATAAAAAAAAAAATAAAAAGTAAGGAATTATTTGATATCGTAAACCCGTCAAACATTGCATTATTCTTGCGCTAAATGTGACTATCATACTGAAAAAAAGCAATATTTTTTGTTTATTTACAAAACTAACATAAATACGTTTAGATAGAATGTATAATAAAAACACTATTCAATATTAATTAAATATATTTATTTTTAAATAAATATATTTAATTAATATTATAAGTCTATGTGTAACTTTTTCATAATCTAGTTTTAAATCATATCATGGGAATAAACTAATTTAACATGTTGAAAGCCAGATTAAATTACTTGTCTTGGGTAACACTGTCCCATGGAACTAGATGCTTTGGGTTATCGTTGAAGCTAATGGTTTGCTTACAATGTTATTATAGTATAAATATCTCAAAAATAACTCCATAATCGTACTGAAACTTAAGAAACTAGTCACATAAGTCCAGCCTAATTACACATTGAATAACAGTATATTAAATCCGTGAAAACTAATAAAACACAACCAAATATTTTAATATTATAGTCAAGAGCAGTGAACACAACACAGACCCACTTTGGCCCCACTGTAGAGTTAATGTGCAAAGTTATTTTTATTTTGACGAGATGACATTTGACACTTGAAGTTTCGTGCAATGTTGCCAAATCGTACATTGACATATGTCAATTTTTTATGTATCTATAAGCATGTAAATTCTTATCGTTGCAAGCGATTTAGCCCAAAATGCGATAACCTCCTTTGATGAGAATTTTAAAAATTAAAAAATATATAGGGTGTTCCATTTAAAAAGTTAAGTGCCACTTCCGGTACAACCGGAAGTGGCACAAGCATAAAAATATTTTTAATCGATTGGCCATATTCAAAAACACCAAAGTACAAAATATCAGATTTTTAAAATTATTGGTTCTCCATAAACTTTTAATGGACCACTTCGGTGAATAACCCTGTATAGATCTAATACACTACATTGTAATACACTTTAACAAAGATTAAATTAAAATTGTTATAAAACAAGTTGAATAAACAATACCGTGTCAATTACAATTGTTCTTTTTTTCATTAAAAATAAACATTCTCCTTACGATTCTGCGATAATGTCAAACAGCAAAAAGACTATTTACAAAATAAAAAGTGTTAAAGGATCGGTTAATAACTACATAGTCATCGTTCATGATCACGATTATAAAACCAACAATAGCAAAAACTGCCAGTCCAAATAAACAAACAACTTAAAGCGATCCAATTTTTTTCACGAGTATCTTGGCCAGATGTATCCATGAAATAAATATGTAAGTGATATGCAGACTTGTTTGTAAGCAAATTACAGAGTTTGGACTTCAAATGCCTTTTGAGAAACAATTAATAGCTTTAATTTTCTTTTGACAGTTGCATATTGAAGAAACACGAAGAAAATTAAATTTATGTCAGTGATTTTCAATAATTACAAGTTGTTCAGAAGACTAATTGTCATATTTCAGAAAATATCGTTTGGACTTTATACTATTTACAGCGCGTAAGCGCTTGAACCCAGATAGCACAAAGTGGACGTCCAATGGACGTATGTTCATGGACGGCTGTATGTCCATAGGATGCCCATTTTTTCTCTATGGACATCCCATGGACATCCGTTTAGAGTCCAGATGACACAACTGTGGACATCCATAAGGTGTTCGTTCAAACCATCCATCCAGCATCTATAGGACTTGCTTTTTTGCTTACTTAACTGGTTTTTGAAAAACTGTTATTTAACTTGCAATGTTTGTTGTTGTTTGTTTGTTTGTTTGTTTAGGGCAAATCTGCCAAAGGCTTTTTCGACCACTTAGAATATACTTAGTAAGCTAAAATTTGGTACACATGCTCGTCTGACAATACAATTTTATATAAAACTTACCTCTCAATCCTAAAATTAAAAAAATCCATTTATTACCCACGAGATAATTTAAAACTAAATTTAGGTTACATACTCATCCAGTGGCTAAGTTTACCCTCTCTCTGTTTCACCCACTTAGAATAAACGCAGAGAGCTGAAATTAATGGACACTGAATGGACGTCCACTAATAGTCGTACAAAGCATGTAAATATATGGACGTACACAGTACATCCATTATTAGTCCGTGGACCAATGTACTTAAAAGGGATCTAAAATGGACGTCCAATGCACGACCGGTGCTATATAGGAATAGTATGATACGGTATTTTTGAACTTCCCAAAATCTCCAAAAACGTCCTAGTCAAAGAGTTCTTGAATTATAAATTTTGAAAATGACCGTCTATCCCTCCGTCCGTGGTGGGTTAAATTTAAAAAAAAAATGAAATAATCAGTGGGAAAGTCTGACTGACGTAATTTCTTTAGAAAAAAATATTTTAACATTAATATGTTTAGACGGGGGGGTAGAGGGCTGGTGGGTTAAATTAAAAATAAAAACTTTTCCCAAAAAAATATGAACCGACTTCTGTGTCTCTAAAAATTAAAAAATAAGATATACTTAAATCGGTGCCAATTTCACTATTCCCTTAATTTTTTACTAACAATTGTGTTTTCATTATTTTGTTATTGTTTGCTGTGAAATTGGCACCGACTTAAGTATATCTTATTTTTTACTTTTTAGAGACAGAAGTCGGTTCATTTTTTTTGGGAAAAGTTTTTATTTTAGAAATAAATATGGAAAATATTTTTTTTTTAGCCACCTTGGTATAAAAGTTCTCAAATTTTTGGGTATAAACTTAAAAAAACGTGACCTACATTAATAATAGTATATTTAATATATATAGTAAATAATGGTTTATTATTGTAAAACATAAAATATTTTAGTTTATGTTGTTATTCCAATAGATAATCACGATTAGTAATAGATGCCACATTGTTTAAATTTTAATTTATTTTAATATCCTTATTAGAAACTTTGAAACACAAATGATTCTCGCAAGTAAAACCAGGATCACTCCATCTGGAGACGTTTCTCGGGAACCGCAACGCAACTGAAGGTTACAGCCAACTTTTAAACAAATAAAACACGCAGTTCCCTTTGTCATGACAACGCACGTTATTTCTAAATAGACGTTAAGTTTAAGTGACTTTTCAATGCAAACCAAGAGTTAATCCTGTAAGTAGGAGGCCTACACATTATAAAATCTTCAACAGTAAAATCTGAGTTGCTCGGTTATAGAAGATAATGAATATTCTTCAGAAATGACCATAGCTGATCTAATCATTTTTTATTTTATACTGTTTTATATTATTCTATTTGAATTTTGGTAAGAAAATTTAAATCCGTTCACATTAATAGTTTTTGTAGTTCAGTGTTTGGAAATTTCTGTCATAACGTGTCAGGATAATAATTTAATAATAATAACTTATTATTATTAATAATGTTTGAGAAATAATTTGTCATTATAATAATAATAATAATAATAATAATAATAATTTATTAATCCTTTTGAGATTTACATCTATGGACAAGTCAGACAAAATACTAATACAGTGTATAATACAATTTAAAATTTAAGATACATAAAATAATTTAGTTAAAATTACAGACTAGATGCATGTATTTTTATTTAAAGGCTTTTAGAGAAAAACTCGTTCAATGAATACATTGGGTTTTCCAAAAAATAGCTTTTTAAAACATTTTTGAATATTGCGAGTTTATTTATGCTTTGTATATTTTGAGGTAGGTGCCTGTACACTTTCAGTCCCATATACTCTGCTCCTTTTTCAAAAGAAACGGTCCTATGTCTTGGAATAGCTAACTCGTTCTCTTGTCTAGTTTGGATTCCTAAGTTTATTTGATTATTTTTTGTAAAGTATCTTATATTTTGTTTTACTAACAAACAAAGCCTATAAAGATACAACGAGTAGACACTCATTATCCTACACTTTTTAAAAAGTGGGACACAGTGAGTATCTCGCTTTTCAAAACAAATTGTTCTGACAATCTTCTTTTGTAATGTTAGCAAACGTTCAACTTCTGAAGACCCACCCCAGAATTTAAATACATATAATAAGTTAAAACAGTATAAAATGAAGAACGGTAATTTTTGAGGAAAAAATTCAATTATCTTCCGAGTTTAATTGTTGACGGTTTTATAATGTGTAGACTAACAAGATTAACTCTTGGTTTCCGTTGGCATGTAACTTAAACTTAATGTCTATTCAGGATTAGTGTGCACGGTTACAATCTAAAAAGATAGAAAAATTGCGTAAAGGTATTAGGCTCACAAATTTGGATATCACGGTGGTTTTTTTGCAAATTTTAACTTTGTGTTTCCGACCCCTAATTTTTGTTTTTCACAAATTGTTTAAACACACCATAAGAAGTAATTTAGGCAAATCTTTACGTTTTTTCTAATTTATTATATGTACATATTACGTACTCGAACTTCAATATATATTTTAGATATCGATACCCCCAAGCAACAAAGCCGTAACTCATATATTGTCATTTTTCACGACAGCTAAATTTCTAAAATATTTTTTTTGTTATTCAAGGGTGGGTAAATGATTGAAGTGGAAAAGGAAGTCATGTGATACATCATTTGAAAACTTATAAAATTCTCTATTTAACTGTTTAGTATTTATAAGTATTTATAAGTATTTATTGTTTATTTACTGTTTGTTTCTGATAATATTCAAGTTTAGAATTTCTTACTTTAGTGATTTTAAGTAAACTTTTGCTTAAAGTGGACTGTGGAGAAACCTGAGTAGTACCACCATGTGTGTCTTTTTTTAAGGTGTTTACCTATGAGTATAACTCAAAATGGGTCTAACTTGAGTTACATCCTTGTTGCTTGGGAGTGTCGATATAATAATAAAGTTATTATTTATGATTATTATGTACATTACAAAAATGCTTATCTCCAACGTCAAAAGGCGTATATCTTTTTCTAGGGCTTGATTGTTTTAGGGGCGAAGTCCACCGAAAAATAAAAAAAAAAAAAATTACTTAAAATGCCATAAACATCGAGAAAATATGAAAAAAGTGGGTGTTAAAAAAATATTGGTCTGTCTGACTATAAACCTTGTAACTTTTCAACGAAAGGTCCGTTTTAAAAAATTCTTTCAATGTGGAATTCAGGACCTTCGTAGTTTTTCTAGGGGGACAAAAACTAATATTTTATGCTATAACTCGGTTTTTATTAATCGTAGAACAAAAATTCTTGGGCAGATAAAAAGTAATTTTTTATATTTTCTACTAAAATTTTAATTAATTTTGTTGTAGTATAAGAACTATTATCTTTCGATATCCATAATAAGCCAGTTATCGCCAAAAATTTTGGTTTTCAACCCCTTTTCCCCCCTTGAGGCTCTCCAATGTTAACCATGTTTGACGTCATGTAAACTACGAAGGTCCAGAATCGTACATTGAAGGAATTTTTTTAATATATTAATTACAAGGTTTATAGTGAGAGGACAGACAGACCGATATTTCTTTAACACCCACTTTTTTCACATTTTCTCGACGTTTGGTTGGAGATAAGCATTTATGTAATGTAGTGATCATAAATAATAACTTTATTATTATATCTAAAATATATATTGAAGTTCGAGTAGGTAATATGTACATATTATAAGAAATTAAAAAAAAAACGTAAAAAAGATTGATCTGAACGATTTTTTTATATTTGCTAAAATTACTTTTTATGGTGTGTTTAAACAATTTATGAAAAAAAATCAGGGGTCGGAAACAAAAAGTTAAAATTTGCAAAAAACCACAGTGATATATTAAATGGCTACAGTAGCCTAAATGAAAAGACTGTCAGAAGAAGTAAAAGAAGAAGAAAAAGAAGAATATGTATGTTTGTGCTTACCTTTTTGTGAAAAAAAACATAGTATTTCATGTGTTGGTAAGGGGGAAATGTGGGAGGATTGGTGTAGTAGACTACCACGTCGTACTTGACGAGTTTACTACCCAAAATAGCGTGAGTTCGATTCTCACCGGCGCCGATTTGCCTTTTTCAGTTAATTAATAATTGAAATGTGGCGAAGGCGTAAGTGAAGCGGACACTCCATAAATTGATTCAAAAGTCTATTAAAGCCGGTGGTTCCCTCTACTACTAGCCCACACAAGTCCTGGACTTAGGGGATGCTTAATTAAGTAGTATAGTACGAGGTTAAACAAAATCCAATGTAATGTAATGTAATGTAATGTAATGTAATGTAATGTAATGTAATGTAATGTAATGTATCCCAACTTCT
Source organism: Brachypterus glaber (assembly GCA_958510825.1). Taxonomy (NCBI): domain Eukaryota; kingdom Metazoa; phylum Arthropoda; class Insecta; order Coleoptera; family Kateretidae; genus Brachypterus; species Brachypterus glaber. The sequence continues at coordinate 12,439,738 of OY294045.1, forward strand.
AAACAAGTAAATTCGCTTGCCATGCCCTAAGATAGCAGCAGTGCCGCTGGATGGAACAACCCTAAGTTAAACACTATTGGAACTTATTATAAAGATAAAGAATAAATCTTTATTATAATATTACAATGCATTTATAACATAACTAGGAAACATCTAATAGCATAAATGGTAGATCAGGTATTCATTTTTAATATTAATATAATAATTATGATAAAATCTCTCAATATATATTACAACAATGTCCTAAGGTTAATAATACATTACCAAGCAAATTTATTAACTGTCATAAATAAATATTAAATTAAGTTATAAAATCCTAATCTAAAATGTTAATCCGAATACCTTTAGTAAAAGCTCTTTCACAGGCAACTTATCAGCTAGATAATACTAATACAGCCCTTTTAAGATATTAGTGCTGTGTTAATAGATCACAATAAATAGTAGTAACTGTGATTGTGTGTATACTAAAAAATATTCTTATTTATATTTCTTTTCTAAAATATTTTCTCTTTGTTTTGTTTATAAGTTTGTCACAGAAAACCTATAGTTTGGATTTCTGTAAAGTAGATAGATATTTTTAATGAATTTAAGCCTAGTAGATTTTTAAATAAACGGTTTAGTCTGTGACAACGAAAATTTCTAACAAAACAATTAACAAATAGGTTATGTTTACTAGTCATTGTTACCAAGATATTCGGATGCAGTTTGAACCAATTTTGAACCAATCTAATAACGGTAAGGACCAAACATAACCACAACTTTGGTAAGTAATCCGAAAGGGCTTATAATATGATTTTTGCCAAAATATGACATCCCCTTAATCTAAACAAACAAGGTGCATTCTTTTATATTGAAAAAATACGAGTGGCTCGAAATAGCTAAGTGTGGAAAGAGGCTCTTTTCCCCACTAGATTGCTAAGCGGTGTTCAGGCAAGCAATCGAGTATACTTAATTGAATAAATTTTATTTTTATATTTTTTCCAATAGAAAAACAACAATTAAGAAATTATACATTTTTATTATTTTGTGAATAAATATAACGAAAATAACACGACAGAATTAAGATATTAAACATTTTTAACAATTATTGAAAATAATCTAACATTAGTTATTACCAATTCTATTTTGGTTGTCACATTTGTTCAGTTTTCATTTTCATTTGCCATTTCTATTATTCCTTTAGGTAACATTTAGTTTCTTCTTTAAGGTTTATCATTTTCTTTATTAAAAACTTTACAATTAAAATTGATATTACATTTGATAACACAATTGACACTAACACTAGCTTAGTACGCTATCATTGATCGGTCGCCATGGAAACAAGTGTCTTAGCCAATAATGTTACACGTTTGTATAATCAAGCTACTTATTTTAATGAAATAGTTATGCATGCGGAAAAGACCTTCTTTCTACACGTATATGCTTGTGGAAAGAGACATCTTTCCGCACGCTCGTAGAAAAAAATATGAATGGCTCAGAGTTGCCTCAATTAACAATGAATTTGAACCAATCACGTTTTCAAATTCATGAAAAATTACAGATATTTGAGAGAGAATTATCGAAATAAGGCAAACAAAAAATATGCCATATATATTGTAACGAATACTGCGAAGAAAAGATTTTAAAGAATACTGGAAGTATATTTAAATTTTATCAGGTTTCAAAAAGAAAAAAAAAACACTGTATGGCTCAAAATATCTTGTAAATATTAACATTTAAAATTAGATTATGATCCTGGGCAAAGTATTGTTCTCTTTGTATATTTATAAATATGCTAATAGTGCACCTTGCTGCTTTTTGGGGGTATTTCACAAAACAACAATTTTTGTGTCACCACTTATGTAGTAAAAAATACAAAAATAAGCTTCCTTGCCAAATTTTAAAATTGGAAAATAAATAAATTATAAATTATTGTATAAGACTCGATTTTTTGTAATCCAATGTCCCCGGTATTGATTCATGCAAAATGCATAAATTAAAATATGTACCAAATTTCAGCTTTAAAAAACGAAATGTGGAATGTAACTTAAGGTGGTTCAAAACAAAAAAGTTGTAATTTTTTGCTGCTCATGGAGGATAAAGCTCATTTTGATATCCCACAAAAAAAATAAAAATATTGGAGTATATTTACCACTCCCTCACGAGGGTGCATGTTTTGGCATCTTATCCACGGTGGGTTCCAAGTGAGTTTATCTAAAATGCACGCTACCTTAGATTTTTTTTTTTAATGGGGAAAAAATGGAAAAACTTGAAATTATGAAGCTAAAAATTAAGCCTTTCCTCAAATTACCTACAATTTTCAGAATATAGTCTTTATATACTACTTAAATTGTGGTAACTGAGAAAATTTCGTTGTATTTTTAATACTGAATGTTATTTGTTAATACAAATTTTTTATTTATATCACCACCATTGGTATTTAATACTTTACTTGTGATATTAAATACTGCAATCTGTGTATTGTATACAATATGTTGTCATACTAACATAGAGAGCGCGCTGGTACATTTAGATCCCCACGCAACATGTGTTTACGAATACTGTAAAATTTGGTAAATTATATCACAGTTATAGTTTGGTATACTTTAAGTTGTAGTTGTTGTGTTATTGATCTAGTTTAAAGTATGTTACAGTATTTAGAAAAGTAACAAACTGTAAATAATACCAAAATTTTGATTAGTAATAATACAAAGGAAAGTAAAAAAAGTATCGATTATTTTGTCAGTGTGTAATTGTGTGTGGTTGCAGTCTTTATATTATTACTTGTCAAAATGTTGGTATTATTTACCGATTGTTATTTTTTCTGAATACTGTAACTCAAAGTATACCATACTATAAGTGTGATATGCTTTACCAAATGTTACAGTAATTTTTACTATGCTAGTATTAATAAACACATGTTGCCTGGGTATCTAAACAGAATTTCGCATTTTGAAAAATTTGTGTTTTATAAAATACCCTACTGGTTATATTTGACTTAAAAATAGTTTGTAAATTATTTCTGTAATAATGGTCTCGTACTGAGCGTATCTTAGTTTATTTTCAAGAGTGTATTTTCAAACTACCACTTAAGTGCCTGCTTTAAATGGTTCTTATTTAAAAATGTATCTGTTCAGTGGCGGAACAAAGACTGAAAAAAAAAAGGTCCTACTGTTTTAACTGTTTTTTTTTATGTAAAAGGCAACTTTAGCTATTTCCAGACATGGTTACTTAATATCTATATCATAAATAAAAGAAAAAAAATAATTTTATATCTGTTCAAAGTTAGGTGTAGGTGTAAGGAATTTTTGAACGCTTACAGTTTTTCATGCTTGAAAAAACGGACAAGGACCCCACATTCATAAGCTATTATTCCTAAAAATTGCAGGTTTCTACTTAAGCATTTTTATATTTTTTTTAAGTAAAAAGTTAAACTATAGTCATAAACTTTAATTGTTGATAAAAAAAAATTATAAAACGAAGTTGTTCAGAAAAATAAGCCCTATCGACTAATAATAAAATAAAGTCTTACCGTAAAATAGTATATTCTATAACTAGTATGAAATAGACAATATTCAGTGAGAGCGGAAAGTTTGTCATACGAGCCGGCAGGCGAGTATGACGGTCCCTCGAGCGCGGAATGACTATTCCATACGTGTTGTAGACTATACTTTTTCTTGGACTGCAAATATGAAACACTGTACGGCTTTAAACTGCGGACAAGGTTAAAAACAATGTTTTTTTTTTGCTAATTTTACTAAAGTTTTCTTTACTTTTATAGACAAGAGATTGCAGTACATGTGCTCATACTAACAGTTGATACGGAATATTCATACCGTATCTAGAGCTAGAATGGATTCATTCGGAGTTTGAAAACTGTGTGTATTTGCTTACATTCCAATGCAGTAGTAGAAAAAGTATTTTTTGAAGCACCGTTTAATCTTTAACTGTATATTATTTAATAACAGAAATAATTACGTACTTAAGTCTAAAAACAAGTTGTTCAGAAAATATGGGGCTACACTGTAGCGTACTTGAATCGAAATGTAGCCGCTACAGTTCGATTCAAGTACGCACCCGCTGTTGAGGCTGAAGCGCTCCACAGGGTGTTACAAATTTCGGAAAAAAACTCTTGCATCCTATATATGCCGAAAACTGAAATTTAAATACCAAATTATATTACAGTACCATTACTAAGGGATTAACAAAATCATTTTAACGGTCTGCAATAAAACCAACTTTGAAATTGTATTCAATTTTAGTGGTGCGTTAATTTTGACACGAAGTGTATAATAATAATAATAATAATAATAATAATCTTTATTTCGCATAAACACTTCTGATACAAAAGTAACTAAAAATATTTATTGAAAGTTTGTCAAAAAGAGTGGTGCTGGCTTACTAAAACCTGCCTTGAAAAAAATGCATGTATATATATAAAAATACGGACAATTTAAAACACATTTAAAAAAATACAAATACAAAAAGTCGCAAATGTAGTTGTATAGACTTTTTTTAAAGTTAGTCCTATTGTTTTTTAAACTTTTTAAACTCAGAGGCAGTTTGTTGAAAAACTGTATTGACGAATAATATGATCCTTTCTCATATGTGGCTAGTCGATGTTTTGGAAAACTATAGTCTAGGACTCTGTCCGATTCCAGGCCTCGAAAAAGGTGCATATTCTTTACCAGGAATAAGACAGACTCGTATACATATAGCCCGATTACAGTCAGGATCCTGCTTGATTTAAATTTGTTTCGACAAGATTCATTGTACGATAGCCCAAGCATTTTGCGAAGTGCTCTTTTTTGACATATAAAAACCGACTCTATATTCCTGCATTTCCCCCAAAAGATGATTCCATATTTAAGGAGACTCTGAAAATTCGAAAAGTATACTACTCTAAGTGTTCTCACATCAACGTAACTCTTCATTACATGGAGCGAGTAGCTGACTTTGTTTAATTTTCCTCGCAAACGATCTACATGTGAAAACCAATTTAAGTTTTCGTCTATTTGAAGACCCAAAAATTTTACTTCTTCTGAAAGTTACCTTCTTACCTTAGATATGTTTATAGTATTATGTTCCTGTTGTCTCATTTTGAACATAATAAAGTTTGTTTTTTCTTCATTTAAAATGAGTTTATTACTTTCTAACCAGAATTTTACTGCAATAAAGAGAGCTTCAGTTGGCGAAAACGTATACAACGACAAAAAATAGGCAAGAAGAAGAAGACTATATCTGGTTAGTAAATACGATAAAATCTTACAATAAATGGCGGCCATTGACCGTACTTGTTTTACTTTATAAGATGAAAAATGTTCATCACGAAAATCTCCATAGGATGTCTGTAAAACCCCTTGTTTGCCACTTTATCCGCTAGTTCAGTAGCTAAGTCAAAGTCAGTAAAGCATTAGGGTGGAACAAATTTTTAAATCTGTCAAAAGTTGAGAGGATAAGTTAAAGTTATAAATGGTGTTTTCTTTATCAGATAGAGGAGCGAAGGGCATAAATACTTACACTGATAGAATAATAGCGTTATTAATACAACAACATAGTGTTATACACTATATATATGCGCCAACCACAAATTGTACTATAGTATAGTAATAAGTATGATATGAGATAACATGTGTATGTGTTGTATTTATTACAATTTTGTGTTGTTTACCTCTTAATTCTACAACTGGTTGTTGTATCGTATAACATATTTACGTTATAACATATTACAAAATATGGTTGGCGCCTATATTACAACATTGCTATCAGTGTAAATGCCATGCAAAAATTAACAAAAAAAGATGAGGAATGGCAAAAAGAAGAAACAACAGAAGAAGAAGTAAAAGAAGAAGAATTATGATAAGATTTAAAGTGATTCTCGTTATTTCCTATAAATCGATTTTAAACAACTTTTGTAAAATCTGGATGACCTCACAAAAAATATTAATACAAATATATAGCGGTTCCCAGATATCCAATAATAAGTCTGTTTTGGACATAGTAGACAAATATCCTAATAATAAGTCTGTTTTGGACATAGTAGACAAATATCCAAATAAAAAGAAAACTGAAACTTAGTTCTTGAAACCTGGAACCTGCCTTAGTTTTCAATACCACACAGGAATAAGTAATTTTTTATTTAAACTAACCCATATTATCAAAAGTTATCCTTTTTATCCAATTTGAAAATGGCTTTATATACCGGTTCCCAGATATCTATAAATATATGCACTGTTTTATACAATACTGCCGTCCTAAGCTGAAAGGTCCTACCTGTATGTTAAACATATATGATAGGACCTTTCAGCTTAGGATGGCAGAATAGTAAACAACTATCATAAATGAAGAAAAAAATGCCTAATTTTCTATACTAAGTATATTTTTATTTAAACTAAAGTTATGGTGGTCGCGCGATTTTTTCTTAAAATTTAAAAATGTTTTTTTTGCATAAAAATATAGTTTCAAAGAAATATTACAAACTTTAGTTGAAAACAGATTTTTTATTAATCTTGCTCTGGGAATGTTGTCCAATTTAGAAAATCTTAGGGCACAGGAGAAACCAAATACTTATTTTCTAACTAATAGCTCTGAAAAGTTCTAACGGTTGAGAAAAAATAAGCTTATTTATGGTATCCGGGAGCCCACGCCCAGTAGAATTTTTTTATTACCTGGCCGTTGAGACTTTGTGTATGTGTTCTTTATGTCCAGTCAAACCTAACATAGTTAGTTATAACGTCATTACATTTAGCACCTCACAGCTGATTTTTTCAGGATCCTTTAATAAAAATATTTAAAATCAAGTGGTAACATTGTACGACAAAAATATTCGGGCAGTACCATTGTGGGACGCCCTAAAGGTAAGGGATGGTCCTAAAAAAAAAGAAGTTATTTGACTGGATATAAAGAACAAATATACAACGTCTCAACGGTCAGGTAATAAAAAAAATTCTATTGGGCTCCTGGACTATTACATAGGACCATAATTTTCTGTGATTTTAAATTCGATTAAGAAATATCTTCACCACCCTATTAAGCTCAGGCTTATATTTAAGTTTATGTTTGATTTAAATGCAGATTATAGAACACAGCATGGTATACTTTTACGTTCATCGAATATCAAGATAAATAAACGGCAACCATCCAATCTAATACAGATGTGAACTACCGTTTGTTCGAACCATGCTTCTCCTACCAGATCGCGTCGCATTTAAAATTGAGATAAGTACTATACGAAAGCAATACCGGTTTTAAGAATAAAACAAACAAAAAATGTATACCAATTGGTATACATTTGTTCTTTCGATTGTAACTATGAAAGACAAATTTGATGTATTTATTCATTGCAACATTTCTAGATACGGAAAAATAGGATCTAGGAGACTTTGCCGAAATATTTACCGGGAAACTTTTACCGCGAAAACATTTACCGCAAAAACATTTACCGCGCAATGATTTAACCACGAAAGGTTTTACCGTGGAAAAGTAATTACCGCGAAATATTATTACCGCGAAAGCATTTACCGCAGAAACTATTATCGCGACAATAAAAATCGCGCATACTTTTACTTTGTAATAATACAATCGCGCATACTTTCGCCGCGCAATAATATAATCGCACCTAAATATAAATTTAAAAAAATAACCTTAAAATATATATATTATAATTTTTTGAATAAAACGCTTATTTTATAATCATAGTTTTGTTTTTATTTTTTATCAAAAACAAAACCAATCAAACTAAACCAAACAATTTAATCATATTTAAGTTTTTTAAAATACTAAAATTATAAGACCAATATAAAGAAATTAGTTATGTATTATATTATATTATATTTACTAGTAATATAATTATAATTTTACTTACATATATTTTTAAAAACCATACCAAACAATTTAGTTTATTAAAATTTTGTTAATTCTGCAATTATTAAACTTAATTAACAAATTGGTAATATAATATATTAAACTAGGCGTAGCTAACGAAAAAGTATTATAACAAAAAAACGTATTTTTATAATTTAAAATTAGACGCGGAATTTGCTTTGCGCGTTAAATATTTTCGCGGCTATTACTTTCGCTATATATTTTTCGAGGTAATTGCATTTCGCTATTTAAACTTTTCGTGGTAATAGTTTTCGCTATTTTTATTTCGCTTTAATATTTTTTCGCGTTAAATGTTTATCGCTGTTAATCCGTTGCGCGGAAAAAACATTTCGCGGTAATTTTTTTCGACGAAATATTTTCGCGATAGTTGTTTTCGCGGTAAATTATTCGAAGAAGGCTCCCGTTCCCGGAAAAATAGTAGTTTTCGTAACGAGTAAGCGACTTGTCGCAAACGAGTTGCGAACAACATTTTTCGATCGATCTACAGTCTAGACTCTTTTAAAAAATATATATTTTAAAGAATTACCTGTATTTAATTTTGACATTTCAAAATTTTATAAACGTCAAACCACTTTTTGTCAAAATCAAAGCTATGTGTACTAGTTTGGGTAAATGAGTGTGCATAGTTGTCATTTCATTTAAATATGCACTATGGACTCGTGCGATATAAATATATCCTAACGAGGATATATAGTGAACATGCATTTTTCTTTATTTCGTGTACACTAGGTCGTACGAAAACGATATTGCATGTCTGTCTTTCCGCCCTTTCTGAAATCTTAATACTATACGTAAATTCAATATAAATAGGCCCTGATTAAAGAACTAGGAGACCAATGAGATTTACTGTGAGATCCCTTGTAGTCCCTATCAAGCCCCTAACTTTTGAAGAAAAGTGTTTTGGGAATCACTCAGAAAATGTGATTCTAATTTTATGACTTAATTTTATTTGTAAGTACATATTTGTTATTTATATCGCTACCATTGGTAATTAATACTTTACTTATGATATTAAATACTGCAATGTGTGTATTGTATACAAAATGTTGTCATACTAAAATAAAGTCAGTGCTGGTACATTTTAATGTGTATCTTCAAACAAAAGTATTTAACTCGTCCCAAGAAAAGTGTCACTTTTGAAACCACTTGATTTTCACACTAGATCAAAGAATTTTAAGTTAAAGATTCAGAAAGACCTTGGCAAGTGAATTATATTTTCATGTTAAGAGAAGGCTCATTTGGACGTATTTAACAGTGCGAAGCATTTGGCCTAATTTCATATGCCATTACCCCAAAGGATCCTTTTTTTCAGTGTATCCAACATTTCAGCTCGGATATTATTAAAACAATATTCTTTTTTATCGTTGAATTGTATTACCGCATTATGGATCATTTATCAGGCAGAAGAGGATCTTCCTGGTCACGTAGAGAACCATCTATGATGATTTCTCTTGCATATATGGCCACATTACTAAATACGCACAATCCACGGTATATTTATAGCATTTTAATTGATCGGTGCATTTCTGGTGTTACATAAATTAAATCTAGGAAGAGTTTATTGTCATTTTAGATTTATTATGTGCTGGTACATGGGCAAATCCACTATCATAGTTAAAACTGTTAACTGGCGAAAATTACAAAAAATAGTATGACAAATCTGCACTGTGAATTATTTTGTAATGTGACGTATCCATAGTACTTTTGTATCTCTGACGGATTAATAAATATCTTATCTTATCTTAAAAATAAATTACATAGTCCGTAAATGGTAATATGTTGCCATAGACCGGTTAAAAATTACATAGTCCATAATGGTAATATTTTTCATATTGTACATTCTTTTATACACACTTTTCGTTGTATTTTTAAAAAGTCCAAACCAAAATTTTGATTAATAATAATATAAAGCTTGCAACCACACACAAATTTTACATTATTACTAAATTTATGAGATTTTGGCTTAATGGCCTCGTCTTGCAAAATTCAGATGCGTGTGGTAACAATGTACTTATGTCACTTGTATTGCAAATAACTTTTATAATATTATAATAATTATATTAACTACTAACTGATATACCTACTAAGTCAGTCTATCTGTCAGTACTACCAATAGACATGCTCTTTTTCCATTTTTTAATTTAGGGTCTTGTTAAGGTTAAGAAAGTTTAACGAAAATGGGTTAACTTGGTCGTTTTCAGCATCAATTTCAATATTTTTAAATGTCCAGTTAAAAGAAAATATTTAAAACGTGAATATGTAAAAGATCAGTCAAAAAATAATAAACTTTTTACATCTACAATAAGTGTTTTTTCTCCTTAAGAAGCGAAAATTTGGGGTTGAAAAAATAGCCTTTTTCCAGGACGCTTTCAGGCACATGCTCTTTTCCATTTTCTAATTCAGGATCTTGTTAAGGTTAAGAAAGTTTAACGAAAATGGGTTAACGTGGTCGTTTTCAGCATCAATTTCTTTTAAATGTCCAGTTAAAAGTGAATATTTAAAAAGTGAATAATAAAAAAAAAATAATAAACTTGAAACTTTAGATATTTACATCCACAACGAGGTTTTTTTCTCCTTAAGAAGCGAAAATCGGGGTTGAAAAAATAGCCTTTTTCCAGGTCGCTTTCAAGCTCTTCAAAAATTTAACATGAATAATATTCATTGAATATTTTTTGTCAAAATATAATAAGCATCAAAATATGGGAGAATTGGTGTAATGGTCTACCGTATCTGTACATGACAAGTCTACTACACTGGCGCCAATTTGCCTTTTTCAGTTAATTAATAATTGAAATTTGGCGAAGGCATAAGTGAAGCGGACACTTCCTATTCGAAAGTCAGTTTAAGGCGGTGGTTCCATCTACTACTAGCCCACACCAGTCCTGGACTTAGGGGATGCTTAATTAAGTAGAATAGTACGAGGTTAAAACAAAACAAAAACAAAAATAGAACTGACATTTTCGGCTGTCCACGTGGGTTAACCCGTAAGCATTTTATATATGATGACACTACCTGTTATACATGTAGTTATTTGCGGGCTTCGATATACCATTATCCTGAGAAAGAAGATTTATGGATATTGTAAAGTAGCTTTACCGTTTAAGCCCGTTTAAGTTCAATGTAATATGCTCACTCATTTTAATTTTTTTTGTACTCTTCACAGCCTTTGAGCTAAAAGAGTATCATAATAGTATATTAAAGGACAAGTTACATAAGACACTATTTTGGCGCACGCGAAGCGTCAAAAAATCTACAGATAAAAAAGTTTGGGGCAAAAAAGTGACATCACCCCCATTTTGCACTCCCCTGTTTAAGATTATCAAATAAAAATTACATGAAATGATAACCTTTATCAATTTTAAGGCATGTGTAAAAACTCGTTACTGTGTCTTATCGGGTTCCCGAGATATTAAACAAAAACTACTTTTCAGATGTACCATTAGGAGGGTCGTAGCTCCCTTAGGGCTCATACCCGGACCAACCTTTATATGAACTTTTTTTCATATTTTTGGACATAGAATCGCTCCTTAAAGTTTTTTAACTTACTTCTGATTTACCCTGTATTTATTAATATTTTATAAGAATGTTAACTGTTTTTTAGATCTTTGGATACCAAACCAGAATATTTAGAAATTTCTAATAATTTTCAATTGTTTTTGTTACCAACTTATGAACAAAAAAATCCCCCAAACTGTTTTACAAAAAATAAAAAAGACTCTTTAGAACTGTTTTACGATAAAGCTTATTGTAACACGCAAACCAAAACTACAAAAACCTAATTATTAAACGCAAGGGGTTTTCAAATTCCCAAATTCGTTCAAAATTATCGTAGATCAAAACTTTATACAGAGCGGTCCAAAAGTCACCCCCCCCCCCTTTTAACTTTTGAACCAGTTGAGATATCGTCTTCAAATTTGGAACATTTAAATAAGACAACTTAAACTATCTTTTAGCATATATTTAATACTTTCAGCTCTTAAAATGTGGGCAAGGGGGCACATTTTTTTAAATAGAAAGGGGGGTCGTGTAATACATCATTTTAAAGCTTATAAAATTCTCCATTTAACTCCATATTTTTAAATAAAAAAAAAATTGGGTTTAAAATGGGGTTGAAAATGGGTATTAATGTCAAAATTCCTCTAAAAAAACAAATAATTTTTTAAAAATGCCTAATTTCATCATAAAAAAATGTTAATTATACTTTTAAACTAATTTTAGTTGACATAAATAAAAATTTAAAAAAAAAAACTTAAAAAATCGAATGTTTTAGCACAAAAAATTGAAAAATCAAAACCTTAAAAAACATTTTTAAAAAATTTAAAAATGTTTGTTTAAATAGAGAATTTTATAAGCTTTATAATGATGTATCACACGACCCCCCTTTCCATTTAAAAAAATGTCCCCCCATGCCACCCTGCCCACATTTTAAGAGCTGAAAATATCAAATATATGCTAAAAGATAGTTTAAGTTGTCTTATTTAAGAGTTCTAAATTTGAAGTCGATATCTTAACTCGTTCAAAAGTTAAAAGGGGGGTGGTGACTTTTGGACCGCACACAAGTATTTTTAATAGACGTCAGCATTTAAAAAATCCTTATGTCCATCTGTGTGTAAAGTTTTTTTTGCGCATGATAACTTAGAACGGAATGTTTGATTAATTAATATTATTTTTTTTAGAAACAATCAAATTCTCTGTGTTTTTACAAAAAAAAATCATTTCAAAATTTAAAAAAAGTTATATATGCTATGAGAAAAAATTAGAAAACGTCACTTTGATTTTAGAAATATTCATATAAATTTTGAAAAAAATAAACTATAAACAAAAAAGTTACAAGAGGTGCCACTTTTTAATACAGTATAAAAAATAAGGAGCACGCTGAGGCTCAAAAAAAAAAACAAATTTGGGGAAGTATATGGAGAGAAAACGCAATATACTATTCACTGTGAAAAGTATACAATAGAATGCGAAGCATTACATATCTTCACGACTTGTTATTTACTGCCCCTATCACTGTCACGATCCGTATGAGTACAACTTCCTACACAATATTAGTACTTAATCTTGGCGTAACCTCTTCAATATAAACTCCATTATCACTAGTAATATCCTAAGTGCATGTGGAATTATCGGTATTTTTTTATTTTCGTGTGACCCTATGAGAAACAAAGTTTTGAACTTATGTTTCCACGAGATTCCTCAATGGGATCTTTCTAGTCCTCTAGTCCTCTAAATAAAGGTAGTTTACTGGTGAACATTTTAAGATTTTCTTGTCGGTTAAGACGCCATTTATAACCACAATATTCTGTAATTCATTTGTCTGTTAATAATCGTTAGTAGAAGTAGACGAAGGGTTAGTATCGAAGAAGAAAAAAAAGAGAAACAAAGAAGAAGAAGAAGAAGAAGAAGAAGAAATAGATAAAGAAAATGAAGAAGAAAAAGAAGAAGAAAAAGAAGGAGATAAAAAGGAAGAAAAACCTATCTACTAGTACGTCTTCCCATTCATAAAGTTATACGCCATGTTATAAGTAAGACTATTAATACTTTAGTTAAAACTGACCAATTTAATTTAATTATGGTAGATAATTATCAGGTTATTTCGCTTTAAACTTATTAATAACATCCACAATAATTTATATGGAATATTTAGTTGTAGTTTAGTCGTAAAAACGCACATGTTATGCTATTTTAAGTGATCTTATTTCGTAAAATCTAATTGGGCAAAATGGTTTAAGTAGGAAGTTTGAAGACATGGTTTAGCTAATTATTTCCCTGCTGGGTTTGGTTAAAGTTGTTTCACATAAAATTATATATTCCTGATAAATGTATATTGATAAGGCATATTTTGTAAATCCTCTTCGGTTTAAGTTTATGTAGACATTATTTTTGTTTTCCAATAAAAGTAATTTTTTTTTTATCCCGTTACTAAGATAGAAAAATAAAACAATTAAAATATACTACAGAAATGAGTAAGATTTTTCCATCTAGAACTTTTTAACTAAAAGAAATAGTATTTGGTTTATGAGAAATTTTAAGTGAACTGTCATAGGTTCCACGGATGATCTTTCAATCATGCTAAAGAAAGAAATATTAGTCCATTATTTTAGATTTTAAGCTTTCACGGCCATTAAGATATAAAGAACTTTCACTTTCGGGTTTAGACCGTGTTAATGGATTTTCACTTTCCGACGTTTCGTCTCTTACTACTAGAGACATCTTTTATTATACGAGACCTACTTACAACTGGAAATCTTGACCCAAAGTTATGTAAATTATTTGAAGCTTGTCTGACATCTACATATTTTCTGATACAGGGAGAGTTCTATGAACAAGTGTCAGGCGCCGCAATGGGATCCCCATTATCACCCCCTGCGGCCAATGCTTTCATGGAATACTTCGAGAAAAAAGCTATTGAGTCATTTCCATTAAAACCTAAAATTTGGCGTAGATACGTAGACGATGTCTATGCTATTTGGCCCCATGGCATGGAAAGCCTTCAAGGTTTTCTAAATCACCTCAATTCCCAACATAAATCTATACGGTTTACGATGGAAATTGAGAACAACGGATCACTTCCCTTTTTGGACGTTTTGGTTTACAAAACGGAAAATGGCTCAATAGGACACTCGGTATACAGGAAGAAAACCCACACTGACAGATACCTAAACGCATTTTCACATCACCATCCCTCTCAAAAACGCTCGGTAGTTAATTCACTTGTTTATAGGGCTTTCATGATTTCAGACAAGAATTCCCTAGACACAGAACTCCTTAAACTAACCAAAGCCTTGACCATGAACGGTTATACCAAAAAAGACATTAATAAGACCATATACAAATACAGAAATCCCAGACCCAAACAACAGGACAATAGTGACAATGACAGACAGACACAAGTTATACTTCCCTATGTAAGCGGTATCACGGATAAAATAGGTAAACTTTTGAAAAAGTCAAATATTAAGCCTATATTTCGGTCCAACCAAAAATTAGGTCAATGTTTGACTTCAACAAAAGACAAAATACCCCTGAGTTCAGAAGGCGTATATAAAATACCCTGCTCCTGTGGTACGGTTTACATAGGTGAAACTAAGAGAAAAATTTCTACAAGACTTCAAGAGCATGAGCGCAATATAAGAAAGAAACAAATTTCCTTATCGGCAGTAGCCGAACATGTGCATGAAACAGGTCATAAAATCAATTTGTCTGAAACAAAACAAATATTAACAGAAAACAGAAAAATGCCAAGGAAGATACGGGAATCGATAGAAATCATCAAGCATCCTAAGAATATCAATCGGGACACTGGTTACCACTTACCTGCAATATGGAAGTCTTTGATAGGAAAAACCTCGTCACGGGTGAATAACCACAACTCGTCATAAATAGTGACACAAGTTGATTAGAAACTTAGTTTCAGATTAATCCCTGAAGATGTCTCTAGTAGTAAGAGACGAAACGTCGGAAAGTGAAAATCCATTAACACGGTCTAAACCCGAAAGTGAAAGTTCTTTATATACTAGTCCATTATATTAAAAATGTTAACAGCGCGCCGCGGCGCACTATGCCGCCCAAGCCCTGTTTTGGTGTCCAAATAGGAAAAACTAATTTCATAAATAGAATATAAAATCCTCTACAATAACTGTACTATTCTGCGTTATAAAAATGAATTGGTTTCGTTTTTAGTTAGTTAGGGTCTGAACGACAGTTGATTTTCTATACCGATGTAAAATTTTTATTTTAAAGCATATTCTGATGCGTGTATACCAAAATAGCATTTTTTCTTAACATACTTACGTTTTTTCAGTAAAATTTGGTTATATCATTGTATAAACATAGCTTTTTAATGAATAAACATAATATTTAAGGTAAAATTAATTTTTAAGCCTTTTTTATTAAAGCTTTGGGATATTTCTAATTTCTATCTATTATATTAAAATGTTCTTACAGAAATAGTCTAAATAGTGTATCAATATTACTTAGCCAAAGTTAGCCAAAATGAAGTTATGAGCATTTTTGTAGAAAAAGATATAAATTTTTGATATATTATTTGATAAAATTTGAAAATAATTGCGCAAGCATTATCTATATTGGAAATGCTCCGAAATTTACAAATGAACAAAAAATATTTAATTATTGAAATACCTCTGTGCGAAAACACAGTCCTTTGAAGAGGACACCCTATCATTTGATTTTTACTTAATATCTTAGAAACCGTCTAAGCTAATGATATGAATTTTTGCTCATAATATAATATATTGAATGGTTTTAATTAAATATTGGCCAAGAACAATACATTTTGACTCAAAAATAGTTATTTATGTATAGTAAATGATTTAAGATTTAATTTGCCAAAAAAATATTTTTAAACACTTTTTTTCTATTTGGCCACATAGTGCGGCGTATCAAAATTTTTATATATTGAATTTAATGAAAGTTTTAGTGATACAATAATTTTTTAATTTTCATTCCTTATGAACCCATTTACTTAAATATAACAACAAATTCACAGGCTTCAAGTAAGGCTTGTTTTAGACAAAAAGCTTAATATTAGGTATTCAAAATTTCTGATAGGGGTAAATCCTTTTTTAAATGGAAAACAATTGTTTAGTTTAGTTTAGTTTATTTTTAGTCTTTCTCGGACCACCTAATAGGTGGTATTTTATACGATATTCGACTGACAATAAGCTATTGGACAAATTGAGCCTTGGAAATTTTCATGGTTTGGACTTTTTTATTAGTCCTCAAAATTTTAAATTTTTGCCTGGGTTAAAGCTTTTTTTTAGAGGTTGGTAAATCTAGGGCGAATGAGTTGCAAATAACTTGACATATTGAATGGGGAACAAATAAGAGCATCAATAAAATTTTAATGCTGCAGGGTGATTCTTCATTTAAAACTGAGCAAAAAAGTATGCTTCACAAAAACACCTAAATTTAATATTAAAGAAGTAATAGCCTTTTAAAAAGTAACGTTTTTGGTGGCACAAAATGTTACTTCCTCTTAATTGCATTTTTTTTAAACGATTGCTCCTACAGTGTTACACTATATAATAATAATAATAATAATAATAAAGCATTTATTCCGGCATATAAGCCATATCACATAGGAATATTAGAAAAAAAAAATAAAAATAAAACATACACAAAAATATATACATAAAAAAAAGGTTGGGTTTACAGTCATTATAACAAAAAACAAAGACGTCACCAACTTCCAAAAATAGTAGAGGTCCAGAAAACATCTGATGACACTACAGCTCTTAACAGATTGTTCTGGGTGCAGGAAAGGCGCTCTACAAAGCTGGCAAGCTTTTTTCTCCGAAGAGCGTCCAAGGTGTTAATTCGGGCTGTAGCAAACATTTCAGAGGCACTATTATACCGCGGAAGTCTGTGAATAATGCGATAGGCATTATTATAGCAAACGCGTAACGTACGCCAAGAAGCCACAGTGTGGTTGCACCAGAGTTCTCCTGAGTACAGGTCGTAACAGAAAGTCTTGAACAAAAGGTTTTTAACTTCTACAGAACACTTGCTGAATTTTCTTGCGATCATATTAGCACGAACACACAAGTTTTTATAGTGACGTTGAATTTCAGAGTTATCACACAGTGTATTGTCTATTATATGACCGAGATATTTAAGTTTAGATACCTGCTCGATAGGGGTATTATTAAGGGAAATTGAGGGAACAATCAGATCCCTATACACTGGGGGTTTAAATACCATTAGTTTACTTTTGTCCGTGTTGTATTTAAGAAATGTTTTTAACGCGAATTCTTCACATCTACGAAGAAGTAACCGGAGGCCTTCTAAAGAAGGACATAGTAGCACCATGTCATCCGCATATGAAATACAGTTAACTTTGATACTACCACAGAAACAACCAGCGGCAACTGCCAACAGGATATAGTGAAGTTCGTCAATATACGCATTGAAAAAATCAGGAGCTAGAAGGCTTCCTTGGCGTACACCATTTCGCAGTAAAAAGCTAGAAGATTTGATAGAACCCCACAGGATGAAGGCAGTCGCATTGAAGTTCCAGTTCTGAATCAGTCGGCATATGTAGCAGGGTACTTTCCGTTTCAAGAGAGCTTTTATTAAGGTAGGGTGATGAACTCTGTCAAAAGCCTTACTCAAATCCAAGAATAAAGCATACACTGGAGTGTTTTTCCTTATATTGTGGCTGACAGTTTCTTTCAGAAGGTAGATAGCTTCAGCAGTCCCCACATTGCTTTTAAACCCGAACTGGTTATCAGAGGTTTTTAGGCAATTCTTACATCTGCTAAGAATAACAAGTTCAAGGACTTTAGAAAGAGATGTTGATATGGCGATAGGGCGATAGTTAGAAGAGTCAGATATGTCGCCGCTTTTGTTTTTGACAATCGGTATGATAATGCTCTTCGTTAGTGACGGGGGAGTTATGCCATGTGATCACATGCCCGAAAAACACATGGATAGAATAGGATATAAAGCTTCATGCGCATATATAATATATTCCGGAGAAAGGCCATCCCAACCAGCAGCCTTTCCACGCTTAAGCTGAGATATGGCAAGTTTAACATCGTTTGAGGGGACCATACAGGCTTCAAAGTTCTCAGCTTCAAAAGCTTCAGAAGTCTCGTCATCAAACAGATTACTAAGCTTTTCGAATTTCTTTGCCCAAAGTTCTGCAATGTCAGATTCACCAGAGGCCTGATCGACTGAGTTCGACAGCGAAATTGAAGTCTTGCTTATTCTGCCGCAGGCTTTCCAGAATTTCACAAAGTTTTTGTCCAGGTGATGAGTAGCCAAGGCATCTGCACGGATTTGTTCTTCGCGGCTGCGTACAGATTTTAACTTGTGCTGAAACAGTTTTCGTAAACGACGCCTTCTGTCATTAAGGGGTTCCTCAGGAGGGCGACCAGCTTCCACCCAAAGTAAAAAGGCTTCATGTGCTTTTCTGTAGGCCTCAGCTACCTCTGCTGACCATCCAGGAATAGGTTTGGCTCTAGGCCTATTGTGGCGAAAGGATTCTGATACAGAACGACGGAGAGCACTTACAATATCAGTATAAAATCTATCAATGTCTCTGCTATGATCAAGTCGGCTGCACATAGAGTTACGACAGTGGACGGCATCAGGTAGATTTACACATTTTAGGTTTAAGTAAGAGCGATGCTTGTAGGAATTTATAGACAAATTACATTTATCAGACCATTTGGGAATATCTGGTGAGTAAGGCGTAGATCTTGTTATAGCCGGTAGAATGGACGTTTTGAGACTGAGCGAAAGAGGAAAGTGGTCTGAAGAGGTAGTCGTTAAATCAACCATTACTGAATCCACAGAGTTAGAGGCAGCATGAGACACTAAGCTGTGATCAAGCCAGGAAGTGGTAGAATGTACATCACTCACGAAGGTAAAAGTGTCAGCAGGCAGAGATATATGACATTTTTTATGTATTTTTACTCAAGTAATCTATATTTTTTACAAAAATTTCAAAAAAACTACACATAAAAAAGTTTGGGGCAAACATGTGATAAGCCTCACATATTAAGTCCGTCTAGGCACGCCTCTGGATAAACTACAAAATAAATTAACAAAAACTTATTGCCCTTATTAATACTAGTATACATGCAAAAGCTCGTCACTCTAGCTTAAAGGGTACCAGAGTTATTAATTAAAAACCTTATTTTTATTACAATTTTAAAGGGCCTACCCTTAGGGCTGTAATAGCGCGTTGGTCCCAATTAAAGCCAAAAATATTAATTATCTAAGACATTAATTTAGAACCACACACTATTATTTGGAGGCGTATCAAATACAAATATCTGTATATGCTATTTGGGTAGCGTGCCACCAGTAATAATACTACATAATATCATATATCATATTATTACAAATGTTAATATAGGAATCTAATTGCTACTTAATACTTATCTGACTTTCTTAGATGTTTCTTCGATGACTCCATATATCACTAACTTTATATAAAAATGTGAAAGGTAAAAAACTTCAAATATATTTTAAATTAATTAAAATATATCTTACCAATAAAACAAAAGAATTAAACAACAATTAAAAGAATTTAATGAAAGAAAATTGAAAAGTTAAAAACAAATAAAAAACAACAAAATATTTTAATTTGAAAGTTAAGTTAAGCTTAAAATAGTATCTTTACCCTTCAGATATTTCTATACTCGCGACTTTAAATTTTACTTATTACGTTAATTCTAAAATTTCCTTAAGACCCAACTTAACTAGACGACTACATATTTCCGAATCCCCATTTTTGACCATCACTCAAAACAGGCAAAATTATCCCTTCCCAGAGATGCCGATATACCAGTCATAAAACTATTAACGAAAAATATCTGAAGAGTTTTCTGCCAAAAAGTTATATTATTATAAAAATAATATTAATTGAAAAATTACTTTAAATCACTGAAAATGAATTTAAATTTAATTAAGAGAAATGATTAAAAAAACTACTTCTACATATTGATTGATATTGATTTTCATGACATTGCTTCGAAGTAGAAAAAACCATTTTTACAAACAATCCCTAACTATTGCCAGTATCTAAAGATATTCCCATATTTATTAATTAAGAAAACCGGATTAACCAATTATTTAATCTAATAAAAATGTACACCCTTTTTATATAAACGCCTCAATTACACAAAATGCAAGCTTCCCAAATACTAATATTAGCATCTGGAAAAACAAACAACAAACCGCCCGTTAAGAACAATACTTTGTCATGTTCAATAACCATAAAAATAAAAATATAAATACTCAATATATACAGGGTGACCACTCTGTTACAGGGCTCATTTCCGGACCAACCTTTATAGGAACTTTTTTTGATATTTTTGGATGTAGAATCACCTCTTAAATTTTGGCATGCCAGTTATTGATCACCCTGTTTATTATTGAAAGTGTTTCAATAAAAAACGTTGGAGTAGAAAAAATAATACTGGAATTTTGATTTATAAAAAGTACAAAATGAGAATGGATCTCAATCGCAGTTATTATGTTAAACTTTTCCAAATTAAAGTGGCATTTAAAATTTAAAATAGGTAGAAGAGTGCGCTCATAAAGTAAGTTTTGCCTTAATGAGTATACGCACGAAATGCAAAATACACAGGATGTGTGCATAGGCTACCGTGAATAATTAATTCAAATATTTATTAAGCTGGTCCTTATTAAATATTTTTTCGTAGGACCTAGTGTACATGAAATAAAGAAAAATGCATGTCCACTATATATCCTAGTTAGCATATCGTCCACTAAAGGCTCTAGTTGTCTAACTCCAAATTTTTCAAAAATGAGATTTTTATCAAATTTGCTTCATTATCTGATTACCAACATACTTCAAAAAAAAAAAAAGTTTCATTAAACCAATATCAGCCTCAAAAAATGCAAAAATGTAAATATTTTAAGTCGCTAAGTGTCTAACTCCATCATATGATTTTGAGAAAACAATTAAATGAGAACTGTCACTAATGTCAAACTATTTCTCGACAACAGGGGATCCCGTTTCAAATATTTGTTATTTACTGTTTGATGATAATTATAATTATTGCCATTAATAATGTATATATATTATGCCTACCTAGTAGTGATATTATATATTAAATATAAAAATATAAATTTTTTGTAATAATATTACGCGATATAATACGATAGGTATCCTCTTTTATCTTCCCTTGGAGTTAGACCATTAGTGAATTTAGATTCTGTGGTTAAAATTTAATTTTCAAATAATTTATATAAAATAGATAACAATGAAAAGTTTTAAATACATTAACACATTTCAAACATTTTTACCTGTTAGCTAGTTTTAAAGTTCTAAATTGCTATAATTAAGTTTTAAATCGTTTTTTACGTCTCCTGAAAAATATGACGTTTTGGAGTTAGACCGTTAGAGCCTTTAGATGACGATATATTTCTATCGCACGAGTACATAGTGCATATTTGAATGAAATACATAGTGCATATTTGAATGAAATGACAACTATTCACACTTATTTATCCAAACGAGTACACATAGCTTTCATTTTGACAAAAGTCGTTTGACGTTTATAAAAATTTTAAATGTCAAAAGTAAACACAGGTAATTCTTTAAAATATACATTTTTAAAGAGTCTAGACTGTAGATCGAACGAAAAATGTTGTTCCCAACTCGTTTGCGGCAAGTCTGTAGTGCACTTGAATTGAATTTTACGTTTTCATAAACCTAACTAAATTCTTTCTGCTTTCTAGTTTAATTTTTTCACGAAAATTTTGTAATACAAAACTGTACTAAGGGTATACCTATATTATGTAATTTGAAATAATTAAGGTGATTAATGTCGCATTACTAAAGAAGTTTTTTTGGGAGTTGAGTTGGAAAAATCCTGTTCAGTTAGTAAAATGAGTGGCGGATTTTGGAAATTGAGTGGTAGATTTGGGAAATTGATAGAAAGTTGGGAAAATTGAGGGATACAGTTGGTAAATTCCGCCAGTGGTAAAACGGGGGGTAGTTTTCGTGAAAATTGATATATAGGGGTTTTTGAGGTAGCTAAAAGTGAATCTGATAATAAAAACATTCTAACTCTACCTCCTGAAAGGTGGGGTATAGTTTTAGTGAAAGTTTGTATATTGGGGTTTTTGAGGTTGCTTAAAGTGAATCTGATAATAACAAAATTGGGACGAACATCATCATCATCAGTAGTTTGTTTGGATCTTTAGGAGACAGGCTCAGTGCCTATAGCTCATTTGTCTAAAATAGAATTAGAAGGGGGGATCGGGACGAGAAGGGATGGAATAGGGAGGGGAGGGAGGTATGGGGGGAGTGAGGCTAGCTTCCTGATGCTGGGAATTCATCTGTCCTGAATTGGTGGGTACCATTACTGACAGAAAATCGAGCAATCCTATACGGTTCCATTTTTCATTTTTGAGGTTCGTAGCCCTGAAAATATAAAAAATAAGGGCCAGTCTAATCCATTCATCTAATAAAATAATGTTCAGTTGGTGGGTGTAGATGTAATATTTCTATTTGCATTACAATTGGCGCGGATGATACGCTTAGTTTAGAGGCCATTATTGCAAATATAATGTTGTATCCCTACTATTTTTATTGTGTATAGTACCTATACTATAGGTACTACTATAATTTTAATTATTAACAATACAAGGTGCCCAGCAGTAACACAGCTCAGTCGTTTTTTGGCTTTATTATTTTACAGTAAGGCAAACTTCTTTCTAAAAAAATGGGTAACCGTTTTTTTTTTAATTATCAGGTGCACCATTTTGTCAAAGGCTCAAAATTTGGTATTTGTCTCTACAAAACTATCGTCCGCATGTAATTAATTAATTAATATTCATTTATCCCATAAATCCCGAGCTGCGTAGCAGCGAGGGATTTAAGAGTGCGAGGCTATAATAGTCTTCTCTACCGTAGTTTATATATTAGTTTTTTCACTACTAGCACTTTTTAAAAATAATAAAAAAGTGCTAGTAGTGAAAAAACTAATATATAAACTACGGTAGAGAAGACTATTATAGCCTCGCACTCTTAAATCCCTCGCTGCTACGCAGCTCGGGATTTAATACTCTCGGCTATAAAAAATGTCTTCTCTACCTTGGTATATAATTACTATTATTTCCTGAGACCGCAGTATACGATAGTTAGGAATTCCTGGAAAGAAATAGCTTCGTGGTGTAGAGTAAGGACATATATGCTTATCAAGATCTTTAACAAACTGTTAAAATCTACACGTCTGTTTATGGACGTCGGCTCCTTTGATCTATACGCCGACACCGTTTAAATACTCTACATTAGGGTGGCCAAAAATTTACTTAATTATTTACTGCAGGCTTTAAAATGCAATGAGAGAATATAATGTGAACATAAATAGTTATACCATACTATAGTATTTCCAAAAAAGGTATATATTTTTTAAACCTTTCCGCTTGTAAACAATATTTAAATTACCATAGCAACGCAAGATGCGCACGCGTCGTAAACAGTTGTCAAGGTCCACAACCGTTAAAACGTTGACATGTGCCATTAACGAGAACAAAACAATGATTCCTTCAAATAATTGGAATAAAAGCGATTTTATGAGCAAATTTTGTTTTTATAGAAATCATTACATGTTTTTAGTGAAAGCTTTGACAATTCTTCTTTATTTTACAACAAAACATGGGAAGATAAGGCAAGTAAACACACCAAATTATAAATGTGAAATATAACATTAATTTTATAAAATAATTATGTCAAAATACACAATTATGCTTAAAATCGTCACATTTTTACTAGTTTTTCATCAAACTTTGCCCTTAAACAAATTGAGGAGGCAGCTTTCTTAGGCCTGCCCTCCATACCCTTTTTTTTAAACTACACTAATAACGAAGATATTTTTAAAATTGAATTTAAGCATCCAAAATAAGGATTATCAAGTCTATTAGGCTAAATGAATGATTTTCTAATCAAATATTTTCATGCTTTTTATTAAGAAAACCTACCTGCTTTTTATTCTCATGAAAAATTGTAAAAATTATGTAAAATGAGAAGTATTTGTTGGTTTAGTTTATACAAAATCATTGATATAAGGTAAAAAATATTCAAGTTTTACTTGTAACAGAAATTTTTAACTTTAAACAAAATTATAAAAATATTATTTAAATATTCCATCAATCTATTTTCTAATCTACTTTCTAATTAATATGTAATATTTTAACTCTGTACGATGATTAGAAAATAGACTGATGGAATATTTAAAAGTTTAACTTGGTTATGTTGACATTCAAAACAAGTCAAATGATTCATTGTAAATCGGACTTTGTAAAGTATTTAGCGCCAAATTAAAAAAAATAACATATTTGGAAATACTATAGTCATTGCAACAAGGCGATCTATCTTCACACACATATAAATAATTACTAAAAACAAGTACATAATATTCAGATCAAGTAAAAATTTATTCATCCGCAAGTATGCTAAGTATGTTAATTATGTAATTTATGTTAAGTATATTTAATTCAAATATTGTGCTTGATATGAGTTATTTAATTTATTTACACCAAGTTTAAATCAAGTAAAAGTGCCTCATTGTCTGGGTTTGTAGATTTTCTTTAGTTTTGACAAAAAAAATATACTTTTTATTCTAGCCTACTCCAAGCACTGTTAAGTCAATAAGCTAAGGCGGCCGCTTTTCTTGTGCTATATTGTCGTTTACAACTGCTATGTATATCCTGAGTTTTACTTGATGTGCGCTGGCGCCATTTAAAGAAATGATATATTTCTCAAATATTCATAAATTTTAAGTATTTCCCAAACATTCAGTATCTCTTATTTTTTAAATTAAAAGTTTTTATTTAGCTTTTTAGGTTAAGAAAATATACCTCTTTAATCTTTAATCTGAAGAATTTTTATTTTATGATTATTTTTGCAAGGTTGTTTCTACTTCTAAGTAATAATTCTTTAATTAATGAGGAAGGTGGTTTATTTGTGGACCATCAATCATAATTAAAATAGATTTTTAATTTGTCATTAATAAAAAATTAATTAATACCTTTCCATTGATTTCAGGATCCCGATCCAGAAAACTGAATTATTGAAACCGCCTTTCTGAAGATGATCATGGGCTCGTCCACAAGGCAATTCAACACCATTATTGGGCATCTTGATATGAAAATAAGCATCAATCAACAACATTGCCTAATTGTATAAATGTTGGTTCTATTTTTGAAGCATAATTAAGAAGATTCTTTAAACTAATAGAATATAAAGCAAATTGTAAGTTTTTTGGTGTTTGTTCGGATGAACTGGATATTGAGATAGGAGTACCTCAAGGGAGTGTTCTAGGACCTCTTTTATTTTTATTATATTGCGACGATATAGAATTTTTTATAAATATTTTTTGGTGTGCTTTTGCTGATGACTTTTCACTTTTGTCTTACAATCCTTCAATGAACGCACTAAGAATCAAACTCCAAGAAAACTTGCAATCTGTCTTCGAATATTTTGCTAGAAATGGTTTAGTACTAAATCAGGACAAGACAGTTTTTATGCAATTCTATCCATACGGCGCCTACTATAAGGAGAGTCCCTTAATAAAACTGAATAACAAAACTATTCAACAAGTTACTTCTACAAAACTATTGGGGGTTTTTGTTGACTTTTCTTTAAACTTTAAAGATCATGTGGATGACGTATGCAGTAAGTGCTGTAGGAACTGTTTTGCCCTGAAAAGACTACACCAAATATGTAGTGAAGATGTTGTTCGTACATTCTATATGTCTAATTTCTTATCTGTAGTAAGATATACAATTATTTTATGGGGTAATGCATCTACATCTGATAGAGTTTTTGTTATTCAAAAAAGGGCCATTAGAAATATGTTTGGATTAAAATTTAGGGAATCATGCAAAAATACATTTATAAACAAACGCTTATTAACTTTCCCAAGTCTCTATATTTTGGAAATGTTAAAATTTGTTAAATTAAATATAAATAAATTCAAATTATTAAATAATTCTCATGGTTATGAAACACGTCATGGTACTAATATTGAATATCCCATTTATGGGAGGCATAGCGTAGTGGCTAGCGCGTATGTATAGCAAGTCTACTATCGTAAGTTCGATTCTCACTGGCGCCGATTTGCCTTTTTCAGTTAATTAATAATTGAAATTTGGCGAAGGCGCTAAGTGAAACGGACATTCCCTAGAAACTGGTTCGAAAGTCAGTATAAGCCGGTGGTTCCCTCTACTACTAGCCCACACAAGTCCTGGACTTAGGGGATGCTTGATTAAGTAGAATAGTACGAGGTTAATACAAACAAACAAACAAACAAACAAACATTCATAGACTGGAATTACAAAAAAATAATCCCTACTATTTTGGCGCGGTTTTATACAATAAACTGCCTAGGCAGATAAGAGATTTGAGATATAATTTGTATATGAAAACTATTAAAAATATTTTGATTTTAAATGCATTTTACTCGGTTGAGGAGTTTTTGTCATACAATTTCTAATTTGTTAATTTTTTTTTCTTCTAATTTGTTATTTTTTTTTCTTTTGTTTTTGACTTGTCCTATATCAATGTAAATTGATCGATTGGAACAAATAAAGTTTATTATTATTATTATTTTTTATTAATTCGTACCTTGAATTTTAAAATCCTACTCTACTATAATCTTCGTTTGTTTTTCGAAAAAACAGATTCCTTTGGCCAAATGAATATCCTTTTGAATAAGAAATTTGGAGTAATATAACTAATTGTTATTAACCAATTTTCTGTAAAGGGCTTTTTTCTTTACAAAAATAATGATGTAACAGAATTTATGCTGTGATCAAATACTTAATTTTTTTAAATCTCTTGCTCCTTGCCCAAAAAACTATAGTAGTATTAAAGGTGCAAGTCGCTTGCAAAACAACTTTAGAAACCAGTAGTAGAAAAAAAATCCAAATTTCCAGTCTCTGTCAAAGCGTTTTTGAAATATCGTAGTGTAAAGTTGTTTTGCAAACGAATTGCACCTTTAATCGACTATAGTAATCAACTCATAGTAGGAATGTCATATTAAGTATTAATAGTTTCTTTGAGCAAAGGGCGAGGATTTTTACTAAAATAAATTTCATTCAAATATGATAAAAAATCAGTACTCTTGCCTTAAAGATAAACTTTTTTCAGTGTATATCATACAAATGTATAAATTAAATGTAGCTTTATTTCACAAGCTTTTTTATTCAGAATAATCTTACTTAGAGTGCCTTTATGTAACGTTTTCCGTCAAGCAAAAGAGAGTAGACATTAAAAAAATCTTGGGAAATGGCAATCGTTTTTTAGCTTTTTTATAAATTTGTCAAAATAAACTTTTAGGGTTATTTAATATGACATATTTTTAAAGTGCCATATAGACTTGTTTGTTATCGTATATTGGTGAATCTTTTCTTATTCCCCAGTTGGGATTGGTCATATTTTGCCCCCATTCAGTTATTACCAAATAGAGTTTTAAATAAATAGAAACCATTTCCTTCCGACTTAACCAAGTAACCACATTTAAAAACCTTTTTCTTTAAATATGTGCGCTCATGTAATTTGTGACATCTAATGTCAAAACATAGTTACCAACTAACAAATAACAATTTTTACCAGATTTTGTGTCTCCACTCTCTTTCTTGACAGAAAATGTCACATTAAGACACTCTAGGCTTATGGTAACATTTAAAAACCATTTTTTATTCGCTTGTATTCCAAAGTGAATATTTTCGGTTAGAAATGTTAAGTTAAAAGTGACACTTTTGTTAAGAGTTTGTCTTTTTGTTTTATTTTGGCGGGCTGCAGCCTGCCAAAGTACTTTTTCGGTCTCTTATGAAAAATTGCATAGCTGATGTGTTCGCCTTTTTTTCTTGGTTTTTGACAGAAAATGTCACATTAAAACACTCTAGGCTTATGGTAACATTTAAAAAGTCCAAACCATTTTTCATTCGCTTGTATTCCAAAGTGACGTTTTTCTGTTAGAAATTTTAAGTTAAAAGTGACACTTTTGTGACAAACTGACAAACTACCGCCCGCCAAAGTACTTTTGCAGTCCCTTATGGAAAAATGTCGGATAACCGACATAACCAAATTAAAACTAATTTTACTTATTATTTTTACCTGTTTTTATTAAAAATATGTTTACAAGAAAATAAAAAATAGCGTATGATACACGGACGAGAAATATATCTCGGTCTTAAGCGGTTGTCAATCTCGGCTCACGCCTGGCTTCACAATCTCCGCATGCGACAGAGAAACATTATTTCTCATTCTTGGATCATAAAATACTATTTTTTTGTCAAAACATAGTTACCAACTATAGTTAGTACTAACAAATAAAATTTTTGGCAAATTCTTTAACCAAATTTTATTATCGTAACTATAACATACTAGTATGAAGAATAGCATACTACACACATTTTATTACTTAACTATAACAAACAATGACGTCACACTAACTATTCTTAGTAACCACGTACCCTAGGTGGTTTGCTCACATAGTAAGTTTTTCTATCCTTTTCTATTATATTTCTGTCCACTCCAAATCATATTTTTTCGAACAAGAAGAGGAATAAATTGGTTAGGTATTTTTTTTTTTTGGGTAAGCCAGACGTTAAAAATATTTGTAAGATTCACAGATCTCATATATATTTATGAAATCTGTGGTCAGATTGTTTTTCCAGGCACTTTTTTGTGCAAGAACCGATTAAACTGAAATAATTTTAAATATCGTCACATATCATTCGTTGATAATGTAGGTACCTATAATAAATAATAAATGAGTTAAATAAAAGTAAGTAATTTATAAGCTTTATGCAAAAATGTTCTTGCAAAGTTAGGAAAAGCCTAATTTTTTCCTTGTAGACCTCATTTTTGGTTCTCAATTTCAAATATTGCAAAATAAACAACTAAATCAACATTTTAACCTCGAAAAAGATTTAGGTATAATAGTGTCCTACTTTACCAACTAACTATTACGTCATTTAAACAACACTCTTCAAGCCATACTAGTATCTTATAGTTCCTATAATAAAATTTGGTTTTTCTTCAAGCGTACTAAAATGTTCATATTTTATAACTGAACACACTAGTTACAAGTGATCTATTTTTTTACAGTAAAAAAATGAGTTCATTGTTGTACGCCGTAAAAAAAAGTTAGTTATCACAACCATCACTGGAGGCAGCACTCTTTGACTTTGATGACAGCCATACTTTAAACTTGTTTATTATATAAACAGTTGGTTGACTCGAGATTCTGTGCAAATACCTTTAGTGAACTTGATTAAAAATGATTGAACAAGAATATATGGTTTATACACCCAAAAATCTTTCCGAAATTGCAAATGCTACATTAGACAAGTTACCATCGAAATCGCGAAAAGTGTCCGATTTAGCCTACGAAAAAAATTTAAAATGAGCTAAGGAAGGTTTAAGTTTATTTCGAAAGGGTTTTATTGGCCTATTTTAATAAAAAAACAGACTTTATTACTGAATAAATTAAGTTCAAAAATTAATATTTAAAAAAAAATATATAGGATGCTTGAAGAAAAAATAGTATGTTTCACTCAGAGGAAAAGTGCTTTTTTTACTCGTCTGTAGTTTCCGGACTCCGATTCGCGTCGTCCGTAAATTCTACAGACTAGTAAAAAAAGCTTTACTTTTCCTCTTAGTAAAACAATATACTATTTTGTCTTCATTTTTTTTCGTGATAGCTATCACTATAGACAGAATACGTCACATGAAGGCACTCTAATCTTAGTGTCGTGCAAATTTAGTTTTCGACTTTGTTTCATAAACAAAACCTGATAATTGGTACAAATATTTATGTAAATTTTGTAAATTAAGCGTAGTCAATATATCGTGAGTCACGAGCAGTTAATTATCTATCAAGGGTTTCTAAACTGTTATAATTCATCGGTATAAACAGTATCGTTATAATATGAAACCTATCAATCATTGCATTAAAACTGATATTACTACAGACGCTTTTATTATAGTACCGTTCTATATTTTCGTGAAGTATTTATTAAACCTCGTGCACAGTTTTTCTTGTGTTGTTACAACACCGCGGTCTGGAAACGATTTTTAGCTTAACTTTCATACAACCCAAGTTTTTTTTCATAATTTAATTATTTAGAGCTGGCATCTTTTTAAGCCCAAATTAAAAAAAAATCTATCGATGCGTTTAAAAAAAAAAAATGATATATTTAAAAATTATTTTAGATATTCAGATTTTACGTATTTATTTATTTTATTTATTTATTTTTTTTATTTATTTATTTACCGTTCTTTATTTTCGTGAAGTATTTATTAAACCTCGTGCACATTTTTTATTGTGTTGTTACAACACCGCGGTCTGGAAACGATTTTTAGCTCAACCCATACAACCCAAGTTTTTTTTTTCATAATTTAATTATTTAGAGCTGGCATCTTTTTAAGCCCAAATTAAAAAAAAAATCTATCGATGCGTTTTTAAGAAAAACGATTTTCATTTGATTTAACAAAAAAAATATGATATATTTAAAAATTATTTTAGATATTCAGATTTTACGTATTTATTTATTTTATTTATTTATTTTTTTTATTTATTTATTTACCGTTCTTTATTTTCGTGAAGTATTTATTAAACTTCGTGCACAGTTTTTCTTGTGTTGTTACAACACCGCGGTCTGGAAACGATTTTTAGCTTAACTTTCATACAACCCAAGTTTTTTTTCATAATTTAATTATTTAGAGCTGGCATCTTTTTAAGCCCAAATTAAAAAAAAAATCTATCGATGCGTTTTTAAGAAAAACGATTTTCATTTGATTTAACAAAAAAAATATGATATATTTAAAAAGTATTTTAGATATTCAGATTTTACGTATTTATTTATTTTTTTTATTTATTTATTTACCGTTCTTTATTTTCGTGAAGTATTTATTAAACCTCGTGCACATTTTTTATTGTGTTGTTACAACACCGCGGTCTGGAAACGATTTTTAGCTCAACCCATACAACCCAAGTTTTTTTTTTCATAATTTAATTATTTAGAGCTGGCATCTTTTTAAGCCCAAATTAAAAAAAAAAATCTATCGATGCGTTTTTAAGAAAAACGATTTTCATTTGATTTAACAAAAAAAAAATGATATATTTAAAAATTATTTTAGATATTCAGATTTTACGTATTAATTTATTTTATTTATTTTTTTTTTTATTTATTTATTTACCGTTCTTTATTTTCGTGAAGTATTTATTAAACCTCGTGCACATTTTTTATTGTGTTGTTACAACACCGCGGTCTGGAAACGATTTTTAGCTCAACCCATACAACCCAAGTTTTTTTTTTCATAATTTAATTATTTAGAGCTGGCATCTTTTTAAGCCCAAATTAAAAAAAAAATCTATCGATGCGTTTTTAAGAAAAACGATTTTCATTTGATTTAACAAAAAAAATATGATATATTTAAAAATTATTTTAGATATTCAGATTTTACGTATTTATTTATTTTATTTATTTATTTTTTTTATTTATTTATTTACCGTTCTTTATTTTCGTGAAGTATTTATTAAACCTCGTGCACATTTTTTATTGTGTTGTTACAATACCGCGGTCTGGAAATGATTTTTAGCTCAACTTTCATACAACCTAAGTTTTTTTTTTTCATACTTTAATTATTTAGAGCATTGGCATCTTTTTAAGACCAAATTTAAAAAATCTATCCATGCGTTTTTAAGAAAAACGATTTTCATTTGATTTAATAAAAAAAAAGATATATTTAAAAATTATTTTAGATATTCAGATTTTACGTCAAAAAGCAAGAAAAAAGTTTTTTTACACGTTTGAGTTAAATTGCTTTTTAAGGGAGCTAGCGTACTTTTAAAAGGCATTTTTAGAATATTTATCACTCCATATCTCAGTAACGGTTTAACTTATTAACATGAAATTTTTCCTGAACTAGAGAACCAATAAATGTAAACAATTTACGTTTTATTAAAATTAAGTTTTTGACCAGGGGCGTAGATAATGGGTGCCTTAAAATTAACTGTAATTCCACCCCTGGTTAAATATTTAATGTTTTTATGAGATAAAATGATAATGTTTATTAGTTGCATACTACAGTAAAAAATTTCAAGTCAATAAGTTAAACCGTTCCTGAGTTATGAAATGAATAATATTCTAAAAATGTCCCTTAAACGTCTTCTAGCTCCCCTAAGAAGCCAAAAGTCCAAACGTTCATAGAAACTTTTTGTCTCACTCTTTGACGTAAATCTGAATATCCAAAAAAAAATTAAATATGTCATATTTTTTTTATTAAAACAAATGAAAATCGTTTTTCTCAAAAACGCATAGATAGATTTTTTAAATTTGGTCTTAAAAAGATGCCAAAGTTCTAAATATTTAAAATATGAAAAAAAACTTGGGTTATATGAAAGTTGAGCTAAAAATCGTTTTCAGACCGCGGTGACAAGTGCATTAAAGATACAGAGTATCTCAATAGTCTTTCATCATGCAATTTTGAGAATATGCAACTTTGTAAGAGCTGGTGACCATTTTTATTTCACTATTTTCTCCCAGCTGTATTTTATATATGTTTTAAAGTAGGGGGAAATACCCATGAAGGGGACATATTATTAAATGGGACAGTGCCTGTTTCTGAACTATGCTTCGTAATTTTTGGTTTTTGTTACCATGCTTAGGTGGTCCTATATGTGCAGTTAAAAAACAATAAAAAATGGCAAAGTTTAGGTAGCTGGGTTTTTGACAAATTTAATAAATCAGTTCTACCAAGTCAAAAGTATTTTTTTTAAATAATTTTGAAAGATATTTTATTGTCGAAAGGTAAAAGGAAATTGTTTAAATTTGGTTTATGTAATAGTCTAGAACAACACGAAACCTATGCCAAACAATCGAATATTCTAGATAAATGTAAATATTTTTAGCCTATTTGATAAATTTCTTTTCCTTGAATGAGGCAACTATTTTACTGCATATTTCATTTCCATTTATCTCTAATTCTCTCTAAAAGGACAGAAAGTCTCTAGGATACTACCCATAAAACAATTTAAAACAGTTCCAACTCAAAATAAACTAATATGTGATATTGATTCAAGAAAACATGAACCAAAGTTTGGTAAAATTATTGAAAGTAAATTCTATGCAAAAAAAAGAATGTAAGACTTTAACAGCTATTTTTTTTTTGTTATTAAATGACATTATAGGTCGTTGTTATTAGTAAGTGATAATAATACCCTTTTAACTTTTGAACGAATTAAAATATCGACTTCAAATTTAGAACTCTTAAATAAGACAACTTAAACTATCTTTAAGCATATATTGGATATTTTCAGCTCCTAAAATGTGGGCAGGGGGGCATGGGGGACATTTTTTTAAATGGAAAGGGGGGTCGTGTGATACATCATTTTAAAGCTTATAATATTCTCCAACATTTTTAGGTTTTTTAAAAATGTTTTTTTAAGGTTTTGATTTTTCAATTTTTTGTGCTAAAACATTCGATTTTTTAAGTTTTTTTTATAAATTTTTATTTGTGTCAACTAAAATTAGTTTAAAAGTATAATTAACATTTTTTTATGATGAAATTAGGCATTTTTAAAAAATTATTTGTTTTTTTTTAGAGGAATTTTGACATTAATACCCATTTTAAACCCAAATATATTTTTTTTTAATTTAAAAATACGGAGTAAAATGGAGAATTTTATAAGCTTTAAAATGATGTATTACACGACCCCCCTTTCTATTCAAAAAATGTGCCCCCATGCCCCACTGCCCACATTTTAAGAGTTGAAAGTATTAAATATAAAAGATAGTTTAAGTTGTCTTATTTAAAAGTTCCAAATTTGAAGTCGATATCTCAACTGTTTCAAAAGTTAAGACTTTTGGACCTCTCTGTATTTCGATTAGTATATTTTCACAGTTTTAGACAATTATTCAGCAAGCCAAGTGGTAAAAAAAATACTTTAAAAAGTTCATTTGACATATGTCAATACTATAAAGTTGAAATAATTTCCATTTAATCAAAATGTCATTTCATAAATTCTCATTTCTTTAAAAAATCGAGTATCGCATATGTCAAAGAAACTTTTTAAAGACTGTTCTTGGCCCTTGGCCTCAGAATTATTGTGTATAACTATGAAAATAGCTTAATCTGAATGTAATAAATCTAATGCAAGTTAGATTTCTTGGTATACTTTGACGCGCGGATCTGTGGCTACGGGAAATATGTTTGGAATGTGTGTGCAAGTGGGAGGCCCGTTGCAGGCACACACGCCTTATAACGCTCGTGACGGAAAGAAGAGAGCGCGAATGATTCCTCCCCCTTTCTTCGGAGACTTTGTTTCATGCGGAGAACTATATCTCATTGTCACAGGTTTCGGAGCTTCTAGAACCCAAAGGAACCGGATTCGGAGCCTAGCAATTTCGGAATAGCTTTATTTGAATGTACTTTAAGACATGTATAAAATAAAGCAGAGAGAAAATGATGAAATAAAAATGGTAACCAGATTTCCGACTACAAAACGAATAACAACATGCGCTAAAAATAAAAGACATTCAATTAATTAATTTCAAAGCAATTAACCAAATTATTCCATCTTGCTGCAAACTCTAATATGGTTAAAATTTCCTAATGTTTGAAAGTTAACTTTTAAAACAATTGGCTATAAGAAAAATATGATGAAGATACTTTAAGGGTCCACGAACTTTCATCAGATTTATTAAGGTTTTTTGTTTTAGTTGCCAACGTTTTAGTCATATGTTTGGTATTTAGGTACCGTTTAATTTTGGAATGCTGTGGTTACGTGCGGTTGAATCAATTGGTAGTAAAATCTGTTACCGTGCTTTGAGAGCGGTTACAGCGTTTTTCTTCTTGTTTTCTTTATAAGTTTGTAACAGATAACCTATAATTTGAACTTGTTTAATGTAGATAGGTATTTTTAATGGATCTATGCCCAGTAGAATTTTAAATAAACGGGTTAAAAGTGATATAAAGAAAAATTCTGTCAAAACAAATAGGTTATGTTTACCTGTCAGTGTAACCAAGATATTCAAATGCAGTTTTTTTCCAAAAACAATTATTACAAAAATTAAAAAACAACAATGAAAGTTAAATTTGTCAATATCTCAAAACCATGTTTTTGGACTTAGTGCTCTTTACTTGTTAGCCGACGATATGCTAAAAGATAGTTTAAGTTGTCTTATTTAAAAGTTCCAAATTTGAAGTCGATATCTCAACTGTTTCAAAAGTTAAGACTTTTGGACCGCTCTGTATTTCGATTAGTATATTTTCACAGTTTTAGACAATTATTCAGCAGGCCAAGTGGTAAAAAAAAAACACTTTAAAAAGTTAATTTGACATATGTCAATACTATAAAGTGGAAATAATTTCCATTTAATCAAAATGTCATTTCATAAATTCTCATTTCTTTAAAAAATTGAGTATCGCATATGTCAAAGGAACTTTTTAAAGACTGTTCTTAGCCCTTGGCCTCAGAATTATTGTGTATAACTATGAAAATAGCTTAATCTGAATGTAATAAATCTAATGCAAGTTAAAAATAGATTTCTTGGTATACTTTGACGCACGGATCTGTGGCTACGGGAAATATGTTTGGAATGTGTGTGCAAGTGGGAGGCCCGTTGCAGGCACGCACGCCTTATAACGCTCGTGACGAAAAGAAGAGAGCGCGAATGATTCCTCTCCCTTTCTTCGGAGACTTTGTTTCATGCGGAGAACTATATCTCATTGTCACAGGTTTCGGAGCTTCTAGAACCCAAAGGAACCGGATTCGGAGCCTAGCAATTTCGGAATAGCTTTATTTGAATGTACTTTAAGACATGTATAAAATAAAGCAGAGAGAAAATGATGAAATAAAAATGGTAACCAGATTTCCGACTACAAAACGAATAACAACATGCGCTAAAAATAAAAGAGATTCAATTAATTAATTTCAAAGCAATTAACCAAATTATTCCATCTTGCTGCAAACTCTAATATGGGTAAAATTTCCTAATGTTTGAAAGTTAAATTTTAAAACAATTGGCTATAAGAAAAATCTGATGAAGATACTTTAAGGGTCCACGAACTTTCATCAGATTTATTAAGGTTTTTTGTTTTAGTTGCCAACGTTTTGGTCATACGTTTGGTATTTAGGTACCGTTTAATTTGGGAATGCTGTGGTTACGTGCGGTTGAATCAATTGGTAGTAAAATCTGTTACCGTGCTTTGAGAGCGGTTACAGCGTTTTTCTTCTTGTTTTCTTTATAAGTTTGTAACAGATAACCAATTTGAACTTGTTTAATGTAGATAGGTATTTTTAATGGATCTATGCCCAGTAGAATTTTAAATAAACGGGTTAAAAGTGATATAAAGAAAAATTCTGTCAAAACAAATAGGTTATGTTTACCTGTCAGTGTAACCAAGATATTCAAATGCAGTTTTAACGAATCTAAAGTTTATTTTTTTAAGGTATAGTTATTTTAAATTTTCCGCTAAATACTCCACAAAGTCCGATTTACACTGAAGCATGTGGCTTGTTTTGAATGTCAACATAACCAAAATTCCAAAAAGTCCAAACCAAAATTTATAATTTTTGTTTACTTACTTTGTTTTTATGATGTTTTGATGTAAAAAAAGAGAATTGATAAAGCTGTTGCTAAAAACACTTTTGTATTCCTGTAGAAACAAAATTTGCTTATAAAATCGCTTTTATTCCAATAATTTAGAGGAATAAACCATTGTTTTGTTCTCGTTAATGGCACGTCAACGTTTTACGGTTGTGTGAACTAGGCCTAGTCATTTCGCTTACGACGCATGCGTATCTTACGTTGCTATGGTAATTTCAAGATTGTTTACGAGCGGGAAGGTTTAAAATAACTATACCTTAAAAAAATAAACTTTAATAATGGCAACTACCAAACATAACCATAACTGCAACTCTGGTAATCAATTCAAAAGGACGTATTGTGGTTTAACTGAAAATGTAGAAGGACTGATGAAAACCATATATTTTCTTAAAAATTACATTGTTTTTTTTTTAATTTGTTAATGGATTTTTTCTTATTATAATATGAAAATCGGATTTAGAGTATCAATAGATTATATTTTTGATTATCCTTGCTCATATTGGAGATAGTTTTAAATAAACTTAAGACGATATTATCTCTCCAAAAATGTTTTTATTATTATTATATAAATAATAGCGACATGTTTCTGACCTTTTTAACTTAGGGCCATCTTCAGGCTAATAATTAAAATTAAAACAAACAACAACAGTTACATTACAAGTATACTGGTTTAATGTAATTGTTGTTTGTTTTTAATTTTAATTATTAGCCTGAAGATGGCCATTACATTACACGTATACTCGTTTAATGTAATTGTTTTTTGTTTTTAATTTTAATTATTAGCCTGAAGATGGCCCTGCGTTAAAAAGGGCAAAAACATGTCGCTATTATTTATGTAATAATAATAAAAACATTTTTGGAGAGATAGTATTGTCTTAAGTTTATTTATGTATCAATAGATGTTTTGAAACAGGTTTTTGTCAGAATTTTTTTTGTAGAGTTACTTGGTTACTTTAATAACATCATTAAAAAAAATTCCAATAAAAGATACTCATTCCCCACAGTTTAAACCTCTAGCACAGTGGGGCAGTATCCCACCTTTCTTAATAAGGATCGTATAGATTTTTATGGTGGCTGCCCCCTACTGTTCTAAGATCGTTTATAAGAATGAAAATGCAAACAAGGTCTATGTCATTATAATAATACTACAGCTTGTAAGCGCTAGAATAGTAATAAGTAATATAAACGGTAGTTTAGAATTTTCTAAAATCACAAAAAAATGACCTACACAAAAAGCTCTTGGATACAAAATTTGTAAATTGTAATGTGTTTCATGAAAAAATTAAAAACTTTCAATATGTACGTCCGATGTCACGTTTGTTGTTATGTAATACTATAACTCAAGAACAAATATTCTGATCGACTTGAAATTTTCAGGAAAACTCAAGTTCTATCAGGGGAAGAACAAAAAGATATGGGGGGTTAAACTTTTTAAAAAGTTAAAAAAACTCTTTTACAATTTTTTTTTTATTATTTCGTTTAAGAAAAAAGAATTTTTTTTATATTTAAAAAAAAATTAGGAGATT
This sequence comes from Brachypterus glaber, assembly GCA_958510825.1. Lineage (NCBI taxonomy): Eukaryota > Metazoa > Arthropoda > Insecta > Coleoptera > Kateretidae > Brachypterus > Brachypterus glaber. The sequence continues at coordinate 12,478,260 of OY294045.1, forward strand.
TTCGTTTTTCGTTTTTCGATTTTTTTTTGTTTTTAAAAAAAAAAGTTAAAAAAAAATATTTGTTTGAAAAATAATTTTTATAATCTTATCTTGTTTTGCAAAAAAGGATAAAAAAAATGCAAAATTAAGGCAATTTGAATGTCTTAGCTTATTTTTATTCAATATTAATAACATTTAACGAATTTAGATCTTCTTTATTCCAAAAATTAGAAATGTCAAACATGAATTTATTGTGTCAAAATAAATGAACATCAAATTAATTATTATTAATTATTTATTCAAATTACTTTTGAAGATTTAAATTGTTAAAAAGTTGTTTCAAAAAATAGTCCTGCAAATACACCTCCAGGTTCGGTATGAGTATACATGCACTTTAATAAAATAGATTTACATTCTGAAAATAGCTTTAACTGTAAGAAAAATAAAAACTTTTCCCAAAAAAAAATGAACTCTGTGTATCTAAAAACCGCACCGACTTAAGTATTTTTTATTTTTTACTTTTTAGAGATACTGAACTTGCATATTTGTGACGTCTCCAAGCTAAATTATAATTATCCTTCCATCTCGGAAGCTGCTGACGTCACAACGCACTAACAGTGCGTTGTGACGTCATTATCTTAAAGATAAATTTCTAAAACATAAAAGTAATATTTTTATTTCAGCACCCAAGAGTCCAACCAACCTTATTTTAAACGAAATACTAAAGAAAATCTTGTCAAACTTTAAGCTTTAAGTAATAATCAAATAAAGCCTTATGGTAAAATCACAAAATTTATCATTTTCTCTGGGTATTTTAATATTATAGGTCCAAAGAATCAAGTTTAGGGGCATTTAAGAGATTTTTAGTGTGCCGCAATATTTGAGTGACCCCCTAATCAAGTTATCCGGCTTATCCGAGTTATCCGATATTTCTCTAAAAATTTGGTTGGTAGTAGAACCAAATTAAGCCGTTTTTAAGTGAAATTGTGTTAAAATTATTAGATTTATCTTAATTATCAGGCTTACCCGGCATTATCCGAGCGTAAAATTAAAACGGGACCACCTCATTAATGCCCTCTTTAAGTTGCAAGAAGGTTCATCAAATTCCGTTCATTTGTTTCAAAGTTATGCGGGAACAAACATAAAAAAACAAAGTCACACGTCGAATTGATAACCTCCTCCTTTTTGGAAGTCGGTTAAATAGCTGTAAGAAAAAAAACTGGGACACTTAGCACATTTTACTCGCTCCTGTAGAAAATAACTTAAAACAAATAATAAATAGAGGAAGCAAAAAGGAATTAATGATCTTCTTTGAACTCGTTTTACCTTCTTACAACAAAGAGACCGACAATGTTAGCCGTTCTTGGCTACCAAATAAGAACCAGGCTGGTTGAACCAGCTGTATACAGATAATGGTATTTACCACAATTGCTATAACTTAGAAAATTATTACAAAAATAACTTTATATTAGATGTTTTCCTTGCTGTGCAATGCACAATGCTTTTGATTCGGTATACTTTTTTTCTGAATCATTTTAATATACAGGGTTATTTAGAAATAAGTTCGAGAGTTTTAAGGAATGATTCTACCTTCTAAGGGTACATCTAAAAAGTAGTTTTTATTTAATATCTCTGGAACTTTATAAACCACAGTAACGCGAGCGGAAAGTTTGTCATACGAGCCGGCAGGCGAGTATGACGGTCCCGCGAGCGCGGAATGACTATTCCATACGTGTTGTAGACTATACTTTTTCTTCGACTGCAAATATGAAACACTGTATGGCTTTAAACTGCAGACAAGGTTAAAAACCATGTTTTTTGTGACTCGACATTGTAAATGCAACAAAACACATATTTTTAAATAAAGCAATTAATGTTATTTAATAATTTTATCAAATCAGTACTTAAAAAGAATTTTTATTTAATTTTAGCAAATATTTAAAAATTTTAATGCAAAAATTGAAGGTTATGTCAGATTATTGTGACAGATATCAGGTTTAAATATTTAACAATAGATGGAGCAGTTTGAATTTTTTGAACTAAATTGATAAAAAACTGGTCAAATATTAAGAAAAACTAATAAACTTTATGTCATTTTAACGCAAAACTTTAAATTGCATTAAATTATTCAATATTTCATGGTAAAATATACATATTTTTGCTAATTTTGCTACAGTTTTCTTTACTTTTATAAACAAGAGATGGCACTACATGTGCTCATTCTAACACTTGATATGGAATATTCATACCGTATCTAGAGCTAGAAGGGATTCATTCTGTCTTTTAAAAGTGTGCGTATTTGCTTACATTCTAAAGCAGTCGTAGAAAAATAAGATTCTTCTGGCACTAAAATAATTCTGCTGTACTGTGTTTTACCGCAGTTTAGTAACACATTTGACTGGGCGATTAGTAAAATACAGAAAAATAAATTGGATTAATAAATAAATGATTGATCAGTAAATGAAATTTCCCATTTCACATAATAAAACGATTTGAAATTGCATTTTATATTTCGTTACCTTTATGTTGTATCTGTATCCACTATATGGGATATATTCTGCATTATTATATTTTCTTTCCATCCATATATATTCTGCTATAATATTTGGTAATTTTAACCAGGGACGTGCAAAATAGAGGGGCGATTTCACTTTTTTGCCCCAAACTTTTTTATCTGTATGTTTTTTGACACCTTATCAATAAAATATGATTTTTTAATTGAAAATGCATAAAGAAAGGTACTTTTTTTGTAACAGCGTAGGACCAACCGTTCCCAAAAAAATTCTAATCACCCTTCAAGTTCTCGAACTTATTTTTGAATAACCCTGTATAGGGGAAAGGGGAGCAGATTGAACCATGATACACTTTTAAACATTTCGATATTTATAATAGCAAAATCTTTGGAAGGTTTTTACATCCTTCTTCTTTTTTCTTTTCTTTATTTTTTGTGTTTCCTATAAGTCAAATTCTATTAAATCATGTTACAAATCATGTAAAAAGCTATATATTTTGTTGGAATGTTAAAGAAGTAACACAAAAAATAATCTGACCTATACAAAATTTATTGTACTATTCTGCAAAAAGTCTTAGTAGTTATCTACGGTTACAACCAGTTCAAAAACTAGCCAGTCTAATAGAAAAGAACGTGTTAACTGCCACGAGACTTTTTATCAACCCCGTATTCAGTTTTGGATTGAACCTATTAAAGTCGGTATAAATATAAATGTACTACTACAGTTCTACCATAGGACACATAAATCAGCTCTGTCGGAAAAGAAAAAAGCACGTATATTCTGAAACTATAGTGACGCTGGACGTTTAATAGGACAACGCTGCTCAAAATAGTAAATGATTGCCTTATAAGCAAAGGTACCATGTTGACGGTATGGTTTGTAATGAGTATAAAAAACAGCAACTTACACAGACACTACACTCTGGGGAATGATTTGACCTAATTCATTCTTGGATAGTTTAAATCTGTTTTAAATTAAACTTGTGTGCAATCAATAGAACTCTTGAAGGATATTTTTCTAGTTTTTACCGATACATAAGAAGCAGAAGTTGCGTTACTTATATCTTAAATTACTTGGTAATTATACTTTTTCAGTTTTGTAATGGATGATTGATGTAGTTATAGATTAACGTTTAACATGCTGTTTGTTTTATTGTAATTCGTAGGATAAGATAAATTAATTTAGGGAGTGGCTTTTCTTGTAATTTAATTCGAATTCAAGATACTGTATCTTATAGATATTGCCGGCTAGCCATTATAGTTTGTAAAAGGCAAAAAGTATATGTAATAGCATAGTATGCACCTATGCGAACTAAATCTTTAGTGTTCAAGACTGAAGTTTTCTTTCTGAGGTAGTTTGCATACAGATTTTTTTCTACTACCTAAGACTCCAAATGCCAGACAAAAATATAATTTAAAAATTATTTTGACATAGCTACTAGTTTGAAAAATAAGTCAAAAAAAAGTTAGTAGTTGTTTTATTATTATTATTTTTTTTTTTTCGTTATTAACCGTCATCAATAAATAATGCTTAAAAATAGTATATTATGTACCTGGTATGCGAACTAAATCTGATTTTTTTTTGCTGATACGGAGAGACAAAAAATCAGCAGAGAACACTTAAGACAGTTCGCATACCGTACACCAAATAACAGTTAAAAATATAATTTAAAAATTATTTTGAAAGAGCTTTTTGTATTTATATTAACTTGGTAATTTCAGCTTCAGTTTTCGAATGCAGCTTAAATCCATGCATCAGGGACCGTCAATAAAATGAGATTACACTTCAAAAAGTTTATTGTCACTTTATTCAGGACCCTAACTTGGATGTATTAGCAACAATTGTCAAGATGTTGTTCGAAGATGTGTAATTCGGAAATAGCTATTTTCCTAACAAGTGTGGAAAGAGGCTCTTTTTCACACTAGATTGCATTTAATGGCGCGTAGTGGAGTTCAAGCAATCGAGTGCGGAAAAGCCTCTTTACGCATGCGTTAGGAACAATATTTGTTCTACGAGCGAGTTAAAAATAAAATATGCTTTTATATATAAGTATACTTAATTTAATAAATTTTATTTTCATATCCAGACAGAGAGAGGAACATGATTTTTAAAGTAGTTTTTTTTACGAAAAAGTCTACATTTAGGAAAAGTACTGTAAATATCTTAGCAAGCATTTTTAACAATATATCCAAGGACGTTATTTTAACCTTGACCAAAGCATTAAACCAGAAAATTTTGCAAATTAGTACCTCTAAAAGCTTATATGATAATACAAATCTGATGGGATATAACTTATTACTTTTTAAACAGTCGATCAATTTAAAAATGGATTATAATAAAAAAAGAAATAAAAACCTGTTAGTGTTTGAATTTTTTTTTTCACTTAAATTTAAAATTTTACACAATAAAAATTTACATTTTATTTTATAGATGCCAGGTTGTTATTGTTTAAAACTATTATGTTTTTTATCTCATCGCAAATTTAAGGAAATGCAATTTGCATAGAAATAAAAAAAGAACAATGAATTCATCGTAAATGTGTTGCAAAATAGAAAAATTGGCGGCAGTTTAAAATATGCCGTTGCGTTATATAACCACATTTTATATGTATTGGGGTAAATTCCATTTATTATATTATTTATATAAAAAATTCATAAAAATACAGCGAAAAAATGCGGAAAAACTCATTTTTTGAATTTATAAGCCTCTAAAAAACAAACGAATATAGATATATTAAATCCGCTTTTTTAGCTTGGAGTCCTATTAATTATGAGGTCTAATTATTTTTTTTTTTTTGGCGGTGGATTGGTTTTCTATAATAGAGAACCAATAATAATAATTATTAATAATAATTATTATTATTGGTTTTCTATTCTGCCGTGCTAAGCTGAAAGGTCCTATCTGTGTATATTAAACATATGTAGATAGGATCTTTCAGCTTAGCATGGCAGTATTATAGAGATCCAATCAGCCGCCAAAAAAAAAATTAATAAAACCTTAATTTTTTTACTACAACTATACTACCCTGCTAAGACAAGTTGTCCTATCTGCAAAGTAGATGTTTTGAGATATGATCAGGTGTTCTCTTCTTGACCATTCGCATGCGCAGTTGCTATGATACAACCAGTCACATATTAGCTTCCTTAGCAACAGCGTATGCGAATTATTTTTGCGAATGGTAAAGAATAGAGCTGCAGTTCTATTGTTTTTGTTTGCACTTTTTGAAAACATGTTTAAATAAATATGGCGTTGGGTTCTGCTTTATTTTAAATCAAAAATACGTAATATGGGAACGTATTACTTAACGCAAATATGTATCATTTTGGACCCCCACCCCCTGTAACGCTATTTTCCTATACCATTAACATGGGCGTAACACTCCAAAATGACCCCCACCCCCTAGGAGCGTTACGTACTTACTTACTTGAACGTTCCCTATCCTTTGAAAAATATATATATTTTTTATCAGAAAAATAAGTTGTTATACTATATGCATTTGTTCTATCTGAAAAAGTAAGGATAAAAAAAGTCCAATCAAATTACTAAGATCTGTAAAGGTAGTTCTAGTCCTGACTTATTCGTCTAGAAAAACTAGTTAGGACAATTTTATTTAGAAAACATTGAAAATTTTCCACATAGAACAAATATCTTAGGCTTATTTTTAGGATTTGTATTTTAGATAGGACATTTCTTTTTAGTATGCAGATGGGGCTAGTTTAAAGCAATACAATGGTGTGCTTATCTCAAAAATTGAATTTTTAGAACGACTAAAAAACGAGCTGATCGAGAAAAACGAAGCAAGGTTTTGAAAACAGCGCACCAAATAGATCATAGTCAACTAAAATGGTGTCGGCATATTTTTGATCGTACAGCAGTGTTATTAATCTAAAAGTTAAATAGTAAATTATATTTTGTTTATTTCTGCAAATAAACTGTTTATATTGTTTAATTATATCACAATTATTATTAAGATTACTCGGCTATCCAGAATTAACATAATCCACTTAAGTCTTATTTATTACCTCGATCGCGTAAATAAATTCACCAGGCGCCAATTTCCTAGTTTTCGTTTAATCCAACACATCCAAGGTAATTAATATTAAATATACAAGATATTCAAGATGTTTGTACTCATAACAAAATATATTCTTAATTCAAGTAAATGTATTCACTTGACACAAGAATAAAACTATAGAGTAATATCGTATGTTACAAAATACAACAAAATAATAATATAATATTATATTATAGTATTTGCGCCAATCACAAAACGTGTTTTATTATACTTTTTTAATTATACAGTGCGGTCCAAAAGTCACCCCCCCCCTCTTAACTTTTGAACCAGTTGAGATATCCACTTCAAATTTAGAACTTTTAAATAAGACAACTTACTATCTTTTAGCATATATTTGATATTTTCAGCTCTTAAAATGTGGGCAGGGGGGCATGGGGGGACATTTTTCTAAATAGAAAGGGGGGTCGTGTGATACATCATTTTAAAGCTTATAAAATTCTTTATTTAAAATAATATTTTTAAATTTTTTAAAAATGTTTTTTAAGGTTTTGATTTTTCAATTTTTTATGCTAAAACATTCGATTTTTTAAGTTTTTTTTTATAAATTTTTATTTATGTCAAATAAAATTAGTTTAAAAGTTTAATTAACATTTTTTTATGATGAAATTAGGCATTTTTAAAAAATTATTTGTTTTTTTAGAGGAATTTTGACATTAATACCCATTTTCAACCCCATTTTAAACCCATTTTTTTTTTTTTAATTTAAAAATATGGAGTTAAATGGAGAATTTTATAAGCTTTAAAATGATGTATTACACTACCCCCCTTTCCATTTAAAAAAATGTGCCCCCATGACCCCCTGCAACATTTTAAGAGCTCAGAGTATTAAATATATGCTAAACGATAGTTTAAGTTGTCTTATTTAAAAGTTCCAAATTTGAAGTCGATATCTCAACTGGTTCAAAAGTTAAGAGGGGGGGGTGACTTTTGGACCGCTCTGTATTATAATTAATATAGGTGTTAATCAATATAGTAATAAATACGACATTACTGTCAAAATTACCGTATATTTATAAAAAATTTGCTAAGAAAGTTTGAAGCGTGTATCTTAGTATGTGTAGTCCAACGAACTAATAACTCTTCTTTCTAGAATACGCATACCGTTAAAATAAAGTATCGCCAACATCTCGGTTTGTTTGTAAACAAATAGTAGGTATATTCAGGCCTGAACAATAACAGTTACCAGTAACTGGTATTGTTGTATCTGTTAGAACAAAGATGTGCGAGTAAGACAGACGAATGTTTATGTTGCCGACGTTTTTGTCAGTTTTAACGAATGAAATGTCTATTCTAGAGAGAAGAGTTATTAGATCGTTGCTTTAGTCCGACGCGCGCCCCATTCTTTCAATCTAGTTTATGTTTTAGGATAATAAAATGTAAAAGTTTTTGCATTAATTAATATAGAGTAAAATATAATTAAAAACATACCTTTCTGAAATATATTTTTAAAAATAATAATGATATTGTTAGATAAATAATAATAATAAATAATGCGTGTTCTTATAGGCCTATAAAAGGTTAGTACTTTTTTTCTTTTGGGTTGGCAAGATAGGACAAAATAATATCGCTTGGCGTTTTCCGTGCAAATGTCAACACCGCTTTTAAGTTTAGGTTTCTACGAAATTGTGTTTTAAGTTAATTTTTACCGTGGTAAAATTGTAACTTGGTTACTTGAAGTGAAAGAGAAGAGCTGACTATAAAATAAAGTTTGTTCTAAGAATTTCAAACATTGCGAAAATTGTAATGCCAACCCAAAACAAGAATCGCCAAATCGGTCATCAATTTAAATGTAAGTTTTTTTTTTAATTTTAGAGCAAAATAGAAAAAATAGTATAAAGCACTTAGTACTTTAGAAAACTCGCCGCAAGCGGCTCGTTTTCCAAACTTGTACTCGTAAGCTAAAAACGGGTGTTATGAAACTAGTACTTTAATATACTATTTTGTGCCTTTTCTTGTTTAAGTCAGGTCGACTTTTAGGCAAAATACCATTATTTAACGCCGTTAAATTAACGGTATTAGAAAATAATTAGAACCCAGTTTTTTTGCAGATTTCTTATCCGTAAAATCACTAGTTAGCTAGTTATAACTAGTTAACTAGTTATAATTATATATTTCTGTACGTGTGGATTCCATTCACGTGAAAATTTAAACTTCTATAAAAAATAATTGTATCTCATCTTTATGCTGATAGGTTTTCCTAATGTATCTTTAATGTTTCATATCCGTATCATTTTAATATGCCATTTAGTACAGGTTTCTCTACAGAGTACACTTTTAGAAATAAAAAAAAGCTATCAAAATTAATTCTGCAAAACTAATTTTGAATACTTAGTTCGAAAACAAATCACAGCTTAAAACACCAGACTATTTTTTTTTTTTACAATAATTATTATTATAATTTGAAGGGTTTTTTATTGTGCGGTTTACTTTCCACGGTGAGTTTTAAACGATTTTTTTTTTTTGAAACAAGCCATTTCCAAATATTTCATTTATAATGACCCATACTAAAAGCCTCAAAATAGAATCGTTTTAGAAATAATTGTTGTGTGTTTGGTAAAATTTTAAGAAATGTATTCCTTTTTTTTATATTTACCTTCATGTGGTAACCAAGTGTCCATATTTTTCCGGATCAATATAAAATTAAGCTTTTCAAGTAGCTATTTTGGGGCTTTTAGTATGTGTAAATACAAAATGCAATATTTAGAAATGGCTTGTTTAAAAAAGAAAACAATAGTTTAAAACTCATCGTGTTTCGGAACTGAGTTTGCCAAATCATGGGTATTTTTTTACTGTAGTAGGTCGATATTTTCAGGTAAGGGAACGTTCAAGTATTACGTAACGTAAATTTTGATCATTTTGGACGGTCCCGCGAGCGCGGAATGATCATTCCATACGTGTTGTAGACTATACTTTTTCTTCGACTGCAAATATGAAACACTGTATGGCTTTAAACTGCGGACAAGGTTAAAAACAATGTTTTTTGTGACTCGACATTATAAATGCAACAAAATACATATTTTTAAATAAGGCAATTAATGTTATTTATTAATTTTATCAAATCCTTACTTAAAAATGATATTTATTTAATCTTGGCACATATTTACAAATTATAATACAAAAATTGAAGGTTATGTCAGATTGTTGTGACAGATATCACGTATAAATATTTAACAATAGATGGAGCAGTTTTAATTTTTTGAACTAAATTAATAAAAAACTGGTCAAATATTAAAAAAAAACTAAAAGTCCAAACTTTATGTAATTTTAACAAAACTTTAAATTGCATTAAATTATTCAATGTTTCATGGTAATATATATATATTTTTGCTAATTTTGCTACAGTTTTCTTTACTTTTATAAGCAAGAGATGGCACTACATGTGCTCATTCTAACACTTGATACGGAATATTCATACCGTATCTAGAGCTAGAATGGATTCATTCTGTGTTTGACAAGTGTGTGTATTTGCTTACATTCTAATACAGTCCTAGAAAAAATAGTTTCGAATTTCCTAAAATCGCCAAAAAACGTGCTAGACAAAACATTCTTGGATACAAATGTGTTTCTTGGTAAAAATAAGAAAATTTGAAATTTCATTTTTTTTATTTTTCTTATTATCGTTTAAAAAAAATATTTTTTTTTTAAATAATTTTTTTTTTATTTTTTTTTATATTTGGGAAAATGAAATATATAATTTACTGTGAATAGCACATCTGGCTTCGGTGCTAGGGATCGTGTGTTTGAATCCCACTTAGGGCGTGGTTGTTGTGTGTTGTCTTTATCGAATATTATTATGTATATTGAAAAATAAATAAACTTTATCTGGTTAAAAAGGAAATTTCCTAAAGACAAAAAAAAATTAAAAAAAAAAAACAAAAGTACATATCTTCAGGGCTTGTTTATAATTTTATATTATGCTGTTGTAACGCTTACTTTGATTATTCTTATTGCAAAAGTGAATTTAAAGGATTGTGCTGTAATAAAAGTCCATTGTATGTTAATTTACCAACACCTATCTTTTTTAGAGTTCACACTTGTTGCTAAGAATAATTTGTTTTAAATGAATAAAAAATGACACAAAGGCTATACGAGAATAAGATGTAAATAGAAATTTATACCGGGTGTTTCAGGAAGGTGGTTAACCCCTCTTAACTTTTTTACTTTTTTAGTTTGGGTCTTGAAATTTGCAGAAGCTATATTTTGTATAATTTAAGATTTTTTGACAAATTTTGAAAAATTTTTGAAAAATTTTTGGCACTTCCGGTTTCTCCAAAAGTTGGTCGAACCTTTGATTTTTAAATAGAACACCCTGTATATTTTTACATATTTTAGTTCAAAAATAAATTCTGAGAAAAAGCACGTGTCACTTGTCAAATTTTGAGAGGTCATGTAATTTTTTTGTTAAATCTTCATTTTAAATCTTTTGTGTTTTAATGCTAAGTTCTTCCAAATAAAGTATTCATGTGTGGTATCAAAATGTTCACAAAAAAATTCTCTTTTATTTTAACCTAATGAGACACCCTTTTTCCGTTTGAAAAAATGACTTATGGAACAAAGTATCATTTTCGAACTTTTAAAAGACCACCACGTTTAGAGTTTTGGGAAAAAATCAAAATAGTATTTTTCTGAAGATACCAGACCAACAATAAAGCGAAGAAGCGAAATTTAAAATACTCTAGATTTTAAATAAAATTTTAAATAAAAAATTACATGTCCTGTCAAAAATTGACAAGTGGCACATGCTTGTTTTCAGAATTGATTTTTAAATCGAAATATGTAAAAATACACAGAGTGTTCTATTTAAAAATCGAGAGTTCGCTTCATTTCCGATGAAACCGGAAGTGTCACAAAATGCCTAACCATGTCAAAAAATCCTAAATTATACATACATACATACATACTACATAAAAAAGTAAAAAAGTTAAGGCGGGTAAACCACCTTTCTGAAACACCCGGTATAATATACAAAAATAATATAAATAGAATTAAGCTGCACAAGATGGCTAAAGTTGCACAATATGTACAGATGCTGCCGGTCCTGGGTTCGAGTCCTACTCAGAGCATTGTTGTCTATTATAATAGTAGTGTATGTATACTAAAAACAAGCCGTGAAGATATTATCTTCATATTATGTAATAAAAAAAATAATTAAAAAAAATATTTTTTAATTAAAAAAAATCAATTTTGTTTTAAAAAAACTTTTTTGTAAAAATATTTTTTCTTTTATTTTTCTTTTTCAATAATTAAAAATTTTTATTATAGAAATATGGATAATTGACGAAGAAGATTTAATATTAAAAAAATGAATAAAAAAAAAAGAAAAATTGATGCTTTAATTGATTTTTAGCAAAAGTGAAAATTTCAATCATTCGGATCACAATGAAAAAAAAATCGCAGTTTGAATTTGAACTTTTGAGTTCCTTTGGGATACATTAAGGTTACAAAAAGTCCTAAAAACGCATTTTTTTACGTTTTTTAAATCAAGTTTCTCCCATAAAAAAAGATTGTTCGATAAACAATAAAAACATCTTATATAATAAACTTCGAAGTTTTCAGAACCATACTCAAATTTTCTGTAGAATCATTAGTTCCCGGGTAATTAATTATCAAGTTTAAAAATGTAATTTTTTGCTTTTAAAGCCGATAACTTAAGTTATATTATATATTTTATGTTATTTTAAAATGTACGCATTCCCACCCAGTAACTGGCTTAGGCTGTTGGGTGGTTGTAACCAAATAAATAAATAAATAAATAAATAAATAAATAAATAAATAAATAAATAAATAAAATCATCGTACAGAGCTCCTTTAGCTCTCAAATTAAATAAGAAGAATCAAACTAAAAGAGCTTTTAGAAAAAATCACAACAAATTTATTGAAGACCGTGGAACTCTTTTTATGATTACTCAAAAATAGCCAATGATAAAAATATTTTATGTCAAGATCTTAAAACTAAAGACTTAAAGCTTCAATTTGCCTGTCCTATCATTGATCTACGACCATTTTTCGCGAAGTTACAGCCTTTTAAAAATCACCTAAAAATTGAGGATAATTTTTAATATCCTTTAATTTTTGCGTCTAGTGTACTTATCAATATATTGGTAGATTTTGCTAATCGTTCTCTCAGTGTGTTATTACTTTTTGAACTGCATTAAAAAAGATGCCAAAAAGTGGCGCTGTCCCGTTTCAACGTTCTCTGAACTACACATTATTTACTTGTTATCATATGTATTATCTTTTTTATTCCTTGTTAAAGTTTAATATGAATTTATGATTAATTTTAAATTATTGAAAAATAAATAATTAACAATCAATAAAAAATAATCAACAAACATTAAATAACGATTTAGGTATTTTCATAAAAAAAAACGAATCTTTATACACTAGGTCTGTTGCCTGTATATCTCAGATAATCATGCAAACTCCCAGTGGGGACAATTAAAAGGAATTTATAAAAGCGAGAAGATTAAACCAGCCATGACTAAGGTAACTACTTTCGTTTAAAGTATTGACAATGTGAAATGTAAAAAAAATAGCAAAAGCTTTTTCGTAACATTTTCATTTACATTGACCAATATATTTAAAATGGTTTACTGACAAGTCTTAACATCAAAGTTATGAAAAAATGAAAAGTGGCAATTAGTGTTGCTTTGAAAATAAATAATAAAAATATGTTTGCAAAAAAATATATACTGTTTCAAATATGATATTTGATATTTAAAATACCTTACATAAAAAAGGATATACAATAAAATATCCCGTCGAGGAAATATGTAAAAGCACATTTACAATACGGGATTGTATTGTGGGGAGGGTCCAGTCATGCAGAAAGGTTGCTTATCATTTAGAAGAGGTCGGTAAGGTTGATATCGGGCGCAGAGTATAGAGACCACTGTAAACCTTTATTTGTAAAGCACGAAATAATGACCGTAACATCCTTGTACCTTTTTAATTTAGCATTATATGCATTGAGTAATAAGGATCTTTTTATATCAAACTCTGAAATCTCCGAGGGTCCTGTAACTAGACATGCAACTGATATCTCAATTCCTCAACATAGACTAGTTTTTTATGAAAAAGGACCGATCTTCATGGGGATAAAGCTTTTAAATAAATTACCTGTTTGTCTCAAGGAAGGAACTATGTCTCAATTAAAAAGTAAGCTAAAATCATTTTTTCTTAGTAATCCTTTTTATAACACTAACGAATTCTTTCAATTTAATTTTCAAAATTACCAGTGTTCATAATATCTTTTTTTTTTATTAAGTCTTATATGTATGTCACAGTATGTCTCTTGTAACATATCAGGTAGTTACTTATGCATTTTATATTATATTTTATATATGTGTTTTTTTTAATATTAAATATTGAATTTTGACAATATCCGATACTTGTAAAAGTCTGTGGAAATAAATATATCTTATCTTATCTTATCCAGCTTCAAAATATCGTCATGTGAGGATTATAATGTTCTATATCCATAGCAAATCCAATGGATATAGAACACTATAATCCTCACATGACGATATGCTCTAAGAAAAATGAGCTATGAAAAATATTTTGGAGCTTTAATAGTATATTGTTTTACTAAGAGGAAAAGTGAAGCTGTTTTTTACTAGTATGTAGAATTTACGGAGTGAAACATACTATTTTTTCTTCAAGTATCCTATATATATATATATATATATATATATATATATATATATATATATATATTCTTATGGCGTACAAGGTGAGCTCCTCCCATGCTAAAGTTGCGGCTAAAGTGGGCTCCGCGGCAAGGTGAGCTCCGATACACGGAGCCCACTTTGCCAAACGCTAAAAATATCGCCAAACATCTTATTTTAAGGTGTAGATTCATTCTCTAAAGTTTCAGCTGGACTCCATTTTGGTCGCTATCATGAATATGTATACTTTTTTAGTTTGCGTGTATATTATTAGATGGCGGCAATTGTAAACCTTAATATACAGCTTTGGATACCTTCAGCGGTCAACCTGGAATCCACTACGCTTGGCAATGCAGCATATGTATATTTTATACACCTAGCGGTTATGGTAAACTCATATAAATAAAAGTGAATCTTTGACGGCTTATAATAATGCAACAAGAAAACAACACTCTATTTTATTTGCCTAAACTAGTAATATGAAAATACGGATCATTTATTTTACTATTTAGTGCATCATTGTGTTCTCGGGTGGGATCATTGAGTTCTCGGATGGGATAATTGAGTTCTCGGATGGGATCATTGAGTTCTCGGCTCGGCTCGGAGGAAAAAAACTATTTTATATAATAGGCTGACTGAAATTATTGTTTATTACTTGCAAAAAGTATTACATAAGCATGGAGAGCCCCAAATAAGCTTTTATAAACCAAGAATTGAGATCCCAGTAACTTTGAATACCTATAGCAAATAAGTTGGGCTCCTTAGTCACGTGGTTGATGTATATCTTTCGAAAATATATTGAATACCTATCTAAATACCTTTAGCAGATAAGTTGGGCTCCTTAGTCACGTGGTTAATGTATATCTTTGGAAAATCTATTGCTCTAGCGTTTAAGTTGAGCTCCATGGAGCTTGATCTAGCGATGCATCGACATTCTCTTTTTAGTCACGTGACTATTGCAATGGTTCTCTGTTATTATTATTTTTTAAAAACCTTTCAAATAAATACAATAAACGCCATTGTTCGAATCAGCCAGAAATCACAAAAGTCGTCCGCCATTTTGACCAAAATTTTTTAATATATGGCACAGAAAACCCCCAGATACCGATTTTGGTTCGAATTGGCAATTAATGACACAAATCATCCGCCATGTTGATGCCGCCATTTTGATTTTTTTGTAATTATGACAAAAAATTCGTAATCTACTACCCCGAAAAACCCCTGATACCGATTTTGGTTCGAATCGGCCAGAAATCACAAAAGTCGTCCGCCATATTGGCGCCGCCATTTTGATTTTTTTAATCTTAACAAAAAATTGGTAATCTATGACCCCGAAAACCCCCTGATACCGATTTTGATTCGAATCGGCCAGAAATTACAAAAGTCGTCCGCCATATTGGCGCCGCCATTTTGATTTTTTATTTTGACCAAAAATTCGTAATCTACGACCCCAAAAACCCCCTGATACCGATTTTGGTTCGAATCGGCCAGAAATTACAAAAGTCGTCCACCATATTGGCGCCGCCATTTTGATTTTATTAATTTTAACAAAAAATTCGTAACCTACGACCCCGAAAACCCCCTGATACCGATTTTGGTTCAAATCGGCCAGAAATCACAAAAATCGTCCGCCATATTGGCGCCGCCATTTTGATTTTTTTTAATTTTGACAAAAAATTCGTAATCTACGACCCCGAAAACCCCCTGATACCGATTTTGGTTCAAATCGGCCAGAAATCACTAAAGTCGTCCGCCATATTGGCGCCGCCATTTTGATTTTTTTAATTTTAACAAAAAATTCGTAATTCACGACTTCGAAAACCCCCTGATACCGATTTTGGTTAAAATCGGCCAGAAATCACAAAAGTCGTCCGCCATATTGGTGCCGCCATTTTGATTTTTTTTAATTTTAACAATAAATTCGTAATTCACGACCCCGAAAACCCCCTGATACCGATTTTGGTTCAAATCGGCCAGAAATCATAAAAGTCGTCCGCCATATTGGCTTAAAAATGCCAAATAAAGGGCGATTTTGTGAGGCCATTCAGTGCAGGTGGGGCCACGTAACATCTATCGAATCCCCACAAAAAAAAATTTTTGGCGCCCCCGCCGTCGTCCCCATATCAAATAAACGTTATTAAAAATACCAAATAAAGGGCGACTTTGTGCGGCCATTCAGTGTAGGTGCGACCACGTATTTTATTTAAAAAAACATGACAACACCGCAAGGAGCCCAGGTTGCTTAAAATACCCAATACACGGAGCCTGCTTTGCCGATAGGTATGGTAATACACGTCAAAGGAGCTCAACCTAACCGCTACATGTATGGGATCCCGTCTTGTACTTTATGTGTATAGTGGTATACACGAAATATACACAAGGACTCCACCTTTCACTCTATGTATAACGGAGCTCACCTTAACCGCTATCTGAGTATATATATATATATATATATATATATTTTAAATATCAATTTTTGAATTTCATTTATTCAGTAATAAAGTATGTTTTTTTTATTAAAATAGACCAATAAAACCCTTTCGAAATAAACTTAAACCTTCTTTAGCTCATTTTAAATTTTTTTCGTAGGCTAAATCGTGCCCTTTTCGTTTGGACTTTTCGGGATTTCGAAGATAACTTGTCTAATATAGTATTTGCAATTTCGGAGAGATTTGTAGGTGTATAAACCATATATTCTTCTTCAATCATTTTTAATCAATTTCACACAAGGTTTTTGCACAGAATCTCGAGTCAATCACCTGTTTACATAATAAACAAACAAGTTTGAAATATGGCTGTCATCAAAGTCAAAGAGTGCTGCCTCCAGTGGTGGTTTTGCTAACTATTTTTTTTTTTACGGCGTACAACAATGAACTCATTTTTTTACTGTAAAAAAATAGATCACTTCTAACTAGTGTGTTCAGTTATAAAATATAAACATTTTAGTACGCTTGAAGAAAAAATATCTTTTTTTTTACAAATAATTACCACTAAATATCCAACAACAAAATATACCAATTTTTTTTGTATTCCAGCTTATAATTACAAAAATGTGGTTTGATTCATAAATCAATCTGACGTAACATAACAAAAAATATATAATCTTTAATAAAAAAGACCAATTTTGTGATATTTTGTGGCTAGGATATTTTATGGAGAACTCGAATTCAAATTTTGCCAGATATTTTGACACTGGATATTTTATCAGAGACACCGGATACTTTATTTCCCAGATGTTTTGGTAAAAATTAAAGAATATTTTGGAAAAAATAAACAAGAATGTCGCTACTTTAGTGAATCAAGTTACTTTAAAAATGACTATTGTAAGATGTTTTATCCACGTAAATATGTCAATTTAATGAAGCTTCACATCTTAATGATACCATCTAGCCCTAATTGAGAGCAATTAACAGCTAACGAAATGACTAATGCTCATGCGCACATACTGCTTCCTACCTTTTGTCTGGATACATCTTTTATAGCTCTAAAGGCTATAGCCTTGAGTAGGATGAGTTTTCCATTTTTTATTTACTTGTATATCATATATCATTAACAGTTCCAAATACCTGGAAAATGCATCTTGGATTATGAAGTTAGAAACATAACTTAGTGTGATTTGGGAAGTTTTAGTGGAACTTGAAAATTTGATTTATTTGTTTCTATTTATTTTATTGCTTTCCCCTTTTGATAATTTTCAAAATTTCGGAAAGCCTTGTATTCGTGCAAAAATTTTCAATTTTTTGCTTATTTTTGCTTTTTAAGACGTGTCATGCCGATATAAATAAATTTCAAGCAAAAAATAAATTGTCGGTCGGTCGGTCGGTCGATCGGTCTGTCCGGGAAATCTTATGGGCAAGATAAATTAAGAACGCTTTAAGATAGAGACTTGAAATTTGACATACGGGTATGTTATCAAAAGTTCTAGCTCGGGATTGTTTTTGGTGAACATTGGGGAGCACCAAGCGGGACAAATGAGGAAAAATACATTTTCTTTTTAATTTGAAAATTGCTATATAGGGGTTTTTAAGGTTGCTGAAATTGAATCTGATAATAATTTTTTTCTAACTCTACCCTCGAGGGGGCGAGGGGGTAAATATTTTTAAATATTTTAAATATTTTCGTCAGAATTGGTATATAGGGGTTTTTGAGGTTAGCGAATATGAATCTGATATTATTTTTTTTAAATTTCACCCCCAGAGGGGTGAGGGGTAGTTCTCGTGAAAACTGGTATATTGGGGTTTTGGGGGCTGCTGAAAGTGAATTTGATAATAAAATAATAAAATTCTAACTCCACCCCCAAAGCGGTGGGGGTAGCTTTCTTGAAAATTGGTATATTGGGGTTTTTCACGTTGCTGAAATTGAATCCGACAATAAAAAAAGTCTTAATCCACCACCTGAGGGGCAGGGGGTAATTTTCTTGAAAACTTATATATTGGGCTTTTTGAGGTCGCTAAAACTGAATATTTTAGTAAATCTTTTTAATTTCACCCCCTGAGAGGTGGGGGTAGTTTTTGTGGAAATTGGTGTATTGGGGTTTTTAAGGTTGCTGAAAGAGAATCTGATAATAAAAAATTTCTAACTGCACCACCTAAGAGGCGATGGGTAGTTTTCGTGAAAATTGGTATATTTTTAAGATTGCTAAAAGTAAATCTAATGATAAAAAATCCATTTTACGTGCGGAAGTGTAAAATAGGAAAGCTCTTTTACTGAGCAGTGTATTTTTTATTGTTTTTACTTTCTGGCTCCTGCAGGTATTTTTTATCCCGAAACATTTTAACTCTGTCCATTTATTGTAGTGTACTTTAAAAGCTTTCGGTAACACTATTTAATTTAGGAAGGTAGGGTGCATTATTACTAAATTTCCATTTTATTTAGGATGATATAATTTAAGCAAAATTAATTGGTGCCCAAAAATCCGAGAAAGTTTCCCTTTTTCAATATTATACGAGACTTGGGACACACTATTGATAATTAAGGTTTAAATTTGCTCAAGTACAAGGCGAATTTATAAGGAATGCATATTATGTATGACATGTTTACAGTATATGACAAATGACATTCGCATGCAGCCTGGCAGGATGTTAACCTTTTGTATTCAGATCGTTTTGTGTTTGTTTTAAAAGTGACAATGAAAATAATAAGACAGGCTTGACATTGTTTATATCAAAATTTATTGGCTTTCATCAGTACGTAGGATGAGGCGTAATAGTTTTATTTGTTTTTGTTATTCTTGAGGACGTTAACCCTCTTTTCTTACATATATTCTGTTTTATCGTGCACGGCAGGGCTAGAGCTAGAGAGCTATCATTTATTTCTAGATTCTATATCTTAATAGACCTAGTAACGAACTAATAACTCTTCTTTCTAGAATTCGCATACTGTTAAAATAAAGTATCGCCAACATCTCGGTTTGTTTGTAAACAAATAGTAGGTATATTCAGGCCTGAACAATAACAACTACCAGTAACTGGTATTGTTGTCTCTGTTAGAACAAAGATGTGCGAATGTTTATGTTGCCGACGTTTTTGTCAGTTTTTACGAATGAAATGCCTATTCTAGAGAGAAGAGTTATTAGTTCGTTGGATTAGTTACATCAAAACAAATAGCAGACAATCATTTCTTGTGGAAATTTCGAAATTGGATGTACAAAATATACAGATATATCTGTGACTAAAACTAAAAAAATTAAGATATTACTAATTGAATTACCAAAACAAATACTAACATTTTTGTTTGTTTCTTTTTTGCGAAGCTCAACTGACATAAAACTGATCGAAACAAGTTACGGATATTTTGGTTTCTCTGAAAAAAAATAATCGAATAAACAAAAAATGGCCCGCCGCTGTCTCATTATGTTGTTTAACTGTATTAAACATATCTGGGACATGCTTAGTAGAGCATTAGTTGATCGTTAACCACATTTTCATGACGTAAGGAAACTAGCAAGTTCTTCAGGATTTATGGGAAAATGTTACGCCGCGTTACATGGGGGGGGTGGGGGTCAAAAAAGGCCAAATTTTGCGTTACATAATACTTGAACGCTCCCCAACAGAAGTAGAATTACTCAGTATTAGTTAATTTTCAGTTTTTAAAAATAATTTCTCTTTTGTTACATTAAGTAAAACATATTGTTAAATCCCGAATATAAATATTTTTGAATTGATTAAATTTATTTGTTTTTTAGAAATGATTAGAGAATTTTCCCTAAACTGTTTTTTTTTTCCAGAGAAAGCACCATTCTTAACAATATCCTTAAGGGCATATCCACAGCCTCGCATAAGAACGTAATACATAACAATGCGATGCGGTGATTGGCTTGATGTGCCATGTGCAAGCCAATCACGGCACCTTATTCTTATGTTTTATGTTCTTATGCAAGCTTCTGGATAGGCCTTAACTTTTTTCGATTAGTTTATATCAGTTGATATATCAAGTACAATATTTAGAGCATTCCCTGTTCTCCTAGATATATCATAATAAACGTAATCTCAAAGTTTTTAATTGTTTTAAATGGTGGTTATCATTTAGTGTACGTGAATCAATCATTTAATGCAGTAATGATAACTTTCAATTAAATAACTTCGGGCCGTGCTTTTCTTAACAGTGGATGCGGGTAATTACGTATTTATACATGTATATGCTTGCGTTGCAGTATACTATAAATTATGTCAACATATGACCAGTTTATGTATGTCATTATGTTGATTAACAATTAAGGAAGTTTATATTAGAGGCCCGTGATGAGCAGTACTCGGCGAATTTCCAGTACTCGCATAGGCGCCGCGCCGACTCTAGCGTTGACGCGAGATTTTAAATATTTACATTTTTATTTATTTTTATCTTGATTTTTTTTAATGATTCCATTTAAAAGAGTAAGGTGGGAAAAAAAAGTTATCGATAAATAATAATTAAAAACTTTCTTATTCTTAAAAGATAAAAATCGTGTCATGTCTTTGAAAAACACCGATACATATACATATCTATAGTTAATATGTCAAATGTTTCGATTTAGTGACCCTTATAAAAATTTCTCTCATAATTCTGCAAAATTATTCCGTAAGCCCATGTTTCTGTGTTTATTTTCAACGTTGATGGGTCATAACTGAGTTTACGCCGACTACTGATGATGATATATGATGATATACAGGGTGATCAGTAATTGGCATGCCAAAATTTAGGCGGTGATTCTACATCCAAAAATATGGAAACAAGTTTTTATAAAGGTTGGTTCGAAAATGAACCCTAAGGGAGCTACGGCCCTTCGAAGAAGACATATTAAATGGGAACAAAAAAGCAACAATAAAATTTTAATGCTGGAAGGTGATTCTTCATTTAAAATTAAGCAAAAAGTATTTTTTTACTAAAACACCTAAATTTAATATTAAAGGAATAGCCTTTTAAAAAGTAACGTTTTTGGTGTCACAAAATGTGACTTTTTTTAAACGGTTGCTCATACAGTGTTACACTATATGACATTTTTTATGTATTTTTACTCAAGGAATCTATATGTTTTACAAAAAATCCAACAAAAAAAGTTTGGGGCAAAAATGTGTTAAGCCTCACATATTTTGTCGGTCTAGACACGCCTTTGGATAAATTTAAAAACATAAATTAACATACGCTTATTAATAATAGTATACATGCAAAAAGCTCGCCACTCTAGCTTAAAGAGTTCCAGAGTTATTATTTAAAAACCTTATTTTTATTACAATTTTAAAGGGCCGTAGCTACGCCTAGCAGGGCTCATTTCCGGACTAACCTTTATAAGAATTCTTTTTGATAGTTTTAAATTTTAAATTTTGGCATGCGAGTTATTGATTACCCTGTATAAAATTAATTATAATAATAATAATAAATTATTTTGTCCAAAAATCACATTATTATACGGTAGTTTCGCCTTTAGTTAATTAATAGTTAACTTTCTTAAATGATGGTGACAATGAAATTTATTTATATTTATATTTATTTTCAAATACGCAGATAGTTTATTTGAGAAATCTTAGTTTCTACATACATATACCTATGGCATGTACTTGTAATATATGGCACTTTAATCAAAATATTTGTATTGGAAAGTGATCATTTTCATATTTTAAATGTTTCTCTTAAGCACAAACAATTAACCTTATGACCGTTTAATTTTACACATCATTAAATACAATGTATTTCAATTATCCGTGAAAGATAAGCTTATATCTCTGCAATTCAATAAGAGATAATATTACTCGTGGAGTCAAAGGGAGAAATAAGGATGATGCCTTGAGCAAAATACATATTATGATATTTTATCCAATACATACAGATAATAAGACAATTACCAGCTTTATTTTAAATAGATAAACTCAATAATAACCCCCGCGTGGCTTTTACTTTATTGAGTGGATAATTATTTATTTTACCCACTCAACTGTCACTTGCAAATTATTTTCTTTTAAATGCCATTAAAATTTTTAATAAAAATATGAATTCCTAAGCTATTTATTGGATAAAACCTTGTATGGCACTCATGGGTAAACCGATATTGCCCTCTCGAAAATTAACCTGCTTGACGCCTCGCAGGTTAATTTTCTCATGGGCAATATCTTACTTTACTCACTAGTACCATAAATAACTATTTCCACTACTAGCTTTAGAATATACTATTATTTATCATGTTTTTAGACTGCGAAATCAGTTTTCTTTACCTATAGCACTAATAATTTTTTCTCTCCTAGTAGAAGTAAATTTTATAAACAATTGATATCTGCCACTTGATTTCTTTGAACTGCAAAGACATGTCATTGCTTATAATTTTTAACCGACTTTTTCGACGTGTGACTTTGTTTTTTTTTTATGTTTGTTCCCGCATTACTTTGGAACGAATGAACGATTTTGATGAAACTTTTTGCAACTTAAAGGTGGTCCCGTTTTAAATTGACGCTCGGATAATGCCGGGTAAGCCGGATAATTAAGATAAATCTAATCATTTCAACGAAATTTCACTTAAAAATGACTTAATTTGGTTCAACTACCAACCAAATATTTAGAGAAATATCGTATAACTCGGATAAGCCGGATAACTTGATCAAGGGGTCACTAAAATATTACGGCACACTGAAAATCTTTTAAATGCCGCTAAACCTGATTCTCTGGACCTGTAATATTAAAATACTAAGAGAAAATTATAAATTTTGTGATTTTACCATAAGGCGTTATTTGATTATTACTTAACGCTTAAAGTTTAACAAGATTTTCTTTAGTATTTCGTTTAAAATAAGGTTAGTTGGACTCTTTGGCGCTGAAATAAAAATATTACTTTTATTATTTAGAAATTTATCTTTAATGACTTCAAAACGCACTAACAGTGAGTTATGACGTCAGCAGCTTGCCGAGATGGAAGGAAAATTATAATTTAGCTTAGATGACGTTACAAATCTACAAGTTCTGTGTCTCTAAAAAATAAAAAATAAAAACTTTTCGCAAAAAAAAAAATGAACCGGCATCTATGTCTCTAAAAAGTAAAAAATAAGAAATACTTAAGTCGGTGCCAATTTCACAGCAAACAATAATAAAATAATAAAAAAATAATTGTTAGTAATTAATTTAGGAAATGGTGAAATTGGTTTTTTACTTTTTAGAGACATAGAAGTCGGTTAATTTTTTTTGCGAAATGTTTTTATTTTTTACTTTTTAGAGACACACAACTTGTAGATTTGTAACGTCATCTAAGCTAAATTATAATTGTCCTTCCATCTCGGCAAGCTGCTGACATTTTTTTTTGAGAAAAGTTTTTATTAATGGACAAAATGCAACCGCTGCGCCTCGTTAAAAAACACCACTCTCGTGCACTAAAACTAGGTTCGCGTATTCGGTGCGTAATATACTATTATTGTTTTCCCTCATTCTTTAGCAGCAGTAATGGCGATTTCTCCCCTTAGATTAGACAGGGACAAAAGTTCTACCCAAAAAGGATAGAAGACATACATACACTCTCACTTCCACCAAACCAAACAAATTCTGTATTTGTTCTTTGTTGAACAAATACAATATTTAATTGGCCGGGCGAAAAGTGTAAGAATTTAATTTTTATTAAAGAAATTACTGGCGCCATCTAAATTTTAGTAGAATTACCTTATTCTACAGATTCACATTAGCTACACGGAAAGAAATTAGTGGGCTCTGCGCTATACATTATAAGATATTTGGTAACAGTGGAAAATTATAGTGATTTAAGCTATAGATTATAAGGGACACAATAACTAATAATGTTAAAAATAAATTGGAAACGATTATATATATTACAGACACGATTATATTTATTACAGGCACTATTATAAATTTACAGAAATTTTATTATATTATAAAAATTATTAGCACGGACAATAATTAAATCTATTTAAGCTATAAATGCCATACTATTTGTTATATTTTATTATTCACTAAACAATTAAAGTATTTCATATAAATTTTTACACTGACTGCCATAATTGTAAGAGAAAGCCTTGTATTTATATAATAAGCGATTATAATTTGCTTGGTATGTGTGTTATAGCGCTCCTAGCTATAATTTTTTTTTCCGTGTATGTTCGTTCGTATCGCTCAGTGCTACACCTTCCGGCCAACCAAATAAATACTGTATTTGTTGTATGAAAAACAAATACAGTATTTATTTGGTTGACTGGAAAGTGTAGCACAAATGAGATAGAGATAGGGTAGACGTCTTTTGTTTCATAATTCTAGTTGTAAAGATCTCCATTAAGCTCATACAGAAAGAAATACTTAGCAACAAATTTTGTGAATTTGTAGGAATATATGCTAAACAACTCAGTACATAATTTTACTATTATGTTCCTTTTTGCATTTAACTGATTTCTATTGCCTTTGTTCGAATTAAATTACTGCAAAGTGACTTTACTTCGAAAATGCATTATGCAAAATAGGTTTCTAAACGTAATTAGATACATATGATAAAGGAAACATTCATATGCTAAACATATTAATATAATGGTAGTTGTATAGTGGTACTATATTATAGTATACATTAAAAGTTTTTCTTGTAGCATCACACAAATTGCAAACCGCAGTGGACGGTTATAAAGTTTATTTTTTTAAGGTATAGTTATTTTAAATTTGCCGCTAAATACTCCACAAAGTCAGATTTACACTGAAGCATGTGACTTGCTTTGAATGTCAACATAACCAAAATTTATAATTTTTTTGTTTTTATAATGTTTTGATGTAAAAAAGGAGAATTGATAAAGCTGTTGCTAAAAACACTTTTGTATTCCTGTGGAAACAAAATTTGCTTATAAAATCGATTTTATTCCAATAATTTAGAGGAATAAACCATTGTTTTGTTCTCGTTAATGGCACGTCAACGTGTTACGGTTGTTTAAATTGGGCCTAGTCATTTCGCTTACGACGTATGCGTATCTTACATTGCTATGGTAATTTCGAGATTGTTTACAAGCGGGAAGGTTTAAAATAACTATACCTTAAAAAAATAAACTTCTATTTGTAGTCAACTTAATTTGTGAACTACAAAAAAAAATACTATATATGCAGTTCCGTCAAAAAGTAAGGGAATTAAAAAAAAATTAAAGTAAAAAGAACTAAGACCATTTATATAATGTTTGTATTTTTTATGTTCCTCTAACACAAGTATAATAGTATATTAAAGTACTAGTTTCATAACATACTTTCATAACATACTTTAGAAAACTCGCCGCAAGCGGGTCGTTTTCTAAACTTGTACTTGAGCGCTAAAAACGTGTTATGAAACGAGTGCTTTATACAATTTTTTCTATTTTGCTCTAAAATTTAAAAAAACTTACATTTAAATTGATGAGTGATTTAGGGGTTTTTTGTTTTGGATTGGCATTACAGTTTACACCATGTTTAAAATTCTAAGAACAAATGATATTTTGATATATTTTATAGTCATCTCTTCTCTTTTTTACTGCAATTTACCAAGCCACAATTTTAACATGGTAAAAATAATCTAAACACAACATTTTGTAGAAAATTCAACTTTAAAGCGACATTGACATTTGTACGGAAAAAGTCAAGCGATAAGCCAGGTCTGTTGCCAACCCAAAAGAACAAAAAGTACAGACCTCTTATGGGCCTATTAGAACACGCAAAATGCGTGTGATTATGAGCTTATAAGAGTCGCAAAATAGAAAAACTTATTAAGGGTCTCCAAACATAAGAAATAATAAATTAAATAAAAATAACTAATTTTGTATTTATTTTCTGTGAGATATAACAAAATATTAATATCTTTTGATATTAGACAAATAAATTACAATCAAATTTAGTATATTGAGATTAAGAATCTTTAAAATTTGTTATTGTTATAATCAAATATTTAGAAAACTTATAGAGAATTTCTAGAGCTACAAGTTTGATCATAACCACTTTTAACCTCTGATGAATAATTTGGCTGAAAATTAAAAAAAAAAAAATAATTCACCAACATGGTTATTTTTGAATTAAATTGATTATTATTAATATAAACCATAGAAAAAATGTTATCTCTCCAAAATGTAAATTTATTGTCTATTAAACAAACATTACAGCGATAAATATTTTTGTTTAATAACTTTTCCAAAATTTTGTTCTATTTTGGATTGTTTTTGAGTTTTGGATATGAATTTGCTGCCACCTCTCCAATTTTATTTCAATTACCAAGTTAAATATAAATTAATCTTTTTCCTTTTTTATGTTTAACTACTTTTTTGCAGTTTAAAGATAATTACTTTAGTCTGTTTGAAATATAGTTTGGATTATTTTATGATAGATGTCCCAGATTTTTATTCAATTTTAAATTTTAGATTTAACTTATTGTAGTTTTCTTTTTGTTTAAATTTTTAAGATTTTATAAAAATAATATAGTTAAGGTCAGTATGACATTTCTAATAATGTGTACTCAAGTTAATTTGTTTATAAATTTAAAAAGTAAGTTTTTCTAAAAGGAATTGTACCATTTTTAACCTCATTTTTCATTATTTGTAGCTTGAAAATGACTTTATGTTAAAAAAGTCGAAACAATTGTCACTGTAATGTTTGTTTATTAGACAATAAATTTATATTTTGAAGAGATAAAAATTTTTCTATGGCTTATTTAAATCAACTCCAATGAGTAAGAATCAAGAATTTATTAATTTTATTATTAATATATTTAAAAAATAAACCAAACAAAATATTTTGGAAATTTCCTCCTCAACCAAATTGGTTATATCCATTTTTATCATAAGTTGCATATTAAGTAACTCACCCCTAAAATTAAAGACAGCGGAGATCCCTTAGCAAATCACCCGGTGAAAAACTAACAGGAGTGTTCTGTTACCATCTACTACTACTCTTTAAAATATCATCCCATGTACATTTATTGCAATTTAAAATTATTATTTCACTGGACTATAGCAAAATGTTGACATAATATTATTTATTTCTTCAATTAATATGGAATAAAATTTGATATCACATGAAGCCCGCTAATAGATTGATAATTTATTATTGCAAGCGATGCAATCTAAAGTTTCCTTTTAAGACAAAGGGCTCTATAAATAAATTCAAATAAGGATGTGGAAATTGTATATATTGTATAATATTGTATAAAATTACAATTTGCTAATCTATACGTGTAAAAGCGAAGAAAGCTTATCGAAGCTTATATTGAGATTTCAGGAAAAAAGACTTCTATGGACTTGACTTTTTGCATATAAAATAGTAACTGGTAAAAGTCTAGAGGCCATACAGCTGACTTCGAAACCAAACATTAAGCTCAATATTTTTACGGAATATTTTATCAATAACTGAAATTTTAAAATGATACCTCATTAAATGCTTAGATTTTGGCAACAATTCCACCTCACAGGGCTTCGTTCATAAAATACTATTACAACTTATACCGGGTGTCTCAATTTTATTCATCCAGCGATTTTCTCGTAAACTGTAAGAAATAATCAAGTTCTGAGAAAACCATTTTAAATAAAACAACTTAAACTATCTTTTAACATATATTTTATATCAAACATTTTACTATTCCTTAAAACGACTTTTGTTTGATTAACGCAGTCGTCCCTCCGAAGTGACTGATCGATTTCGTGCTTTTTAGCACTCTTCAGAGCCACATATCGGTAGTAGGGACAACTACGAAAATCAAATCCTTTCCATATATCTCTATATAGAGTTTAAAAATCGTTGTAAGGAAAAGCAAAAACAGCTAGCGATATCTACTGCTATAAGCAGAGACTGGATAAACCTATCGATAGTCCAAAAAAGGAAGCAGTTATTGGTTTCAAGAACCTATTGCACGCTGTTTTTGCTTTTCCTTACAACGATTTTTAAACTCTATATAGAGATATATGGAAAGGATTTGATTTTCGTAGTTGTCCCTACTACCGATATGTGGCTCTGAAGAGTGCTAAAAAGCACGAAATCGATCAGTCACTTCGGAGGGACGACTGCGTTAATCAAACAAAAGTCGTTTTAAGGAATAGTAAAATGTTTTATATAGATTTTTTAAATTTGTAAATATCAAACAATTTAATTTAGTTTATATATTTTATACTTTCAGCTGTATGTATACACGGGAGCATAGAGGGACATTTTTTTATATAGAAAGGGGGGTCGTGTGATAAATCATTTTAAAGCTTATAAAATTCTCAATTTAACTATATTTTTTTTATTTTTTTAAAACATTTCTTTTTGGGTTTAAAATAAATAAAAATTTACAAAAAAAAACTTAAAAAATAGCATTTACTAGCATAAGAAATTAAAAAATCAGAACCTTAAAAAAATTGTTTAGAAATTTAAAAAATATACAGTCCAATAGAGAATTTTATTTGCTTTAAAATGATGTATCACACGACCTCCTTTTTATTTAAAAAAGTCCCCCCCCCGTGTCCCCCTACCCACATTTTAAGAGCTGAAAGTATCAAATATATACTAAAAGATAG
The DNA here is from genome assembly GCA_958510825.1 of Brachypterus glaber. Lineage (NCBI taxonomy): Eukaryota > Metazoa > Arthropoda > Insecta > Coleoptera > Kateretidae > Brachypterus > Brachypterus glaber. Next base: position 12,507,439 of record OY294045.1, read on the forward strand.
TTTAAGATTATCTCTTTTACTTTTCCAGAAAATCGCTGGGTGAATAGACCGGGACACCCGGTATACAGAGGGGGTTGACTTTTGGACCACTCTGTAATATAATCTACATGTTAGACGGAAAAAAATCTATATTTAAGAATAATTATATACTTAAAATTTTACACTTGTTCTAAGTATTCTTTCCATGAGTATAACAAATATTTGAAGCCAATGTACTCTTATACATAATTAAAGTCACTTTAAGTAATTTTTTATTTAAAAAAAGAATAATTTGCCTCATATTTAAGTTGAATATACACTCTTAAAAAGTGAATAAATTCTTTAGCGAAAAACAAGCTATTATTTATTCAAGTATAAATATTTTTATATTATTATAAGTTATCTTGTAAGTATACTATTCTCGGCTCGAGAATTACATCACATTTCTAAGAATTACTATTCTCAATGTTATATTATGTGACTTTTTATAGATGTTATTTAGTACAGACTTGTGTATATTTTCAATTTCAGTGCACTTGACAGCGTTATGCTATAGGTGGCGCCATATGTTATTTCCTACCACTAACAAAACTTTTAAAATGAATGAAGTTGTTCTTGGAATACTGTCGTTATACCGAGATACTACTAGTAACTTACTAGTCAGCTAATTCGATACACATTATCTGACTGGTATAGATCAAGATATATGGAGCCTTCAGCCTAGAGGAACTAGTTCCTCCAGTCATCTTGGAGAACATTTCTATTGGGAACATTCCCATTTCCGGTTTTCTCATTACCGGTTTCTTCACTTTCGGTGTCCTCAAGTTGTTGAAAATAGATTTATGTGGGGGTGCATGTCTAGGGGGATCGATTTTTTCATTATTTTTTTGGTGCACGTGAAGAATTTTTATACTTGATGCAATAATTTGCTAATCTACAAATAAGTGTAAGTAATACTAGGAACAAGATTGTATCTAGAATTGTTTTAAGTATATATTCTTGATTTCAATACTAGTTAAGTCTTGAACAAAATATAACTCTTTTCAGCGTACAAGAATGACATTTTCTTGAAAAGAACTAGAGTTGCGCAATGGGGAAACTAGCTTAGCGTTTATTCAAGATTATCAATCTTCAATCCAGTTTGGGAACGTTCAAGTATTACGTAACGCTCCTAGGGGGGGTGGGGGTAATTTTGGAGTATTACGCCCATGTTAATGGTATAGGAAAATAGCGTTACAGGGGGGGGTGGAGGTCTAAAATGATAAAAATTTGCGTTACGTAATACTTGAACGTTCCCTTTAGCTTTTTTCCATTTACATCTTATATTTATATAATTTATGTTATAATTATAAAATTTATTACACATAAAAAATGTTATATATTTCTACTTATTTAAGCCATTTATTTAATGGCTATAGTAATAGTTTACGATTCGATTTCTAAAATTGTCTATTTTCTCTTCTGGGATCTTTTTAAGTAAATTATTTTTTTCCGTCGGCAATTTTCTTAGAGGAAGTGGTATTAGTTTTTCATTGCGCATTCGGTGTAAATTTTAAATATTAGAATTTTTCCAATATTTCCGGTTTTAATGAAACCATATTTCAGCATTATCCTGTTTGACATAGGGATCGCATTATTTCTAATCCAATAACTATCTGCAAACCAAATGGCGTTATTCTAATGGAGATTTCTCCCGTTAGATTAGACAGGGACAAAAGTTCTACCCAAAAAGGATAGAATACATACATACACTCCCACTTCCACCCAACCAAACAAATTCTGTATTTGTTCTTTGTTGAACAAATACAATATTTACTTGGCCGGGCGAAAAGTGTAACTATATTAAAGAAATTACTGGCGCCATCTAAATTTTAGTAGAATTATCTTATTCTACAGATTCACATTAGCTATGTTCGTTCGTGCCGTTCACTGCTACACTTTCCGGCCAACCAAATAAATACTGTATTTGTTGTATGAAAACAAATACAGTATTTATTTGGTTGGCTGGAAAGTGTAGCACAAATGAGATAGAGATAGGGTAGACGTCTTTTGTTTCATAATTCTAGTTGTAGAGAGCTCCATTAAATCGCAATAATTATGGTTTAATAAAGTTAATAATTACTAATATTCGTACCGATTAAGGATTATAGAATTACAGAATTAATTAGTATAATTATTTCTATTATTTATGACATTTATATTATTTACAATTAAATCCTATAATTGCTTGATTATTTATTTAAGAAGCCTATAATTTGTAATCATAGTTAGTAAGTATACGAGGTAAACTGTAAATATTAGTAACATTTTAGCTTTTATAAAAATTTTGTGCAGAATCGCACTATCTCAGCCATTTAGTGCATTCAATGGAAACAGACAAACTAAAGAACTTTTGCCTCAAGAATTAACATGATGAAATCTACCGTATGCTTTGTTTGAAGCGTCCAAACCAACTACGGTGAGGGGCTGGTGTGGAGTGACTATTGTTTACACTTAGTACGCGTAAAGAGAGAGAAAGAATGTGTAAACTCACAGTCTAATGTCCTAAACTTTGTCAAGCAATACAGTGTTGCCGGTTGCAACACCTGCTTTAGATATTTTATTGTAAATTTTAAGAAATATTAGTTTTATTTGAGTTTTATATGAACTAGTAGTTTAATTTTAATAAATTTAATTATATTACATTATCAAACATAATTATAGTATCGGAGTATAGTAGTTTTTTTAAATTTTAATGTAGGTATAAAGATTTATCATAATGATAAAGTGAAAATTAAGCAACATAGCTCTGGTCACCAGAAGGTCAAAACTAGGGATACTTATGTTTACACCAGAAGCAGTATCGCGTACGTTTATGTAAACAAACAAACAAAAAGATGACACCTTCATAAACATTGGTAAAAGTTCTTTGATACAAACTCATGGAAAGCTGTCAAATCACTACTGAAAGCTGTGATCAGTTTCGATTGACAGATGTCCCTGCAATCATGGCTTATCAACGTGTTGAGATGATTAGTTTCGATTGATTTTATAAAAGCGCGGAATTGTACTATTTCTGAGTATTTCTAACCTCAAATGGTGATTGTGAAAAGTGACAGATATCAGCCATTTGCTAGCAAAATTATCATTTGATGACTTTTGATTAGTTTTGCTGTTTTCATTGAACGCAGTCATTGTTTAATTAAATTGAAACATCGTTTTTAGAGTCGGATATTACATGGCTCTTACGGAATTAGGGCTAAAATATAGAGTTAATTCTTAAAATCATTTCTGTTATTTATGGCATCCAAATTATTTACAATTAAAGCCTATAACACGATTCGCCGTTATTAACTTTTAATTCGACTTTGGAAATTACTCAGTTTTCTTGTACAATTTGTTTACTTATAATGTAAATATCAAATTTTAAATAAAAAAAAAAACAAATTATCTCTGGGAAGAAACATATTTATTCACAAAAAAGGGTCACGTGACCTCTTTAACTTGTTAATAAATACATCAGTTTGAACAAACATTACATTTTTTTGTTCATTTATTAAAAATAAAAGACCGATTAATTTAAAAATACAAAAATGAAAAAAAATAAATATTTTTTTTTATGAAAGGTATTTTAACTTTTTATTTTTTTAGAAATTATTCTTTTTTTAATTTTAATTTTTTTATAATTTTTCATTAAACTATCTTTTGGTTTTAATTAGTAAGTAAGAGAATGTAACTTTTGTTTAAATTGACTTATTCATTTAAAAGTTATGGAGGTCACGTGACCCTTTTAAATTAAAATATGTTCGCCCGATGGGTTATTTTACTTTTGGTTTTAAATTGATATACATTATAAGTAAAGGAATTATACAAGAAAACTAAGTGTTTTCCGAAGTCGGTCTAAAAATGAATAACGGTTATTCAGGATGTTGGTCATCCACCAACCTAACTGTTTTTTTTTTCGAAAATATTTCCGCCATTTTACTGTCGTAATAATTCAGCGAATCGGAAACAGCAAGAAAAATTCTGTCGTGGACACTACGCCACACGCTGACACAAGCGCCTTTACCTCCCTACAATGCTGCTTTAAAACTCAACGAACTAACAACTCTTCTCTCTAGAATATGCATACCTTTAATATAAAGTATCGCCAACATCTCGGTTTGTTTGTAAACAAATAGTAGGTTTATTCAGGCCTGAACAACAACAATTACCACTAACTGTTATTGTTGTCTCTGTTAGAACAAAGCTGTGCGAGTAAGACAGACAAATGTATATGTTGGCTACGTTTTTTTTCAGTTATTACAAATAAAATGCCTATTCTAGAGGGAAGACTTATTAGTTCGTTGTTAAAACTGCATATAATTAATAAAGTCGACTGGCTCATATGAGAGTCGTGCACGCTGTGCCAATGACGAGGCCGACTCTCAAGAGAGTCATGCGCAGCGAAAGCGTTAAAGAAGCCCATATTTTGCAGTCATATGTAATTAGCAAGTATATGGGGTAAATTATAAATAATAATAAAATTCAAGATTTTATATAAATTTATATTTACATGGTAAACAACAGTAGTATAACTTCTACAAGATAGACAATATGATTTCAATGTCTAAAAACAGGCACAAAATAACTGCATTCACGTACGGTAAGGTAATTTGAGGTAATAAACATGTATTACTACAATCACACGAATTAATAATAGGAAAAGCATCACTGATTGGTGGAAAAAATGTTTAAATTTATTGAGAAACCGTTCACCACACCTTACACGTTACAAGCTTACGAGGCATTCTTGGGTTTACTATATGCGGTATTTTACAAATTACTTTACACTTCTTTGCACTAGAATCCAGACACTGCAGAAATTTTGAAGCAAGCAAGCCTAATATTACATAGTCCTTCGAGCCCTATATTAAATGAGCCATATTTTTTTGAGCCGGATATTAATTAGTTGTAGTTACAGCTATATAATAGAGAATTTTATAAGCTTTAAATGATGTATTACACGACACCCCTTTCTATTTAAAAAACAATCCCCTCTTGCCCCCTAAGCATACCAAATATATACCAAAAAATTATTTGAAATAAGTTTTAAATTTCAAGTTGATATCTTAAGCCGTTCAAAAGTTAAAGGGGGAGGCCGACTTTTGACACGCTGCGTATAGTGTAACACTGTGGGAGCAATTAAAATTAGGTGTTTCGGTAAAAAATACTTGTTTGCTTAGTTGTAAATTAAAATTTGCCATACAGCATTAAAATTTTGTTGGTGCTTTTTTGTTTCCCATTCCCACATTCGAAGAGCTGTAGCTCCCTTAAAGATTTTTTCCAAGCATATGTTCCTTTGTTGCTTTTTCATTTGTTGAAATGTAGAATCATCCCCTTTATTAAATGCCAAAAGACTGTAAATATCGTGTATAACATAATCTTTCGAGCAGGATACAGCATAGTTCTCGAGCTGGATATCACCTGTTTTTTTTTTAAGCCGGATATAGGTAAACTGATCTGTTTAGCTAATTTAAATACCTATAGGTACTATAGCAGGGTATAATAGAATAGTATATTCTATAACTAGTATGGAATAGACAATAGTCCGCGCGAGCGGAAAGTTTGTCATACGAGCCGTCAGGCAAGTATGACGGTCCCGCGAGCGCGGAATGACGTGTTGTAGACTACACTTTTTCTTCGACTGTAAATATGAAACACTGTATGGCTTTAAACTGCGGATAAGGTTAAAAACAATGTTTTTTGTGACTCGACATTGTAAATGAAACAAAACACATATTTTTAAATAAAGCAGTTAATGTTATTTAATAATTTTATCAAAGCAGTACTTAAAAAAGATTTTTAATTAATTTTATATTTACAAATTATAATGAAGGTTATGTGACAAATTGCTGTGCAATCAAATCGCTACAAAAACAATTGAATCGTTTCTTTTGCTATCGGTTTCATTTTCAAATTAAAAAAGCTATAGCTTGGTGATTAATTTCTGTTAAAATGTGTCTGTTGTGAAAATAATACTTGTGAAACCGTTCTATGAATATTATAAATATTGAAAGTAATTTTACAATTGAAATTTTGTGTTTTTAATTTATTTTAGTGGGTAAATACAGATTAATCAGTTGACATATAATTTGAGGTTATGTTATGGAATTTTTTTTATTTTGTATGAAATGATTATAATAACTGTATCTGGTCAAAAAGAACGGTTAGTTCAAGACCAAAAGGTCATATTTCTTTATAAATATTACAGTAAAGGTAAAGGATCTTCTTTTAAAAAGTTTAAAAATAACAAGTTTTAGTTAGCGGGCGAAAAAAACTTTTCGTCAGTAAAACATGAACAAAAAGAGTCGCTTTTAGAATCAATCGGATAAAAACAAATTTTTTCTATTTTGGAACTCTTATAAGCTCATAATCACACGCATTTTGCGTGTTCTTATAGGCCCATAAGAGGTCTGTACTTTTTGTTCTTTTGGGTTGGCAACAGACCTGGCCTATCGCTTGACGTTTTCCGTGCAAATGTCAATGTCGCTTTAAAGTTGAATTTTCTACAAAATTTTGTGTTTATGTTATTTTTACCATGTTAAAATTGTGGCTTGGTTAATTACAGTAAAAAATAGAAGAGATGACTATAAAATATATCAAAATATCATTTGTTCTTAGAATTTTAAACATTGTGTAAACAAAAATCCCTAAATCAGTCATCAATTTAAATGTAGTTTTTTTTTTTAAATTTTAGAGCAAAATAGAAAAAATTGTATAAAGCATAGTACTTTAGAAAACTCGCCTCAAGCGGCTCGTTTTCTAAACTTGTACTCGTGCACTATAGGTTATGAAACTAGTACTTTAATATACTATTAGGCCTTGCAATGATGGTAATCGCTGCAGCGCCTGGGTTATAATTACACTGGACTTCTTTGCCTTAGACTCGGTCTACATGGTCCAGTGCGTGCAGCTTTATAGCTTAGCATATGTTTTTCAAATAGAATAACGCCACCTAGTCTATGAAAAATTACTGCAGTCACGAATACTATTAATTTATGCACCTTGTGCACACGCAGCAAAAAATACTGCTGCCAACAGAACAATAGTTTTCCCTATACCTACACTCAGAAAAATCTCATCTTGTAAAATGAATAAGAGATTATTTTAATATAAAAAAATTGCTTTTTAAAATATTAAAAGTAAAAACTTTACGTTTTAGTTATGAATAATATTAAATTAAAAAAATAATTTTTACACCAAAAAGTTTTTCACTTTAAATAAAAGTATTGTCCCTTACTTTCTTATTTTAATGTTTTCTTAATAAAATTATAATATTTCCCTTTATATTGTTGAAAAATATCAATATATTAAAAGAACTATTTTTTAAATAACCAGTTTTTTTTATACAAATCATTTCTAGTTTACAAATGATTTAAATGGAAACATTTTTCAAATTACAATGAAAATTTTTATTTCTACAATGGCTCATAAAATTTAAAAATATCTTTTTGAATTAAGAAAAAACACAGTCGGGGCAAAAACATATTGGTTTTCTTCTAAAAAAATGACTTTTGTTTGATTATACAACGATTTTTCTCTGAGTGTATACCGGGTGTTTCAGGAAGGTGGTTCACCCCCCTTAACTTTTTTACTTTTTTAGGTGGGATCTTGATATTTGCAGTAGCTATATTATGTAAAATTTGATTTTTTAACATAGTAAGAAGTTTTTTGGCACTTCCGGTTTCGCCGGAAATAAATCGAACTTCCGATTTTTAAACGGAACACCCTGTATATTTTTACATACTTTGATTTTTTATTCCTTAGATTCCTTATTCTAAAAACAAGCATATGTCACTTGTCAAATTTTGACAGGTCATGTCGTTATTTAGTCAAAGCTTCATTTTAAATCTTTTGTGTTTTAATGCCAAGATCTTCCAAACAAACCATTTATGTGTGGTATCAAAATCTTCGCAAGAAGATTCTTTTTCATTTATGCCTAATGAGCCACCTCTTTCTATTTGAAAAAAATGACTAATGGACCAAAGTATGATTTTCGAACCTTTAAGAGCCCACCAAATTTAGAGTTTTGGGAAAAAAATCAAAATAGTACTTTTCTGAAAATACTAGAGCAACAATTAAGAGAATGAGCTTATTTAAGGCACTCTAGATTTAATAGTATATTAAAGTACTAGTTTCATAACATACGTTTTTAGTGCACGAGTACAAGTTTAGAAAACGAGCCGCTTGCGGCGAGTTTTCCAAAGTACTAGTGCGCTAAAAACGTATTATGAAACGAGTGCTTTATACAATTTTTCTATTTTGCTCTAAAATTAAAAAAAATATAGATTTAAATTTATGACTGATTTAGGGATTTTTGTTTTGGATTGGCATTACAGTTTACACTATGTTTAAAATTCTAGGAACAATAGATATTTTAATATAATTTACAGTCATCTCTTCTTTTTTCACTGCAATTAACCAGTCCATAATTTTAACACGGTAAAAAATAACCCAAACACAAAATTTTGTAAAAAATTAAACTTTAAATCGACATTGACATTTGTACGCAAAACGTCAAGATAGGTTTTTGTATGTTGCCAACCCAACAGAAAAAAAAGTAGAGACCTCTTATGGGCCTATAAGAACACACAAAATGCTTGTGATTATGAGCTTATAAAAGCCTGTACCTTTAAAAAATCATTTTTTTAAACTTTTTGAGCAATGCAATGGCATCTATTACAGAAACTATAAAAAACATTACTCGGGGACTCCTTCTTAATCATGTGTCAAAATATAGAAAGGTTCTAAAAAAATATATTTTCAAAAAACCCATAGTACATAAAATCCAATCTCTGACCTTATACAATACTAGGTAGGGGGCTGTCCATAAATGATGTCAATTGATCAAAATTCATACACTTCATACTCCGTTTCCCGCTTTATTAAAGGCTGTAGAGACATTATATTTTCGCTTCCCTCCCTAACACCTCCCATTTGGGGGAAGTTAGTCAAAATATGAAATCTCTACAGCCTTTAATGACGCAAGAAAACGCAAATGAGATGTATGAATTTTGGTCTATTTGCCTGACATCATTTATGGACAGCCCCTAGTCATTGAAAAAATCAACTGAAATTTATTTGATGTCATTTAGTTTAAATTTACCAATAAATTCAGGAATTATAAATAAAACTAGGCAACAAATCGCAACTTTTTTTTTGCCCCGATCGGAAAGTAAATTTTTCTTACTAATTCGAGGGCGTAGAATCCGAATCTGACCTTATAAAAATTCCAGCACCTAAAATTTTTGAGATATAAGTTCAGGTAATAATGACGTTTTTTTTCAAAATCTTTAAAAAAAAGAGTAGAATTTTGAAAATTTTAGTGTATATTAAAAAAATACGAGGAATTCAAAAATCTATATGTCAAGAACCTACTGTCAGAGTAAGTACGCAAAAAAAAATAAAAAGGTTAAAATGAAAGTGCAGAGTTTACTTAATTGCTCATTTGTGGCAAAACTATCAAATTTTTTTAAAAACTTTATAGAACTTAATTTGTAGATTATAAAATTCTCTACAAAAATGTTCATACAAATATTTTTTTATTTTGCTTAGTTTGTTCCTAAAAAGTAAATAAATGAAAAAGATATAAAATTAAAGTACACAGTGTAAACTTTTTTCCCGAGCCCAAAAAATATATTTTTCTTATCAATTTAAAGGCGCAAAATCCAAATTTGACCTTAAAAAAAATTCAGCACATCTTATTTTTTAAATTTTAATACATGCAATTATGCCAACTTAAAAATAATTTATAAAACAAAATATTGTGTATTTTTTTTTTGTTTTTTTAATGGTTCTATATCATAAAAAGGTTACTTTATTCACCTTATTCACCCTTCTTCTTACCCTCCACCCCTACTTAGTTTTGTCACATTATCCCTTTTTTTTTATATTTTTTTCATAATATCCCTATTTATTCTACCTATGAATTTAAAGTTTCTATGTTTTAAGTTGAGTATTTTTTAACTAATATTGAGTCGCCGAATCCAAATTTGTCCTTGGAATATTTTTGTCTCCCATGATTTTAGAACAAAAGAGGGATAAAATAATGATTTTTTAACATTTTTATCTTATTTTTCTCAGAAAACTTAGGTAATAGAAATATTCTGAGGCCAGATTCGGTTTCAGCGACCCAAAATTAGTTAAAAAACATATGACTCCAATCGGGGCAAGAAACCGTGTTGCCTAGTGTAATATAATTATAAAAAAAAAAAAACAAGAAATCAACTATAATTTATGTATTTTTTAATGCCATAAAGGTTTATCTATTATGCGTTTTATTAGAAATAACCCACTTGATTATGCTATTGCATAATATAGAGATATGTAGGCATTCACCATATTGCCCAGGAATGTTAAAAAATACCTGGCGCCTCTCATAAATGCTACCTTGACAGAGCCTTTATGAAATCAAGAATATTAATGTTAATAAATTCTTTAATTAATGAATATAATTAATCTTCGTAATTAAACATTAATTATAATAATTATTTGATAGAACTTAACAGACTTAACCCTACAATGCATATTGTAGCACACAAGCTACATGCCATTAAATCGTTCATATTTGATATAATAAAATTGATATACACGGTGTATTTGAAATAGCGTAGGAAGTTTTAACAGGTGATTCTACATGATAAAATATGACAAAAAGTTCCTATAAACATATGTCTAAAAATGCATCATAAGGGAGCTACGCCCCTTTGAAAGTGGCTAAAAAAAATCGGTTTTTATTTAATAACTCAGGAATCCATTGAGATATATCAACGAGGTTTTGCAAGTCAACTAATCCTACCAAGGCCCGTTTTTATGTGTTATTTTCATGTACTTTTTTTAACCAGGGGTGTGCGAAACGGGGGGGGGGGGGGGGCTTATCAGTTTTTTGTCCCAAACTTTTTTCTGTGTAACTTTTTTGCAATTTTATTTTTGAAATATGATTCCTCAGGTCAAAATACATAAAAAAGGTACTCTTGTTGTAATACTGTAGGATTAACCGTTTTCGAGAAAAATTCATTTGAAGGTGAAATTCCACGGTTCGAGGACGAAAAATTAAATACTAATATGTTGAAAACCAAAATTTTAATAATGCAGGGCGAATGTACATTAAAAACTAAGAAAAAAACCTCATATACAGGTACTTCCAAAAATCAATCCTAAAATGCACCATTTTTAAAGGGCTATGGTAGCTTTAAAAGCGTTTTTTCGACCTACATGTATGGAAACTTTTTTTCATAGTTTTTGATGTAGAATAACATTGCATCATTAAAATTTTGGTTTTCGACATTTTAGTATTTAATTTTTCGTCCTCGAACCGTGAAATTTCACCTTCAAATGAACTTTTCTCGAAAACGGTTAATCCTACAGTATTACAACAAGTGTACCTTTTTTATGTATTTTGACCTGAGGAATCATATTTCAAAAATAAAATTGCAAAAAAGTTACACAGAAAAAAGTTTGGGACAAAAAAATGATAAGGCCCTCCCGTTTCGCACACCCCTGGTTTAAATAAGTACGTGAAAATGACATACAAAGATGGGCCTTATTAGGATTAATTCACGTGCAAAACCTCGTTAACATATCTCAAAGGGTTCCTGAGTTATTAAATAAAAATCGATTTTTTTAGCCAATTTCAAAGGGGCGTAGCTCCCTTATGACGCATTTTTAGACATATGTTTATAGGAACTTTTTGTCATATTTTATCACCTGTTAAAATTTCCTACCCTATTTCAAATACACCCTGTATAAGTTTCATATTTTTAACCGTAATTTTTAGATGTATCCTCTCGAAAATATACTTAAAATTTTCATAAAAATACCTTGAATTTTAAATATAATATTTTTGAAGTAATTGTGAAGGGTGCAAGAATTAGTGAACGCTAATAAGTTGTTAAACAAATATTTTAATTCATTAAGCCCAGTTTCAAAATATCTTGCTCTAAAATGATGATTTATTTAGAGAAAGTACGTTTCCATAGATTAAGATTAAAAATTAATTTTTAAATCCTATATTCTATTCAAAAAAATGCCATCAGTTAGTACGCACTGTTTATTTAAATAATTCAAGAATAATTACTTAGGATTTTTTAAACTATTTTTTAAGGTTTTTAAGGTCCTTGCAGCTCTTTTTACACATGCTTTTAAATTTTATTTTTAATTCTGAAAAACCATGAATTGTAGGGTTAACATATTACTTTATTGTGTTAAATAATTGCTTTAATTATATTTTTAACAATTGTAGAATAGTAATTACTACTATGAAAAAATCTAAATATATTAATACAGAACGTTGTTGTGTCAACTTTTAGCTATAATACCATTTTTACGATTATATGCAATTTTACGAGACCATAGCTCCCTTAGGATTGATTTTTGGAAGTACCTGTAAAAAAGGTTTGTTTCTTAGTTTTTGATGTACATTTACCTTGTATTATTCAAATTTCGGATTTCAACATTTTAGTATTTAATTTTTCGTCCTCGTACCGTGAAATTTCACCTTCAAATAATTTTTTTTTTAGTCCTACAGTGTTACAACAAGAGTACCTTTTTATGTATTTTGACTTGAGGAACCATATACCAATATAATAAATTTAATAAAATAATAAAATTACAAAAAAGTTACACAGAAAAAAGTTTGAGACAAAAAACTGAGGCCCCCCCGTTTCGCACCCCCTGGTTAAAATAAGTACATGAAAATAACATACGAAGATGGCCCTTATTAACGTTAGTTCACGGGGAAACCCTCGTTGCTATATATCAAAGGGTTCCTGAGTTATTAAATAAAAACCCAGGCCCAGGGTAAGTAAATGTGTATATTTTTTAGGGTATGCATCCTAGGGTTAACTGTCTTGCTCCTTCGCCATATTTTTAAATTTGATCACTGTCCCCAAAATTATTTTAATTTTTAACCGGTTCAGATCTTTAAGGTGGACTAGCACATAAACTATTGATTTTTTTGAGTTGAACCCAAATACAATTTTGATTAGAAAGTTGAGAACTATAACATATAGTTCGTGTAAAGATGCAAGACGCTTGCAAAACAACTTGACACTACGATATTTCAAAATCGCTTTGACCCAGAGACTTGAAATTTGGAACGAATATTTTCTAAGAGAAAAAATTTGTTTCAAATTTCAAATCTCTGTGTCAAAGAGTTCTTGAAATATCGTAGTGTAAAGTTGTTTTGCAAGTAACTAGCATCTTTATTAAGTGTATATTTAAAATTAAATCAAATCGGACCGACATAAGACCGGTTTTCGAAATATTTAAATTTCCCTAGCTCCTACACTATTGATTTTTGGATATAACTTATTAAAAATTCAGCCATATCTGACTGTAACCTCTTTTACATAAGAAGGGAGCGAGGTACTTTTGGAGTTAGCGAGCTTTTTCATATTCGTTTCCAGCGCCCAAAAATACTTACTTAAAATATAGTGTTGTTAATAGTAATGGGATACTTTCCCGGGCGAGTCCATTATTGAAAACTTCCCCAAACTGGTAAAATTCAATGCTAAAATTTCACCTTCCAGCAAACAGATGTCACTACTATTAAAAACGAATAGAAAACAAAAGTTCTAGCCTGTGTGAACAGATGGTTTTTTTAATAAACAGTTTGCCTGTAATCTGAGTGCAACAATTTTAGTACTGAATACATATTATTAGCTAATATGTTTAACTGCATAATAATAAATTAAATTAGGGTTAAAATAAATAAGGTAAATATAAATAGTTTTTATTGCTTATATTGGCTACTCTGATAACTTTGTCTTTCTTAAGTTGGCTAAACTTCTAAAAACTGTTAGAAAGAGATAGCACTGTAGAACTAATTTTGACGGTCTTCGTCGTCAAGAAACTATTCTATTGATTTTTTTTGTGTGCCGGAGAAATTTAACATTTTTTACCTTCGAGTGACCATTTTATTATAAAACTATTTTTTTAATTTAAAACTTTTACTTGCCTTATGCAGCGTAATATTTTATTGGAAAAGATAATTACCATTACAATTAAAGCAGTTTAATGTGTAGTAATTGTAGAAAATGCATTTAATTGTTTTGTACATGTTCTTACATAGTAGCATTCTTTAGAAAACAAAGAAAATCTCTTAGTACCTAGTAGCAAATTACTTCCCCGACATTTTCCACTAAATATGTACTCATGCCGAAAGGGGCTTTATTTTACATTACATCGGCACTTAGTGCTACTAAGAGAGCCGATGTATTGAAACCTTAACCGAAAAGTCAAAATCTCTGACCACGTTTTTTTTTTTTCAAATTTCTCGACGTTTTAGACCATTCTGAGTCGAAATCAGTAAAAAAAATTTTGCGTCCAGCTGTCTGTCTGTCTGTCTGTCTATCTGTCTGTCTGTCTGTCTGTCTGTCTGTCTGTCTGTCTGTCTGGGTGTAAACTCTCTAACTCCATTTTTAGCGTTTTTTGTTTATAATTAAGGCAATTATTATTGTATTTGGTTAATTTAGCACTTATATAAAAGATAAATTTAAATTGGTCAAAAAATGTTATAAACAACGATTTCCTAAAAGGCATTGTTTTCGAGATATTGGCGTTTAAAGCAGTAAAAGGTTTTTTTAGCATATCTCACATATTTATAACTCGATTTCAAAAAATTATATTTTAAATAAAAGCTCTTTTTAACCCCCATTAAAAATGTTATATACAGTTTTTTGCTAGAATATAATGTTTTAAAGATACAGAATTTAAAATCAAACAAAACACCTAATTTGAAATTTGCAAACTAGATGGCTCTAGTGTACAATAGTGCCGATGTTTTGACAGGGTGCTTGCAACGTTTCATCTAGTTTATTCTATAAATATAATTCTGGTGTATAATTAATTGCATTTATTTTATTTATCCCAATCTTGCGAAAATTCAGCTCCTTCTGCTCTGACCAGAGGTTATTTAAATGTGCAGCTGGTCACAAAATGTGCAGCGGGAAAATTAAATGTGTATTGGGAAAAAATGGGCAATAAGAAATTTAATTTTTTGCAGTACACATTTATTAAAAATGTATAGATCTATTAAAATTGTCACAAAGTTAGTAAAATACTCCGTCTAATTTGTTTTCCCTTAAATGCGTTTTCATATGTTTTGGCCTTTTTACAATTTTAATTTTTGTGTACCTTCAAAAAAGCAAAAATGTTTTTATATTGGGCAATGTTTTAGTTTTTTTTTTCTTCCAAATGGGTTAAAAATTTGGGAAATTTTTTGAAAATTTTTTACCTACCCCGAGAAAAGAAAATCGTCGTGTCACATCTGTAACTAGGGAACGTTCAAGTATTACGTAAAGCATATTTTAATAATTTTGGACCCCTCCCCCTGTAACGCTATTTTCCTATACCATTAACATGGGCTTAACACTCCAAAATGACCCCCCCCCTAGGAGCGTTACGTACTTAATTTTGTGGTACTGATTATAAAAAAGTTTTCTGTTGATTTTTTTAGCAACCAATGTTGAATAACAGGTTTTTCTGCATCAAATAAGGCTCTTTCCTGGCGTAGACACACAAATATAATTTTACGATTTTTCACAACGTAAAAAATGCATTAGTCAAGGTTTCAAATTTAGCAAACTACACAAATTGCATAGGAGATTCTATTGTTAGCCTATTGTTGCCTTGTGTAGTCACTAATTGTAAATATTAGTAACTGAATGTTAGCCTACTTGAATTATAATTATTGTTAATTTATTTAAAATCTTTTGTTATTTTGATTCCTTTTTTATACTTTTGACTTTGAAAAAAAAAACTTATATTAAAATAAAGTTTTTATTCTATATATTTTAAAATTTGTAATTACATAGTATAAAAAATATACGTTTTGAACGGTACTAAAATTTATTTTTTTAAGGTATAGTTATTTTAAACCTTCCCGCTTGTAAATAATCTCGAAATTACCCTAGCAACGTAAGATACGCATGCGTCGTAAGCGAAATGACAATTTACACAACCGTAAAACTTTGACGTGCCATTAACGAGAACAAAACGATGGTTTATTCCTCTATATTATTGGAATAATAGCGATTTTATAAGCAAATTTTGTTTCTACAAGAATACAAAAGTGTTTTTAGCAACAGCTTTATCAATTCTATTTTTTTACATCAAAACATCATAAAAACAAAGTCAGTAAACGAAAATTATAAATTTTGGTTATGTTGACATTCAAAACAAGCCACATGCTTCAGTGTAAATCGGACTTTGTGGAGTATTTAGCGGCAAATTCAAAAAAACTATACCTTAAAAAAATAAACTTTAGTCAATGAGTAACGATGTATTTGAAGGGACGCATACCGCTTTTCATGTCAATATTGCCCCGAACTGCCTCAATATTACAGCCCCTCTACCGGGTGAGTTTTAGTCCATGGACACCCCCTAAAATAAGGTTGTTTTTAATCCGATCACAGCATTTTTTACATCTTATATTTCCAAACAATTACTACAAAATAGCTTGCAATAGTTATTTTCTAGTGTATTAAGTGGATAAAATCACTTAATACACGAGTTGAGAATTTAATTTTATCCAACACCTTTTATTTTTAAATAAAAATCTATAATTTTGCGAAAAATTATGTCAAAAATTTTAAGATTAAGTTTTCTTAATACTAAAATAATAGGTAGCCATGGCCTAAGTATACCTATTAAAAATAAACAATTGCTAGTTTTACATTTCTTATACCGTCAAAATGGACGCGGTGATGACAGAATTTTTAATAAAAACAGTATTTTATTCAAAAACTAAAGAATAATTCGGGGTTTTCTTTAATTTTTATGGTTTAGTTAACGTGCTTCTATTTATAGAATAGTTATAATACTTAATTAATAGGGTATGTAACTAATTTTGGGTGAGATCAAAAGCTGTACGTAAAAGAGTGGGTGAAAAATTTTTTAGTCACTAGTGGAAAAAACTCACTTTTGACATTTAAAATAGTGCTCAAAATAAGTGTTTCTGTGAAGGTGTTGGATAATTTTTTTTTTTTGCACTTCCGGTTTCGTCGGAAACTTTAACGTTCTACAGGCACGGGTAAACGTTATTTGATTGACCTCAATTTTCGCAGGAATTTCTTTTTTTCAATCAAAAGGACCAACATTTAGGGTGAGACCCAAAACATTTCGATTTTGTTTTAAACACCCTACCCTCTGTACTTGTAATATAAATGAAATTATTTGCTCAAAAATTAACCCACTAAGCCCTGACTGGCCTCGTAGGTTAATTTTTCTCGTGGCTAATGTCTTACTTAACTCACCGTACCGTAAATGACTAATATATAGTATTATATAGTACTATATTTATATTTAACTACCTTTAACTAACCCTTTACTTAGTTATTTTTTTATATTTCCCGTACTGGATAGGATAGGGATCAAATACAAAACATATTCATTTTATATGATCAAAACTAAATAAGTATGTATAATCAGTGTTTAAATGAACTACTATTCAAATGCACTACTTTCCTTAAAGTAAATAAGGTAATTTAAAATATACCTATGTTTGATCAAGATTGGATAATACCAACTTACTCACAACTTGTTGATATCATGATGTTTTCATATTGCCGTTCAATATGTTTTTTTTAAGAGAATAAAACTGAAAAAACTAACTAGAACCGCATAAATATAAGTAATGCTTCGTACTTTTAAGGTATAGTTATTTTAAATTTGCCGCTAAATACTCCACAAAGTCCGATTTACACTGAAGCATGTGGCTTGTTTTAAATGTCAACATAACCGAAATTTATAATTTTTGTTTACTTACTTTGTTTTTATGATGTTTTGATGTGAAAAAAGGGAATTGATAAAACTGTTGCTAAAAACACTTTTGTATTCCTGTAGAAACAAAATTTGCTTATAAAATCGTTTTTATTCCAATAATTTAGAGAAATAAACCATTGTTTTGTTATCGTTTATAGAACGTCAACGTTTTACGGTTTTGTAAATTGGGCCTAGTCATTTCGCTTACGACGCATGCGTATCTTACATTGCTATGGTAATTTCGAGATTGTTTACATGCGGGAAGGTTTAAAATAACTATACCTTAAAAAAATAAACTTTACAAACTTATAATAGACCAATCAAATTTCTTTATGTTTTGACTTTCAACCAAACCGAGTAACACTGATAATTTCACGTGTGAAACTATTAAAACGACGAATATCTTGATCAATTTTAAAACATATCATTCAAAGCAAATGTAGGAAAAGCTTACCACTTGCAACGACTTTGACAAAGTTTACAACCATATTTTAAAATTTTTGTTAGCCAACGCAAATAATTAATAAACATTAAATATTAAATTTTAACAGTAATTTATATTAAATCAACCACAAAACGCAACTTTTAAGACTAGCTCTTTTATTCCGCTTATGTCAAAACATGCAAAATTAAAATGATAAACATAGGAATGTTGTCAGATTTATTTCACAATTTATTGTCTAAGTTTTAATTAATTATAATAATTATTACGCCACGGAGCAGTTTATTTTTCAAGAACATAATGTAACTGTTTTTTCTGATTATTTTTTGTTTCTTATGCCTAATGCTTTGTACAAAAAAAAAAACAATAACAACAATAACTAATTTATAGGAAATTATAATATTTTGGGCAATATCTTGCAATGTCGGATCACCTGATAAAGGTTCAAACAATTGCTATAAGGGCGCGCTTATCAAAAATTTAAAAATATTGCAATCCATGTCTTGGTACGGAAAACTAAATAATTTGAGGTAAGCTCTAGTTAAACCTAATTATATGCAATAAACATTTAAATGAAACATACTTTTTTTGCTAGAGATGGTGCAATTTTCAGAAATGTTTATTATGGCCTCATAAAATTACCGAAAATTTCACTACCTCGTGATATTACTGTCGAAAATTATTAACTCGAATATTCTTACCTAGAAAAAAATACCCTGAACAACGTTATCTTGAAAAGTTTTACCTCGAAAGCCCATTATCTCGTACGAAAATTACCTCTAAAAGACAACACTATCATCTACGGAATCTATTTTTCCTTTACAAACAGATTCATTATATTTTACACATTTACAAAAAAAAAATTCTCTTTGTACACAACAACTTTACAATACACAAAGTTTTTATAGACTTCTCTTTTTTTCTTTTGATTCATTTTGAAATATGTACTATGCTAAAATTACAAGCAACTAATTGTCCGTATTAATTTTGTAAAAAAAAATAATCAGTAAATCATAAAATATGAATAAAAAACTACAGTATGTATAAGTACAATAATCTAAAAGAAACGTATAAAAAATTAAAAAACTACACTTTTCGAAAAGCTGTTCGAGGTAAAATCTTTCGAGGTTATGTACTTTCGAGGTAATATTTTTTCGAGGTAATGTCTTTTCGAGGTAATTTTTTTCGAGGTATTTTTTAGAGGTAATTACTTGCGATGTAAATTATTTCGGGGTAAAGACCGACCCTCCGTCTTGCTAATATTAGGAAATTTGAACAAAACGCTGTACGGTGCCAAAATTTCGAGGTTCAAAACGGTACGCTGATTGGCGTCCGATTTATCGTATAAAAAAATGTTATACAATATATAAAAAAAAATTCTATTTTAAAAAAAATCAAAAAATAGAGCGTGTTCGTCAAAGTGTTAATTCATGTACTGCAGGATGTCTCTACAACTAGAATTATGAAACAAAAGACGTCTACCCTATCTCTATCTCATTTGTGCTACACTTTCCAGCCAACCAAATAAATACTGTATTTGTTTTTCATACAACAAATAAATAAATAATTTGGCTTTCACTTTTCTTCTTTCTCTCTTTTTTCAAATAATCGAAATAACACTGTTTGAGTTGCTCTTACTTTTTTTTTTTTGCTTTATTATTTTTTCACATAAATACTTATTATTATTTACTTATTAATATTTAATATAAAAACTTATTCTTATATACTTAAGTTAATACTTTATGATTCCGCACACAAATTTTATAAATTTTGGCGGATCACCATCTTTGAAAATTTTTGTAATAAGACTTGTTAAATAAATGAATTGAATTGAATTGAATTGAAGTATTTATTTAGTTGGCCGGAAAGCGCCACGAACGAATATAGCTAATGTGAATCTGTAGAATAAGATAATTCTACTAAAATTCAGATGGCGCCAGTAATTTCTTTAATAAAAATAATATAGTTACACTTTTTACCCGGCCAAGTAAATATTGTATTTGTTTAACAAATAACAAATACAGAATTTGTTTGGTTGGGTGGAAGTGGGAGTGTATGTATGTCTTCTATCCTCTTTGGGTAGAACTTTTATCCCTGTCTAATCTAACGGGAGAAATCGCCATTGGCCAAATATTTTCGTGTTTGCTTATTGTTTTCGAAGCCAGTGTTTATCGGCTACTTTTTCGCTGGATAATGTCCAGTAATATGTTTTGATAACTTTTCTTTTAGTTATTCTAAGCCTTCAATGTGAAATTTTGTGTGTACATTTACATCATCCATTTTGGCTACCTATCCTATTTATTATTATTTATTAATGAATCTTATGTTAGATTTGTTCATGGAACAAACCTAACCTTAAATTCATCATTATCCATCATGTGTTCCATCTCTGAATGATAAAATCAATCAATAATGATGATAGACCAAATCTGACATCTAAGCTTTTTTATTTTTTCTTTTGTTTTGTTTGGTTGCTGAACGTTTTGGACGTTTTTTAAAGTAACTTTTCTTATGGTTTATTTTTTCAATCAAGATAGTAAATTAAAAATCGCACAGTAAATATTTTTACAACAGGTTTAAATAGTATATGTTTTTTTACAGAATATAGTTATGTTTTATAAAATAAACTACGTAGTACATTCGCATATCCAATATTCGAATCTGTTTTGAAAATATTCACTGTGCGATATTTAATTTACTATCTTGCTTAAAAAAACAGACCATAGTTGCCTTTATTTTTGGACATCTAAGTCAAAATATTAGTATGTTTTGAGTTTCAGTTTGTCTTTTTTTTTGTTTTCCTGCGAAGAGCAGCGTTTTACGCTGGGCGGCAAACATATGGCTGAAAACGACCGCTTAATATCTGCTGTTTGTTACTTTTTCTTCTTTTCATTTTATTTCATTTTACGAAGCGAGTATTTGCGCATAATATTAACAAGTATGTAGTAAACAACGACGGTCATTGAATCCTCGTGTCAAAAACCTACAAAATGTTTGGTGAATATAATTCAACAACAAACAATGTTGCCAAATTCAATAGATTCTTTTAATTGATATTAGGGTTTAAAGTTTTTAGGATATTAAAAGTCAAGATTTATGTAGTTTTAACCGACTTCCAGAAAGGAGGAGGTTATCAATTCGACTTGTGACTTTTTTTTTTTATGTTTGTTCCCGTATAACTTTGGAACGAATCAACGCAATTTGATGAAACTTTTTGCAACTTAAAGAGGGCATTCCTGAGGTGGTCCGGTTTCAATTTTACGCTTGGATAATGCCTGTTAAGGCGGATAATTAAGATAAATCTAATCATTTTAACGCAATTTCACTTAAAACCGGCTTAATTTGGTTCTACTACCAACCAAATTTTTAAGAAATATCGAATAACTCGGATCCGGATAACTTGATTAAGGGATCACTCAAATATTACGGCACACTGAAAATCTTTTAAATGCAGCTAAACTTGATTCTCTGGACTTGTAATATTAAAATACCAAGAGAAAATTTAGTGATTTTACCATAAGGCGTTATTTGATTATTACGTAACGCTTAAAGTTTAACAAGATTTTTTTTAGTATAAAAAATTAAATAAGGTTGGTTGGACTTTTACTCTATTTTTTTTATTATGTTTAAGAACATTATTGTTAATATTATATTTTTTTATTAAATTACTGCCCTGAGGAAGAGCGGCAGCATATGCCCTCGAAACGTCGGCAAAATTTCATATATCATGCGTTTTGATGTCATAAAACCTGCAAACCCTAATATCAAGACTTACAAAATTTTGAGGACGAAGTAATGATGAATTATTATTTTTTACTCAACCACACACCAAATAGTGTTAGGGCCAAAGATTTCATGCGTAGAACTATAGATCGAAAATATAGTCATACACACGGTAGAAAAGTTGCGACGCAAGGGGGAGGTATCACGGAACGGACAGCGCGCTCTCTTCTTTACGTCATAAGGGTGCTTGCGTGCAAGTGAGACGCACTCACATTCCACACATATTTTCAATAGCCACACATCCGTAGGCCGAACTTTTTTAACTATCTAGTCTGTGATATTGTTGGTCACGGGCTGTCAAATTATTCAACAATTAACCTTACTTTTGTGATTTTTTTTTGCTATATTAAAACTTTCTTTTTTTCTAGGGTTACACAAAAGCAAAAAACATTATTTTCATGTTTATTATCGAATATAAATACCGTAATTAATATAATTTATACGATGTATTAATTACTATATTTACAAGCATTTTGAAATAACAGTTTTTTTTATAATTTTCTATGTTATTATATTATTATTTTTTTTAATATACGTTATTATAATATTAAACAGATATTACCGTTTTTATGTATTAATAATAGATTGTATCCCAGGATCCCGGGTAGCTTGATTTAAAAAAAAATATTCGAAAGGACCCTTAAACTGGCATGGGACAGAGAAAAATTATTTCACGTACTTAGATCATAATATACCATTTTATTTATTTGATGTTATTTAAGCAACAAAATAGTCTTAGGTATTTATATTATTAATAATATATTTGTATAATTGATCCTTATAATAAAAAATTACGTTAATCCGAAATTTCTTTCAGCTTTTTTCGATTTTTTAAAAAGTTTTACCCCCCATAACTTTTTTGTTTTTGGGGGATTACTTTCAAAAACAATAGGGATATTTCCCTCATAGAACTTGATTTTTCCTAAAAATTTCAAGTGGATCAGATTATTCGTTCTTGAGTTATCGTGTTTACAAAAATCGTGACATCAGTCGGACAGACAGACTGGCATACAGACATACGGACAGACGGACAGACTGAAGGACATTAAAAAAAAGGCTGCTTATTTTTTCATGAAACAAATTTATATCCAAGAATTTTTTGTCTAGGGCTATTTTTGATTTTTTTTTGATAAGGGAACGTTCAAGTATTACGTAACGCAAATTTTGATCTTGATCATTTTCCTATACCATTAACGGGCGTAACACTCCAAAATGAGCCCCACCCACCCCCCTAGAAGCGTTACGTAATACTTGAACGTTCCCTAATTCGAAACTACCGTATAATATTATTCTAGCGCAGGCACTGTGAATAATAATGCACATTTAATGTTAATTTTAATAATAAATTATTATAAAAGGTGTATACATGTAACTTTATCAATAATTTAAGAAGAATAGTTTCTTAATACTGTAAAGTTAGTATATCATAAATATGACCTTTTCGATTATCTTGTGGTACCTACCTTCCTATTACATTATAATATGCAGCATATTATATGCTATTAGCATAATTGTAATTATTAGAGGTGGTCAAATTTTCACTTTAGCTTCAAATCGTTTAGCGAGTAATCAGAAAACATGCCTTTCCGGATGAAAAAGTGTACAAAGAAAATATGAAAAAAAAAAATAATAATTATAATTATGTTCCCCCGAGAGCCTAAATATTCGTCGAAAGACCAAAAAACGATCTTTAATTTGCAGTCTTTTGTTTATCATAATAGTATATTATTTTACTAAGAAAAGAAGCACTTTTCCTCTGTGTGAAACATACTATTCTTTCTTCAATAAATATATTTTTTTTAAATATTAATTTTTGAATTTAATTTATTTAGTAATAAAGTATGTTTTTTTATTAAAATAGGCCAATTAAACCCTTTCGAAATAAACTTAAACCTTCCTTAGCTCATTTTAATTTTTTTTCGTAGGCTAAATCGTACACTTTTCGCGATTTCGGAGAGATTTGTAGGTATAAACCATATACTCTTCTTCAATAATTTTTAATCAATTTCACAAAAGGTTTTTGGGCAGAATCTCGAGTCAACCACCTGTTTACATAATAAACAAACAAGTTTGAAGTATGGCTGTCTATAAAGGCAATTAACCAGTCATTTAACAATATTTCTGGCCACTTGTTTATTTCTGTCCAATCATATTACAGTTATATTGGGAATTTTCTACTGTAGAAAATTCTAGTGACAATCGCTGTAGTATTTTGTTTTTCAGTATTTCTCTTTTACAACAAGATTTCATACCTAAAACTAATTAATAATTAAATATGAATATATTACTATTTATAATTATTGTTATTAATTTGTTATTTACCAAAAATACCTCAACATATTTTTTTTATAAAATGTAATGATTGACTTTTATGAACATGCTTGCCAGCCTAGCGCAGTACTAAATAACTTAACACAAAATTGCATGTAATAAAAATTTATTATTCCATCAATCTATTTTCTAATCATCGTACAGAGTGATATTGGTAGACTGACAGTTTCGGGCTGCTGGCCCTCTTCAGTACCTCTTGGTACTGAAGAGGGCCAGCAGCCCGAAACTGTCAGTCTACCAATATCACTCTGTACGATGATTAGAAAATAGATTGATGGAATAATAAATTAATATTTTTATAATTTTGTTTAAAATTAAAAATTTCTGTCCTTACTAATAAAAATTTGTTTAAAAAATTCTTTTTCTTGCTAGATGATTTGTAAAATAATCAAGTCAAATATCACACAGTGCGACCCTGCATTTTATAAGTTTTAAGAGATGTGCACCCCAAGTTTTTTTTAGATTAATAAAATAGGTTTATTGGTTATTAAAAATCACTATGTTTAAAAATCGCAACAGATCCTTTTGATAATTTAAAGCCTATTTTAATATTTTTTTTTATTTTCATTTTTTTTTAAACTCTTTTAAACGTATTATCTCGCCTAATAAACTTATTTAAAAAAAATGACGCTAGTGAGCCCTTCAGTGAACCTTAAAAAAAGTTTAAACAATTATAAATCCTATTAAATACCATTTATTGCGCGTTAATAGCTGAATTAAATTGCAAATTAGTATTGTATTTTTCTTAAACATCTAAAAACTAAAAACTTTTAAAAAACGTTACCTTAAAAACTAAATTAAATCCTATTAGATAAAAATTCAATAACTGCCTTTAAAAGTTGCTGACCATAGCGTGGGTCGTTAAAATTATTCATTTTGTGTTTATTCCAGACAGTAAGGAATTCTCTGTGAATAGACTCCCCAGCCTGTTCTGACCAAATTCCTAGGCCACTCTCTAAATAGGAAACACTGTCTTTATGGTGATGCAATATGCAATTAATTTTAGGAGTTTTTGATACCCCGGAATCATTTAAAACTGTTTCCAGATGTTTGAGATCTGATTCGAGTTGTACTTCAGTTTTTGTTGCACCGAAACATTTATCGACGATTTTGTTCATTACAATGAATGACGCAACAAATGGCATAACCAGAACTTGATTCACATTTCCCAGTACTTCTTTTGATTTTAATTCATTGGCATGCTTTAGGAGCTTTCTACAAGCATTGCAACGTCAACCTATACTTGCCCCTATTGTCATATTTTTCTGTAAGAAATGAGAGCGTATAAATCTGCTGCCAAGGAGCTAAGAACCTATGGTGATTTGGAAATTCATTTTAATAAATTTAGTTTATCATTAGATAAGAACATTAAAAGAGCCAAGGAGTCTTTTAGTATTGTAAATAAACCTTTGTTTGAAGAGAACGAAAATTTGCGAGTTTTTCAGAAGTGCATCATACCTGAATTACCTTTGCTGCAAGGATTTGTGAATCACCTCTTTTGGAAAGGCCTGGTCCCATTGCTGGGAAGAGACAACGCTCTTAAATGGCCCAAGAATTTAAATATAATTGCCAAGAATTATCAAGGAGAAATTTTCGATGGCAATGCTTGTAGAAAGCTCCTAAAGCATATTGCATCACTTTAAAGACAGTGTTTCCTATTTAGAGAGTGGCTTAGGAATTTGGTCAGAACAGGCTGGGGAGTCTATTCACAGAGAATTCCTTACTGTCTGGAATAAACACAAAATGAATAATGTTAACGACCCACGCTATGGTCAGCAACTTTTAAAGGCAGTTATTGAATTTTCATCTAATAGGATTTAATTTAGTTTTTAAGGTAAAGTTTTTAGTTTTTAGATGTTTAAGAAAAATACAATACTAATTTGCAATTTAATTCAGCTATTAACGCGCAATAAATGGTATTTAATAGGATTTATAATTGTTTAAACTTTTTTTAAGGTGCACTGAAGGGCTCACTAGCGTATTTTTTTTTAAATAAGTTTATTAGGCGAGATAATACGTTTAAAAGTGTTTAAAAAAATGAAAATAAAAAAAAATATTAAAATAGGCCCTAAATTATGAAAAGGATCTGTTGCGATTTTTAAACATAGTGATTTTTAATAACCAATAAACCTATTTTATTAATCTTAAAAAAACTTTTGGTGCACATCTCTTAAAACTATAAAATTGCAGGGTCGCACTGTGACCACTTGAGGCAGTTAAATTTTCAGAAAATTTTATTTTGGCCTCATAAAATAATTTTGCTCTAAATTAATTTTTTACAGAGCAAAATTATTTTATGGGACCATAATAAAATTATCGAAAATTTTACTACCTCTTGTGATATTACTACCGATAATTAAATTACAGAAATATTAATAATTATTTACTTGCTTAAGGTTATTAGGTACTGCCCCCTTGCAATATAATGCCAAGTTTAATATTTTCGTTTGGACTTTTTTTATTAGTAAAAATAAATCTTATTGCAAAAAAAATCGGTATTCAACACGGGTGTGATATGGCGTTTCATATACACTTTGGGCCGCTGAATCCGAATGTGCAGGATTTAGTCTGGTTTTCGAGAAAAACACTATAAAAAAAACTTATACTTATTTTTGGCGTTTTTGTGGTTATTTTTCTCGAAACCTTGATATGATCGTAAAGTTCAGCGTTCGGGTTTGGATTCAGCTGCTTAAAATCTATAGAAGACAATATTTAACAAACAGTTGGTTACCGAAATATTTTTTGTGAAGTTGTGATATTGAAAATATGCCTTCTTTATTATTTCATATGGAAGGCAGCACTAAATAATTTTAAGCAAGTAACGAATTTTCAGTATTTTTCTACTAAAATAAGTGCGGATTAAAGTGCTTTTTTTTTGTTTTTTAAAGGAATGTTTAGGCTCTCTGGTGAAACAAAAGATATTTTTTTTTCAATTATATTTCTAAACTTTTCATTACTATCCTGAAATTTTTCGAAAGGCGTCCTATGAAATTGCTGGATTACGATTTAACCCTTCATTAGTCGCAATATCTATTAGATACACCTAAAATATAAAATTTATCTCCATTACTGTGAGATACATTGCGACAAGTTAGGGTTTTTTATATTTTACATACAAAACACATTAAAAAAATTGTTTTAGTTTTAGGTTTGATGAAATTAAGCTAAATATGACTTCTTTATTGGAAAAATGTTTAATTTTGATATTTTTTAATAGATTTTAATGTTTTTATGTAATTATACCTTTTTATACTTATAATAGTTTTATGATAAAGTTTAATAATAAAAGCTTTCATATACTTGTTCCTTATTGTTTTGCAAGTCCTATCGCATTAACAAGAGGTCCTTAAAATATGTTACTTCAAAATATATATATATAAAAATCATTTAAAAACATCTATGATAAATTGCGACTAAAATTGTTATTGTTATTGTGGAATATTTGTTCGAGTTTTTACGTTTTTCTTTAAATTTTCTTCAACTGTTTTTTATGACATTTTGGCATTTTTATAATCATATAAGTGTTGTTTATAGACCAATAGCTAGAAATAGACCATATGAGGTTATAAATTTAAATTTACGCGGCCGGGGTATTAAAATGTCGAAGTTTTCCTGTTATTGCCTATATTTCGCATTCTCGATATATAGCTGCTATCTCTCTCTCTTAAGGCCGTCATAGGTGATAGACTTATGTGCCTAAAACTATAGTTCTATATTACAGATACCGGCAGTGAAAAATTATACTCGCTGTTGACATTCATAAACAGATTTGTTTTGCCATAATTATTGCGACTAACGAAGGGTTAAATCAAATTTGACCACCCCTAGTAATTATATTTAGAACTTGTTCAGAGCTAATTGAGCACAGTATAAATAAATGATTCTATTTATCTTCTAAATAGATTTATTACAAGTTAAGTTTTATGAGAATATATCTCCTTTCATCGTTCATGTATCTTGAACAGATCTTAGCTTTTTCTTGGATCAGATAAATTTAATATATTATGTTTGCCATTTGCCTTTTTCACCGCATAACGAGAGGTATTAATTTATGTTGACCTTTAATAGATAAGTACTCACGGTTCACCTGGGCTATTTTAAATAAAAATTTCTTGGACCCCTACATTTTTTGGACTAAAACATACCTGATGACATAAGAAATCAATTTCCATTTGAAAGAAAATCGTTAAAGATACACTTTTTTAGAAAGATAAAAAAACGTTTTTTTTGTATAATAGGGTGTGTCAAAAAAATTCCGATTTGCGAAATCGAAAACACTCTCTGGCTCAAAAGTTGCTTCTTAGTAAAAAACTGTGGCCACTCAAAAATGAGCCAAATCGATTAATGTTTAGAGGTGGCTCAAAGCACTCAAACTTTGAAAAATATCGGTACCTGTTTTTCGGATAAAAAGTGATTGTATATAAAATTAAGGAAATTTTGGAGGTAATATTTAGAAACAATACTAATTGTGAGAAAACTAAAAAAATTATATTTCCCCTCCCCTTAAGTTAGAACATAAAAAATCGCCAATTATTTGAAGATTTTGCGAAAATTTATTGAAAATGGGCATATTTAAAAAGACATAACTTCCTTAGTAATGATTTTTTGACCAAGGTACATATAAACTTTTTCTATGTTTTTAATGTTAAATAACCACTCATTACTAAAATATTAGTTTTTTGCTTTATATTTTTTAATTTTTTATTTTTGGTTCTTCATGCGTAAAAATTTACTTTTAAATGCATTTATCTTTAAAACGCTTAAACCTGTGATGTTAAACCACAGAAACTTTTTTGTGTATTTTTACATAAAAAAGTATTTCAACCAAAAAATCAAAAAAAAGTACACCAAAAAAAGTTTTAGGCAAAAAACAGAAAATCCACTCGGTTTCTAATCGAAATTAATTTTTTTTTACTCAACTTGAGGAAAAAAAATATGTTTTCTGTATAGTCATGTAGGTTAACATGTATATATGCTTATATACTAATATATAATTTTGCAGATTTTTTATTTAAAACTATTTTTTATGCACTTTTAAAAACTTGCAAAAATAAAATTTTCGCGAAATCTTCAAATAATTGGCGATTTTTTCATGTTCTAACTTAAGGGGAGGAGGGATATAATTGTTTTAGTTCTTACATTTAGTATTGTTTCTAAATATTACCAAAGAAACCCTCCAAAATTTCCTCAATTTTTATCGGTATCAGTTTTTATCCGAAAAACAGGTACCGATTTTTTTTTTAAGTTTGAGTGCTTTGAGCTACCTCTAAACATTTATCGATTTGGCTCATTTTTGAGTGGCCACTGTTTTTTACTAAGGAGCAACTTTTAAGCCAGAGAGCGTTTTTGATTTTGAAAATCGCGATTTTTTGATAGAGCTTATTACTCAAAACGTTTTTTTATCTGTCTAAAAAAGTGTATCTTTTACGATTTTCTTTCAAATGCGAATTGATTTCTTATTTCATCAGTTATGTTTTAGTCCAAAAAATGTAGGGTTCCACGAAATTTTTATTTAAAATCGCCCAGGTGAACCGTGTACTGGATAAATGTCACTGATGGGGTTATTCTGTGTAACGTACGTTACATTTTTACACGTTTTTAACTAGCTAGATCAAATAAACTTATTTACTTATTGGTTCAGTGCCTAATATTTCGTGTACAAATCACTGCAGGTACTTGCTAATATTGTACAATGGGGTAAAAATGGACAGACAATAATTTTAAAGTGTAAAATTCGTATGATGTAAACCGAATCTTTTACTCTTTTAGAAGAAAAAGTGAATCTTTAAAACACACTAAACATTTTTTTTCACCACCAGCCTAAAACCATATCTTTATTACTGTTCTTTTCATTGGTAGAAATATTATTTCTCTACCTATGACGTCAGAGGTTCTAAAAATAATGAAATTGCACCATGGTTAATAATGAATTTTTATTCAGTTGTTTTGGCATCTGACGTTTCACTTAATTAATTAATTATTGCTATTTACAAGTGTCTTTAGGCACCAAATTTATTTATTGCATGATAAATTAAAAAATATTAACTAAATTAGTACCTATAAAACATGTTTTACAAAAAACACTTCGAAAAGTGAAAATCATTGGTCCATCATATTCAATTATAGATTATACAACCCATATATTACCGTAAGGATCATAGACTAGAGGTACAACTTCCATATATTGATTTTTGAGGCAATAGATTACCCCTCACAGTTTTCGCCTGTCCCCTTATTTCTGGGGGAGTACCAGAATCATCATTTTGCATTTCACTTTCCATTTTTATATATTTTATCACACTTAACACGGAAACACTTTCTAACTTAATAATTTTAGCAGATCACCAGAAAATTTCTGCCAGAAATGTCAAGTTATTCATTTGTTTTTTTAATGGCCGGGAACGGCCATCGTGATATTTTAAATTTATAAGCTTTTTCATTAAATTTTAGTAAAATAAATAAATAAATAGCTAATTAACTGGTAGTGAAAAAAATACTATATTTTCCACGTGAGTGAAGATTTAACATTTTAGACCGCGTCTTGCAGGCTTCGAGCTCATCCCGCAATTTGACGCAGGTCAAAAATGTTAAACTTCTCTCACTTGGTAAGTAGAGGAAATGCGCCTAATTTCGGATGGTTTCCAAATTTCGGATAGTAGTGTATTTAAGATACTGTCTGCAAAGGTAAACAGAAACGTTCTTTTATGTGAAGCCAAAAGTCAAACTAAATCCGTCCTGTAATATGATAACGGTAGAGCTTCTCCCCTTTAAATGGCAGCACAAATCGTTTATATTGCAAATGGCAGTTTTGTGCTCAGTTGCATTATTATGCTTGTTTATTTTATAAATAATCGTTATAAAAGTTCGTGATTCTGTCTTGGGTAAGTTATGATGTTAGTTAAGTTGATCCACTATTCATAATTAAGCAATTTGAAAACGTAAACATTCTACAAATTTCTAATCTAAAAAGCAGAAAGTTGCCTAATTTCGGATAGACCATTTTTGTGCATTTGATTCCCAATTTCGGATATCCGCAAGGTAATTTTTATTCAGGATAACCAACCATTAATTATTATTTTTATAATGATACAACAAACTAAGATAAACAATTTTGAAAAAACGAAAATTACCTAAGATACTAAGATATTCGAAATTGGGAATCTAAAATTATAGTTCCTATAGTATTTCGTAGAAAATCGCTTAATGATTAAATTACGTCTTAAATGTGAAGGAATAACAAGAAACATAAGCAATGGGATCCAGATCTACTCTTGAAAATTTTTTTTCGGATATGTCCGAAATTAGGAGCCCTTTTTCAAATGCTCAAAAATGCGCTGATTTTTTTTAACCGTGTTTTTTGGAAAAAATAAACTGTAATAAAATTGCTTTTATAATAAATCATGGTTCGCTATAATAAGTTGTATCTGGTTATATAAAAAAATATCAAAAAGTAATACCGAGTATTAAATATTGAATACATTGTAAATGGTATCCGAAATTAGGCGACTTTCCTCTAATATATTATTATTTAATCAAAAAGTCATTTTATAAATAATTCATAAATTCTTATTTCTTTAAAAGTCTCAACATATGGTATAACGCACTTTGCCCCAAAACTATTGTTTATAACTATGAAAATAACTTAATCTGATGACTCGGAAAGTGCCATTGAAAGCAGTTGGCGTGGAATAACCCAGGTATTAATTCATGTTGACCTTTAATAGATAGTTACTTGATAATAGTCACTGATTAAAACGGCGAAAATCAATTAATTTTCATTTATGCGAACAATGAGCATAATTTAGACATTTTATTAAGCTATTAGGATGAATGTTTACATATTAAGATAAGCTTTGAAAGAAGAATGTTTAGCTTTAAACCTTGTAATGCTTTTATTTAAATGTAGGTACTTTGATTTAGGGGTCATACATTAAAAAGTCCAAACGATTTTTTTTGTTTTTAATTTTTATTCCCTCCCCATGTAATGCTTAGTAATTTTAGCAGCCAGCACCTCACCCCGAAAAAAAATTGGGTGAAAATAAAAACGGCGTTTATTAGTTTAAAAATAACAAGTCGTGTCATATGAAGAGAGCAACTAACATAAGAGCCTAACCCTCATTTTTTGCGCAGGTACTACTTAACGTACCTTATCGCTATAGTTAATAAAAATTCCTAATATGCTATAAGAAGTGGTAAAAAAATGCATTGGAAAGTAAGGTTAGGGGTGCAAATTTTATTAATTTCGTTTTTTGCCCCACCCAAATATTTACCGTTAACTATTCTTAATTAAAAAAAGGTTATGAACCTATTTAAAACTAGAAAAGACAAGTTTTTATGAAAAAAACAAACTTATAATAAACGTGTAGGTAAGGCTTTTTTAATAATTTGTTTTTTTTTGCCCCAACCAAATATTTACCGTTAATTAACTATTCTTGATTAAAAAAGGCTTATGAACCTATCTAAGACTAGCAAAGAGACGATTTTATGCAAAAACAACCTTATAAGAAATGTGTGGGTCTTTTGATAATTAAGGCTATTGTTTAGGCCCTTATTTCAAGTTTTTTTTTTTTTGTTGAAATGAGCATAAAACAATGTAAACAATTGAATACTATTAAAATATGATTAATATTAGGTATAAATATCATTGAAAAAAAATGAATCACATTTTTGCTTCTCCTGTAAAATAATAATTTTGTGGGTTAGGCCGGCCCTTATATTAGTTGCCCTCTTCATATGTAAAGCTACGGCATTTCATTATATTCTATTCACAGTAAATGATATATTGCATTTTCCCAAATCTTTTTTTTTTAAGAAATTAAAAAAAAACTTAAAAAAAATAATTTTTTTTTTCGAAAAATGAAAAATTTTTGAAAAATGTTTTTTTCAAAAGAAAAAAAAATTAAAAAAAAAAACATTAAAAAAGATCTTTTGTTCCGAAGAAAAAAAAAGTTTTTCAAAATTACTTTCAAATTTGGTAATAATAAAAGTAATTTTTCCTAAAAAAGTTACGTTTAATCGGAATTTTCTTTCAGCTTTTTATAATTGTTTTAAAAGCTTAACCCCCCACTACTTTTTTTTTTTTTTTGGGGAGATTACTTTTAAAATAATTTGTAACCAAGAATTTTTTGTCTAGGATGTTTTTTGGTAATTTTGGGAAATCCGAAACTACCGTATAATAAATTATTAGTATACTATTCTAGCGCTACGAGCTGTGAATAGTATAATAAAGGGCGTAACGTCCCACCTCCCCCCTCGTAACACATTTGAAGCGCTGAATCTGAATTTGAGATCAAAATAGCACCATAGAAAAAAAGGATATCTTGAATCAAAGCAAAACGATCTTGAACCAAGGCCGCCATGGCTTTCGATATGTTCAACGCCAAGACTGTCTTGGATCAAGTCCGCCGTGATCCTGGCATTTGAGGTCTTAGATTTAAGAAAATTTCCTTAAATCAAAGCCACTTAAACCATTTTTTAAGATCATATTATCTTAAACCAATATTGTAATTATCTTGATTCAAGATCATATCTTTATCCAAGATCATATTATCTTACACGAAGTCTTGGTTTAAGATAACATAATCTTGAATGAAGAGAATTATAACCTTGATTTAATATTATGATTCTCTTGATTCAAGATCATATTATCTTAAACCAAGACTTGGTCTAAGATAAAAACCCCACAGTCAGGTTCCAGAGTTAATAGAATGGTAAACATTTTGAAAAAATTTCCCACACATGTATATATGTTAATATGTTATGTTAATCGTGTGAAATTTGGTTTCATAGGTGGTCGTAGGAAAAAGCACTTGTTTTTAAAGAAAAACTTGTTGCAACGCCATTGCAAAATGGCGCTTATAGGTATAAATTATTTAAAGCTACTTACCCGTGAATTTTTTAAGTAAATTTTAAAATCCCCATAATTTACCCTCAAATGATACAGATAAAAATTCGTCCATTTTAAAGCAGATAAAAACAATGATACACCTTTAAAGACAACTGACGGCAAAAAAAAAACCTAACTTCTCTCCCGCGCATATCTTGAACTACTGCGCAAATTGTCTGCCAGCCAACAATAACAACGGGCGAGTCTACTTTATATGTAAGTGGGGTGAGGCCGGCAAACTCTTTACCGTAAGACAACAGGGGCTCTGAGTCAAGATAATAACTCTTGATTCTGTGTTTCTATTTTAAATGTCATGCATTTAAGGAAAAATCCTTGACACAAGGATTTTTCTACCAAGAGAATAATTAAAGGAAACCAAAGTCACAGATAATCTTAAACCGAGGATACATGATCTTAAAAGAAGATTATTACCTCGATTTAAGATAATATAAATCCAAGATAATTTATTATCTTCTGCCAAGATAACCTTTTTTTCTGTGACCTTATCCGATTAGTTTTGGCGATAACCTTAAAAAAACTTTATTTTCATACTCGAAAATGAGGTTTTTTGAGGTTATCTCCAAAACTAATAGGATGAGGTGCCTCAAAATACATAGGAAAACAATGCATAGAAATGGTCTCCTAAAAAATTGTGGATTTTTTTTTCTTTTTTTGTGGCTGAATCAGCCTAAAGAGCTTGTCTGGCGCAACTTTAGTAAAGAGTCCCCTTTAAACGATTTATAAATGACACAACTAGAATGAAGTGGATAAAACCAACAAACACAAAAACTACCTTCATTCAAACAAAAATTTTAATTTTGTAACCGACTATAAGAACTTTTTTGATCAAGAGGAATCGATTTGAGAACAATATGGTCTTTCATAGCGAAATAAAAAAGAAACAAATGTGAGAGGTTACGAGAAAAAATGCGTTGAATTTTAAAATATACTCTTTACAATTTGTTCTGCCGAACTAGTACAGGGTGGCCCGTACGTCACTTTACCATTTAAAAATTTAATAACTTTTTGTTTGTCAATTTTTTTAATTTAATTCTTTTACAATATACAGTACAGAAAAGGGAAATTATTTTGAACTAGGTATGAAAAATCATGTCTTTTAAATGACATCCATTTTCCGCTTTATAAGCACGGGCTCTTTTTATGACATTTTCCATGACGGCTCTTAACATGTATGGCTCCAGCTAGGGTCATGCACCAACGGGAATTGCACCCCTCAATGTCACGGTTTGGTGCTGTGTAACTTTCCAAATGGTAATCGGACTCTACTTCTGTCAGCAAAATGGCAATACAGTTAGAGTGAACGGCGACCGATATCGCGCAATGCTGGAAAATTTTGTGCGCCCTGCAGTGGAAGACATGCCAGAGACATGGTGGCAGCAAGACGGGACAACTGCCCATGCGGCCAGAGCCACAATGTAGCTTTTAAGGCAGATTTTCGAAGAGGGAATAATTTTGCGAAATTCGGATTTTCATTTTCCTTCACGATCGCCCGATTTGACAGCACCGGACTTTTTTCTTTAGCTACCTGAAAGATCGGGTGTATATCAACAAGCCCAAGCCTATTCAACAGCTTAAGCCAGACGTGTTAGTAGCCGTAATGAAAAATGTCGTGAAAAGAGCATAGTTCAAAAAAATTCCATTTCCTGTTCTCTATATTGTAAAAGAAATAAATAAAAAAAATTGAAAAACAAAAAAGTTATTCAATTTTTAAATGGTTAAGTGACTTATAGAGTAAAACAAGGATTAAACTGTAAGATTCACATGATTTTTATCCGATTTTTATTATAGGGAATTTAACTGAATTTTGATTTTCGAAAATTTTAAAGTGCTCTAGCATCCGAACTGTATTTAGTATTTAGTATTTATACTTGTTTAGGGACCTTTTGTAATGTTTTTAATTCGCAACTGAATAGTATTATAATTATACATTACATGTATTATTAAAGTTTGGGAAGTACGTGATTTCTTGTCCCACTGTTTTTCACGCCTGGACCAGTCCTCTAATGAAAAATAGAGACCAGTAAACTATTTATTACTGATCTGCAATTTAAATCATTAATTTCCGCTAGATGGCGCCATCGATTAAAATGTCATTATTAATGCTTAAAGCAAGATGGCTAAACTGCTGTTTTCATGATAAATACGAATATAATCTAAAACATTTCGTTTAAAAAACTTAAATGTACAGTTTTAGTCAAAGTTTTTTAGTGTATTTTTGGTTGAAATTCGTTTTATAATGTATTTTTTCTACTACCTGATTAAGCTCACATATTATCTACCGTTGTTTACCTTGGCAACCAATAAAATCACTAAACTCATTTATTATTGACCTTTGTTAAGCATTGTTTATTGACGACAGTCAATCATGAAACAAAATTAAGACAACTACTAATTTTTTTTAACTTATTTTTTAAACTGACAGCTGTGTTTGAAGTTACTTGCTTTAGAAAGTAGAAAAATTATTATATGCAACACGTATGTGAACTATCTAAGTGTTCTAGACTAATTTTTTGCCTCGGCTCCGTCTCAGCAAAAAAAAAATGAGTCTCGAAAACTAAAGACTTAGTTAACATAATAGGTGCATAATATACTAATTTTTAACTATCTTCTTTATGACTGCGAAATATATAATAAAAGGACTTGGTTTTAAAGAGTGAAACACGCCTCTACAAACACTTGGAGTGTCTCGAATTTCGGGCCTATACTTGAACAATGTTACATTGTCTACTACTAATGCAATATAAGTGGGCTTTTCGAGTGGAAAATACTGTATGCTACCGAGGTCCAAGTGGGTTATGGGCTCTCACCATAATTATTAATACCATGCTGTACAAAATTGTTTTATATTGCAATATTAGATATTTTTACCCGACTGACCAAGAAAGCAGGGTATAGTATATTACATAACAAGTGGGAAGGTTTACGAACGAGCCGTCAGGCGAGTGAGGAAACCCCACGAGTGTAAGAAATACACTTTCCAACGAGGTATGTACACTATTTTTCCTACGATCCCGAAAAAATATAGTTTATTTTAAGAATTTTTAATTTAATATTTTCTAATTTTTATTACTTATTCAGCGAATTTTTGAGAAAAGCCAAACACAAAATAGCATACAAATTTATATATATGCATGTCAACAGGAAATATGTTTTTATTTACCTTTAGTTTTCTTGGTTTTATATTTAATACAACATATATTGGAAGCTCAACACTGTTTAATGGGTTGCCTAACCTCAAGCATCTTTTAAATCAAGGAAAATTTTACAGTTTACTAAACTTTTTAAATTTGATTTCTGTGGATATGCTACCACATAAGACTGTCAAATTCTACAATGTTTTACATTTCATGAGGAAATATTGATGTTTGTTATAAAATATAAGGTAACTAAATCACAAATTAAGTAATCTTTATAAAATCTAGATATTAATAAAACATATTAAGTTATATTGACCTGGGGCAAAATAGTAAAGTTATAACTAAAGTTTTTATTTTTGAAATGAAAAAGCCTAAACACCTGAACCGAATTTGACAATTAAGGTCTTAAACGATTCGTCTTCATGCCGCGGGTGATATAGGCTATCTAAAAGTGCATGTTTCGCTCCTTTGGGCTGTCATCATCAGGGCTTTATAATTTTGTAGATGTATTTGCCTACTTTTGGACTATATTCAAATTATTCGTTTTATCATCAGCATAAATTAAGAAATCTGCTCTACAGCATAAACCGTTTATCCGAATTTGACAACTGAGGTGTCAAGCTATTTTTCCTGATACCACGGATGACACAGGTCATATAAAAGTCCATTTTCGCCTATTTGGGCTGATATCATCAGGGATTTATAAAGAGAAAAAAATAAAAATCCTTTTATTAAAAAATAAAAATACGTTTAAAAAGTTTGAAATATATAATTTAATTATTTAGTAAAAAGAAACCAAATTTTGTATTTGGAAGGAATATTAACGTAAAAATATCCATCTTGGGGAGACTTCTTGCTTCTGGGAGCTCTTTATTTGCTAGTTTTCCATTTCTTTCAGCTTCATATAATAACTGCAGTTACTGTTATTTAACATTCGCATTCGCGCATTATCTGTAATAACTTATTAGAGACTACTAATAAACTTAAGAAAAAAACGACAATATGTCAAATTATTCTAACCTCTTTCTTAAAATCTTACTTAAACTATAAAATAATTAATACAATTGACATTTTGGCTTTTTTTTTTTGGGTCCAACTGTACATTGTAAAAAAATATTTCCTGCAATTTAATTACCGGATATCTGTATCTTGATTTTAAAAGAAATTGTAAAATTTTGCCGAATTTTATACGGTAATTTTAAAATAATATTATAATTTAAAACCTGATTTAAGGATATTACGTCGTCATAGTAAATTTAAAGGGTAAATGTAAAGATTCAGTAGAACAGTAAAAAGTTTGGATTAAACCATATGAATTTTTTAATTTAATCTAATTTTAACCTTTTTTACACCAAACGCCGAACGGATGGCAACCCTAAGAGTGAAGAAAGCCGGTCGTTTGCAGATGCACTCGAGTTATACAAGGATCTCGATTAGGAAAAAATCGATATAACACGAATGTGCACTTCACTTGTGTGTTTATCGACAGGTCGACGACAATTATGTTGTGAATGGCACAGTAACATTAAAAAAAAATTGAAAAATAAATATTGAATTGGATTGGGATGCAAAATTTAGTTAGGTAACAAAATTTAGTTAGTTTTAAATAAAAAAAATAGAGAGTGTGTATATCACCCGTTTTACATGTTTCTAGCAATGCTGAATACGAATCTGTAAAAAGTCTGTCCTATTCTTAGATATTGATAATTTTGAGTTATTTTTGTTTAGTACCTACAATTTTTCAACTGCTTATATTTTATCTTTAGTTGGTTTTGTTTTGTTGGACAGGAATTTTTAATTTTAAGTAAAATTATAAAAATATTTGTTAAATATTCCATCAATCTATTTTCTAATCATCGTACAGAGGGATATTGGTGGACTGCAGTTGCGGGCTGCTTGCCCTCTTCAGTACCAAGATTCAAGTCCTGTATAAATTAGAAAAAAATTAGAATAATGTATACTTATGTGCCATCTATTGCTAGTCTTCAACTTGCTACCATTCAAAGTCTCTAGACTAGGAGAAGTATGAGTAGTTGTATACATCTAGCAATAGATGGCGCACAAGTATACATCCATCTAATGACTTTATTTTTTTAGTGAATAAAGTCAATCAGCCTACAGGGTTTGACTATTGGTACTCAAGAGGGCCAGCAGCCCATAACTACAGTCTACCAATATCATCTTTAAGATGACTAAAGGAACTAGGCTAAAGCCTCCATATATCTTGAATTATGTACGATTAGAAAAAAAATTGATGGAATACAGTTTAAGCTCGATAATCTGAACATGCGTATATGTGAACTATTCCAAACTCTCGTTATCGTGAACTCACGTTAAGAAGAGTTTTTGATCTTTAAATTACAGGGAAGTCAATAAAAAATATTCTGTGTTCACGAAACCGAATAGTTCACATATAAGCATTGTTCACATTATCGAGCTTACACTGTATTTAGAATTATTATTAGTTTTAACTGTGGTTTATCCACATAACTATATCCCTGTTTAAAAGATTCTTGTTAATATAGGTATAGACAGGGTTACATAACTTGTATTTATCTTATAAGTTAACATTTGAAAAACTAGGAATTTTTGCTAATTGATTAAACTGCTGCTAAACGTTTTATCTTTGATTTTAATTAAAATAATTAAGTCGAAATTATAATTGCCTGGCTTTTTATCGATTGCGTGTCGATAAAATTTAAATAATTAACGAACACTAACGAGACCAATACCAATTAATTTCTAATTACCTTCTTAAGCTGACTATCCACTTAACAATATCATTGAAAGATATTTAGAAAACCACACTCTAAAGAAAATTTGTGGTAAATTTTCCACACATGTATTAATAGTATATTATTCAATGAGCGTATAATAGATGCTATTAATCAAGGAGAGTGAATTTTGGGACACGAGCCGAAAGGCGAGTGACCTAATCACCCGAATTATTAATAGCTATTATACGCGAGTAGAATTCTATACTTTATCAAGGGTCGTTTTATATTTTAAACAGTTTATTTCTACAGACCCGTGATTAATAGGTACATTCATCACGGCCGTGGATAAAAGTAATCAACCCATACACGTATGGTAATTTTACTTTCCCATTTTAAACATTTTCAAAATTTTGAGAAAGCCTTGTATTCGGTTAAGGTTCAGAACCCTAAAAAGATGAAAATTATTGTAAAATTAATTTAAAAATGTGGTTTATAATTAAGATAATTAACGATAGGAATCGATTTATCTAGATGAAAGACTTATACAAAACAAAAAATAATAATAAATAATAACAAATAAATATAAAAGCTAAAATGGTTATAGTTATAAATAAAATAAAAACGCTTAAAGAAAATTAGTTTATGGTTTTACTAAGAGGAAAAGTGAACCTTTTTTTTTACTAGTCTATAGAATTTACAGACGACGGTAAGCGGAGTCCGGAAACTACAGACAAGTAAAAAAAGCACTTTTCCTCTGAGTGAAACATACTATTTTTTCTTCAAGCATCCTATATATATATATTTTTTAAATATTAATTTTTCAATTTAATTTATTCAGTAATAAAGTATGTTTTTTTTATTAAAATAGGCCAATAAAACCCTTTCGAAATAAACTTAAACCTTCCTTAGCTCATTTTAAATTTTTTTCGTAGGCTAAATCGTACACTTTTCGCGATTTCGTTGGTAACTTGTCTAATGTAGCATTTGCAATTTCGGAGAGATTTGTAGGTGTATAAACCATATATTCTTCTTCAATCATTTTTAATCAATTTCACGCAATTTGCACAGAATCTCGAGTCAACCACCTGTTTACATAATAAACAAACAAGTTTGAAGTAGGGCTGTCATCAAAGTCAAAGAGTGCTGCCGCCAGTGGTGGTTTTGCTAATTAACTTTATTTACGGCGTACAACAATGAACTCATAGTCCAAACGCCAAACAAACGAAAAAAAAAATTTAACAAAACAAACCAAAGAATTAGGTCATGTGACGTCGGACGAAAAAATAGCCAATTCCTTAATATCATTAATTATAATGTTGGCGACTTCGCCAAAATTGAAAATAATTATTTTGTAATATTTTTTCCATTTTTTTTTTGTATAACGCTTTGTTTTATTTTGCAATATTTTACAGTAATCCACATAAAAATAAAATTTAAATAAATATAACAATTTTGCAAAGTTTGTCAAATTTGATATGTGGTTGCCCCGGCGAAATAAAATTGATGGCTCGTAAGTACACATTAAAAAAAAAGATTTAAATATTTTACGGTCATATATATTTTTTTATATCTTTTGGCCATCTTTTTTAAGTAAATTTAAAATATACAAATTATAAAAATATATACTGCGTGTTTATCCATTAATTACCGAAAAAAATATATATAAAGGAATTATGGGCATACGTTAACTACTTTAATATGTTAAGGTTAGTTTATGCAAAAATTAACGAACCTAACGCATGCTTGGTGATAATTAACAAACTAACTAAAAATTTAATTAATTTTGTGATTACACTGCTTAAGCTTAAGTAAAACTGGGTGCCGTAATTAATGAATTATATAAATAAAAATGTA
This sequence comes from Brachypterus glaber, assembly GCA_958510825.1. NCBI lineage: Eukaryota > Metazoa > Arthropoda > Insecta > Coleoptera > Kateretidae > Brachypterus > Brachypterus glaber. Next base: position 12,549,373 of record OY294045.1, read on the forward strand.
AAAAAAATGTATCAAATCGCAATCGACTTATTTGTATACTTATACTTTTGCATGCGCTTGAAACAATTTTCGAATCACTTTTTCCACTTCGATTGAGGTATCTCTAAAACATGAATTTTGAATGCATTAACCGCTTCTTCAGGCGTCAAAAAACGTTGACCTCGTAATTTATTTTTGATGTGTGGGAATAAAAAGGAGTCATTAACAGTCATCGGCGAATTTCCAGTGCTCGCATAGGCGCCGCGTCGATTTTATCGTTGACGCGAGGTTTTAAATATTTACATTTTTATTGTCTTCAAAAAACACCGATATATTTACATATTTATAGTTAATATGTATATTCAATATTGTTGTGTGTAACAAATTAGTAGTCAAATGTTTCGATTTAGTGACCTTTATTAAAATTTCCCTCATAATTCGGCAAAATTATTCCGTAAGCCTATGTTTCTATGTTTATTTTCAACGTTGATGAGTCATAACTGAATTTATTCCGACTAATAGTCATTAAGTTGTACGCGGATGACCCAATTCAATGTTTACAGTTCTCAAAAAGTCTCTTGTTTGAGCCGATGTGTGGGAGCTCGCATTGTCCTGGTGGAAATGATTCGTCTTCGGCGGTTGGTTTTCCTTATATTTTCGAAGACTTCTGGCAAACAAATGGCTCTGTACCATTCAGAATTGACCGCCCAACGTGGCACTAATGGTACAGTTGCCACATGTCCGGTTTTTCCGATTTGCTTCGAAGTGCTTCGTGCACGAACAACTTTTGTGAATTTGGCTCATGCAGTTGACTGCTGTTTACTTTTGGGCTTATACGCATAGATTCAAGATTTGACACCGGTTACGATGTCATAGACGTGTTTTGAAACACCGTGATCGTATTCTTTGAGCATTTCTTTGGACCAATCGACACGAGCCTTGTTTTGAGTGATTCTCATATTATGTGAATCTACGCAGACAATTTTTTTTGACGGTCAAATTTTTATGCAATATTAAATGTATGCTGGTCCCTATAATGCCCAAGGATGCCTCAATCTCTCTATATGTTACATGACAATATGGCAATATCAGTTCAAGCACAACATCAATGTTTTCTGTAACAACAACTGATTTTGGACGACCTTTACGAAATTCGTTAGTGAGAGAACGACGGCCACAATTGAATTCGGTATACCACCGATATACAGTGGTTTTTGATGGTGCTTTATTGCCAGAAGTCGTATTAAGTTAATCGATGCACTGTTGTTGAGATAATCTACGTCGAAAGTTGTAAAAAATAATCACATGGAACTATTCATGAGTTAATTCTTTTTTCAGCCGAGATGAATTATTTGAGTCACTGTCAACAACACAAATAGAGCCTGTACGTCAAAACGTTCTGAGTAAGTACACCTAAAAAAAGTCAAACTTTACGATAGAGACGTCGGTTGCCAGGTGGCAGCACCAGGATCGCCCATGCCCGAAATATAAAAGGTGACCCTCTTAAAACTAGATTATGGTCGAATAAAGAGTTTAAAAAGCTTTAAAATTACGTACCACTCGTTCTCCCTTTTTGTTTCCCTCCAAGATGCTCCCTTAAAATATCATATACCTACTTAAACTCCAAATTATAATTTGGGTCATGTTATTTAAGTTTTCCATGTTTCAAGTTAATATCTTAAGTGAAGAGTCCCTAACACAAGCTTGAAGCTGATTTGGGGCTCTTCACGACACTGTGTAAAATTAATCACATAAATAAATAAATAAATAAATAATAATAGTTTTAAATTTAAGATGGGGGCGGACTTTAGACACTTTCTGTTTGCAATTATGTAATTTTTACCAGAAATGTTTGAATAAATATCACAATTTTGATATGTGGTTGCGTGCAGGAAAAATAGAATTGATGGCTCGGCGCGATCCCGACTCGTGCAATTATTTAATTGAAAACGTCTTACACGCCTAATTGATGCAATGTTGCTGCCCACGCCGCGACCAATTATAACGGGTCACAAACTGCAATGCATCGTGGAACCAGCCTGCAAAATACCGGGACAAAATCAGGGAATTATCTGTTTTTTGTAATTTTTCAATGTTTTAACGTAATAGTATACAAGGGTGTATTTGAAATAGGTCCGAACTTTAAAGGGGTGATTCTAAATCATAAAATATAACAAAAAGTTCCTATAAACATATGTGTAAAAATGAGTCATAAGAGAGCTAAGCCCTTTTGTAAGTGGCTAAAAAATTCGGTTTTTATTTAATAACTCAGGGACTCTTTGAGATATAGTAACAAGGTTTTGCACGTGAACTAATCTCAATAAGACCTATCTTCATGTGTTATTTTTATGTGCTTATTTTAACCAAGGGTGTGCGACACGCAAGGGCCTTATCACTTGTTTATCCTAAACTTTTTTCTGTGTATTTTTATGTAATTTTATTTTTGAAATATAATTCCTCAGGTTAAAATATATAAAAAGTTACTATTGTTGTAATACTGTAGAATCAACCGTTTTCGAGAAAAAATAATTTGAATGTGAAATTTCACGGTTCGAAGAGAAATTAAATTAAATTGTAAAATATTCAAAACGCAAAATTTCACTAGGGCGATTTAAAATATTCAATTAGGCTAAGGTCATATAAGTCGCAACAGTGTTACAGCGTTGCCGAGTGAACAATACAGAAATAATCAAAGAAGTTTTTAAATTACGTTCTCATGAATTTTGACAGGATAATTTTTGTTCCGTAAAGTTTACCACTAAAATAAAATTTAAATTATTGCAATAAAATATAAATGAAATAACATTCGTTCCACTGTGCGTGACAAAACGTGACCAATCTCAAGAACCGTCATCTATTAACTACACCCCAAGCACAGATAAATTCTGTCTAGCCGGACAAATGGGTCAACTTTCTTAACGAGTGACCCAGGAAGATAAAAATCGAATTCCATTAAATATACTCTATAAACTATATTAAAAAAGTTTATTGCTTTTATAAAGGATATCGTTTCAAATGGGAGTTTTAGGCTAAATGAGAAAAATATGTTTTTACTTAAAAAACTGATTACAGAGTTTATTTGTTGAAAATTGAAATTAAATAAATAATAGTAAACAATTTTATGTTATCTAAACCTGACAACAATGCATCAAGTAAAACTCGTGATAGGCAACGTGTGAATCTTTAGCCTAATGTTGACAATTTGTAATATACTATTAATTTTACAGACAAGGGCAGTTAACTATAAGCCGAACAAAGTTTGGCCTTGGCCCCACAAGAAAAAATACATGTTTTTGTTTGGTAGTCAATGTGCAAAGTATATATTTTGTTGAGAGACTAGACAAATATGACAAGGTGATTGCTTACACTAGTTTTTAATATAAATATATTTGTCCTCAAATCTACCAAAGCCTTTTTCACCCACTTAGAATATACTTAGAAAGCTAAAATTTGGTACACATGCTTAACTCGGTTGACAATACAATTTTATATAAAATTTATAACGAGCAAAAGTGGCAAAAATTTTACAACAGTGTTTTAAAGTATGATTGGAAAATACCTTAGAAGTCTCTATATGCTGTTAAATATCCACCACAATTTATCATCACTTATTTATCACTTATTTATTATTCACTTATTTATTGTATCACTAAATTATAGCACTTTGTTTGATTCTATAAAATTTATGGAGACATTTTCAAAAAAAATACGATATTTTATTTCTGACAGTGACAAGAGGAAAATTATTTTGAAAAACTTCAAAGTTAATATCATGATTGCAACCTTAGTCAAACCAACTAATATTAGCACCAATTATAAAAAACAAAAGTACTAAATAGTTACTAATAATGAAATGAAATAGGGTATTGAATGGAGAACTCAACATATTCTTCTTTTTTATTTTGTTTTATCTTTTTTCTTTTCATCTTCGTGTTTATCATCTTATAATTTTTTCCCGTGTCTTCTTTTTCTTCCTGTTTCTTATTGTCTTTCGTCTTATTCTAAGTATACTCTCAGTCACAACTTTTCTAGAATGGAGATCTAAACACAATCCTCTATGTCTGTTACTTTTTTGTTTTGGCTTTTTTCTTTTTATCTTCATGTTATCTTTAAATTATTTTGCTGTATCTTCTTTTTCTTCCTGTTTCTTACTGTCTTTTGTTATTATTATTATTGTAAGTATTATACATAAATATTAATCATTTGGTATCTGTAAAAAATTTATTTGGTATCTTTGAATGGAGTATGTTTGATATCTCTATAAAATGAATCATTGAATGATGTAGGTACATAATGTAGTTGTTTGTACCGTACATTAATGCCTAAAGGTTTATTAAAAATGACAGTAGGTATACAATAATGTTAGGTTTAGAATGAGTAAGCGCTTTTAAATGCAATTATATCTGGTAACTGAGTCACAATTTTTCTAGAATGCAATTCTCAACACGTTCCTCCGTGGGAGGACAAGTGAGATCACCCGAGCAATACATCTTATCAAGTAAATTAATATGAGTACAAACCGCTCGTGGTAGTCTAAATTGTAAATTATCCATTGCGACTACCATAATAAGTTACCAGCCAATTTTGTGGCCAAATGCCAAAAGGGGAAAACCCGATTTGTTTATTCTGTCTCACGGTGCGAGCACGTGCCCTAGAATTAAGATCTTTTTCAACTTTCTGGTACCGATTTTTTTCCTCGTGTTTTTTTTTTCACTTAATTACAAGTCTGCGATAATTTTTAAACCAGTCTATTGGTGCTTTTAAACCCTAGAAGGGTAACATCGGTCCTCATATCGACGACTTCGTAATTTTTAAAATACCGTCGTTACTTTTATTAGTGGATTATTGTCGTTTTATGTACCTTTTCGTGATAAGTAACTTATAATACTATAATATATAATGGGAGATTAGCTCAGAGGTCTAAGGCATCGATATAGCATTGACACTGATCTAATGATCGTGAGTTCAAACCTCACTGGCGCCGATTGCCTTTTTCAGTTAATTAATAAGGTTAAAAATAAAAATAAATAAACAAATAAACAAATACACTTAAACTAAATGCTATTTTGAAATTTTTGCTTGTAAGTGTCGGTCTCAGTCACCGATGTTACCCTTAATGTAACTATTTGAGCATAAGTCTATGTTTATATTTGTTAACTTATTTTGAAAACAACTGCAAGGATTTTGACAAAATTTACTTCCTAAGCATTTTAGGGTTTGGTAAAATTTAAAAAACCACATAAAATTTAAAAAACTTAGAATTTGGGTAAAAATGGGACTATTTACGTCGAAGTTTACCAGTTTAATATTTTCGGATACAAACGATTTTAAATATATTACTAAATTACACTAATTTAGTGTTACTTCTTGACGTATATAATAATAAGGGCTATTTAGTAAATTATACGCAATTAGGAATGTACCATTGTGAAAACCTATACATTTCCATATAATAGGGAAAGGTAACATATGAATATCAAAGCAATTTATAAATATTTGACCCATTATTTTATATTAAGATAATACTGTTCATTTAAGTGATTTTTTCTATTTTGCGACTCTTATAAGCTCATAATTACACGCATTTTGCGTGTTCTTATAGGCCCATAAGAGTTCCCTACTTTTTTTTCTTTTGGGTTGGCAACAGACAAAAGTCTATCTCTTGACGTTTGCCGTGCAGTTGTGAACGTCGTTTTAAAGTTTAATTTTCTACAAAATTTTGTGTTTAGGTTATGTTTTACCGTGTTAAAATTGTGGCTTGGTTTCTTGCAGTGGAAAAGAGAAGAAATTACTATTATATATATATATATATATCAAAATAATATTCGTTCTTAGAATTTTAAACATGACAAAAACTGTAATGCCAACCCAAAACAAAAATCCCTAAATCACTCATCAATTTAAATGTAAGTTTTTTAAAATTGTAGAGCAAAATAGAAAAAATTGTATAAGGACTCGTATCATAACACGTTTTTAGCGCACTAGTACTTAAGAAAACTCACCGCAAGCGGCTCGTTTTCTAAACTTGTACTCGTGGGCTAAAAACTTATGTTATGAAACTAGTACTTTAATAATAAGAAATATATTATATTTATGTTAAACTTTTTGCCTTCCCGTCAGCCAATTTAGGTTGAAACATTTTGACCTATACTCCCTAGATCTTTCATTAGTTTATTTATAACGAAGACATGTGCAAACGTGACGAAGATTACTTTCAATCTAAATGTCATTTTTAAGTAAATTACACACTCACTGTTAATCACCGTATATTGAACATTTATTTTTTTAACTTGTTTTTCTTAACACAAATAAATGCTTAAAGGCCTATCCAGAAGCTTGCATAAGAACGTACAATATAAGAATGTACAATATAAGAATGCGATGCCGTGATTGGCTTACAAGATACATCGCGGCACATCAAGCCAATCACGGCATCTCATTGTTATGTACTATGTTGTTATGCGAGCCTGTGGATATGCCCTTAACCTTTCGAATCATTATACCTATGCACTGGCGACAAAAGACAAAAAAGAAAAACGTCGGCAGAATGCAAAAAAATGGCTGGAACACATCCCGAAATAAAGTGATGTCGGTTATCTAAAAATAGGCTAAACTGGAAGAAACTAAGGAAGATCTATTTCCAGTGGACATGAAATAGATTTAGTTCTTTTGCGAATAAAGTCAAAAACTGTTTTCTTAATCAGCGTACAGAGATGACTCTTGGTACTGAAGTGGGCCCGAAACTGTCAGTTTACCAATATCACTATGTACGATGATTAGAAAATAGATTGATGGAATAATAAATTATTATTACGCCCCGGTCGTAATTATTTCCAGACAGCAAATTTTCATGAAAACAGCGAATTTTTCCCGCATAATTCTCAGCCTCTTGTTTAATTATATATGAGAATAACCATAAAATCTCAGGAAGAAAATGAAACCAGAAGAGCTTATGAAAAACTTTTAAACAACAAAGAAGTATATTGTAATCTTCAATTTTACAAAGTAGGCAGTTAGTGTTATTTTTAACAAATAGTATTTATATGTTAATTGGTAGGATTATAACGTTTAAAATAATAATTATAATTATATACCCTTATCTATGTCACTATGCAGTAATATCTGACATGCAAATTTTAAAACAGAAGCAAGTTGTAAAGATGAGTAATGCATCGCCTTCCATTAAAAACTCTTCAGAAATAAGAAAAATACAATAAAGCAGTCCGATGATGGGTCTCTACTCCACGAGTCGACTGTCAAATATCTTCCTTAAGTTTATTGCATTATACCGGGTGACTTTCAGTCCACGGGCGTCCCCTAAAATGGATTCCCGGGAAAAAAAGGTTTATATATTTGAGATATGATCGGATCTCTGTATATCCAAATTTCATGTCCAAGAATATATCAAGAGATCCAATCATATATGCTTATACATATAAGCAGTTATATATCAAGAGATCCAATCATATCTCGTCATATATGAGCAGATATGCTTATATATAAGCAGATATAAGCAGATATAATCTATTTGTACTAGTGATTAGATATAAAATATATGTGCATATATCAAGAGATCCGATCATATCTCTTTATATATGAGCAGTTATGCTTATATATAAGCAGTTATATATCAAGAGATCCAATCATATCTCGCCATATATGAGCAGATATGCTTATATATAAGCAGATATAATCTATTTATACAACTGAGATATGATTGGATCTCTTGATATATAACTGCTTATATATAAGCATATATGATTGGACCTCTTGATATATTCTTGAACATGAAATTTGGATATACAGAGATCCGATCATATCTCAAATATATAAACCTTTTTTTCTCGGGTTGTTTTCAATCTGATCATGATCGATCAAAGCAATTTTTTGTAGCTTATATTTCTTAACAAAGGCCACAAAATGGCCTATTTTTTGCATTTTCGCCAGAAACTATGGCAATTTAATTTTTTATAATAACATCCCCTGTATATTTTTTGCATTTTTGAATTCAGAAAGCAATTTTACATATAAAAAAAAAACATTTAATTAATTTTTAATTTATTAAAAAAAATCAATAGCGACCAAAAAGTAAAGAGCATCCAAGGGAGTGGCATTTGAAAAAATTAAGTTATGAAGGAAGAACCGTTTTAAAAAATACAAAAAAATTACTAAATTTTGGGTTTCACATAAAATTTGTACTTTTATCTCATTTAGAAAATAAATTAGACTTTATTTATAAACAAATTAATATCGTATGTAAATAAAAAAATTTAAAAAATGTACTAAAAAAAATAAAAAGCTATTAAATGCTTTTTTTTAATTTAAATTTGTTTTCTGGATCCATGGACTGATACTCACCCGGTATAATGGGATTTTCTCGTGTCCTTATAACTTTTTGGTTTTTGGATGGATTAAAAAAAAAATAAGCAGATCGATCCGACTTTTTCTTGATTTTTTTTAACAGTTTAACGCCAGGGGGTTATAGGGATATAACTTTTTTATTTTTTTGGAAATTATTTTCAAAAACAATAGGGATCTTCCACTCATAGCACTTGATTTTTTCTAAAAATTTCAAGTCGATCGGATGATTCGTTCGTGAGTTATCGTGTACCTACACAAAGCACATGTCATCGGACGGACAGACTAGAGGTGTTGTGCCGACCAGTGTTTAATCACTGGCGGCGTTTGGCCAAATTTTAATCGGCGGTTGGCGGCGTACCGTAAACGTAATTTTTAAAATACAAAAATATGCAATTTAATATATACAGAGCTGTCCAAAGTCACCCCCCCCTCTTAACTTTTGAACCAGTTGAGATATCGACTTCAAATTTGGAACTTTTAAATAAGAAAACTTAAACTATCTTTTAGCATATATTTAATACTTTCAGCTCTTAAAATGTGGGCAGGGGGCATGGGAGCACATTTTTTTAAATGGAAAGGGGGGTCGTGTGACACATCATTTTAAAGCTTATAAAATTCTCCATTTAACTGTATATTTTTTATTTTTTTTAACATTTTTTTTTGGGTTTAAAATAGGGTTGAAAATGGGTATTTTTGTCAAAATTTCTCTAAAAAATCCAAACAATTTTTTAAAAATGCCTAATTTCATAATGAAAAAAAGTAAATTATACTTTTAAACTAATTTTAGTTGACATAAATAAAAATTAACAAAAAAAAAACTTAAAAATTTATTTTTTTAGCACAGAAAACTGAAAAATCAAAACCTTAAAAAACATGTTTAAAAATTTTAAAAATGTATGTTTTTTTTTTGTTATTTTATTCGAAATCAGCGGTATCAAAAATAGTCGTATGAAAAAATTCAGAATTTTGTCCTTGTTTTTTTTCCTCGCCCACTGTGCGGTTGATCAAAACCCTTACGTGATGGACAAAAACAGAAGTTGTATTCAAAATCAACATAACAAAATTACCCAAAATCAGGTGTCAGATCTGAATCAACTTTCAAAACTTGAAAATTTGTTGCCCTGTGTAATATGGTCATTTTTATATAACGAAGAGAATATATTCTTCTTTAATGCATACCATATTCTTATCCTTTTATACAGTGCGGTCCAAAAGTCTCCCCCCCCCCCTCTTAACTTTTGAACGAGTTGAGATATCGATTTCAAATTTAGAACTCTTAAATAAGACAACTTAAACTATTTTTAAGCATATATTTGATACTTTTATCTCTTAAAATGTGGGCAGGGGGGCATGGGGGGATTTTTTTTTTAAATGGAAAGGGGGGTCGTGTGATACATCATTTTAAAGCCTTTAAAATTCTCTATATAACCATACATTTTTTAAACTTTTAAACATGTTTTTTAAGGTTTTGATTTTTCAGTTTTTTGTGCTAAAAAGACGAGTAAAAAGATAAATATTTAAGTTTTTTTTTGTTAATTTTTATTTATGTCAACTAAAATTAGTTGAAAAGTATAATTTACTTTTTTTCATTATGAAATTTTTAAAAAATTGTTTGGATTTTTTAGAGAAATTTTGACAAAAATACCCATTTTCAACCCTACTTTAAACCCAAAAAAAAAAAGTTTAAAAAAAATTTAAAAATACAGTTAAATTGAAAATTTTATAAGCTTTAAAATGATGTATAACCCGACCCAACTTTCCATTTAAAAAAATGTCGCCCCATGCACCCCTACCCACATTTTAAGAGCTAAAAGTATAAAATATATGCTTAAAGATAGTTTAAGGTGTCTTATTTAAGAGTCCTAAATTTGAAGTCGATATCTAAACTCGTTCAAAAGTTAAGAGGGGGGGGGGTGACTTTTGGACCGCTCTGTATATAGCACAAATTTGCTTTTTTTTCGGTAAAAATATTTGAAAACTTTTTTTTACACATAGCTAACCATGCTAGTCAACTTGTGAACAAATTTCTAATTTTTAACTTTTGTAAAGGACCACAGTTTGAAACCGCGGAACTTTGCTGCAGACCCCACCTTAAAATAGGCTAAATGGCGGGCACTTAAAATGTAGTTAATGGAAATATAAAAATTAATAAAGGAATATTTATACAGTAGACTCGCGATATAGTGAACTAATTAATGCACACCCAGTTCAGTATATCGATTTGTTCACTATATCGATTTTTTTTTCAAATTTATTAAAACAACGTTTTTCATTAGTAAACTAACTTTATTATATGTGGTATACAGAGTACTGGCAAAACATATGAAAATAATCATAAGTATATTGAAAAAATGTAATCTAATCTTTTTTTTAAAAAAATGAAGTAATTTTGGTTTGCATTTTTTGCTTCTTTAATCCTGTTTGCACCATCGTATTTCTTAAATCGTGTAAAACGAGAAGACTTGAATGCTCTACTTTATCTTCATTTTCTTCAGCCCATTGAAGTATGTTATTGACAGATTTTATTGCAGAATCTGTTGTCACTCGTTCCTTATTTAGTGCAATTTCTTCTGGTATACCATCTTCTTGATCGTTTCCATCGCTTTCACTTTGGCCTTCAGTTTCTTTTACATCCAGTACATTATCTTTATTCCAGTCATCTACGTCAATAGGCTGAATATCGACTTCGGGATTAAAAGTATGAAGTAAAGTGACAATTTCTGATCTCACTGTATCAATTTCTTCATTTCTTAGTCGATTTCTTAAAAAACTTAAGGGGATGTCGTCGTCTTCGTCGTCTTCAGTGTCAACTTCGTCGGCTAAGGGTGAAAGTAGATTATGCCAACATTTCTCTACAACTTCCGGCTTTAGATTTTTCCATGCCAAAGCCAAGTTTCGAACGGCATCTTTTAACGAAATAGATTTCAGAGCTTCTCCAATATCCTGGTTGGTTCCTATAATTTGTGATAACAAATTTTTGCGATAAAATAATTTTGTCAAACGTATAGCGTTTTGGTCCATGGGTTGTATTAGTGGAGTGACGTTAGGTGGCATGTAAACAGTGAAAATGGAACCATCACGACTTCTTAGCTGTTCTGCGGGTGGATGACTTGCTGCATTGTCTAACAAAAGCATGGCTTTAACTGGCAGGTTTTGGCTACTTAGGAAGTCTGTTACCTGAAACAAGTTTAAACAAATTCTCGTTTAATGTACAGTTCAAATTGCAAGGCAGAACATGCCGAAACTTACCTCTGGAATAAACATCTTGTGAAACCATTCCTTAAAAATTGCGGCTGTCATCCATGCGGCTTTAGAGTTTCTATAATGAACAGGACAGTTGAAATTTCGGAATGATCGTGGATTTTTAGCTTTTCCAATGACTAATGGTTTCAATTTGTGGGTACCTGCCGCGTTTGTGCATGCTAGGAAAGTTACTCTTTGCTTTTCAGTTTTTCTTCCTGGGGCTGTTTTTTCCTCGCGAGTTACGTATGTTTTTCCAGGAAGAAGCTTCCAATACAAACCAGTTTCGTCTGCATTGTAAATCTGCTCTTGTGATAGCTGAAGCTCATTGATTTTTAAATGTAGAGTTCTTTTAAAGGGATTAACAAGCTCAGGCTGTGATGACAATTTTTCGCCAGAAATCTTCAGGTAGCGTATTCCGAAACGCTTTTTATATTTTTGCAACCAACCGCTGCTTGCATTAAAAGAAGGAGATTCTTTGTACTCACTGTGAAGCAATTTGGCCTTCTCTTGGATCATTAAACCAGTCACAGGAAGACTCTTCTCTCTTTCCTCCAAAAACCACTTATATAAAGCTTTTTCCATTCTAGGACACTCAGATTGTCTCAGAGTTTTCATTTTTCCTGGTCCTGTGAAAGTGTTGTTGACCCTTTTCAAAATCCTCACCCTTCTGCTTCGAATTGCGCATATAGTGGATTTAGCAACTCCATATTCTTTAGATAAAACTGTCACTCCGATACCTTTCTTTAAGTCTTCCAATATTTTAGCTTTATCATTTAAGGATAAATGTTTCCTATTTTTGGCCATTCTACTCTTATGCGACTTAATGCAACCAAATACTGCCGAAAACTGGCGTGATGTTATTGCGCAAAAGGAAACTAAACGCCTAGAATCATTTTCATGTTTCAACATGTTTGTTTGAATAAAGAAGCTGTTGTGTTTACTATTTCGAGAGACAATTTGTTCACTCTACAGAATACATTAAGAAAAAATGACTGTTCACTATTTGGAGTAGTTCACTATTCAGCATGTTCACTATATCGCGAGTCTACTGTATTATCTAAAGGCATATTTGGTTTTTCTGGCAAGCGTTGTAATGTAACTGGGTATTTACCATACATTTATTTAAGTTTGTTCTGTTCACAGACATTTGTTCACATTATGCACCAGAAAAGTGACCTTCGACTTTACCATGTTTCCAACCTAAATAAATAGTTACCTTCTAGGGACTTAATATTTTAATTAGGGAGTTTTTGATTGATGAGTTTGACATCTGTCAATCATTTCCATTTTACTTTCACCTTTCGATAAGAAGCCTAGTTTTGAAATCTTTATTTTTTTTTATTCATCCTTTAGGATAATTTAGTCATTTAATTAATAAATAACATCCTGGTGTTAGGTAAGTCTTTTAACACCATTATTTTTAACTCAAGCTAAAGCTTTAATTTATATTTTAGATTTTTATATGGGTGTTACAAACCTGGTCGGCGGCGGCGGCTGTGGCGCGCACCTCTAAAGCTACGGTTTCCTCCAACAATCGCAGTCGCTGACGACTGCGACCGGGTAGCCGGACCAGGTCGTTACGACCCTACCTGTTTTACTCGGTATCGCCAGTCGCCAGTCGCCATTCTGTTAGCTGGCCATTTTATAAAGAGCTATTTTTTTTGTTTGCGAGTTTACGCCTTTCAATCAGTATGAATATCTCTAAAAAGTCGGTTCTTTTAAAACTTCTGAATTATCAAGCGGAAGAAGAGAATCTCCTCCTCTTATTAGCATTACATCATTAAGAAAAAATGGCAAAAGTTGATGATATGTATCGGCTGGGAGAGGTGGAGGGATTTCAAGCAATTCTAATTGAGTGAAACAGTAAAGGATACTTGTCACAGTGCAAAACCACCTTAACCACCGTCAAATTCGTGGCGAAATAGTCGTGCATCTGCTCCCGGAGCGGTCGAGCGACCGGCGACCAAACGAACGGTGACCGGTAGTTAGTAGTAACGACTCGGCAGCAGCTAGGAAAACAGGGATATTTAAAATGCGTTGGAGATGTCTCAACGACTCGGTCGCGGCTACCCGGTCGCAGTCAGCGACTGCCACTTTTGGAGGAAACCGTAGCTTAAGACAGACGGACATTTTCAAAGTTACTTATTTTTCATAAATCATATTTATATCCAAAAAATTCGAAACTACCGTAACTACTCTTCTTGCGCGTAAACACGCTGTGGTGAGTATAATAAAAAAATTGTTTAAATTTTTAGTTAATATTCATCACCTGCATGTTATAATATTGCCTATAAATTTTGCACATGCAATAATTTCAATTAAAAAGGAATTTAAATATAAAAAATATTGCTATACTATATCATTTTTCGTTTTTGCAATATTTTTCAGCTGCACCATTATAATAGCATGAACTATACATATATAACAATTTTTTTTATTTTACCTATAGGCGGGTCAAAATTTATTTACAGGCAACTTTCGTCAAAAAAAAAAATCAAAAGTAATATATTATAGCAATATCTACTAATTTGTGTTTGTGCATGTATCTACTTACCAATTTTACAAATGTCCGCACTAAATAAAAGCATGTAAAATTTGCATGAAAATTTGTGTATGCAAATTTCAAATTTGTGACCGGCGTTACTGTGACCGGCGTTACATTAAGTAATGTTTTTAAATTTCCCGGCTCTACCTAAACACATTTAATATTTTTTAAGGTTTAAAATGCTTAAGATTCTCTGCCAGCACTATGGCATGAAGTTTTTAGGTTAATTATTCTTCTAATTAAGTAAGTACACCCTGTGACCGGTGTTACAAGACAAAAACATACGCTAGGAAGGTTTTGGTAATGTTTTACTTAATTTTAACACAAATAAGTTAAAAACTTACCTTGGCCATAAAAAACACCACAACAACCATTGGCACAGTTCGATGTATGTGCGAAACTGATAAAACCGCCCCTAACCATCATTTTTAAAGCGAATTTAGGCCGTGACCGGTGTTACCTGTAGTTTCAGACCCATAACGCCTTATAAAAAGTTATAAGGAGCAAATAGCATTCGATGAAAACTTTTTAAATAATTAAAAATATATTCTGAAACATAATATTTTTACAAAACATCAATTTCGATTAGGAATATTAAAACACAACAGCGCAAACATGAAAATTGTTAGCTGGGGACACGTGACCGGCGTTACATTTGTTTACGGAAACATAAAAAAAATATGTTATTACATGGTTACGGCTACAGAACATTTTTTTAGTTAGACACAAATGTTCTCTTACGAAAGAAGTACATGTACTACTGTTGAATAAAATATTTTTGCCAGCCCTGAACTCGAAAGTGCCTGTAAATAAATTTTGACCCAGGTGAATCTATCCAGTTTTATGTTTTAATTTTTAAGCCATCAAACCGAAGTGTTAGTTTTAAGGATTCTACCTATCAAGAGGCATATTTTAAAAGTTATCATCTCCAAATTGACTAAACCCAATAAGAAAATTTTCACCTGTTAAAATAACAGGTTAAGGTCATGTTTTGTCAACTTTTAAACGCTTGGACGTAGAAACATGAAATTTTTCATAAATGGTCTTTAAAAAAAGTCCAAACCAGATCAGTCAACTGTCAACATATCAGTTCAACGTCATATTATGCCAACTTTGAAACGCATTAACCGAAAACATGGAAATGCCATTTTGGCGTTTATAAATACTATCCAGTGTGAATTGTATACTGTGAAATGCGAAGTATAACATATCTTCATGGCTTGATAAGGAAAGACTGGGCGAAAGGAGAAATGTCTCATTATTAAGGCCTATTAACGTAAATGTAAAAAAAAACTGATAAGCCCGCCCATTTAGCACACCCCTGGTTAAAATAAGTACATAAAAATTATATACGGGCCTTATTAAGGGATCATTCTGGTTTAGATGCTCCTAAAAAGGGCTATTTTTGTTATTTTTTTAAGAATGTATTATTATAGATATTGATATAAAATTTGTTGAACTTAATAAATACACTCTCGAAATACATAAAACAATTTTTTAACACTTTTTTTACAATAAAATAACAGGCAAACGTAACTTCTCGAAAAGTAGATATGTCGCTGGCGGCGTTGATATCTTAATAACGGCTCATCTAAAGCGAAAAAATCAAAAATATTTAGATTCAATATGACTGTGGCTCTCGCGTATTCTATGGATATTTATTCATTAATAATAAAATGGCGGAGACTTAAAAAAAAAAACAAAAAATCACTGATTTTTGCAAAAAAAAAATAGTCAACATTACAATTTTAATACGATTATAGAATACGCTAAAGCTATTTATGTGTAGAATATGTGGTTAAAATTTTGTAAGGATCGGTCCAGTGGTTCCGGATAAATCAACGCCGCCGAACGAAAAAACGTTGTTTTGAGAAAAACGAGTTTAAAGTTTTTACATATGCTAGGAGCCAATACGCGCCTGCTCACTAAAAGTTGTTATATACCGTTAAAACTGTCGAATTTCTCAAAAATATTTTAGAGGCGTTTTTTGAAGGTCTAAGAAGTTGAAAAATGTAAAAAAATGGTTTTTTGAAAATTTTAAACCAGAATGATCCCTTAATATTAGTTCACGTGCAAAACATAGTTGCTATATCTCAAAGGGTTCCTAAGTTATTAAACAAATGGGCTTAGCTCTCTTACGACGCATTTTTAGACACCTTTAAATTTCAGACCCTATTTCAAATACCTACACCGTGTATTTATTTTCTCGAAAATCAAGAAGCGACAATCGAGATAAGATATTCCGGTTTTTAACTCTAGTAAAACCCTAACGGTAGCTGGGGACATTGTTTCGTTTTTATCGTAAAATATTATTAATTTTCATTTTCATTCATAAGTTGCTGCATCTGTCTTCGTAATTAAACAAAAATCATTTTGAAAATTAATTAAAATTTAATGAAAAAAGTGGAAAAAAGTGGGTTTTAAAAAAATTATTTACGGTGAATAAATTACTTAAGGTATTTTTTGAACCCCATCCCTGTTTAAGATTTTGTAAGATTTTCTCATAACTCTCCCCCTAATCCTACGTAAGATTTTATATCGTGGTATATGATAATATTATTTCATAGGTATATTTACATATTATTTACATAGGTGTATTTTGAAAAGTAACTAATAAAAAGTCCAATTCGTATTGTGTTAAACAAAAATGCAACCTAAAAGTATACAAGGGTGATCAATAACTGGCATGCCAAAATTTAAGAGGTGATTTTGCATCCAAAAATATAAAAAAAAATCCTATAAAGTCCGCAAATGAGCCCTAAGGGAGCTATGGCTCTTTAAAATTGTAATAAACATAAGGTTTTTAATTAATAACTCTGATATCCTTTAAGCTAGAGCGACGAGCTTTTGCATGTATACTTGTATTAATAATGCCTTAAGGGCAATAAGTTTATGTTAATTTATTTTTTTGAATTTATCCAGAGGCGTTTCTAGACGGAAATATGTATTAGGCTTAACACATGTTTGCCCCAAACTTTTTTATGTGTACTTTTTTAGATTTTTTGTAAAAAATATGAATTTCTTAGGTATGTATGTATACATAAAAAATGTCATATAGTGTAACAATGTAGGAGTAACCGTTTTCAAAAAGAAATGCAATTAAGAGGAAGTAACATTTTGTGCCACCAAAAACGTTACTTTTTAAAAGGCTATTACTCCTTTAATATTAGATTTAAGTGTTTTGGTGAAGAATCACCCTGCAGTATAAAAATTTTATGGATGCTTTTTTTTGTTCCCCATTCAATATGTCATATTCGAAGGACCGTAGCTCCCTTAAGGGACCATAGAAACTTTTTTTCATATTTTTGGATGTAGAAACACCTATTAAATTTTGGCATGGCAGTTACTGATCACCATGCTGTTTGTTAAAATCAATTATCAACCCATTAAAAACTAAAAAAGT
The DNA here is from genome assembly GCA_958510825.1 of Brachypterus glaber. Taxonomy (NCBI): domain Eukaryota; kingdom Metazoa; phylum Arthropoda; class Insecta; order Coleoptera; family Kateretidae; genus Brachypterus; species Brachypterus glaber. Next base: position 12,566,904 of record OY294045.1, read on the forward strand.
TACAGGTGCCCAGCTTGACGAGAAAAGCAGGTTTACTACAAACAATAAGAAACTAAAGACGCCGGTATATCGCATTTTCCCAAATACTTAAAAAAATAATTTTCAAAAAAAAAATTAAAAAAATTATATTTAAAAAAAGATCTTTTTTAAAAAACGAAAAATTAAAAAAAAAAATCAAAATAAGTTTTTTCTAAATTTTCTTTTTGCGGAAAACGAAAAAATTTTTGAAAAAAAAAATTCCGAACCAAGCGGAATTAATCCTTATCATAAAAGTATTTTTTCCTGAAAAAGTTACTTTAATCGAAAATTTCTTTCAGCTTTTTTCGATTTTTTTAAAAGTTAAACCCCCCATAACTTTTTTGTTTTTGTGGGGATTACTTTCAAAAACAATATGGATCTTCCCCTCGTAGAAATTGATATTTCCTTAAAATTTCATGTCCATCGGATTATTCTTTCTTGAGTTATCGTATCTACAAAAAACGTGACATCAGATAGACAGACGGACAGACGAAAATTAAAAAAAAAAAGTTGCTTATTTTTTGACGAAACAAAGTTATATCCAAGAATTTTTTTTCTAGGACGATTTTTGATTTTTTTTGAAAATTCGAAACTACCGTGTAATATTCTAGCGCAGCCGCTGTAATAACACCATTTTCTGCCTTAAAGAGGTAACTCAAGAGGTGTCTAGTTTAAACCCCATCCCCGGTCACCATATTTTTTTACTTTTTTATTATGCGTTTTACATAATAACATTATCTTCACGGCTTGTTTTTATTGCGGTAAATATATAAGAAAAACAATACACAGGTATAGCCCGCAGCTAATAAAGCATCCATAACTAATGTAATTTACTTAAAAGGTCGTTAATCAAGTATGCAATGAACACACTATTAGTAAATGTTGCACTTTGAAGCACACTAAAAAACGCAGAGGTATCTTTGGTTTTATATTTATTATTGTTGGGTGGAGTCGGAATTTAAAAAACGGTTGTTTGCCTTATCGGCTAACAAAACAAAACATCGTACTATAATCAAATAGTAATCAATAACCAGTACCCGGCGTATTTCCAGTTATAGTCCAGTCTTAAAGTTAATAAAAGAGGCTTTACCTGGAAATAATTCAGGGAGTTTAGATTTTTGGTTTATTGGGTAGGGTTTAAGGCCGCAAATAAACAATTTTGCGACTATGAACTCGATTTGGAACTGTCATTTTTTTAACGTATTTTTCACAAAAAACTGACTTTTTAAAATATCTCAAGATCGGTGCATCCTAGGACAAAAAACGTTTGATATGAAAATAAAGAGGACCAAATCTCCAACATTTTTTGTGTCACGTATTTTTTTGTACGACTTATAGCTAATTCACGTTACACTGTACGGTTTTAGATTTTTCTTTATAAATTGGTTGGGAATTTTTTTTATGCTTTTATGCTTAATACAACGGAGATTCAATCGAAAATCGGTTTACTCGAGATAATGGGGCATAACTGTGCGAATTATTAAAAAACATTTAATTTTACGTAAATTATAAAGAAAGTGCCAGATAGATTTTTTTATTTTTCACCCAAAATGTTCTAAGGGGCATGCCTAACCGAAGATAAAGAACAATTTTGGTTTTTGGAGAAAAAAAAAATAATAAAAATCTAAAAACTTATAGTGTAAAGTTTAACAGATATTTTAAAAATCCGTCTTTTTTTTAAACATGTTAAAAAAATAACAGTTCCAAATCGAGTTCAACGTCGCAAAATTGTTTTTTTATTTGCGGCCATTAACCCTGCTCAATAAACCGAAAATCAAAACTCCCTGAATTATTTCCAGGTAAAGCCTCTTTTATTGACCTGAAGACTGGACTGCAACTGAAAATATGCCGGGTACTGTCAATAACATAGACGACCGTACGTAGTTTTAACAGTGCATATATACTTAGAGGGGAAAAGGGAGAGTTTATCACAGAGGAGACATGGACCCTGCCAAATAAACTACCATTGGTATTGTAAGAGGTAGTACTATCACGAGATTCCATGTTAGACCTGTAATTTTTCTTCATGAGTACAAACTTTTAGAAAAGTCAAATCATTTTTTATAATACGCTTTAAACCTGTATCCCCCAGGGCACATATACTTAACTTTCGGTGAGTAGAACGACTGATAGAACGACGATGAGAATATGTCGCATACTGTTGAAACCAACAGAGTACGGTCACAATCTCAGACTCGTTCTATAAGTCGTTCTACTCCCCGAAAGTCAAGAATAGGTGCCCAGGTAGTGTGATAGGACCACTAACTTTTACACTATTAAATGACTTGTTTAATTATTTCACCTCCAAATAAATGTTTTTTTATGGCTTTATGTGGTTTAACAATTAAAATTTTGTTTATTATGTCACTTTATGTGCTGATTTATTCATAATAAGAGGCAAGATAATTTTATGTGCTGATGACAATTCAAATATAGTAACCGGTAAGTGTTGAAGAGTTTAATCAAAACGTTAATATTTTGCATAAAGACACCCTCGTGTTTCTTAATAAGTTATTAATTAATTAAAATTTATATTTATTATTCAAAACCTAAAGTATTTAAAGAACTGTTTAAGACTGTATAAGTATAATTGAGGCTAAGGCTAACCCCAAAAACTAGATTTCTGTTTTTTTTACAGTATTATAACACCGCTCAATATCAAAAATTTCCCGACACAATTTTAGTTGCAACTGGCTATATCTGATACGCTGATTTTGGAACCTTTTTTTATGGTAATCATACGCTATAAACCGGTATCCCCCAGGTAGTGTGATAGGACCACTAACTTTTATACTATTTAATGACTTTGGTTTAATTATTTCACCTCCGAATAAATGTTTTTTCATGGCTTTATGTGGTTTAACAATAAAATTTTTGTTATTATGTCACTTTATGTGCTGATTTATTCATAATAAGAGGAAAGATAATTTTATGTGCTGATGACAATTCAATTATAGTAACCAGTGAAAGTGTTGAAGAGGTCAATCAAAATGTTAATATTTTACTCCGCTTCGCGTCGTCCGTAAATTCTACAGACTAGTAAAAAAAGCTTCACTTTTCCTCTTAGTAAAACAATATACCATTTTCATGGCTTTAACAATTAATTTTTTTTATTTTGTCACTTTATGTGCTGTTTTATTGATAATAAGAGGCAAAATAATTATAGTAACCAGTAAAAGTGTTGAAGAGGTCAATCAAAATGTTAATATTTTGCTTAAAGGCGTTTCTTAATAAGTTATTAATTAATTAAAATTTATAATTATTATTCAAAATTTAAAGAACTCTTCAAGACTGTATAAGTATAATTGGGGCTATGAGTGCACTAACCCCAAAAACTAGATTTCAATTTTTTTTTACAGTACGATACCACCAATATTAAAAATTTGTCGACACAATTTTAGTTGCAACTGGCTATTATTGATGCGCTGATTTTGGAACCTTTTTTTATGGTGATCATAAGCTTTAAACCGGTATCTCCCAGGTAGTGTGATAGGACCACTAACTTTTACCCTATTAAATAACTTAGGTTTAATTATTTTACCTCCAAATAAATGTTTTTTCATGGCTTTATGTGGTTTAACAATTAAAATTTTGTTCATTATGTCACTTTATGTGTTATTTATTCATAATAAGAGGCAAGATAATTTTATGTGCTGATGACTATTCAATTATAGTAACCGGTAAGTGTTGAAAAGTTCATTCAAAATGTTAATATTTTGCTTAAAGGCGCCCTCGTGTTTCTTAATAATTTATTAATTAATTAAAATTAATATTTATTATTAAAAAAAAAAATAAGTATTTAAAGAACTCTTCAAGACTGTATAAGTATAATTGAGGCTATGAGTGCACTAACCCCAAAAACTAGATTTCTGTTTTTTTTTACAGTATTATAACATTGCTCAATATCAAAAATTTGCCGACACAATTTTAGTTGCAATATTTGATGCGCTGATTTTGGAACCTTTTTTATGGTAATCATATGCTTTAAACCGGTATCCCACAAGTAGTGCGATAGAACCACTAACTTTTACACTATTTAATGACTTAGGTTTAATTATTTCACCTCCAAATAAATGTATTTCATGGATTTATGTGGTTTGACAATTAAAATTTTGTTTATTATGTCACTTTATGTGCTAATTTATTCATAATAAGATGCAAGATAATTTTATGTGCTGATGACAATTCAATTATAGTAACCGGTAAGTGTTGAAGAGTTCAATCAAAATGTTAATATTTTGCTTAAAGGCGCCCTCGTGTTTCTTAATAAGTTATTAATTAATTAAAATTAATAATTATTATTCAAAACATAAATAAGTATTTAAAGAACTCTTCAAGACTGTATAAGTATAATTGAGGCTATGAGTGCACTAACCCCAAAAACTAGATTTCTATTTTTTTACGGTACGATAACACTACTCGATATCAAAAATTTGCCGACACAATTTTAGTTGCATCTGGCTATATTTGATGTGCTGATTTTGGAACCTTTTTTCGTTTTTCTCGTTCAGCTCGTTTTTTTGAGATATAACGCACAGTGTTTTTTTTTTGCTTATAGTTATAGTAAAAAGAATTAAGGTTCAATTATTTTTTTGCGGTGGATTGGTTCTCTAATCCAAAAAAGGCGGATTTCAAATATATTTTTTCTATTTTGCGACTTTTTATAAGCTCATAATCACACGCATTTTGCGTGTTCTTATAAGAGGTCTCTACTTTTTTTTCTGTTGGGTTGACAACATACAAAAGCCTATCTCTTGACGTTTTGAGTGCAAATGTCAATGTCGATTTAAAGTTTAATTTTTTACAAAATTTTGTGTTTGGGTTATTTTTTACCATGTTAAAATTCTGGACTGGTTAATTGCAGTGAAAAAAGAAGAGACGACTGTAAAAAAATATCAAAATATCATTTGTTCTTAGAATTTTAAACATAGTGTAAACTTTAATGCCAACCCAAAACAAAAATCCCTAAATCAGTCATCAATTTAAATGTAAGTTTTTTAAATTTTAGAGCAAAATAGAAAAAATTGTATAAATCACTCGTTTCATAACACGTTTTTAGAGCACTAGTACTTTAATATACTATAATAGTTTGCTTTTTATAGTCTTCTAAATTCAAAAAATTACATTTTTTGGTATTTTTTTGCTATATTTTCGTGAAAATTTTATATGAATACTAAAGATATGGCTCTGATTTTTATAGGCTACACTAACACACAATAAAAAGTTTTAGATTCAATCCAGTAAAGGAGATTTTACGGGGAATTATTGAAAGCAGAACAACAATATTTTGAATTATGTAATGTTTATTTAATATTATTTTAATATTTTAAAGCGAGGAGATACGTTTTGTTTTATTTTTCGTTTTTTTTTTTTTTTTATAACCCTCTGTAAAATCTCATTTATATATTAAAAAGTACAACTTATTTGGTAAAAAGATTGTGTCTCGTCAAATATATGTTTTGTTTGTTAAAAACTCGCTAAAAGTAACTGTGTATGACATTGTATTTCATACACAGCATGTCAAAAGTCTGCCCCTCTTTAACTTTTGATTGACTTAAGATATCAACTTGACATTTGAAACACACAAAATAACATAACCCATATCTTGTTTTGGTATACACAGGGTGGCCCAACAAAAAACCGGACACTTTTTAAACCGTTATAACTTTTTTGCCGTTTGAGTGATCTTTACTTACTTTGAAATAAATAGGCTCAAAACATGTAAGATTCGGTGTTTATTTTTATTAATTTAAATTATTATTATATATTTTAGTAAGAAAGCTTTTTCTGGAGGGGTTATTTTAGACCCATGGGGATTAGAGCAAAATGTAAAAAATGAGAACTTTTCGTCTGTATTATGTTAAATGGTCTATCTTCAATAGTTTTGTGTGTTTACCTTTTAATTTAAAATTGTAATTTATTTTTTATAATTATTTTTCCGAAAGGCTACAGATAGCGTTAAATGGATTTTTTAGCCTGAAAAAAATGATTAAGTAGGCGGTTATCTAAAAGTAATTTTGACATGTCTCAAAAAATAGTTTGTCAAATTAAAAATATTGAAAATCACCAATCAAAAAACTAAGAAAAACGTATTAAAACTCCATTGTGGTGGATATATATTTTAAAGAAGATGAACAATAAAGAATGAATATATGTAAAAACAAAATTGTGTAGAAAAATAAGAAATAAGTCTAGTTTTTGTCAAAACAAAAAAAAGTGCTTAACTTAAAATAAAGGATGATGGGAATTTTTGTAAACCAAAATGGAATTATTACTACAAATAACCAACCAAGATCCTGTACCATAATGTGCTTTTATATTATTGTTAAAAAAGAAGACAGTATTTAATATAATTTAATTTATTTGTAATAAAAATATATTTCTTCTTTACTTAAATTCTTTCTTCGTTTAGCAAATAATTAAATTTTTTTTTATTTTAGCGATTTATTATTTCTCATGTTAATGTAGTAAAATTTTTGAATTTCCACACGCCATTTATAATTTTTGTGTTATTTAATACCCATTTTTCTTAAAATATACATCTAGAATTCAGCTTGATTTTTAAAGTAATTCGACATTTTTTCAGTTTTTGCTCATTTTAAATACTTTTTAAATTAAGAGATTATTTTTTGAGAGATGTCAGATAAATAATACGCCTACTGAATCGGTTTTTTTACGTTTAGAAATCAATTTACTGCAATATGTAACCTTTCGGAAAAATATGAATTAAAAATAAACTACAATTTTTAATTCAAATTTAAAGATACTCATCTATTGAAGAAAGATCACTAAACATAGTTAGATCAGAAAGTTTCATATTATATATTTTGCTGTAATCCCCAACGCTTTAAAACAACCCCTTCGGAAAAATCTTTTTTACTGAACAATATGATAATACTTTAAATAAATAAAATTATCTTCCAAATCTTACATGTTTTTAGTATATTCATTTCAAATTTGGTATAAATCGGTCAAAGACAAAAAAGTTATAAAGGTTTAAAAAGTGTCCGGTTTTTTTTGGGCCACCCTGTATTTGATATGCACGAGGGAGACAGGGGAGCAAGTAGGGAACTTTTTTTTTAATGGAAAGGGGGTTAGTGTGATACATTATTTTAAAGCTTATAAAGTTCTCTATTAGATATATTTTTTTATTTTTATTTTTTTTTATGGTTTTCATTTTTTATTTATTTTTTTTTGCTAAAAAAATGTGATTTTTTAAGATTTTTTTGTAAAATACCTATGTGGAATTTTATAATCTTTAAAATGATGTATTCTCTTTCTTTCCTTTTGCCACCATGGTGCCCCTAAAAATATAAAATATATACCAAAAATACTGCTGGCAACAAAATAATACTTTCCCCTATAGGCCTAGGTTTATTAAAATCAAAAACGAAAAAAATAAAAAATAAATTTTTTCCAAAAATTTTTTTTTTCAAAAAAAGTTTCTTTTTTCGTAAATCAAAAAATAATTTGAAAAAAAAATGTTTTTGAATAAAAATGTATTTACCCCATTTTACCCCCTTACCCCAATCCGAAAAAAAAACAATCCCAGCCTCGAACTTTGGATAATCAACCTTTGGTCCAAATTTCAAGTCTTTAGACCCAAGTGTTCTTGAGTTATCGTGGTCACAAATTTTCCAGACACACAGACCGACAGATCGACAGACAGATTTTTTTTTTTTACGGAAATCATATTTTCTTATATAAAAGTCCAGGAACGTAAAAAAAAGCAATAAAAAATTTTTGAATTTTTTTTTCTAACGCAAGACCTTCCTTGGGGAAAGTAAAATATATGGGTTATGCTATTTAGGTTTTCCAAATTTTAACGCTGTGTATAAGAATTTTTTTTTCAAATGTTTATACTGTAGTTGATAATTTGACTTGTAAGTATTGCAACTAAACAATACGGCTTACAGTGTTGCGTAATATTCCTCGAAGTATATAAAAAAGACGTTTCCGGTTTTCTAGAATTGAATTGTGGTACATGGAAATACACTAACAAAAATTTTATCAATATTTATTTACAAGTATTCCATGACAACTCAGAACAGGGATGTTTTTAACGTGCGGTTGGAAACAACATGTGCAGGGAAACTTAAATGTGCAGTGGGAAATTTATATTTTCCTATGTGAATTAATTTTAGGATCTCGCATTATGCAAATATCTCAGAATTTAAAAAGCAAATTAATGTATAAAATTGTTAAAAATTGACAGTTCAGAACCGCAGGCGATTTTTTTTAATATAAAGGTAGCTCATTTTCTAAACAACTCAGAACCTTCAATAACATTTTTCTATCTGATAACTTTGTTGATATTTAGATCAGCGCCGTATGGGAATTTTTAATGCCACGCACCACAATTTGAAAAGAAAATAATTTTCTTTATTGATTTTAGTTTAGCGCCGCAGGCAATTACAAGTTTTCGCATTTTCCATAGAATTTGTATTAATTTAGAAAATTGTTATAAACATTCAGTTCAGCGCCTTAAGGATTTTTTTTTATTTTGAATATAGCGCATTTTCCCTTAAAACACCATGAGTGAGAACTATCACAATTGTTGAGTTTACCTTTTAGGCCGCCGCGGCAAGGAACACTAGATCTAGTTAGCAAGGCGCCTTTCGTTGTATTTTTATAACTAAATCTTATTTGTTAATAAATATTTTTTATTTATATCGCCACCATTGGTATTTAATACTTTACTTGTGATATTAAATACTGCAACGTGTGTATTGTATACAAATTGTTGTCATAATAACATAGAGACCGTGCTGGTACATTGGGATCCCCACCCAACATGTGTTTATTAATACTGTAGCATTTGGTAAATTATATCACAGCTATAGTTTGGTATACTTTAAGTTGTAGTTGTTGTGTTATTGATCTAGTTTAAAGTATAAATTTATTATTCCATCAATCTATTTTCTAATCATCGTACAGAGTGATATTGGTAGACTGACAGTTTCGGGCTGCTGGCCCTCTTCAGTACCAAGAGTCAACTCTGCACGCTGATTAAGAAAACGTTTTTAGACTTTACTCGCAAAAGGAATATAGCCATTAGATTGATGTAGACTTGTGCGCCATCTATTTCTAGATGTAGACAACTACTCATACCTCTCCTTATCTGGAGACTTTGAATGGTAGCAAGTTGAAGACTTGTGTGTCTCAAGCACATAGTACCACTAACGGGTGGTTAGACGTAAAATTAGTAAGGACAGAAATTTTTAATTTTAAACAAAATTATAAAAATATTAATTTATTATTCCATCAATCTATTTTCTAATCATCGTACAGAGTGATATTGGTAGACTGACAGTTTCGGGCTGCTGGCCCTCTTCAGTACCAAGAGTCAACTCTGCACGCTGATTAAGAAAACGTTTTTAGACTTTACTCGCAAAAGGAATATAGCCATTAGATTGATGTAGACTTGTGCGCCATCTATTTCTAGATGTAGACAACTACTCATACCTCTCCTTATCTGGAGACTTTGAATGGTAGCAAGTAGTTTAAAGTATGTTACAGTATTTAGTAAAATAACAATCGGTAAATTATACCAAAATGTTGATTAGTAATAATACAGAGAAAAGTAAAAAAAAAAGATCGATTATTTATCAGTGTGTAATTTTGTGTGGTTGCAATCTTTATATTATTACTAATCAAAATGTTGGTATTATTTACCGGTTGTTAATTTTTCTGCAACATACTTGAAACTAGATCAGTAATATAACAACAACTCAAAGTAACCCATATTATGAGTGTGATATGCTTTAACAAATGTTACACTAATTTTTACTATAACATAGTAGTATTAATAAACACATGTGGCGTGGGAATTCAAATGTACCAGCACGGTCTCTATGTTAGTGTGACAAAATTTTGTATACAATACACACATTGCAGTATTTAATATCACAAGTAAAGTATTAAATACCAATCAATGATGGCGTTATAAATAACAAATATGTATTTACAAATAAAATTTAGTATTAAAATTACAATGACATTTTCTGAGTGTTTCTAACTAAGACCTAGATCTAGTGTCCTTGCCGCGGCGGTCTCTGTGAGGCCCGTGTCATTGCACAGACTTGACACCTAATAGTTACGCCACTGGACTAGTAACTTGATGATTCATTGATGATGATATAACTTAAATAAGTTTTGTCAGTGTATCCGAGATTAAGTAGCAGTAAGAAGTGGAAACATCACCGTGGATATGACATTCCTTTTTGTTCACTTTTATTTATGTTTACGGGGCAAAATAACAAAAGAGACTATATCGCACTTTGCAGAAATAAAAATGTCCATTTTTTGAGCTATTAAAGCAAATGTGGAAATAGCGAGTTCTTGTCTACCGTCGTTAGCGTGATTAAAAACATCCCGTGGAATTCGAAAGATTTTTACACGAACCTTAGCTAAACGGACGACTCCTGACTGCAATAACACTGTTCTACAAGTTAAAAGTAAAAAAATGACCTAAACTGAACCGACTTTCAAATCTCGATTTTCGAGAAAAGTAAAAGATTATTATTGTCTTGACAATTTTCTTACGATCAACTCCTTCTACTACTAGCAAAATTATCAACGATTAAGTTTTTGTTTCGTCTCGCAAGTGTCTTAAATTTCAAATTTCGCGATATTCTGCAGGGTTGGTGGACCTTAGTATCACGCTTTAAAACATCCCTACAGTAGGTCAGTTTAATGATTTAAACCACCTAAACTACAAGTAGCTGTATTTTTGGTAATTTTACTTTTAAGCAAATATTTTCTAAGCAAAATTTAGAAAAACACAGCTACTTGCAGTTTAGTCGGTTAAATCACTAGGTCTCGGGATATAACCTATGATATTTTGACTATATATCACTTAAATGCATATTACCAACTTCGTAAACCTAAAAACCCCTAAGCACACTATCTATCCTTTTATGTTGTTACCGTTGCCATGACAAAGAGCACGGCATGCCTCATTTGTTAAAAAGTTGTCCTTACCCTTCAACGCCGCTGTATGTAGTGACTCTAAAATCGATCCTATGACTAGTTTTTTTTTAATAAGGCTCTGGCCTTGTTCTTACTTTTCAAATTGAAAATAAGTCATCATAGGTAGTAGTGAAACAAAATATTTACCATTTTTTGTGTAAATTTTATTGGACTGTGTTGACATAATGTTTTACAAAAGATGCCTGAAAATTTAATGTTCTGTAATACGAACGCTATCAAATTTATTCCATCCGTTTAAAAAGGAAGAAATCGCTTTCTCGTTGTTTTCCTATCGTTTACGTGGATAATTATAGTTTTGTAAATTACGTTCTTTTAATTTACAAAAAACGCCCAGCGGAAGATGTGCATGTTAAGTTCCTAAAGTTACGAAGTCTTTGAAATATTTTTTGTTTATAAAGACAGTTTTTTAATATTTTTATGATATTATATAAAAAAAATATTTATTTTTTTATAAATGACATTTTAATTTTCAAACCAAAATGACTTTGTAAAGTCATCTTGTTTTAAAATATAGAAGTGATCAAAATTTAATTACTTAGAGCTCTATCTCAGTACACTTCTTTCGGAAAAAGTGGGACACTTAAAATTGTTTTGTTTAAATTGGGTAATTAAAATTTTTCAATTCTGTCAGTCAAATATTATTCATTTTACTTAGGCCGAGTGTACAGTTAAAACTTTATCTAAAAGATAAAGTCTCAGTTAAGAGCAAATTCTGGATTTTGGTTGGAGTTGCTATGGTTATTATGTGTCAGCTAAATTTAGCTGCACTTTGATAAACCCAGCCTAAGTCAAAGTGACTTATTTTAACCTACACATCTGAAAAAATTAAAAATGGGCTCACAGGTTTCTTTTTGCGTCCCACTTTTTTTCCGATAGAAGTGTAACGGTATACGCAAATTCAAAAATTATTTTTTTTATAATAAATCTTACATATTCTTGAAATGGTGATAAAGCGAAAGCGAAATAAGTTACTTTCCATACACGTTATGTATAACAAGATGACCACCTCCATAAACTTTTGTCACAAACTACAGGTATGCATAAATTGACGAATAATACAATACACTCTTTGAAAATATCACACATGTGTGACACTGGTTTAAATTAGTTTTTAGTATGTCGCACATATATGAAAATCGCAGCTCAACGTATATAAGGGACATTGTTTGACATGAGATACAGATATATTTTTAAAATGACCCTTCTCTCCCGTTTTTTATAATTTTAATATAACTTTATAATGTAACCGCTAAAAAAAATGCGATTTGAACCCTTTATAAAAACAGCTGCAAAGAAAGATGACATTTTACATCACCTAGATGTATATTTAAATCTGACTATCTGATCTATATAAAGTAAAAAATAAAATCGAAAAAAAAAACTAAAAAAACGACAGTTGTTCATACGCATATAATTTAATATAAAAATTAATTCAATAAATAAATCTTGAATTGAATTTGAATTTGTACAATGGCTACCTCGTTTTTTCAGTATTTTTTTTATACTACGTATGTGAGTTAAGCTGACAAAAAAACTGTAGAAAAAACGTCGTTTTTCGACTAGGGGAAGGGTTGCAGCTATTGTTTTTATGTAGTTCTATATGTGGGGCTTTTGTGAGTGAGTTCGCGGGATCTCCGATCTCATTTAATGGAATGAATGCATATCTAATAGAAATTTACCTAAGCCAGCTGGCTTGTCTAACGATTGTTAGGTTATGTCACTTCCTTTTTAAAAATAACGTTTTTCTTTGCCTCCCAGGATGTAAGACTCTCAAAGAAAGTGAGTAAAATAGTATATTGTTTTACTAAGAGGAAAAGTGAAGCTTTTTTTACTAGTCTGTAGAATTTACGGACGACCCAAAGCGAAAACCACAGACGAGTAAAAAAAAGAAATTTTCCTCCGAGTGAAACATACTATTTTTTCTTCAAGCATCCTGTATATTTTTTTTTAAATATTAATTTTTGAATTTAATTTATCCAGTAATAAAGTATGTTTTTTTTTATTAAAATAGGCCAATAAAACCCTTTAGAAATAAACTTAAACCTTTCTTAGCTCATTTTAATTTTTTTTTCATAGGCTAAATGGTACACTTTTCGCGATTTCGATGGTAATTTGTCTAATGTAGCATTTGCAATTTCGGAGAGATTTGTAGGTGTATAAATAGTTATTTATGGTACTAGTGGGTAAAGTAAGATATTGCCCATGAGAAAATTAACCTGCGAGGCGTTAGCCAACCAGGTTAATTTTCGAGAGGGCAATATCGGTTTACCCATGAGTGCCATACAAGGTTTTATCCAATAAATAGCTTAAGAATTAATATTTTTATTAAAAATTTTAATGACATTTACTAGAAAATAATTTGACATGTAACAGTTGAGTGGGTAAAATAAATAATTATCCACTAAATAAAGTAAAAGCCACGCGGGGGTTATTATTGAGTTTATCTATTTAAAATAAAGCTGGTAATTGTCTTATTATCTGTATGTATTGGATTTTGCACAATCTCGAGTCAACCACCTATTTACATAATAAACAAACAAGTTTGAAGTATGGCTGTCATCAAAGTCAAAGAGTGCTGCCGCCAGTGGTGGTTTTGCTAACTTACTTTTTTTACCGCGTACAACAATGAACTCATTTTTTTACTGTAAAAAAAATAGATCACTTCTAACTAGTGTGTTCAGTTATAAAATATGAACATTTTAGTACTCTTGAAGAAAAATTGAATTTTGTACAAAACCCAGTAAATGTTGGTGCTGGTTTTGGTAAGTTTTGTTTATATTTTTCCAAAGTAAACATAATAAATCATATGCTAGTTCTGTCACTAACTGCCATTTAATATAACATATTTTTTACATAAAATATAACTCTGTTTTCGATCTTTAACATATGCACTAAAACTTATTGTTAAATGTAAGTCCAGATTTTATTGCAGCTTAATCATAAGGATGTTGACAACAACATCACATTATTAGCTTATTTACTATTAAAAATGTTTATACACGATGCGAGATGTAGGTATATGCCGAAAATGAACATCCCTGTATTTTCTGTTTCTTTAAATTACACTGTGATTTGACATATCGTCATGTTGGAAAATAATTATGAAATATTTATTTACAGAGAGTAATAGATAGAATATACAAAAAATTGAAATAATTTAAATTGTCAACATTAGGCTAAAGAGTCACTTAGCTCATGGCGAGTTTTAAATGATACATTACAAAAATGTAAAATATTTTTTTATGTAATAATTTGTTCTTCAAATAAACTTTGTAAACAGTTTTTTTATTATTTGTCTTCATAATTTTGAATTGTTTTAAACAAGAACATATTTTTCTCATGTAGCCCAAAACTCGACTTTTAAACTATATCTTTCTAACTTGTATTCAACTTCAAGATTCAGTAGAGGTAAATAAAACAATCGCGCACGCGGCAGCTGGCGTGTGGTTTCATTGGTTAGAACGGTCAGTACGTGAGTACTTGCGAAGAAGCGTACAATGCATTGCAATGGACCGTTATACAGAAATATTTTGTTTTGAGTCCTTCCCTGTCACTAAATCCGCTGTTGTCAAGTGCGTTTGTTTACACTTACTGCATTTTGAAGTTGAATATACTATATATTGTTTTAAAATAAGATGTTTTGAAATTTACAAGTCGATAAGCTAAGCTTGAGCCATACTATTTTAAGAATTGTTGAGATTCATGTTTATTTTATGCAATCGTACTCTCCCTTTTCAAATTCCATACTTTGCAAAGCTCTGGGTCACTGATTATGTATAAAGTTATTGGTTTTATCTTTATTTTATCTGTAATATATTATTTGCATCATGTGTTGATTTTAAATTAAATTATTAATTTTAATATTGATTTAACTATTCGTAAATAAATATGTGTGCCGAACCTTTCACAAGAATTTGATTTATTGCCATCACGATAATTTGATTGAGTGATTAACCACAAGAGATTATAATATATAATATGTATTATGTATGAATTTAATTGGTTCCTTGTATCAATTTAATTTTTGCATACGGAATTGAAAGGTGATCAGCAGAGATGTTGAAAGATAGATTATATGCAAATTTTTATTACAATTAATAATTTTTTCTAATTTACACTGAAAAAACTAACATAGAGCGAGTACAATATCTTATGAAAATTCCACCTTGATTGCGAAAAAATTCTACCCCAATCTGGAGGGCTATAATGTGATGTTTTGTGTCAAGAAAAAGAGTGAAGGCGAAAAATTTTTGTAAAAATTGTTATTTGTTAGTTTAGTTGGTAACTAAAATAACACAGCCCCACAAAAAAAAAAAAGTCTGGATCTCTAGACCAGACATGTGTATCCTTATGTATTTTTGCCCGCTGAATCCGAATCCGAGGTCAGAAAAAGCCCTACACCCCAGGAATTGGCCCCAGAGGCCGAAAATGGCCGCTGAAAGGTGTGAAACGGGAATTCCGGCATGACGGATGCTCAGGGCAGGTTGAGATTGCATTCTCAAGGCAAAGTCGAATTAGTGGCTAACGGTGGTTAGATCCGACAGGCATCGCGGCCCCTGAGGCCGGAAAATGGGCCCTTGGGGCCCGAAAAATTGAGATTTTCACGTCGGGATCGCAGTACTTGGATTTTCTTGAAACTTCAAACTGCAGCTACGTAAAGAGGCTGGAACCTCTTGATTTTCCCGCCCTGAGGGCCCGTTTTTCGGACCCTGGGTGTGAATTTCAATGGGCCTGGAAGAGGTTCCAGCCTCTTTACGTTGCTGCAGTTTGAAGTTACAAGAAAATCGAAGTGCTGCGATCCCGACGTGAAAATCTCGATTTTTCGGGCCCCAAGGGCCCATTTTCCGGCCTCAGGGGCCGCGATGCCTGTCGGATCCAACCACCGTTAGCCACTAATTCGACTTTGCCTTGAGAATGCAATCTCAACCTGCCCTGAGCATCCGTCATGCCGGAATTCCCGTTTCACACCTTTCAGCGGCCATTTTCGGCCTCTGGGGCCAATTCCTGGGGTGTAGGGCTTTTTCTGACCTCGGATTCGGATTCAGCGGGCCAAAATACATAAGGATACACATGTCTGGTCTAGAGATCCGGACTTTTTTTTTGTGGGGCTGTGTAATTGTACATCAGATGTCACAAATTACATAAGTGTCTATTTTCAAAGAATTTTTTTTTAATGTTGCTATTTATTTTATTAGTTGATGTGAAAAATTGTATGTTGCCTGACATTTAATGTAATCTAATTTATTTTTTATGTTTTTTTTATATGTATTTTTATCTTAGTCTTAGTTTATATTTTAATCTTAGTTTTAAGCCTTTCTTTGATCCTGTTATTAGGTTCCTTGCCTGTTGGATTTGTAATGAATAAATAAATAAATAAATAAATAAATTTTAAACCCCATTTGGAAATAACAGAATGGAGGAAAAATATGATAAATCTCAACTGGAAAATAAGAAAAAGTTTAAAAATATACGTCTATACGTCGAAAGAAAACGGGTTTATTTACTTGAAACTCCATTTGGTAATAACAGAATGGAGGAAAAAATTATAATTATTTAATAAAATTATCATATTATGATTAATCCCAACTGGAGAATAAGAAAAAGTTTAAAAATATGTAAGTAAAACAAACAAGATTAGTTTTACATTCGCCACTGTAAAAATGTGTCATGATAAAAAGCTTAAAAATATATTTTAACACATTTAGAACTAGAAGAGAAACTTTTCTTTGATCCTGTTATTAGGTTCCTTACCTGTTGGATTTGTAATGAATAAATAAATAAATTTTAAACCCCATTTGGAAATAACAGAATGGAGGAAAAATATGATAAATCTCAACTGGAAAATAAGAAAAAGTTTAAAAATATACGTCTATACGTCGAAAGAAAACGGGTTTATTTACTTGAAACTCCATTTGGTAATAACAGAATGGAGGAAAAAATTATAATTATTTAATAAAATTATCATATTATGATTAATCCCAACTGGAGAATAAGAAAAAGTTTAAAAATATTTAAGTAAAACAAACAAGATTAGTTTTACATTCGCCACTGTAAAAATGTGTCATGATAAAAAGCTTAAAAATATATTTTAACACATTTAGAACTAGAAGAGAAACTTTTCTTTGATCCTGTTATTAGGTTCCTTACCTGTTGGATTTGTAATGAATAAATAAATAAATTTTAAACCCCATTTGGAAATAACAGAATGGAGGAAAAATATGATAAATCTCAACTGGAAAATAAGAAAAAGTTTAAAAATATACGTCTATACGTCGAAAGAAAACGGGTTTATTTACTTGAAACTCCATTTGGTAATAACAGAATGGAGGAAAAAATTATAATTATTTAATAAAATTATCATATTATGATTAATCCCAACTGGAGAATAAGAAAAAGTTTAAAAATATGTAAGTAAAACAAACAAGATTAGTTTTACATTCGCCACTGTAAAAATGTGTCACGATAAAAAGCTTAAAAATATATTTTAACACATTTAGAACTAGAAGAGAAACTTTTCTTTGATCCTGTTATTAGGTTCCTTACCTGTTGGATTTGTAATGAATAAATAAATAAATAAATAAATAAATTTTAAACCCCATTTGGAAATAACAGAATGGAGGAAAAATATGATAAATCTCAACTGGAAAATAAGAAAAAGTTTAAAAATATACGTCTATACGTCGAAAGAAAACGGGTTTATTTACTTGAAACTCCATTTGGTAATAACAGAATGGAGGAAAAAATTATAATTATTTAATAAAATTATCATATTATGATTAATCCCAACTGGAGAATAAGAAAAAGTTTAAAAATATGTAAGTAAAACAAACAAGATTAGTTTTACATTCGCCACTGTAAAAATGTGTCATGATAAAAAGCTTAAAAATATATTTTAACACATTTAGAACTAGAAGAGAAACTTGGCATATCCGGAAAAGGCTAAAAACACATTTTCGGGTTTGCCATTTCCCTAGATTTTTTTTATCTCCACTCTTATTCTTTACAGAAAACGTCACATTGAGACAATCTACTCCACTCCATCTTAAAAACATTCTTTTTATTAAAATTTAATGTTGAAGGCACTAAATTATAATAATATAAATAAATAAAATCTTTCTTGTTTTAAAAATATCTCCAGTGGAATAGAAAAACCTACTAGAAACGTAAGAAGTCATGAGCTTGGAACTGGGACATATAAAAGATTTTTCAATTCCAGGAATACGTTTCTTTCTAGGTTTAAGAAGTTTAGAGATGACCCAAGTAGCTTAGTTTGTTTGTTTAAAAAGAAATAATCGGTGAAGATATGCTTGGCATTCCATTGTGCTCGTCACAGTGGATAATATATTTAGTTCTTCTTCTTTAGCCAAGCTAAAATAAAAAGTAACAATGTTAAAATTTTTAAAGCCTTAAATTTGCAATCATAACCTCAAAATTTAAATTCCTTCAATTATAATTTTTGATAATTATCAAAAATTTTATACTCGCGTTCGTATTTTTCTTTTGATTTGACTGGTATAGTATTTAAAGTAGCCACTTTTGCTTCTTTTAGAATGTCCTCAGGGACAAAAACACTACTTTCATCTTTAAAGTCCAATTTTAATTTGAAAACGAAAAGCGGTAAAATAAATCTTAACTTTAAACTGTCAAACTTGCAATTGTTTTTTTTTTGTACCATATCCGCCTACTATTTCAGGGGCCATAATGAAATAAAAAAAATTGTGTACATAAAAAAGGCATTATTTAAGATCGCATTTTCCTATGATTACACAGGACCACAAAAAAAAATAAAGTTAGTTTTTTATAAACCAAACTATATTTATTCTACGTATTTTTGGACCCAATGTGCGCTATATCTCAAGATTTTGAGGGTCAAGAATTTTTTTCATTGCCATATTTGTTTTTAGCGCCCCAAAATACGTTAAAAAATAAGTTTGGTTTATAAACTAACTTTTTTTTATGGTCCTGTGTTACAAATGTATTGGATAAACATGTTTTATCCACTTGTTACAGATAATAAGACAATTACCAGCTTTATTTTAAATAGATAAACTCAATAATAACCCCCGCGTGGCTTTTACTTTATTGAGTGAATAATTATTTATTTTACCCACTCAACTGTCACTTGTCAAATTATTTTCTTGTAAATGTCATTAAAATTTTTAATAAAAATATGAATTCCTAAGCTATTTATTGGATAAAACCTTTTATAGCACTCATGGGTAAACCGATATTGCCCTCTCGAAAATTAACTTGCTTGGCTGGTAGGTTAATTTTCTCATGGGCAATATCTTACTTTACCCACTAGTACCATAATAGTTATTGTTCTAGAGTAATTTTTGACGATTGTGTAATAAAGACTCTTCTAGCTGTGAAGAGTATAATAAACTAAGGAAAGATACAAGATACAAGATTTTATTGGCGTCTCAACATACATGTTATGCGCAAGTCATAAATAAAAATATAAATTGAATTAACAAGACATGTTAAAAATTAATATTATTACAGGACAAAAACTCGTCTACACTGTAAAATGCTTTTGATATTAAAAATTTTTTTAACCTCCTTTTAAAACTATTCAAAGGAATATGTAGTAAACTTACAGGTAATTTATTTAAAAACTTCGGTCCATAAAAGTTTATTCCGTTTCTACTAGATTTAAGTCTTAAATAATTTGTTCTTATTTCTCTTGACTGACGTGTACGATGATAATGTACATCTTGACCAGTAATATAGTTTGTCTGATTTTCAAAAACATGAAGAAGACAAGTGTATATATATAGCGATGGGAAAGTCAACAATTCTAAATTAATAAAACATTGTTTTACATCATCGCGATATCCTAAATTGCTAATTATCCTTATAACCTTTCTTTGCAAACCAAAAACCCTGATGGCACCAGAGGCATGTCCCCAATTTATCAGACCATATTGCATATTTGAGCAAATTAAGGCATGATATGCAGTTTTTAAGATGTTTTGTGTAACAATGCCACTAAGGCATCTAATTACAAATATGTTCTTTGATATTTTTTTTGATAAAAAGTCCACATGATGATCCCAAGACAGTTTGGCGTCAAGGTGTAGACCAAGAAACTTGGCATACTCCGGGTTTACAAATCCGTGTAAGGGCCTATGTGTAAAAATCATGTTTAATGTTTTATTTGTGTTAAGAGCAAGCGAATTTGAACTAAACCAATTTTGCGCGAGGGACTGAGTTATATGCATATGCTGCTGAAGCAAGTCTAAATTAAGATTTTTTTGAAAAAACGTTGTGTCATCGGCGAAGAGAATGGACAGTGCATCTCCCACGCCTAAGTAAATGTCATTGACAAAAATTAAAAACAGGATTGGGCCAAGCACCGATCCCTGTGGAATTCCACTCTCTGCATTTAATATATCTGACTTTTTATTATTTATAGTTGTGTATTGACGGCGGTTTGATAAGTATTACGTAACGCAAATTTCGGACCCCCACTCCCCCTTGTAACGCTATTTTCCTATATCATTAATATGGGCGTAACACTCCAAAATGAGCGTTACGTAATACTTGAACGTTCCCTAAGCTTGTGGCATCTAAAATAAAAACGTTATATTATTCTTAAGTGCGTCGTCTTAGAGCCGTGGGAAGACAAATATGGGACTTAGCCACCGATGGACGTTCGCCACAGAATGTTTATCAAAAGCGATAATTGGTCAGGTGTGGCTTGTGTACCTAGTGTGATACACGGTAAAATATTTTTACCTAAAAATAGTTATTTATGGTACTAGTGGGTAAAGTAAGATATTGCCCATGAGAAAATTAACCTGCGAGGCATCAGCCAAGCAGGTTAATTTTCGAGAGGGCAATATCGGTTTACCCATGAGTGCCATACAAGGTTTTATCCAATAAATAGCTTAGGAATTCATATTTTTATTAAAAATTTTAATGACATTTACAAGAAAATAATTTGACAAGTGACAGTTGAGTGGGTAAAATAAATAATTATCCACTCAATAAAGTAAAAGCCACGCGGGGGTTATTATTGAGTTTATCTATTTAAAATAAAGCTGGTAATTGTCTTATTATCTGTATGTATTGGATAAATATATTTTTCTTAAGCAGGCCAACGAAACCCACCGAGCCCACACATCAAGAAACATGTTGGGCACCCTCAATTGACAAAACGCAACCTAAACGAGTGGGTTAATATGAAAGTGCTGTCAAAGCAAGAAAAAGTGGCAACAGCAATAGGCTTGACAATAGCCACAGAAAATAAGAGAAAGAAAAGAAGATTATGGGTAAAAGAATAGCTTTTTTCTACGACTGCTTTAGAATGTAAGCAAATACACACACTTTTCAATGACAGAATGAATCCATTCTAGCTCTAGATACGGTATGAATATTTCGTATCAAGTGTTAGAATAAGCACATGTAGTGCCATCACTTGTTTATAAAAGTAAATAAAACTGTAGCAAAATTAGCAAAAATTTATATATTTTACTATGAAATATTGAATAATTTAATGCAATTTAAAGTTTTGCGTTAAAATTACATAAAGTTTATTAGTTTTTCTTAATATTTGACCGGTTTTTTATCAATTTAGTTCAAAAAATTAAAACTACTCCATCTATTGTTAAATATTTAAACCTGATATCTGTCACAGCAATCTGACAAAACCTTTAATTTTTGCATTATAATTTGTAAATATGTGCTAAAATTAAATAAAAATCTTTTTTAAGTACTGATTCGATAAAATTATTAAATAGCATTAATTGCTTTATTTAAAAATATGTGTTTTGTTGCATTAACAATGTCGAGTCACAAAAAACATTGTTTTTAACCTTGTCCGCAGTTTAAAGCCATACAGTGTTTCATATTTGCAGTAGAAGAAAAAGTATAGTCTACAACACGTATGGAATAGTCATTCCGCACTCGCGGGACCGTCATCTCCGGCTCGTATGACAAACTTTCCGCTCGCGCGGAATATTATTATTATATAATAATAAATAATTATAAAGTCCAAACCTAGGAGCCTGCAACACACTCATTTGGAAACTTGTTGACGACAACTCCGTTCGCCAACATGTTGCGCAACATGCTGCCTGGTGAGTGGCCTGCTTTAGATATCTGCACTGTCGGACTGGGAATGTATTTTACCAAGTAAAATAAAAAATATATATTTTTTTCAATTTATTTGAAATTTGAGAAAAAATTATGGAAATAAAAATATCCGCAGCAACTGTCACATAAATTTACATAAAAGTGAATTTTTTTAATACTGATTTATAGAATAACCAATTCTAAGAAAAAAAAAATATAACATTTATATGAAAGTGTGCCAAATTTACCTATTTCTCTTTTTGTCAAATTCTTACGTCGAAAAGTTTTTTACATAAGAAAAAAAAATATTTTTTAAAATTTGACACACTAACTGGGTTTCTTGTGCAGGGTCATATAATACTTATATTCAATATGCATATAAAAATAGGATTCTTACTCCAAGCCCTCGGCTGGGATTGTTTTTGGTAAAACTTGAGGTGGGGCAAGGCGTTCGAAATAAGTACATAAAAGCTTGAAAGTAATTCTGTGCCATATTAAATAATAAAATATATTTTTTACAGTGTAGATGCTAAACCTCACAAAAAACTTGTTTTAAAAAAGACGAAAAAACAGTTTGTTCTCATGGTACATAATTTGGTTGGGATATTTGAATAAAAACAACATTTAGTACTCGCTTTGTAACGACTATCGTTTTTATACTCAAATAGATGTTTACCAAGAGAAAATAGAAGAATAATATCTAAACAAATAGTGAATTATTTTTGTTAAATATTTTCTTTATATCGTGTGTTCGTACTTTAAATTACAATAGTTTACAGTGGTTGTGTGCCAGTTCTTTTTAACATTTTCTTAAGTAGTCTGTTCAACAAGAGCGTGTCTTTGATTATTCAAAAAATTTAAAAGGTATCTCCGCCATATTTAACATCTTAATTCTTCTATCTCTGTACTATTTCTGTAGCACTGATTTGTTATTGTAGTAGTCAAATTGTCGTGACGAGCACTCGTTAAAGAAAATCAGTTCCATTTACGCCAAGAGATTTGAGGCGGTCGACCGCGGTCTTTTTGTGCCTGCATCCGCGAGGACCTAAATTAAAGGTCGCCAATGCATCAAAAGTGATTAAAAAGTCTAAATGCTTGGTCTTACTTTGAAATGCATTTGATCCAGTGTACAGTTAGGCACCCCGTAAAAATTCATGTTTGGGGATACTTTTCAGAACGTGGATTTAGTTGCCTAAAGTTGTTTACTGAGAATTTGAACGCTCAGAGAATTTTGAAAATTTTCCACCGTGGACTTATAAAGTCAGTTAAAAGAATGTTTAGATCCAAAAACAAAGATTGGATATTGCAAGAGGACCATGATCCAAAACACCGCAGTCGACTCTGCACCGACTGGAAGAGGAAAAATGGCAATACGACGTTACTTTGGCCTTCACAACCACCGGATGCAAATCCAATCGAAAACGTGTAGAGGTTTTTGAAGTTTAAACTTAAAGGAACGAAACTGCTGAATTTGAAGCAGCTCGCAGTAGCCATTCGTGAGAAATGGACGTCGTTGACAGTAAAATACGCAGAATGTATGCCAAAAAGGTTTCAAGCCATTCTGGATAACAATGGAGATTTTACGGTGTACTTAGTAGGAGAGAAATAGCATTTTTTATCTACTTTAATGTTAAAAAAAATAATAAATAAATATCTTTCATAGAAAAAAAAAATATTGAAAACACGCTCTTGTTGAACAGACTGTATGTTTATGCGCTGAATTCGAATTCGTCAAGAAATATATAATTTATATATGAGTGGTGCAGCGAAAAGGTAACATACAGGGTTAATTAGAAATAAGTTCGAGAAATTTAAGAGGTGATTCTACGTTAAAAAATATGTATCAAAGTTCCTATAAAGGTTAGTCCGGAAATGAGCCCTGAGGGAGCTGAGGCCCTTCGAATATGGACATATTAAATGGGGAACCAAAAAAGCACCAATAAAATTTTGATACTGCTGGGCGATTCTTCATTTAAAACTAAGCAAAAAAGTATTCTTCACCAAAACGCCAAAATTTAATATTAAAGGAGTAATAGCCTTTTAAAAAGTAACATTTTTAGTGGCACAAAATGTTACTTCCTCTTAACTGCATTTTTTTTAACGGTAGCTCACACAGTATTGTTTGTTTTGTTTTGTTTTGTTTGTATGACATTTTTTATGTATTTTTACTCAAGGAATCTATATTTTTTACCAAAACTACAAAAAACATTAACGTGACGTGACATACTGGAAAGGGGGGTCAAAAATTTCTGGTCAAACAACATGACAAATATTATGAACGTTATCTAACATGCAAATATGATTTCTCTACTTTGTAAACAATTAGTGCGTTCAATGGAAACAGCAAAACTCGAAGGCTGCCAAATCACCACTGAACGCTATGATCGATTGAAAGATGTCGCTGGAATCATTCCTCATCAATGTTTTGAGATGATAAGTTTTGATTGATTTAAAGTACGTTTTCTTAGATTATTCTGTCCTATTCTCTGTCAATTATCTGTCATAATTTTTATTTGTTCCGGAAACGCGGCCATTTTTTATTCTCATTTATTATTCGATGGATTTATGTCGAATAATTTTCTTGAACAGAATTGCTTAAAACGCGTGTGTCAGCTAATGGCATGCTTAAGGATAATTATAATTATTCTAGAGAGAAATATTCTTGTAACGTACCTTTTATAAAAGCGCGGGATTGTACTTTTTGTGGGTATTTCTAACCTCAAATGGTGGTTGTGACAAGTGACAGATATTAGCCTTTCAGCAGTTTGATAGCAAAACTTATCATTTGATGACTTTTGATTAGCTTTGCTGTTTTTATTGAACGCAGTCAATGTTCCCCATACACACTGTGAGCTGCGATATTAAAATTTAAAAATTTATCTCTCAATCTCTCAATACAATCTATAAAATCTTCAAATTCAAAGTTTAAGACACCGTAGTATTAAAGGAAATACCTGAAATACCATAATGCGATTAATAAAAATTACTTAAAATAGAAACTAATAATAAATCTATAAAGAAATTGCACTGCTCTACTACAGAATTTTCACAATCAATGAGAAAATCCCTACCAAAATGTCATATAGCTGCTATTTCACGCTTTTTTGCGATCATCAGCATATATTGGTATGGTGGCTTTCGCACCGACTAGTCGACAGTCGCGACTGTTGAAAATTTAAAACACATAAAAAATAAGTATAACTGTATCGAGAGCGTACAAATTGGTCGCGCCATCTAGATATTGATAATTCTTTTCAGATTGCCGGTCTGTCAACATCTAATGTGTAGTACTTTTGTGCAAACGTTAGATGGCGCCACCAATTTGTACGCTCTTGATACAGTTATACTTATTTTTGATAAGTATTTTAAATTTTCAACAGTCGGTGCGAAAGCCACCATACCAATATATTCTCACTGATGATCGCAAAAAAGCGTGAAATAGCAGCTATATGACATTTTGGTAGGGATTTTCTCAATGATTGTGAAAATTCTGTAGTAGAGCAGTGCAATTTCTTTATAGATTTTAATAGTTTGCCGTCTATAAGGCACTAAACTTTATTTTCATTAATAATTAAATGTTTAGTAAATTAGCTTCACGTTTTGCGATGAACATATAAAATAAATTTGTCAAAATTGAAAAATTGCAATTTTACTTTAAAATTTATGTGAACATAACAATTAAACCATGAGTCATAACTTTTAATATCGTATTTAATTTTCGCATATAATATGCAAAACGTCATGAAGCTTATATTTCCAAAACTCACAATTTAACAAATTAATTTATAGAAAGGTTAAAATATATGATTTTTTATACTTTAAAACTTGTTTTACAAATTTTCAAAACCTCAAAGATTACCCTGGATCAAAAATATTTGTATACAATTTTTTTTATCTATCCTTCACAACTGTCGAAAAAAATTGTCTATCTGTGTTTCTGCCTGTCCGTTACTTTGTCCCTCCGTCTGCAATGGCGTAGATGAGGGAGGGGTAATGGGGGTAATTACTGCCCCCCATAGGACACAAATGTATGTTTTTATTGCATTATCCTATAAAAAAATATAAATATCTAAGATCTTGGTTTGGACTTGGATATAGAAAAAAAAATACGCCCTTGTCCATCCGCCCGTCCTTTTGTTCGCTCGAGTATGGGGCACGATAGCTCAGGAACGGAAAATACCATCGAAACAAAAATTTCATCAAAAATTAAGTTCTCCGATAGAGAAAAAAATGTCCAAAACCCCTCTCTCCCCTAAAAGTAAACATTATAAAAAGATAGAATCCTCAACCCAGAAATCAGAAATTTGGTATGACAGTTCAAGGTCATATTTAGCTAGCTTTTAAACGCCTCGATCTAGAAACTTAAAATTTGGCGGTGCTCTTTGCAAGAAACCAAAATCAACGTATCTCTCAAATTGGCCGTTCAAGGTCTTACTTTGCTATATTTTAAACGCACTGACTTGTTACGATGATATGACATGTCATTTCAAGGTAATATTTTGCCAACTTTATAACGCCTTGACATAGATACATGAAATTATATGGGTGGAATTTAGAACAAGTCTAATCGAGCGAACTGTCAAATGACAGTTCAAGCTCATACTTTTCCAACTTTTAAACGGCAAAAGAATATGAGGAAATGCAATATAATATCCACTATTAATGTGGACTCTTGCGTTATTAAAAAAATAGTATTGTCGATTATACGCTATGAGATAAAACCTTCGAATTTGGGTAACAGTTATAATTTTTCCCTATTTTTTTTCCGGACTTTTTTGCATTTTTTTTTGTTACATAAATATTAGATATTTATTTTAATTTTTGGTGTAAAAATTCACTTCAAGGAAGGTGTTCATTTTTAATAGCAGTACCCATGTATTTTTTAACCGACTTCCAAAAAAGGAGGAGGTTATCAATTCGACGTGTGACTTTGTTTTTTTTTATGTTTGTTCCCACATAACTTTGGAATGGATTAACGGAATTTAATGAAACATTTTGCAACTTAAAGAGGACATTCATGAGGTGGTCCCGTTTTAATTTGACGCTCATATAATGCCGGGTAAGCCGGATAATTAAGATAAATCTAATCGTTTTAACAATTTCACTTAAAACCGATTTAATGTGGTTCTAATACCAACCAAATTTTTTAGAAAATGATCGGATAACTCGGATAAGCCGGATAACTTGATTAAGGGGTCACTCAAATATTACGGCAGGCTAAATATCTTTTAAAAATGCCGCTAAACTTGATTCTGTGGACCTGTAATATAAAAATACCAAGAGAAAATTATAAAATTTGTGATTATACCATAAGGCGTTATTTGATTATTACTTAACGCTTGAAGTTTAACAAAAATTTCTTTAGTATTTTTTTAAATTAAGGTTGGTTGGACTCTTGGGTGCTGAAGTAAAAATACTACTAAATTTATTTTTTAGAAATTTATCTTTAAGATGATGACGTCACAACGCACTAATAGTGCATTGTGACGTCAGCAGCTTG
Source organism: Brachypterus glaber (assembly GCA_958510825.1). Classification (NCBI taxonomy): domain Eukaryota; kingdom Metazoa; phylum Arthropoda; class Insecta; order Coleoptera; family Kateretidae; genus Brachypterus; species Brachypterus glaber. Next base: position 12,594,493 of record OY294045.1, read on the forward strand.
CCGAGATGGAAGGACAACTATAATTTAGCTTACATAACGTTGCAAATCTACAATTTCTGTGTCTCTAAAAAGTAAAAATTAAAAAAAAATGTTAACGAAAAAAAATGAACCGACTTCTGTCTCTAAAAAGTAAAAAATAAAAAATAAGTCGGTGCCAATTTCACAGCAACCAATTTAACAACATAAATAATTGTTAGTATTTAATTTAGGGAGTGGTGAAATTGGCACCGGCTTATTTTTTATTTTTTACTTTTTAGAGACAGAAGTCGGTTCTTTTTTTTTTTGGAAAAGTTTTTATAGAATTAATAACTAAACGCAAATGGAAATTTGGAAATTTTGTTAGAATAGACCTCGGTATATCATGAGACATTTAAAATAGTACAATTAAACTGCATTTACTTAGTACACAAATTTGCATGCCTAATGAGTTCTCACTATACCTCTTAGATGATTTTTTAACGCCAAATATTGAAGGGTGGTTATACAAAGACATCCCAGACGGTCACCCCTTTTTAAGAAAAGAAAAAAGGGCTTATTTAAATATTCCAGTCCGTTTAAATTAGCGTTAAAATCGAGAAAATTTTCTTTAACCCTTTACTAGTAATGTGGTGCATTTACTAAAGTAGGTACAGTGGTGGCACTAAAAATAGGGACAAACAATTTTTCATAGATTATAGTGGGTCTGGTGTCATTTGTTAAAAAACGTCAAAATATGTCAAATATTTGTTTATTTTTTGCTGTTATACAAGTAGTTTGTAAAAAAATAGTTTTTTATCTTTATTTTAATTTAAAATGAGTTTACATATCGTGGAAATTTAAGAGAAAAAATGCTCAGTCGTCCTTAGTATTAGGAGATATGGATTAGGTTCAATTTTAGTGAAAACAGTTCATGAAATAGATCTGTTTCTTAAGAAATGTTTTATTGAGAAAAACTTAGGTTCTTATATCAAACCGAAAAAGGATCATCAAAAGCTAGAACGGATGGAAGCAAATTTTTATAATATAAGAAAAAACCGAGAAAAACAAGGTGCAGTTGCCGTATACTAGGATTTTTTTTTTCGCTTACCTCAGTGCGGCTCTTCAGTAATGAACTCTTAAACTCAAATCCATTTGCAGTAGAAAATTTATAAAACCTTATGAGTTTTTAGCTGTACTGAAGAGTAAAATTAGGTGTGTGTTTTTTTTTAATGAATATTAAACACATATTCTTTACCCATATAGTACAATTTTGATCCAAAGATTATCAATTTTATTATTATTTAAATATAACATTTGTGTAAAATTTAATGAATATATATTTATCAATAAACATTAATTTGTTAATTTAATATTTTTTGACAGTAAACTTCAACTAAATAATTCAGTTATGTCAAAACGAAGTAACCTAGTTTTTAATTTTTAAAATAATACCATGTTAATCCATGAAAAAAATATAAAAATTACACGAATTTTTTTGAGGTTGTCCCGATATTTAATGCAACAACTATACTAAATCCAAATAGTTAGTTTATACACAAAAACATAAGAAAGGCGAGAAACGTAACCTCTTGTTTTGTCTAGCGAGACAAGTTTTCGAGGGAGTCGAGAAGTCTCGATTCTTGGTGAAGAATATCGACTCTCTATAACATCTTAATTTGTCTTGATTTTTTAAATAACTCTCTTTTCTCAAAATCAAGAAAATAAAAGACAAAAAATCTTAATTTCTTGATTTTCATCTTCCTTACCCTTCCAGATTTTTACCAAAATAATCTTCTTCGAGAAATTTAAATGTGCAAAATTTTAGCTCAAAGCGTTCTCGACTTTTTATAATCTTTATGTGATTTTTTGATTTTTTGGTGTATTTTAGTGAACGACTCACTTGAGAATGGATAAATTTATCCGAAACGATTAATATAAAAATTGTTTATCAAGACTTTATTTTTCTTATTTGTTAAAAATATGTTTAAGATTTTTGATCCGCATTACTATTTTTATACCACGTCACCAGTTAAGTGTTAACCCTTCCTGAATGTAATTACGTTTAGGTTAAAAGGTCCATTATTTATGATTCCTTGGGAAGGTCAATAAACCTAATGCAAATAAATTTTACGTATGCAAAATATATTCCAGAATTCTACCCTGTTTCTCACAAAAAAATATTTAGGGTATTAATACCTCTCTATGGTTTCTAATTTTATTTTATATAGAATTATGTACACATTGTATAAACATGCATGTTTAATAGAGTTATATGCAAATCAGAGCCTTTGGAAATAAAAAAGGATAAACACTGGTCCATGAGAAACTGTGATTTAAAATATTCCTAGATCTATATGTATAGAAAGTGCCAAAGGTACGTCAAAAAGGTAAACTCAAAAACTTATGAAAGCTATTTATTACTTATTTTATATTCTAAAATGTTAGTACCATTTCTAAGTGCCAAGTACCTACAAGGTATATTTTGACTTAATTATGGGCCGAGGGGTCCATGTCCCCTATGACCTCAACTGTACTAATACCACATATCGGTAATTTTTTGCTACATTTGTTATTATTATTATTAGTACTATTATTATGTTATAAGTAAAAATATTAATATGGGATCTAAATACACAAATTGTATTATTTTGTATAGTAAAATAAACACGTTAAAAAACTTCTTGCTAAATATGATTTTTTTAATTTTATTTTTATGTAAATTTTTCTCATTTTTTGACATAAAATATGCTATTTAAGTTACATTTTCAATTTCTCGTACATTTTTGTATTTTTGCAAAATTTTGCACAACAATTAAACGAACAATTTTTTTATTTTAATTTTAAATTGATAAATTTATCACAAAGAAAAAGTTTGTAAAGAAAAAATTCAGAATTGGCAAAAAGTTGAACTAAAAGTTTGTTTCGGCCCGCTGTGTGAAGCATACAATACCAACCTTATAATATTTATTATCACGATTGCAGTATTAAACAAGCCTTGAAGATATGTAATGCGACGCATTCCATTATATATTATTCACAGTAAATGGTAAAATACCATATTGCATTTCCCAATTACTTTCAAAAAGAAAAACCAAAGAAATATACATTAAAAAAAAGATCTTTTTTGAAAAAAGAAAAATTACTGAAAAAAAAAAAAATCAAACAAAAAGGTAGGTATCGAAAAAACTATTTTTTTTTAATTTTTAATTATTTTTTATTAAATTTTCTTTTTGCGAAAAACAAAAAATTAAAAAAAGGTTAAAAAAAAAATTTCAAAAAAAAAAACAAAAAATTCAAAAGTTTTGCTTTTTTTTAATTTTCTTTTGGTAAGTATAATTGATCTTTATAATAAAAGTATTTTTTTTTTGAAAAAAATACTTTAATCGAAATTTTTTTTTAGCTTTTTTCAATTTTTAACCCCCATAAGTTTTTTGTTTTCGGGGGGATTACTTTCAAAAACAATAGGGATCTTCCCCTCGTAGAACTTGATTTTTCCTGAACAGTCGATCGGATTATTCGTTCTTGAGTTATCGTGTTCACAAAACTCGTGACCTCAGACATTTGAAAAAAATAAGTTTCTTTCTTTTATATCCAAGAATTTTTTGTCTAGGACGATTTTTGATTTTTTTTTGAATATTCGAAACTACCGTGTAATATTATTCTAGCGCAGGCGCTGTTAGTAATATAATAACGGTATACCAAATGCCTCTACAGAAACAAAAAGTATAATTTGCTAATTATGTTACAGTAATCACAAAAATATTTTTAATATACTTACTATAATAGGTTTGTGAGTGTATATATTTTATTTGCAGTTTTACGGGTAATTAAATAATTGAAATAAAATTTAACTAAGTAATTAAAAACTAATAAAAACAATCTGTGAAGAAGTTTTATTGCTTTACGTTCTATATATTGTGGGCATTATAATAGTTATTTATGGTACTAGTGGGTAAAGTAAGATATTGCCCATGAGAGGGTAATATCGGTTTACCCATGAGTGCCATACAAGGTTCTATCCAATAATAGCTTAGGAATTCATATTTTTATTAAAAATTACATTTACAAGAAAATAATTTGACAAGTGACAGTTGAGTGGGTAAAATAAATAATTATCCACTCAATAAAGTAAAAGCCACGCTTGGGTTATTATTGAGTTTATCTATTTAAAATAAAGCTGGTAATTGACTCATTATCTGTATGTATTGTATAAAGGAAATTTTCTCAGATTTTCTTTTTGGACAAAAAAGGATATACATAGATAATAGATATTTTATATAAAAAGGCTAGTTGGTTGGTTTTAATTGCAAATAAAATAAAAAAATGCATTCGATGTCAAAAATATAATGGAAATTTAACCAAAATTTTATTTTTCAAAACTAAAAAATTGTATTTATTGTAGGTAGAAACAAAATAAAAATAAAAAACAATATATTGTTATTAATTACGCTGTAAGTACTTTTTGATTAATATGCAAATATAATTAACATACAATTTAAATACAAACTGGCTACTTATATGCCCGACGTATACGAACGCTAAGTATACGTCCTGTATTCTTATTGGCTGAACAAGTCACATGATTATTTGGACGTAACTTATGTATGGTGTACTGTCACTTTTGAAATACCCTATGTGTTTTGTAGATAAACTGTAAACTATAATGCTAGAAAAAATTACTGTAGGTAGACGACTATCATGTTAGTATAAAAAATTTCAAAAGTTGTCCCTAAAAGATGGGTTATGTTATTGTTTAGTTTGATTTGTTTACAGACCGTAAATTACAGATTGATGTAACATCATTCAATCAAGGTTTGTAGTACAACTAACAATGAAAATTTTGACAAACATTTGAATTGCTCCTTGATTTGGAGAAAGCAGTAAGACATTTTTTTGTTATATATATATATATATATATATACATAACCTAACTCTTTGGTCTTTTTTTTCCTGTTTGGTATTTTTGAGGCTAATGGGCAGGCGTAACCTCCTATTTAAACGGATAGAATACAATTTTGACGAAAAATACATTAGTATGTATAAAAACCCTAAAATTCAGCAAATAGGAATACAAGACGTATACTTAGCTTCGTGTACGTCGGGCGTTTAATTAGCATCTTCCATTAAAATATGCTAAAAAACGAAAGGTAGACCAATAGGTATTTGATTAAAATTTACATATAGGTGACAAACTGACTAGCGTTAGTAAGGAACGGTACTACTCAATATTCATTAGCGTAGAAGAAAGAAAAAATAGCGAAGCTGTCTAAAAAATATTGTTTTTAAACCAATAATCCTATTTTTAAAAACTTACAGGTGTTTTTAGCAGACGAATATTTTTTGCAGATTTTGACTTCAAATGTTCAAAAATTCCGAGAAAATTGAAAAAAAAAACATGATCAAAGATTTTTACCCATCATGCACGAATTTCAGCCAAATCCGCAGAAATACATATTTCTCAGAGAGAGAGGTTCGTCACATGAATTTTCGTGATCAGCATGCCAAAATTTAAGGTGATTCTACGTCCAAAAACATAAAAAAAGTTCCTATAAAGGTTGGTCCGGAAATAACCACTAAGTGATCTACGGCCCTTTAAAATTTTACTAATAAAAGATTTTTAAATAATAACCCCAGTACTCTTTAAGCTAGAGCAACGAGGTTTTTGAATACATTTTTGCTTAGTTTTTAACAAAGAATCGCCCTGCAAAATTAATTTTATTGGTGTTTTTTTTGTCCCCCATCGTCGAAGGGCCGTAGCTTCCTTAGAGCTCCTTAGAGCAACCTTTATAAAAACATTTTTCATATTTTTGGATGTAGATTCACGTTTAAAATTTTGGCATGCCAGTTATTGATCACCCTCTATCTAAAATGGCAGTTTGACGCCACTGTGCATCGAGGTCAAAACATTTCCATATGTATTAACAATTGCAACGTTAATCAGTCGCTTTAGTTCCAACCATGCATGTCTAAATAGATCATTCTTCTATGTGGATTTGCTAACTGGAAAAGACCTTCCCCATTTTACACAAAAATGTATACGGTATGGCTTTGTGGCTAGGTTGAAATAAGCCGCAAAGGTATCTCTGTAATGCTTCGTTTACGTTAGTATTGACTTTAATGTGGATATTATAAATATTTTTTTTTTGTAAACTTATTAATTTATCTAAGTATATTATAAAAATAATTCACAAAATACTATTAGTGCGTGGATCCATGGAATAGGCGGAAAAACATTCAAAATTTAATGACGTAGTTTAACTTAGAGCACTGGATAGGCAGGTTTGTTAGGGTGGGTTTGGTTCCTGAGGAACCAAACTACCCAAACTACCCACCTACCATAACAAACCTACCTATCTAGTGCTCTAGTTTAACTCAATATTTTTTTTCACTACTAGCTTTAGAACATACCATTATTTATCATATTTTCAGACTGTGAAATCAATTTTCTTCACCTATAGCAATAATAATTTTTTCTCTCCTAGTAGGAGTAAATTTTATAAACAATTGATATCTGCCCTTTAGATGTTTTAGTTCTTTGTGCAATTTTTACTAATTAAACCCAAGAAAATAGCTTGAAATAACTTTTTATTTATTAAATATAATTAATTATAATTATTAACAATTAATACAATCAATAATTAGCTAAATATTATGAAAAAAATAAAAAAAAACTAAATTTTTAAACGTCAGTTCAATGTATTTTTTTGAGCAAATGTCATTGATCAAGGCTACATGATTTTTATGAAAATTTTAAGAAATATAATTTCTGTTAATAATTTATTTTACACAGTTGTCCCCGAGCTCGCTTGGGTTAAAAAAAATTCGAACCAAAAGTTAAGGTTGGATCCTTGTAGTAATCGGTTTGGAGATAATATATCCACCAACAGCCAAATCCAGAAAATTCGCTTTTGGCAGATAATGGTAACTCTTCTTTGAAGAGGTACATCTTTTACACCAATGATAATAGAAACCTGTTCAAGTGTATTTAGTTAGTATTTTTGACGCAGATTCCAAATATCTTTTCAAAAGTAAGCTATCTATTTTTGTTACGGAGAAAAACATAAATAAAAAAATGGAAAATTGAAATTTAGGGTACTTTTAAGCATTTACTTTTATTTAATTTTAGTAAATATATGACTCTAAAGTATAAATGAAGAAAATCTGTTTCTTTAACTTAATAAAAATGCTAATTAGAACTTAATTTATTAACCATTTTAAATTTGGGAACCTTTAGAAAAATCGATTGATTTTGATTATATTTTATTTTGTTGAGTAGTGTGAAAATTGCAATCCTTCAAAGTTTGACTTTTTAAATCATTTTATGGAATAAGTAAATCAGTGGTTATAAAACGGTTTAGAACATTGAATATAGTTCCTCCATCCGGCGGCGGTTCTAGGGAACCACGGCACTATGATACCAAATGTGTACTTGTTTGGGAATGATGCGAAACTCTCAACAAAATGAGGGTGCTAGGACACGAGGGTGTTGAAGGCAATGAGGCAGCAGACTCTTGTGCTAGAGAAGGGGCATGCACTCAATTTACTGGCCCTAAACCTTTAACAAAAGCCACCTGGTAAAGTCTACCAAAAAAGGGGAAACCAAAATCATAGTTCGATATTGTAAAGACCAAAACTTAAGACAGGCCAAAATATTTATAAAATATGAACCTGAAAAACAAGAAAAGTGAACTCAGCATTCCGGAAATAAAAACCAGTCATTGCCCTCTAAGATAACGCTTAAAAATTGACACCTGCTGTATATGCTCAGAAGCACCAGAAAAGGCCGAACACATTATCTGCTTTTGCAAAGTCATTGTTTGCAAAAAGCTACTATATCGAACAGGTATATCCAAAATCTGCAGATATATCCCAAGTAGCCCCAAAAATACTTTTGTCCTTCTTGGGAAACCTAAAGTTATATGTAGATTAAATTATGAAGGGGATTCACAATAGATCTCATTGGTCGCAGTGACTTGAAAGGTACTATGTTGCCTTACAACCCCATTTGTATTGAATTGTATGATGTTTAAATATAACTTAATATTTTAAGGAGAGGCGTTCTTAGTAGTATCTGGCGAGCCTGCCTATTAAAATCTGTTCGAACCCACTATGTTAAGCAACAATACGAAAAATGTAATTTATTATTAATAATCGGTAAAATATAATACATACAGTTGTGTTTAACCATATTATAATTTTTTGTCTCCATTTTCCAATTTCATTGCTGACTTTTGACTTATTTATGTGTATTTGTATACATTCTAAAGATGAATAAACGAATTGAATTGAATTTAAAATATAATACAAAACGAGGAAGCCGAGGAAACATTAGGGAAAATAAATATATATCCCCAATGTCAGAACGTGTAGATTTAGGAAATAGTTAGAATGTAAATTGAATATAAATGAATTTCTAGTCTAATAAATTATCACAAATCAGTTAGTGATCACCGTTTTATTTCACCCTCTCTGATCAGCTGAAGGACTAGAAAGTCTTCTCCATCCTGCTTATTCAGAGAGTTACCTGATGTAAAATATAACTTACAAGTCTGGGTATATTGCTTGGATTTGTAATAATTATATTAAAAAAATAAAAAAATACAGACAATAAAACGATTTTTTTTTAATAAAATTATTATGCTTTAATTTGCAAAAACTACTGTGCCAAACAAAATGTATTATTATTTTATAAGATGTTAAAATATAAAACATAATAACTAACGTTAAATTATATTTAATAAAAAATGGAAAAAAATTTAAATTAAAATAAAATATTTAATCTTATTTCAATACATGTATTAATAAATAAAAAAAACTTTAGACAATAGTCTATGCTGGCTACACATATTTTAAATCATTACTTAAAACAAAGATGGGGTTGTCAGAGTTTTATATAAATAAAACTTAACTTATTGAGAACCACTGCTTTAAAAAAGGACACTACCCAACAGACCGTAATTTCAGCAATGATACTGTAAAAATAGCAGTTTCAGGTTCTTAAGTTCAGAAAAAAATAATATTTTTAACTGTTAGTAGCGTATATATTTAGTTAAAAACATGAAATTTATTTAGGTTTAGTAGAAAGTATTATATTTGCTAAAATGTAATAGATAAAAATGCTTAAAAGTGCCCTAAATTTCAATTTTACATTTTTTTAAGAACGTTTTTCTCTGTAAACAAAAATGTTAGCTTAATTTTTAAAAGATATTTAAAATCTGCGTCAAAAATACTAACTAAATACACTTGAACAGTTTTCTATTATCATTGGTGTAAAAGATGTACCTCTTCAAAGAAGAGTTACCATTATCTGCCAAAAGCGAATTTTCTGGATTTGGCTGTTGGTGGATATATTATCTCCAAACCGATTACTACAAGGATCCAACCTTAACTTTTGGTTCGAATTTTTTTTAACCCAAGGGTTCTCGGGGACTACTGTGTTTAGTATTTGAATAAAAATAGTTAAATAGTGCTAGTAGTGAAAAAACTAATATATAAACTACGGTAGAGATGACAATTATATCCTCGCACTCCTTAATCCCTCGCTGCTACGCTCGGCTATAAAAAAGTCTTCTCTGCCTTGGTATATAATTACTATTCCTTCACGAACTAACTAATCTTTTATTTTAAAGTTTCATATCTTAATATAAAATAAAAAATACGAAACGGATACCTTTTCTAGACGGGTGGAAGAATAAGAATGTTTATAAAATAAGATATCAAATTGACTTAATTTTTCCTGTATTTTTGGACCATATTACATTACATTACATTTCATTACATTACATTACAGAATTGTAAATAATTCTAAGAATTCTAAACCCGAAAATGCAAAAAAAAATTGAATTTTGGGTCTATTTTAATAACGGGTGTTTCCACCAGTAAAAAAATAATGGCTAATAAATACGTATAGGTTGCATAACATGTAAAGAATATATCTTATTTTGTACCGAATTTTTAGAAACAGAATATTCAAAAAAATTATGGTGAAAGAAACGTATGTACAGATGCATCTACGTACGTTTGGTAGTATCCAATGGGTACCCTAGAAGAAATTAAATTCACTGTATAAAAAAATAAACAAAACAATTTTAATTCATAGAAAGAATAATAGAAACTTGGCATGAAGGGCTTACTATGGTAAAAAAACTTCAATAAGTTATTCGAATTTGCATACTTTGCCATGGCATATACTAGGGTAACAAGCATTACTCACCTGGATAGAAATAGTGGCTTTTTTTCAAACGAATCGTTAAATCGTTCCCAAATGTTCCCTAGCTATTTTGCATACGCAAAATAGAGTGGAGTAAAAATTTATTTATTTTCTTTATAAGTATGTTTAATAATTTTAAAATTAAACAAATCAAAAGTTTAATTAAAAAAATGCTTATAATTTTTAAAAATTTACTTTAGCAGTTTTTAATGTTTCATAAAAGAAAGTATTGCCATAGAAAAAAAAAATATTTTTTCTGAAACGTCGATAAAAATCAAATTAAGCAACAAAACAAAAATATGGATGTCAGTCTGTCTGTAGATCTCTCTATCTGTCAGTCTGTCTGTCTTCACGATATCTTAAGAACGCTTTGAGCTAGAAACTTTAAATTTGGCATGCAGATGTATTCTTATATTATCTTGGACAAGTTTGCATTTGAGAAAAATCGGTTAGAGGAAGTGGGTTAAAAGGGGGGTCAAATTTTTTTTTGGTCGTATTTTTTTTTTAATTAGTAACAGCAGAAAAAAAATTTCAAAACAACAGGAAACGATAAATAAAACTACACAAAAAATCCTATAATTTTTCCAAAAATGTTATCATAATTTAGTTAAAAAGCTCATACACCTTGTTTTAACGCATTAAATTAATTAATCATTATTTCCACGCAGGGATATGCACGGATATACCACTAAAACACAATGCTTCCTTATATCGTATACGAATATTCAACTATGGATTTTATGGTAAATTTTGTACCTAATAATATCCATATGTGGATGCAATGGAGTGGAGGGGTTAAAAATATCCGATAATTGTTTTGAGTAGTTTATTACATATTGATTCTAATCTTGCACTTAAAAACACAGTGAAAAAAAAACTCAAATTTATGAAGCCAACGTTTCGCCCCTTATTGTTGGGGCTTCTTCAGGGCAAATTTATTAAAACAATATAATAATTAAATATTAAAACTAGTGTAAATGGTAAAAATATAATATTTAACATATATAATTTAATATTGTGACATTGACATCATGTCACTGTCAGTTAGATGACATGTATGTTGACTTTAAATAATGATATGTCAAGTTTGTCAAATTTATTTGAAGGGTGTCAGTTTTTATATATTAATTTTGTCATTTTGGATTGACATTGAGATTCTGTCATATTTTTTTTTTAATTTTTTAATGTAAATTTAATTTATTCATATTTTTACCATTTACACTAGTTTTTAACCTACTTCCAAAAAGGAGGAGGTTATCAACGTGTGACTTTGTTTTTTTATGTTTGTTCCTGCATAACTTTGGAACTAATGAACGGAATTTGATGAAACTTCTTGCAACTTAAAGAGGGCATTCATGAGGTGGTCCCGTTTTAATTTGACGCTCGGATAATGCCGGGTAAGCCGGATAATTAAGGTAAATAATAATTTTAACGCAATTTTACTTAAAAACGGCTTAATTTGGTTCTACTACCAACCAAATTTTTAGATAAATATAGGATAACTCGGATAAGACGGATAACTTGATTAAGGGGTCACTCAAGTATTGCGGCACACTGGAAATCTTTTAAATGCCTAAACTTGATTCTTTGGACCTGTAATATTAAAAGAAAATGATAAATTTTGTGATTTTACCATAAGGCGTTATTTGATTATTACTTAACGCTTAAAGTTAAACAAGATTTTCTTAAGTATTTCGTTTAAAATAAGGTTGGTTGGACTCTTGGGAGCTGAAATAAAAATATTACTTTTATTTTTTAGAAATTTATCTTTAAGATAATTACATCACAACGCACTAACAGTGCGTTGTGGCGTCAGCAGCTTGCTGAGATGGAAGGACAATATAATTTAGCTTATATGACGTTACAAAAAGGTTCTGTGTCTCTAAAAAGTAAAAAATAAAAACTTTTCGCAAAAAAAATGAACCGACTTCTGTGTCTCTAAAGAGTAAAAAATAAAAAATACTTAAGTCGGTGCCAATTTCACAGCAAACAATAATAAAATAATGAAAAAAACATTGTTAGTAATAAATTTAGGGCATGGTGAAATTAGTACCGATTTAAGTATTTTTTATGTTTAACTTTTTAGAGACACAGAAGTCGTTTAATTTTTTTGCGAAAAGTTTTTATTATATTTTATTATTATATTGTTTTTATAAATTTGCCCTGAAGAAGCCCCAACAATAAGGGGAGAAACGTTGGCTTAATAATATTGAGTTTTTTCACTGTGTTCTTAAAAGCAAGATTAGAATCAATATATAATACATAAAGAACAAGAAAAAGAATTTAATTAGTGTATTACAAATAAAATCTAAGTAGTTATAACCGTTACTGTGACAGCTAGCTGCAGCAATATCATCTCTACAACTCATTCTGCAGCCTAATTAAGACATTCAAAAATAAACGAAAAAGCTATAAAAAAATATCTTACATGTTATGCGTGGGAAAATACAGAATTATTAATTATTAGTTGTTATTGGGAGCTCTTTGCAATTAATTGTACCGAAGCAGTTTAAGCCTATATCAATATAAATATACAAAAAGAAAACTAGAATTGATTTGCAAAGTGGTATTAATAATAACTTATTATACTCTTTACATCACGAAGTGTTTGAAGAGTATTATGAGATGATTTTTAAATTTTCAAAATCGACAAAATTAAATTGCATCAAAAAGTTTTATATACACACAGAAAAATATAATCTTAAATCAAGTATGTGTGATTTGGATATAACGAAGAGAATATATTTTATCCAATACATACAGATAATAAGACAATTACCAGCTTTATTTTAAATAGATAAACTTAATAATAACCCTCGCGTGGCTTTTTATTTATTGAGTGGATAATTATTTATTTTACCCACTCAACTGTCACTTGTCAAATTATTTTCTTGTAAATTTCATTAAAATTTTTAATAAAAATATGAATTTCTAAGCTATTTATTGGATAAAACCTTGTATGGCACTCATGGGTAAACCGATATTGCCCTCTCGAAAATTAACCTGCTTGGCTGACGCCTCGCAGGTTAATTTTCTCATGGGTAATATCTTACTTTACCCACTAGTACCATAAATAACTATTTCTTTTAAGCATACCATATTCGTATTCATTCATATTTAAAGAAAAATGTTGCTTTAAAAGATAATATATTATCTTATTTATATAATAGAATAGAGTAGAGTAGAGTAGAGTAGAGTAGAACAGAACAGAACAGAACAGAACAGAACAGAACAGAACAGAACAGAACAGAACAGAACAGAACAGAACAGAACAGAACAGAACAGAACAGAACAGAATAGAATAGAATAGAATCGAATAGAATAGAATAGAATTTTACTGCCACTTAAATCTACATAAGAAAATTACAGGAAAACTTCATAAATAAATAAATACTTTAAATAAGTTTTCATAAATCAACTCCCCATTATACAATTAACACTAAGAAAGTTATCTATCTGTCATTAAAATCAAATCGACAGAAAACAGTATATAGTACCATTTCATCCTTTAAGGGAATCATCAGCACTTTGTATCCTGCATGTTGCTAATATTCAAATAAAACGTTAGTTATATTTAAAAGCATGGTTCCATGTATTGATGATTTGTGAACAGATAGCAGTGACCACATCAATAGATGGCACCATGCTTTTATATCTATCTACGTTTTATTTGAATAAAAGCAACCTACAGGATGCACAGTGCTGATGATTCCCAAAAAGGATGAAATGGTAATATTCCCTGTTTTTTGTCCATTTGCTTTTAATGACAGATAGATAACTTTCTTATATATTTTTTGTTATTAGCCGACAAACGTGAAGTATATATTTTTATAGACTGTCAATTCTTAACTTAATTAACACTAAGTGCCTAAGAACATAAAACATAAGAATGCGATGACATGATTGGTTTGATGTACCGCCATATATCTTGTAAGCCAATCACGACATCGCATTCTTATGTTTTATGTTCTTATGCAAGCTTCTGGATATGCCTTAAGTTAACATCACATAATTACATAACACTATTATGCAAATTTTAAAATTATTTTCATAGTTTTAAAATATTTTTATTAAAATTGGTAACTATCTAAAGTTTATTTTTTAAGGTATAGTTATTTTAAATTTGCCGCTAAATACTCCACAAAGTCCGATTTAGACTGAAGCATGTGGCTTGTGTTGAATGTCAACATAACCAAATTTTACAATTTTAGCTTACTTACTTTGTTTTTATGATGTTTTTATGTAAAAAAGAGAATTGATAAAGCTGTTTCTAAAAATACTTTTGTAATCCTTTAGAAACAAAATTTGCTTAAAAAATCGCTTTTATTCCCAATTTAGAGGAAGAAACCATTGTTTTGTTCTCGTTAATGCACGTCAATGTTTTACGGTTGTGTAAATTGGGCCTAGTCATTTCGCTTACGACGCATGCGTATCTTACGTTGTTATGGTAATTTCGAGATTGTTTACAAGCGGGAAGGTTTAAAATAACTATACCTTAAAAGCTTGCCTGGGAATGCTACGAAACCCTTAAACAACTGGCAGAAACCAACAAGGTTTCCTTGATGTGGGTGCCAGGATACGAGGGTGTTGAGGGCAATGAGGCTGCGGACTCTCTCGCGAGAGATGGAGCATGCGCTCAATTTATTGGCCCTGAACCTTTCTGTGGCATTAACAAAAGCCATCAGGTAGAGGCAATTAAGAGATGGGAAACCAAAATCAAAACTCGATATTGGAAAGACCAAAACTTAAGACAGGCCAAAATATTCATAAAATATGAACCCAAACGAACAAGAAAATTACTGGATCTCAGCAAGGTGGACCTAAAGACCTATACAGGGGTGTTAACCGGACACTGCCCGTTAAGATATCATCTTAAAAAAATGGGAAAGTGTGAAATCGACATTTGCCATCTATGCTCAGAAGCACCAGAAACGGCCGAACACATTATGTGCTTCTGCGAAGCCATTGCTCGAAAAAGGCTACAATATCTAGAACAGGTATACCCAAAACCTGCAGATATATCCCAAGTAGCCCCCAAAAAACTCTTAGGCTTCTTTGAAAGCCTAAAGTTTGATGTGGACTAAATTGCAAAGGGGATTCACAATAGATCTCATTGGTCGCAGTGATTTGAAAGACAGTACCATGCCTCACAACCCCACTTATATTATATATTGTATTGTATTGTAACTATACCTTAAAAAAATAAACTTTTTTTTTAGACACAATTTCCTTACTGTGTACACTGTACACTGTACACTCAATGGTTATTACACTGTACATTCAATGGTTATTAAGTTTTATTTAAAGTTATCCTGTAACATTTAGTAGGTATTTAGTATGAAATATTAAGAAATGTCCATAAATTGCTTTTATTTATTGTTAATGGAAAATCTTAAGCACTCGGTTAATATAATTTAATTATTGTAAACTGGCACTTAGATTACGATAACCGTAAGTGTAAATTTTCGAATATAAAACGTAAATAGTTTCAGATAATTCCAAATCCCTTCCTTATTAATAAATTATTATTTATGGACCATAAAGGAGTATAATTACACGTTCATGCCAAAAATTTATATCATTTTGCATACCAAACATGAGGCGTGCAGTTTCAAATCTTAGATAAACTATAATCCTGTTGATCTATTATACAGATCGTTCCAAAAGTCACCCCCCCCCCTCTTAACTTTTGAACCAGTTGAGATATCGACTTCAAATTTGGAACTTTTGAATAAGACAACTTAAACTATCTTTTAGCATATATTTAATACTTTCAGCTCTTAAAATGTGGGCAGGGGGTATGGGGGCACATTTTTTTAAATGGAAAGGGGGGTCATGTAATACAAAAGTTAAAAGAGGGGGGGGGTGACTTTTGGACCGCACTGTATAAAAAAACCTATGTATGGTTGTCCGGGTTTAAGGTCCCACTTCTAGAATAGCTAGAAACTTGAAATTTGGTATGTGCATGGATAATTTCCCTATGAACCCAGAAAAAATTGACCTCCGACCTCCTAACCTCAAAAAAAAAAACAAAAAATCTAAAAGTTGAGGAAATAGTAGTTTTCGTAAGGAGTAAGGGACTTTAGTCCTAAGTGCACGAGAATGAAGTTTTTTTGACGAAGCGAAGCGAAGTTAAAAAATCATTCGAGTGCACTAAGGACTTGTCGCAAACGAGTTGCGAACAACATTTTTCGTTCGATCTATAGTCTAGACTCTTTAAAAATGTATATTTTAAAGAATTACCTGTGTTTAATTTTGAAATTTCAAAATTTTATAAACGTCAAACCACTTTTGTCAAAATGAAAGCTATTTGTACTCGTATAGATAAATAATTGTGCATAGTTGTCATTTCATTCAAATATGCCCAGGTAGCAAAATAACATGACATTCACGTGAAAGTCACGTTAATATGTGACATGTGATGTTAAGATTGTAGTCTCATTTAACAAGAATGTAGCATGGTGGGGGTGTCCTAAGTCCGCCCCTAATAACATCACACAATGACATCTCGAAAATAACGTGTTTGTGACATCATAAATCCACATTCCTGTTATATCTAATATCTTATGGATGCCGTTACTGTTACTTTAATATTTAAATAATATTCTTTTCTAAATTAAAACCATTAAAAACGCTATAACCCTATAAAAAAATCGGATTTAAAATCAATCAGTAATTGAAACAATCACAGATTAAAACAGATAGATTCTAAATACGAAATTGTAGATTAAGGGGAGAATATATTCCTTTAATCCGTGTCCGTGGTCTTGAGAAGCCCGGCAGAGCCCCCTATCCATTGGAAATCGTATAATGTGTATACAATTTCCTTATAATAATTTACTCTATCAACATCATCTTATATCGATTTTTTTGCTTCGCACGTCGGTGAGAAGCAAAATAACATGACATTCACGTGAAAGCCACGTTAATATGTGACATGCGATATATTCACAGCGTTGATAAATATTTGTTATTAAATAACATGGTTGTCACGTCACACGTGTTACGTTGCAAATGTGATGTTAAATACATGTTATTTTTCAATATTATGTGATGTTATGATTTAGTTTAAAAAGACACCCAAAAGTGATGTTAATTTCTTGTAATATAACATCCCTTGCTACCTGGGTGCACTATGTATTCGTGCGATAGAAATATATCCTAACGAGGATATATAGTGAACATGAATTTTTCTCTATTTCATGAATAGCTAGAAACTTGAAATTTTATGTGTGTATGGAGTATCTTTCCGCGACCCCAGGAAAAATCCGATACTTGACACCCAAACGCCTTAACCTCAAAAAAAAAACTAATTTTAGTTTTTTAATAATCCTTGTGAATAAGGTCTTCGCGGCTAGTCAAAAATAATGCGAGAAAATATGGAATAACTGAGCAGTGGAAATTCAAAAGGGTCTATTTTTTTTTCAGTTTTTAGAGCATGTTTAAAAATAAAAGTGTTAAAAGAGTATTTTAAGGCTATACACAAAAAGCTCTTTAAACTATGTAACATATATCTACTGTATAAAAAAAAGAAAAATTTAAACCTCGGAATTGTTTGTGTAGTGTCTTACTGTAAGACTCTTACACATATTTATTTTTTTAACGAGTGGTATTTGTTGAGTACTGTTAACTCAAAGTAGGGATATAATTAGTTATTTTTTTTTACTTTTTGGACAAATTCTTTGGCGATAGAGCGATAGATGAAACAACGCCTTTTTTCTTTTTTGCCCCGGTAGACGAAATTTTTTTTAATTTGTTAAAAATAATATGAGCTATCGATTTACAATTACGTTTTACATACTAGGTACAAAAATTAATTTAATAGCGTTTTGAATTAGGCAGCTAGAAAACGATTTCTGTGGACAGGCAGACGGACGGACGTTCCAGAGAAAGAATTGGTAGAAAATACAGGTTGTATAATTTTCAGTATAATCCAAATAAACACTGTTTAAATTGTATCTTGCAAAACGGAGATCCCATAGAATTTTACATATTACCTCGCCAGTAGTTTAGGTACGATGGTTGTGAAATAAAACTAAAAATTAATATTTAATACCTACCAAGTTAAGTTTTTTATTTGTATAACATTAACATCATATTTATAAACATTTTATGAAAGTGTTAATTCTGTAAATAAAAACATGGAGGCATGTTTGGTACATATTGTTAAATAGATGAATATACATTGTACGTAATTACGAATTAGAGTAGAATATTTATTTGTAAAATTTACATTTAGGGGCTGTCCATATATTATGTAACGCAATTTTTCATTTTCAAAGTTTAAAAATTATACATATTTATTATGTAGGTATATTTTTACATTTTTACTGCGTCACTTAATAGCATAAGCCAGAAGCTTATTTGGGGCTCTTCTATCCTCTGTATGATGCTAAAATAAATAAATAAATACTAAAAAACTTGCAAAAAACAAAATATTTTTCATTTGTCCACGGAAAAGTGATGTGCAGGACCGTAGCGAAAAAGATATAGTGGAGGCTGAAAATCACAAATTATTTAGTCTAAAACTAGTCTTTAACTTTAAAGTTGATGATTAAAAAAAAAAACGTTTCCACGACTGCTAAAATTACAACTATTTCTTATACTTACAAGTAGTAGTTGTAGTAGCCTTACTGCTAATATTAGGTACAACTTTTATATTTTCAACTCATGAAATTTACAACTTTTAGGTGTGTGGAAGGCTTTTTTCACGTCGACAAACGGCATTACAGATCTCTCCATTTCTTCAATTTCTGGTGGTGGTGGCTTATATCAACATATGTTACTTAACATTTTCCTAGACCCCTTCCCTTCCAACTGCCACAAACTGTCACATTTTCTCTGCCCCCCTCCCCCTCCCTAGGCGCGTTACAGCCCCTTAGCCTGTAATATATATTTATTAATAGTTATATAATATGTATATATTATGTATATTGAATTTTTTACCCTGTAAATGGATTATTCTGTTGGGTGAATAAAGATTATTATTATTAATATAAAGATTTCTTATACAAAATAATAATAATTATATGGCCGTGCATGGTGGGGGTTTTCTCCAAAAAGTACGTTACTTAATAACAACAGGCCACAAAAAAAAGTTGTCTATGCTGAGGTTAAGACCCACCTATTCTTATGTATTTTGGGATCCTGAACACGAATCTGTGATAAAAAAAGCACTTCATGGGCTCATTTTTTTGATACACTGAAATTGAAGATAAGATTTTCACCATTTTAGACATTTTTTTTTCAGAGTAGAAAAAAAAAATTATCCGAAGTTACCTTTTTTATGGCAGATTCGTGTTCAGCATCCCAAAATACATAAGAATAGGTGGGTCTCAACCCCAGCACAGACAACTATTTTTTTGTGGGCCGGTGTAATTAAAGATAATTCAAATTCAAATTCAAATGTGTTTATTATCATGAAGAAAAAAACATACAACAAAATATATACAATTAAATCTTAAATATAATATTAAATTCATGATAATCTTAAGGAAAAAGTTCAATTTTTTTACCAAGGTAAAAATCTGATCTTCCACTTTACCCTTATTGTAGAATAATTAGCACCCATCATTATAATAGCTAACCAAAAACATAACTGAAATCACATTTTGCCCAATAGAAAATTATTACATTTTTTTTATTAACAACCTATTCCTAAGATGATAAAAGATATCTTTTTAGTTTATTTTTGAATCTTTGCGAAGATAAAGATATATCCGTAGCCCAAAAGGGTAGCGAGATAACATTTTACTCACTTAAAATAACAAAGTTTATTATAAATAAAACACCCTGTACTATATTAATTAATTTAATTTTTACCAACTGTCAAATCCTTAAATAAGTATTGGCCACTTACTTTAGTATTTTATTGTAATTAAAATAATATGTAATTAAATAATAAATTGGCCATTAAGTAGTATATGTACTTTAATATGGGTGTTCTAATATGGGTAATTATATTTAATTATTAAATTTTAATAAACATAAACATCCATTTCCGAAAGACTATGAAATACTGAATACGAGGGTCTTATCAAAATTTAAAAAAAAAATATTATAAAGGTGGTGGCATTCGCTTGAACAAAGCTCATCTTTGACGTCTCATTTATTAAAATCGGTCAAATAGTTTAGGATCTAGAAGGAAATAAACAAATATACACATATCCAAATCAATAGAGCTCTCTGTACAACTAGAATTATGAAACAGAAGACGTCTACCCTATCTCTATTTCATTTTTGCACGACACGCCATTACCAACTTAAATAAATTAAAAAAATATTGCATTTTTTTCAATTTTTATCAACAATTACTGTTGATTTTTGTAAATAAAGCTAAAGAAATTAATATTTTTTGCTAACAAATAAAACTGATGATTTAATAGTAAAATAAAGAATGAAATATAAGTCAAAACATAACCTCAAATATGAAAAGGTAAATATGAATTTATTTAATGTTTATTATATTTATTATTAACTATATATTATTATTATATATTTTAATATCGTGACCAGTTTCTACATTTCAAGAAATTAATTTTATGACGAGCGTTATTTCTGTTATAGCTACCAAAATGCCAAGATGTTTTTACAAGGGTTGCAAAAGTCCAAACGAATTTCGCCTAGGCTTTAAATCTAAGGTATAAAGAAAGAACTTACCTTTGGTAAACAATATTTAAATATAAAAACTCGTAAAAGTACTATAATAGTCAATAAAAACACAATATTTAGTAAAACACACAAAAAACTGAAATCAAAATCAGACGCAGCTCACACAATGACAATGGCTAAAGAAAATGGCGTTACTTACAGTGCAGCCAACATAGAACCTAGGAGACTTTTTTCTTTATGTTGGTGATATTACTTCTATCCTTTTTGGGTAGACCTTTTGTCCCTGTCTATTATAAATGGAGAAATCTCCATTAAAAATAAATGTTCTTGATTTGAAAGTTTTTAAAATGTATTGGACAAACTTTATGATAATCCATATTACTTTTCCCAGGCCTAAGAAAAAATAAAATTTCCGAGAAAAAATCTTACAGTCGATCTGTCGGTCTGTTCGGAAAAATTGTGACCATGATAACTCGTGAATGCTCTAGGTAAGACTTTATATTAGGACCATAGGTTTCTTATTAAAAAATGTTGGCTGGGATTGTTTTTTAATTTTAATTTCTTAAAAAAAAATCAGAATATTTTTTTTTCAAGTTTTTAAATACTACTACTTTTTTAAAAACAATATTTTAAATTAGCTTAGCGGAAATTATTATTTTATTGGCAGCAGTTTTTTTAGTTCAATAAATCATTAATAGGATTTGACTATTTTTGATTTCCTAAATTGAATAAAAAGAATGTGTTTATAAAAATGGTGGTGGTATTATTTTTTATTCGGTTTGGCTTTAGTTAAACCTTAGAAGGTACTTTAAAGAATTTTTATTGTTTTCGTGCCTAAAACAAACTTTAAACCCGATTTCGTATAATTTATTATCATCGATTAGTTTCACCTTAAAAAGGTTTTGAACGCCTCCATGCTAATGAAACACGTAAACATTTGTAAAGTTTATTATCTTTCTAAATTTTATGATAATATCTAAATATTATGTAGGAAGTAAATATTATTACCAAATAAGAAAAAAAACCACAACGGTAAAGAAATTAGGCAAAGAATAGGACAAGAAAAATAAGCAATCAATATTTTATTGCAATATTAATTTTAATATAATAAGTAAATAATATTTTAATATAATAAAAAAATATTTCTAAAGCATATTGACTCTTTTATTGAATAAGGTCTGTATTATTTTTTAGGAGAGTTAAGCATTTAAAACAAAGAACTTTTACCTCAAGAAGGAACATGATGAAATCTACCGTATGCTTTGTTTGAAGAGTGAACCAACTACGGTGAGGGGCTGATGGGGAGTGACTATTGTTTACACTTAGTACGCGTAAAGAGAGAGAAAGAATGTGTAAACTCATAGTCTAATGTCGTAAAATGACTGACAGGGGTACAGTGTTGCCGATTGGAAACATATACTTTGGATATTTTATTATAAATTTTAAGAAACATTAGTTCTGTATGAGTTTTATATGAACTAGTAGTTTAAACTTAATAAATTTAAATATACTATATTATTAAACGTAATTATAGTATACACAATAAAGTTTTTTACATTTTTAATTTAAGTATAATGATTTGAATTCATGATAAGGTGAAAACTACGCAACATCGCTACTAGGTAGCCTGAAAGTCGACTAGCGACATCTACATTTTACACCACAAAGCTGTATCGCATTTCTGTTAGTAAATAAACAAACAAAAAGATGACACCTTCATAAACATTAGTCTGAAATTACTTTTTGAGGTAAAAGTTCTTTGATTTAAAACCAATATTCCAAATACAGTACGTGTAAATGAGATCTCTCCATATGATTATAAAGTTGCGTTGCAACTCTCTGCACGCTCTGTCGAACTAGAACTAAGACTCAGTTATTGAGCTATTAGTGCTGCCAAACAAAAAAGGTCAAAATCTCCTAAATTTTTGTTCAAAATCTCCAAAATCTCCACAAAATATCCGAATAATCTCCGCAAAATCTTCGGTTCTGTATGTGCTAATATAAATTAACTAAAAGCACAAAAACGCATACATTCTTTGTCTATGAAAAAAGAAAGAATGGTTTTGTACCCCTGCAAAAATTTTGACGACTAAAAAAAAAGTCCCCTTACCTCTAAATTCTAAAACGCACTATAGTCTAAAACGCTTTACCCATGCAAAAACTTGATGACTATTTTGTGTCCATAAAAAAAAGCTTTACCCCTGCAAAAATCTTAATGACTAAAGAAAAAGGTCTACCTCTAAAATATAAAGAGCTTTGCCCCTTTTTTACCTAGAAATTCTTAAACGGCATGAAATCTAATTTAGATTGATGAGAAAATTCATATAAAACTTCATCACGAATTACTTTTAACTCAATATTTTTATTATTTTACTATTTACCTGGAATCTCCGCAAAATCTCCACAAAATCTCCACCAAGTTATAAAACCTCCGCAGTTTGGAGAAATCTCCACAGTTTGGCAGCACTGTGAGCTATTCACTTGGCCAGCACTATTAAATACTCTCTGTTAAATCTGTGAGCGCTCGACAAGCTGTTGCTATGTTAATAGCTCTAGTACACACTACTATAGGGATATATGATTTGCACGTAGTGTATATAAAAGAAAAAAAGGCTATTATTAAATTCAGAGCCCCAAATCTAAACAAAAATAAATTTAAAAACCAATATATTAAATTTTGATGATGAAACAACATTTTCTAAGACTGTAACTTCTACACTAGGCCGAAGCGTTCTCCCGAATTGTAAAAAACATATCCATAGTAGAATAGCTGGTTGTTTTTACAAGCTTTAAGCTTCCCTATAATATAGGGAAAACTGAAAAATATAATTAAAACGTCTAACTTGATGATTTTCTCTGGAATTATTAACCCACGACCAAATACCGTGCCGTTTTTAACGCACCAATAGTGTCAACATTTACTCGCTGAATATTTGTATCATACATTTATCGCAACCCAACCCAGAACAATACCTTCAAATTCAGTTATAATTAAACATTTAAAACATATTACAATATATATGTATGATTATTTACAATAATAATGAAATTCTGTTACATATTCTTTTAAAAAGAAAAGACGCAAGCAAAAAGCATTACAAAACAAAAATATAAAGCGGTATTTGTATGGCAGTAATTTTTTCGCGCGTTGTACTAATATTTCACACAGTTAATCTTGTCTTGGTTTTATCTGTGTTTATCCGGTGTTTTAAATGTTAATAATATTCAAAGTATTGAAACGCCCTCGTAGTTTGTTAAAGGTAGGCGCTTATATAAACTTGCATAATTCTATGTGTAATAATGCTGAATTGCATAGTCCATTCACAAACTAAAGTAGAACTGGATGTAGTATAGAAAGCCGTAGTAAAATAGTAGGTCATTTTTATCACGATATCAGTATAAATAAATAAATTTTAACTACTCGTGAAGATATTTATTTTTTTTTTAATTATTTAAAGAGTGAAAATTCATAAGAAGTTAAACGCCAATGACTCAATTTTTTAGGAGGAAGAAAAATTTGACTTATTTTTTTTTTTGGAACTGCTATTTTAAGAAATAATATTTAAAATTTAATATTAGTTTGGTATTATCAATCATATATATGAACAATTAAAATAAAATAAAATAAATGTAAAAAGGCACTTGTTTACAGGGGCGGATCCAGAAAATGGTTTGGACTTTTTTTAGGTCACACCACTGTGCGCCGCAGTTTTTACAAATTCGATGGTCTGTTTTAATTTTAAACCAGTCTTTTAATTTACAATTGATTAAATATAAAATTTACAAAAATACAAAGAAGTCTAGCGCATCAGGCGAAATTTTTTACGAATTTTACGCTTAAGTTCTATAATTTAAGCAATTATTCTGACCTGAGGGGGGGGGGAATTACCCCCATTACCCCTCCGTAGATCCTCCATTGCTTGTTTATCACAAAAAAAACAATATTGTTTAAAACCATCGGTTTTTGTGATCATTGAAAACAAATCCGGTATCAAAATTTTAAAATTCAAAATATAGGACGTAATTTCAAAAATTGAAAATATTTTTACAATCTTTAGTAATGGGGATTTTTGTAGCCACTAAAACTAAATGTGGTGTTAATTACAAAATTCAAAATGGTGGTTCAAACATAGCGGCGGCAATTTTAAAAATGGCAATTATTTTCTTTCTTATTATTAATCATAAAAAAATAATTCAGACGCAAAAAAGCTTATTTAACTATTTACTAAAAATTCTATTTTATTTTTTTTTGTAGGCGCAGTAGTTTGCAGTCCTAGGATTTTAAAGTAAAAAAAAAATGTTTAAGCCACTATCAATTTTATGTAAAAACCGCATATCATTAAAAAATGCGTTTAAGCCCTTTTGAAAGTTGTACTCTTTATTTATTAATTAGTTTTTATTAGTCAAAGCAAAACATTCGTGCAAACGTATGGCTAATTGATTTTTATATATGATTTATTTGTTAATTACTACCTTAAATTAGAAATTAAAATTTAATTTACACCAGCCGTAACGAAACTATTAATCAATCCGCTCAGTTAAAATTAATAATAATTTAATGTTTAAAAATTTAACCGAATATTTGAGAAATTTTAATGTCTAAAATTATAAGAAAGTATATTTTTAAAATATCGCGGATTATGGTCCTTCAAGCCCGATATTACATAGTCCTTCAACATGGCTCTTATAATATTACACATAATAATCTCAACTGACAGTGTAGAGGGGAAATACCCATGAATGAACTTTTTTGAAACAGCTGCCAAAATTTTATTTTTAATCTTTTTATACGTATTTTTCTTTAGGTTTTATTTGAAAATAAAAACACACAGTTCAAGTGTTAAACCTGAATAATATTTATTTTTAACAAAACTACTCATTTCAAAGAAAAACGTACCATGTCCCATTTATGACCACGGTATTATTGAATGGGACACAAATACAAAATTGCTATTAAAGGTAATATATCATAAAAATAACTATTATTATCACTATATAATAAACCTATAATCTCATTTCATAACAAAAAAATAGCAGTTATTTTTTTTACATAGAATTTATTTAAATAATTTTACCTTGTTTTTTTCAAATCAATATTTTATATTAGTTTGTTCTGAGTTCTAACTATTTCAAATTGTTGTATGAGTAGTACCCTAGACACTTTCTACTCTTTTAGAGTCATTCCTTATCTAAAAGAGATGGATAGGAATGATATATGCAAACTGTCCAATTCAATATTCATCAACAAAAAAAATAGGCTTAAACTATTTACTTTTATCTATAACATTCGATTATTACATAAACCAAATTCAAATAGTTTCTTTTTGCCTTTCGTCAATAGAACATCATTCAAAATTATTAAAAAAGTTACTTTTAACTTAGTAAAACTGACTTTTTAAATTTATTAAAAACCCAGCTGCCCAAACTTTGCCATTTTTAATGATTCGGTATTTTCCCCTACGTGTGCGCTATGCTATAGGTGGCGCCAAATATTGTTTCGTACTACTAAAAAGGCTATTGAAAACTATTAGGGTAAAACCCCCAATCGTTAGCACTCCGCTAATTATTGGCACTGGAGTGATATTTTGGTTTATATAAAAAAAATATCCATTGGTACCTTAATCTAACAATTTTTTTAGGAATTGGCAATTTTTCCCCCTGGACATTAGTCTTACTAGTTTCGTGTGAACTACGTAAGTGTGAAGTTTTAAGGTTTGTGCTAAGGATGTGCTTTAAATAGAAGGTTAGTAAAAGACGTTTATTGATGGACTTACTATTTTTTCTCGATAATTTTAGTAAGTATATGCATTCTACTTTTTAATTAGCCTTAAAAAGTTTATTTTTCTTTACATTTTAATTTAATTTCGACGGTGCCAACAATTGGTATACAAAATTAAACTAAATTCTAATAATAATTAGCCTCTTTAGTAAAAATCATATTCCAATTATTGGCATCCAGTTAAAATGCTGAATTAATGGAATAAATAAAATAAGATTGAATAGATTTATTACTTGTACGGTTGCATATACATACGCATTGCCACATCTGATATAAGACAAAACCAAAACCATATTTTAAAGCGGTTGGGCTATTATACAAAAGATACAGTTTTAGCTAAAAACCTATTTCAAATAAATACGTTCTAAACAGCGTTTAATAAAAAACTCAGAGTTTTTCCTTAATACATATGTACTTATATACATTTTACACTTAAATTTGTCTATAAACTTAATTTCTCTTTAGAATTTAATTTTTTATAACGGTGCCCATAATAGGTGTCCAAATTATATTAAACTCTTATTATTGACAGGTTTATTTCATGCAAAACTTGCGCATCAAAATTAGTCTAAAAGCATAATAATTCTTTTAAATAAATGTACCTAGGTAACTAGGTATTATTTTATAGATACAGATTAGTATTAGGTAACTAATATTTTAACTTTAGTATAAAGATATTTAAAATTTTGTAGTTCTAAAATAAGTTTTAGTTTTTGTTTACAGCCTTTAGTTAGTATGCATAAAACTGCAATATTCCAATTTATATTTTATTTTGATACTAAAATATTTATTATTCAACAAAAAGTAGGTACTCAGTATTTTTTTTCTGTTGCTTTAAAGCAAAAATTAGGTGCCAATAATAGGAAAATCTGGATGCCAATCATTAGCAAAAAGGTATCAATAATACGAAATTGTGTATTCTTGTAATTAATTTTAAAAATTCTTTAATATTATTAAGATCTCAGTTTAAATTTTATATAATATATAAAATAGAATAACTACTAAATGATGTAAAATATTTTATTCTTGATAACATGAAATATTTAATAAGTTATAATGAAATATTTGTGGAAAATTTCTTAAAGTGCCAATAATTGAGGGTTTTACCCTAAGTCTTTTGTGAAATATTGTACAGTTGCTAGTTAGCCAGCTAATTTGAAGCATATCGCTGAAATAGTATGGATTCTCTATGCCTAAATATACTGTGCTGACGATTCCACACAAGGAAAATACAGCACTTTCCACAATTTTTTTATCAACCGTATAACATTACAACAACAAAAGTCCAAACAATAAAACTTTCAATTCTCCATAAATGTATGGATTTGGATACCTAATAAGATTATCTTTTTATTAGATACTCAGGTGCACTCATATATCTTAATGCTTAAAAGGCAAAACCATTTTAATGATAAATGTTGATTACATTTGA
The DNA here is from genome assembly GCA_958510825.1 of Brachypterus glaber. NCBI lineage: Eukaryota > Metazoa > Arthropoda > Insecta > Coleoptera > Kateretidae > Brachypterus > Brachypterus glaber. The sequence continues at coordinate 12,622,483 of OY294045.1, forward strand.
AGTAAATCACCTATTAAATCTAGCTTTACGATATAATACATATTTAATAAAAACATCCTATATTAGGTAAATTATAGTTATAAACAAGCTCTGTAGAGTAAGTGCGTTGAATTAAATAGTATACCCTTTAAAGTGTACACTTACATCTGTACAACAATTCAGGGTAATAATATAGGGTTTTTTCCAATGAACTAATAACTCTTCTCTCTAGAATAGGCATTTCATTTGAAAAAACTGACAAAAACGTATACATTTGTCTGTCTTACTCTCACGGCTTTGTTCTAACAGAGACAACAATAACAGTTACTGGTAACTGTTATTGTTCAGGCCTGAACATACCTACTATTTGTTTACAAACAAACCGAGATATTGGCGATACTTTATATTAACGTTATGCGTATTCTAGTGAGAAGAGTTGTTAGTTCGTTGGTTTTTGCGTGTGAAATTACTGTTTTTACTATGTGACATTACTGTTTCTACAAAATAGTATATTCTATAACTAGTATGAAATAGACAATATTCCGCGCGAGCGGAAAGTTTTTCATACGAGCCGGCAGGCGAGTATGACGGTCCCGCGAGCGCGGAATGACTATTCCATACGTGTTGTAGACTATACTTTTTCTTCGACTGCAAATATGAAACACTGTATTGCTTTAAACTGTGCACAAGGTTAAAAACGATGTTTTTTGTGACTCGACATTGTAAATGCAACAAAACACATATTTTTAAATAAAGCAATTAATAATTTTATCAAATCAGTACTTAAAAAAGATTTTTATTTAATTTTAGCACATATTTACAAATTATAATGCAAAAATTGAAGGTTATGTCAGATTGTTGTGACAGATATCACGTTTAAATATTTAACAATAGATGAAGCAGTTTTAATTTTTTGAACTAAATTGATAAAAAAATGGCCAAATATTAAGAAAAACTAATAAACTTTATGTAATTTTAAAGCAAAACTTTAAACTGTAAATTATTCTATGTTTCATGGTAAAATATATATACTTTGCTAATTTTGCTACAGTTTTCTTTACTTTTATAAACAAGAGATGGCACTACATGTGCTCATTCTAACACTTGATACGGAATATTCATACCGTCTCTAGAGCTAGAATGGATTCATTCTGTGTTTGAAAAGTGTGTGTATTTGCTTACATTCTAAAGCAGTTGTAGAAAAAGTAATATTTTATACCTAAACCTCAAATAATTGAAGGAGCTCTCTGGTGCTATCTCTGCGTTAAAAATTTTAACTTAAAATAGATAATTTTAACTTAACCTAAAATGCTTGATTCTGACATAGCTAGGCGAGCGAATAATTGTTTTTTCGTACTGGCAACCTCGTGAGGCCTCGGTGCAACAGATCCATATTAAATAATGATGGTTTAAACTTATTGGCTATGTTTTTTTTTTACTTTTCTCGACGGCCTTCCTCAGATATCAACAAGTAGGTTTTAGCATATTATTCGTGATGAAAATGGGAAGAGCTGAAGATTTTGGGTTAGTTAGTGAATCCAAACCGTTTGAGTCATAACCATTATTTTTGTGTATTTTGTCTTTTCTTCCAATAACTCCCATTATTTTTCGTTATCAGGAACGACTTAACATGAAGTAAAAGTGACATTTTGTTAATGGGTGGACTAGAATGCCTTAATGTGACGTTTTCTGTCAAGAAAAAGAGCAAAGACAAACAATCTGGTACCTATGTTTTGATATTATGGTCTGTTTCATCATGCAAGATAGTAAATTAAAAATCGCACAGTGAATATTATTACAACAGGTTTGAATAGTATATGTTTGTATATAGAATATAGTTATGTTTTATAAAATAAACTACGCAGTATATTCGCACATCCAATATTCTAATCTGTTTTCAAAATATTCACTGAGCGATTTTTAATTTATTATCTTGCTTGAAAAAACAGACCATAGAGAATAAGAAAAGGTTTAAAAATATGCGATGTATAAAAAAACACTTCTATTTTCGCATACGCCACTGGATAAATATGTTATAAGTAACAAATAATCTTAAAAATCTATTTTGACACATTAAGGAGAGAAACTTGGCATGTCCAAAAAAGGCTTAAACACATTTGCCGGTTTGCCATTTTCCTAGATTTTTTTTAATATTTCCTCTTTTTTTTGACAGAAAACGTCCCATTAAGGCACTCCAGGATGGATTACATAAATTATATGAAAGTTTCTATAGTTAATTTTTTTAAGGTATAGTTATTTTAAATCTTCCAGCTTGTAAACAATTTTGAAATTACCATAGCAACGCATGCGTCGTAAACGAAATGACTAGGCCCAATTTACACAACCGTAAAACGTTGACGTGCCATTAACGAGAACAAAACAATGGTTTATTCCTCTAAATTATTGGAATAAAAGCGATTTTATAAGCAAATTTTGTTTCTACAGGAATACAAAAGTGTTTTTAGCAACAGCTTTATCATTTCTCTTTTTTTACATCAAAACATCATAAAAACAAAGTAAGTAAACAAAAATTATAAATTTTGGATATGTTGAGATTCAAAACAAGCCACATGCTTCAGCGTAAATCGGACTTTGTGGAGTATTTAGCGGCAAATTTAAAATAACTATACCTTAAAAAAATAAACTTTAAAGGTATCCAAAGTAACGAAGAGTAAATAAAATATTTTATACCTACATCAATTTAATACTGCCACACACCTATAAATATTTTACAGCAAATTAAGTTCCATTCAAGTGTTATTATACTTTTCATAGCTTTAGCTAAAAGAGGTTAGATTTGAGAGTTAACTGAGTATACAGGGTAATTGGTAATTCGACCTATTCCTTGAAAGGGGTTATACTATAGGCCATATGCAAGAAATTAAGTCCCATCAACTGGTGGTCGGAAATGAGATCTAAGGGAGCTACGGCCCTGCGAAGATAACATATTGAATGGAAAATAAAAAAGCATCAATAAAATTTTAATGCTGCAGGGTGATTCTTCACTTAAACTAAGTAAAAAAGTATTCTTCACCAAAACACCTAAATTTAATATAAATAAAATGAAGAATCATCCTGCAGCATTAAAATTATAATGGTGCTTTTTTTGTTCCCGATTTAATATGTCCATCTTCGAAGGACCGCAACTCCCTTAGGGCTCATTTCCGGACCAACCTTTATAGGAACTTTTTTTCATATTTTTTAACGTAGAATCACCTCTTCAATTTCTTCTCTAACTTATTTTTGAATGACCCTGTATACTTATATATAATCTGAGTGCTCATTTAAATGGAAAACTACTATAGTCAAAGAGCTGGACATTTTCATTTGATTATTTTCTTCTAAAAAATTTGGCGCCCCTACTAAAACAAACAAAACACACTCCGAAAAAAAGCTGTGTTTCTACAAAATTTGGCGCCCTGAGCGCTTCTACAAAATTGGTACCCTATCAAAAAAAAAAAAAAAAAAGAAAACACCCTCCGAAAAAAAAGCTTGGTCCCTGAGCGCTTCTACAAAATTTGGCGCTCAAGACAAAACATCCGAAAAAAAAGCTTTGTCCTTGGGTGTTTCTAAAAAATTTGGCACCCCTACCAAACAAAAGAAACACACGCTCTTATTTTAATTTTTAATTTTTTACTTAAAATAACGCAAACATATAAAAAATAAAGATTCTTGGGGGGGGGGGTATATACCCTCTCTACTCCCCCATATCTACGAGCCTGGTTTTTTAACAGTCTTCCTTATAAAATAAAAATTGTCCAGATTAAACGCTGTAGATTCTGCGACTATGATAAAGAAACTGCATCCCACATTTTGGGACAATGTCCTATCTTCTCACAGAAAAGACTGCGATTTTTCATTGTGGCAGGTCATAGCCTTTTTAGATGACTGCGGCATGAGCAATGGATCTTAGGTCTGAGTGTCTTGGCTATTACTTTGTAATTATCACACCGCTTCAGATGATGACAATGAACTCCATTTGACCCCATTCTAAACCTTTAAAAAAATGTCTGAAAAAAATTAAAAATATATGTTTAAAAAAAGCTTATCACTCGTAAAAAAATTTAATTTTTCAAATGTTGCTTATTCTAAGCTAAATTTTCTAACTCTGAGCTGCCTCCCCCTATTAGGTCCGTCCCTAATCCCCTGTGAAGAGTATACTATGGACTGTGAGGCACTACATGTCCACGGCTTTTTTACAATTACATTATACATTTTATCTAATATTCCTGATTGAAGCTAAGTTCGTAGAATTCCTATCTTGTAAAATATGCGAAATAGAAAATGGGGACATAATAAAGTTTGTTTGACTTGCAAATATGTTTTAGCTGATATATCAGCAAAATAACATATTAAGAAGTTAATATTTTAAAATAATTGAATTTGATTTAATAAAAATATATACAGTGCGGTCCAAAAGTCACCCCTCCCCCTCTTAACTTTTGAACGAGTTGAGATATCGATTTAAAATTTAGTACTCTTAAGTAAGACAACTTAAACTATCTTTAATCATATATTTGATACTTTTATCTCTTAAAATGTGGGCAGGGGGGCATGGGGGAAACTTTTTTTAAATGGAAAGGGGGGTCGTCTAATACATCATTTTAAAGCCTTTAAAATTCTCTATATAACCATACATTTTTAATTTTTTTAAACATGTTTTTTAAGGTAAGTTTTTTTTTTGTTAATTTTTATTTATGTCAACTAAAATTAGTTGAAAAGTATAATTCACTTTTTTTCATTATGAAATTAGGCATTTAAAAAAAAAATTGGATTTTTAGAGAAATTTTGACAAAAAAACCAATTTTCAACCCTATTTTAAACCCAGACTAGGAGAGGTATGAGTAGTTGTCTACATCTAGCAATAGATGGCGCACAAGTCTACATCAATCTAATGACTATATTCCTTTTGCGAATAAAGTCTAAAAACGTTTTCTTAATCAACTGGCAGAGTTGACTCTTGGTACTGAAGGGGGCCAGCAGCCCGAAACTGTCAGTCTTCCAATATCACTCTGTACGATAATTAGAAAATAGATTGATGGAATAATAAATTAATATTTTTATAATTTTGTTTAAAATTAAAAATTTCTGTCCTTATTAATAAAATAGTAAGTAAATAATTCAACATTTTTCATTTATATAGAGAGGCTATTTACTTTCTTCTTGTAAATGTTGTAACATATACCGTATATCGTATGTTTAGTATTTATTGTAAACAATTACCACCCGTATAAGCTAACATTTTTATGGTACCTCGTAGATAAAGTGTCCACTTTATATTATTTTACGATATATCCGTGTTTTTAAGTGTAGAAGAGTTTGTACTAAAAACAGGTATTTCTCGTTCCCTATAGCTTATAAATAAATACAACCAAACCTAAATATGTAAAGTATCATTTTAGTGCTTGGCTTTAGAAATATAGCTGATAACAGTAAAATTTGTTTATTGATATATGTGTAGGTCTAGAAGAAATGGGAATCTTGTGCATTTTATTCCTCGATTACATGAAAGCTATTATAGAGTGCTATCCAAAAGCCACTCCCCCCTCTTAACTTTTGAACCACCTAAGATATCGACTTCAAATTTAAAACACAAAAATAAAACAACTTAAAGTGTCTTTTGGCATACACTCGATATATTTACACTGATAGAAAAATCTAAAAATAGTACAACCAAACGTTGTTGTAACAAATTTGAGGTATAGAATACCATTTATTCGATTATTCTAAAATATTATAACGTTATAATAAATACACTATTAAAATTGTAGATTCATATTATTTAATAATACAACAATGTTGTTGTTACTTTAATAGTTTTTTGAGGAAGGATGATTAATAAAGATGGCGACAATCAGCTGATTCTAATAAATGTTTTACCAAAATATTGAAACTAGGCATTTTGGGCTAAAATTTTTATGTGCATATGTATACCCAACGATAAGCATGTACATGTACATGTAATTACATGTAATATGTAATTTCTATGTGCTAAATATTTAATTTAATACATTAATCCAAATTTGTAAATGCAGTAGAGAGTCGGCCAGGATATCTGCTAGCCAGCCGGACGGACAGATCAGCTGAATTGCCTGCGTTTTGAAGCGAGGATCATGACGTAGGAAGCAGCGGCAATCCGACCCTGCGGATTTGCAAGCCCGCTCTTTGCCAGGCAAACAAAAACCTGATCGCTTAAAAGTTTGTTGTCTTAAATCAAACAACTACAATAGTAAATAACGAACACGTTTACTTTTTTGTTGTTTTATTCTATGCAATATATAGTGGTTTGGCGCATATACAACTATTTGTTGCTGTATACTATAACCTAATTACGCTATTAATTACCCTAGTGTTCTATCAGTGTGGCTTTTAAAATGTGGTCAGGGGGCATAGGGAGGATTTTTTTTAACGAAAAGGAGGATCCTTAAGGATGTAGCACCTGTGATACATCATTTTAAAGAAAATTAAATTATTTATTTTACCATATGGTAAATTATATGTATATTTTTTATTATTGAACATTTTTTTAAAGGTGTTAATTTGTTCAATTTTTTACTAAAAAATGTACTTTTTGATTTTTTTCTGGATTTTTTTATTTGTATAAGTAGTTTGAAAGTATAATTTACGTTTTTGTATCATGAAATTAATAATTTTTCAAAAATTGTTATACCCCTGCACCTATCAAAAAAAAATTAACAAAAATATCCATTCTCAGTCCCATTTCAAACACTAAAAATAACTTAGTCTTATCCATCCTGGAAAAACGTTATGAAAAAATATTAAAATAGGAAAAATTTTAAATTGTATATACTTATTTGAATTTTGTTTAGGTCTAGTGTATATGTATACATACATCTGCTACTGGGCATAATTTTGGCCTACATTGTAGCATTTTTATGTGGCAATAAGTAGTTTTGGTTTTGTACCTACCATAATAAAATGTCTAGTTATTTAGCATTGAGAGCATATCATTACAGATTAATTTCGATCATAAACTATTAATTCTATGCGTATAAATAAATAAAATAGAGAAAACACAAAAATCATTCATATTAATATTCAAAAAACAAAAGAAAAATAATACTAGTGGTTAAACCGTAGCTTAGGCTGAGTGGGTTAATTTTTGAGTGGACGTATCCCATTCACCGTTTTATCCAATGTTTTCGTCAAACCAATTACTGGTTTGACATTTTCTAAAAATGTATACGTTTTTAGTTATTTCACCTTTCCTTTAGGGTTTCAAATCGACTATAATTAACATTAATCGGAATAAATTCAGTTATGACTCTTCAACGTTGAAAATAAACACAGAAACATGGGCTTACGGAATAATTTTGCCGAATTATGAGGGAAATTTTTATAAAGGTCACTAAATCAAAACATTTGACGACTAATTTGTTACACACAACAATATTGAATATACATATTAACTATAAATATGTAAATATATATCGGTGTTTTTCGAAGAAAATAAAAATATAAATATTTAAAACCTCGCGTCAACTATAGAATCGACGCGGCGCCTATGCGAGCACTGGAAATTCGCCGATGACTGATAATTAATGATGATATTTTATCCATTTGATAATTATAATTATCGATAAATTAAATAAATAAAAAGAAGTATCAAATTATATATACTTGAAAATACAAACAATGGGCTAGTTGGAAATGCAGATAATAAATACTTGAAAATATTAGAGATAGTCGCATATAGTATATGTAACACAGGGTGATCAGTAACTGGCATGCCAAAACTTAAGATGTGGCTTTACTGGAAATAATTCAGGGAGTTTTGATTTTCGGTTTATTGGGTACGGTTAATGGCCCCAAATAAAAAAACAATTTTGCGACTTAAACTCGATTTGGAACTGTCATTCTTTAACGTGTTTTTCACAAAAAACGTACTTTTAAAATATCTCTTAAACGTTACACTATACGTTTTTAAATTTTTAATGTTTTTTTTTTAGAAAAAACAAAATTGTTCTCTATCGTTGGTTAGGCATGCCCCTCAGAACATTTTGGGTGGAAATTAAAAAAATTTATCTGGCACTTTCTTTTTAATTTACGTAAAATTATTTTTTTTTAAATAATTCACACATTTGTGTCCCATTATTTCGAGTAAACCGATTTTCGATTGAATAACCGTTGTATTAAGCACAAAAAAAAAACTTCCTAACCGAGTCATAAAGGAAAATCTAAAACCCTACAGTGTAACGTTTAAGGCGGTGCCGTAAATTAGCTATAAGTGGTACAAAAAAATATATGACACAAAAAATGTTGGAGATTTGGTCCTCTTTAATTTCATATCAAAAGTTTTTTTTTTTAGGATGCACCGATCTTAAGATATTTTAAAAAGTCTGTTTTCGTGAAAAATAAGTTAAAAAAATGACAGTTCCAAATCGAGTTCAATGTCTCAAAATTATTTTTTTTTTCTTTATTTTTGGCCTTTCCCTTCCGGATAATTAGCCACTCAAAATTATTTATTTGCGGCCTTAAACCCTACCTAATAAACCAAAAATCTAAAATCCCTGAATTATTTCCAGGTAAAGCTTTATTAATTAACTTGAAGACTGGACTATAACTAGAAATAGGCCGGTTACTGCTAATATATATGTGTGTGGTAGAGCGGAAAGTATATTAGCGAAAAAAAAAACGATTTTTTGATTTTTTTGGGGTTTCGGATGCATTGTACGTTACTACGTAAATTAATGAAAAAAAAAACAATAATATCCCCAATAGTTTTTTATTATGATTTTTTTTGTAAGGGCTTACACAAAATAGTTATAAAAATAGGTCACCTGTAATAAAAATTATTAAAATTATTAGTTGGGCATAATAACATCTCTACTCAATATATCTTAATTTTAGAATACCTTTTCTCAAAAAATATCTACACCATAACATCTCTACTCCAGAATATACAGGGTGATCATTTGAAAATGATCCACCCCAAATATCTCGCAAACTAGGCACAATATAAAAATTCTAAAAAAGAGGTTAATTTACATTTTTGAGAGGCAAATGTAAGTATATTATTTTGGGGGTTGTAACCCCCAGCTACCCCAACATTAGAATCTTAAATAGCAACCCTATCTTGTGATAGTTATTTAAAAGAGCTTAAAAAATGAAATATTTAACACAAAAGATAAATATACCAACCCTTAACTTAAGGGTAGATGATTTTCTTTGAAAATAATTGGTACAAAATATTTACAAAATTAGCTTAATACTTAAAAATAAATAACTTCACTTTAATTTATGGGTGTTTTAACTTCTACCCTTTAGCTATCGGCCACCCCAACTGTTTTATTTTTAATTAAATAATAAATATTCCATATCAAGTGTTTGAATGAGCACATGTAGTGTCATCTCTTGTTTATAAAAGTAAAGAAAACTGTTGCAAAATTAGCAAAAATATATATTTTACCATGAAATATTGAATAATTTAATGCAATTTAAAGTGTTAAGTTAAAATTATATAAAGTTTATTAGCTGTTCTTAATATTTGACCAGTTTTTTACCAATTTAGTTCAAAAAATTAAAACTGCTTCATATATTGTTATATATTTAAATCTGATATATGTCACCACAATCTGACATAATCTTCAATTTTTGCATTATAATTTGTAAATATGTGCTAAAATTAAATAAAACCCTTTTTTAAGTACTGATTTGATAAAATTATTAAATAACATTAATTGCTTTATTTAAAAATATGTGTTTTGTTGCATTTACAATGCCGAGTCAGAAAAAACATTGTTTTTAACCTTGTCCTCAGTTTATAGCCATACAGTGTTTCATATTTGCAGTCGAAGAAAAAGTATAGTCTACAACACGTAAGGAATAGTCATTCCGAGCTTGCGGGACCGTCATACTGGCCTGCCGGCTCGTATGACAAACTTTCCGCTCTAGCGAAATATTGTCTATTCCATACTAGTTATAGAATATACTATACCGTTCTACCACTCACATATTGTAATTTTCCGAGTAATATTCTAATAACTTATCTATTACATTATAATTACGGTAGAAGTTATAGAAGTTATAGAATATAGAAATTATTAAGTAGGTATTTGAGGCGGTGTCAAAATCTAATTCTAAACATCCCACATGCATACATTTGTCGAGAAATAAAAAAGGCAAACCCTGAAGTAACGTAATGCTTTACATTCCACAATATACTCTTTACAGTGGATAGCTTATTCTTTTAAACTGTAACCCTTTCGCTCCTGTTGGGACATATATGTCCTTGCAGATGTTTATAAATACCTTTGGCTTCTGTATATGTCCTAGCAGATGTTTAAAAAATTCTATAGCCAAAAAAAATATTTAAAATGCACCAAACATGGACATTTTGGTATTTTATAGCTCAAACTTGATATCAAGTAATATCAATACTTAACTATAAGTTACTAATAGAATATATTTGTGTAGCTTTAAAACACTATATGTGACCCTGCACAAAGAAACCCAGTTAGTATGTCAAATTAACCTATTTAATTTTTTGTCATTTTTTTTGTTCATTTTTTTTTAATCTAGGAATTTTTTTTCAAATTTTGTAACGTAGAATCGCCTCTTAAATTTCTCGAACTTATTTCTGAATAACCCTGTATAGTGATTTAGATATTGAAATTTGAAAACCATCGTATAGTTCTCTTCCAACACGAGATCTGTTGAGAGTATAGAAACGACCTCGTCGCCACTTTCCCCTTATATTATTTACTTTTTACCTTTCTAAATTACAAGTTAGTAACAATAGGTCGCATCCCATTGCTTTGACAGAGCTGTGGGTGTAAGATAGTGCTGGACAAATAAAAATTAAGTATCTGCAAACCGTTTTAGAGAAAATTTGGTTTATAACAGGTATGCGAGTTTTGCGGGTATTTCAAAAAATACGATTTTTCAAAATTTTAAGTCCCCCCTCATGTTGTCAAATTAAACTGGAATCTGCATCTGCTTAGGATATTGGAAAAAACACTGAATATAATATTTTTTTTTATAAGGCACGATATTTTTATTCAAATATATCTGGCACACCATACCTAATTTTTTTATCAGATTCAATTTCAGCAATCTCAAAAACCCATATACACGGTGTATTTGAAATAGAGTCGGAAATTTTAACAGATGATTCTACATCATAAAATATGACAAAAAGTTCCTATAAACATATGTCTAAAAATGCGTCATAAGGGAGCTACGCCCCTTTGAAAGTGGCTAAAAAAATCGGTTTTTATTCAATAACTCAGGAACCCTTTGAGATATATCAACAAGGTTTTGCACGTCAACTAATTCCGCCCGTTTTTGTGTGTTATTTTCATGTACTTATTTCAACCAGGGGTGTGCGAAACGGGGGGGGCTTATCAGTTTTTCGTCCCAAACTTTTTTCTGTGTAACTTTTTTGCAAATTTATTTTTGAAATATGATTCCTCAGGTCAAAATACATAAAAAAGGTACTCTTGTTGTAATACTGTAGGATTAACCGTTTTCGAGAAAAATTCATTTGAAGGTAAAATTTCACGATTCGAGGACGAAAAATTAAATACTAAAATGTTGAAAACCAAAATTTTAATGATGCAGTGCGAATGTACATTAAAAACTAAGAAAAAAACCTCATATACAGGTACTTCCAAAAATCAATCCTAATGGAGCTATGGTCTCCTAAATATGCACCATTTTTAAAGGGCCATGGTAGCTTTAAAAGCGTTTTTTCCACCTACATGTATGGAAACTTTTTTTCTTAGTTTTTGATGTTTTGATAAAATTGCATCATTAAAATTTTGGTTTTCGATATTTTAGTATTTAATTTTTCGTCCCCGAACCGTGAAATTTCACCTTCAAATGAATTTTTCTCGAAAACGGTTAATCCTACAGTATTACAACATGAGTACCTTTTTTATGTATTTTGACCTGAGCAATCATATTTCAAAAATAAAATTGCAAAAAAGTTACACAGAAAAAAGTTTGGGAAAAAAAACTGATAAGGCCCCCCCGTTTCGCACACCCCTGGTTTAAATAAGTACGTGAAAATGACATAAAAAGATGGGCCTTATTAGGATTAATTCACGTGCAAAACCTCGTTAATATATCTCAAAGGCTTCCTGAGTTATTGAATAAAAACCGATTTTTTTAGCCACTTTCAAAGGGGCGTAGCTCCCTTATGACGCATTTTTAGACATATGTTTATAGAAACTTTTTGTCATATTTTATGATGTAGAATCATCTGTTAAAATTTCCGACGCTATTTCAAATACACCGTGTATAGCAATTTTCAAATTTTTCTAAAAAAAATGTATTTTAATAGTAAAAAACAAAAAATAAGGTCCTTTACCCCATATATTTATTAAAAAACACCGACCGGTTTCGAGCTCTTATTAAACTGAGCCAATCTTCAAGGTGGTAACTACAAGAAAAAACACAATAACATAAGTACACCAATTTGCCCCCCTTGCCGCACCCCAATGTTTACCAAAAACAATCCTGAGCGAGAACTTTTGGTAACATACCTGTATGCCAAATTTCAAGTCTCTAGCTTAAAGCTTAAGTTATCGTGCCCACAAGATTTCCCGGACAGACCGATCGACCGACCGACCGACCGATCGACCGAGCGAAAATTTTTTTTGCTCGAAATTGATTTATATCGACATAAAACGTATCTAAAACTATTAATACGTAAAACTTGCTCAGTAAGGCACATTATTCCATTCACGTAATCGACAGGCCTGCAGGTTAAATGCACGAATAAGTCGGTATGTTTGAAAACCGCAATATATTTAGTGTGACCCAGTTTCAGTTTACCTTTTTTATTGAATACCTGGTTAACACCTATTTTTGGTTATCGGGTCATTGTTACAACAGTCTGTCGTCAACAGAGGCATCTGTTGAGCACAAACTGATAAATATAATTATAAATAGAACTTAAAAAACTCAAGGTGTAAATTACTCTATTGGCTCGATTCAGGCATAATTATCACTAACTACACTAAACTGAATTAAGAAATTAAGAAATTAACAAAATTAAGAAACATAACCTTAAATTCTATAATACATTTTCCGTGGTATACAACAATTAAGATAAAAGAAAAAATATAGCATAAAATAATAATAGAATCTTAAAATAGAAAAAGAATTTCTGAAATACACAAATTTTAGTGCAACATTTTATAAAGAATCGTTATCCAAGTATCAAAATAAAAATAAAGATGGCGACACATCTGTATTTTAAAAATTCCTACATTCCTACATAAAAAATAAAAGTTACTTTTGGAGATAAGTAGGTTTTAAAACACGATTTTTAGACCCAACAACTGCAAATATAGTAATAATCGTCCTACGCAATAGATAATTGTTTTTTTTTACTTATTCAGTCGTATTTACACATGCCTATTATCTATTTAGCAGTTATCTTATTGTTCCATACCACGGAAAAATTTTTATAAAATTTGAGGTTGTGTTTCTTAATTTTGTTAATTTCTTAATTTATTAATTCAGTTTAGTGTAGTTAGTGATAATTATGCCTGAATCGACCTTTAAAAAAATGTGTTGAATTAGAAAATTAGACTATTTTATGATATAAAAGCTTGTCGTAAGATTTTCCTGAGTAAATTTGTTTTGTAAAAAATACATAAATTTTAAGTTAGAATTACTTGTGTCAAGATATATTCTCGCGACAAGCTTTTATATCATATAAAATTGTATAATGTAATAAAATGATGGGTTTGATTTACTTGAAAATTAATTTTCTTCTTAAGCACTTAAATAAAAGCTTGTTCTTAAAAATGTTTTTTTACTATTAATTTATTTTTTCTTTTTTTAGTCGTCAAAATTTTGTAGGATACAAACTTTTTTTTTCAAATAAGGGCGCCGAACCAGAAGCTTGCTTCAGGGCGCCGAAATGCAAAGGCCGGCCCTGTGTATTATTCAATGCATGGTAATCCTTACATGTATATTTGTTTATGATTTACTGACAGAAATTTTGATGACTAAAAAAAAGGTCTCATATCTAAAAAGATGTTGGTAAAAAAGGCATATTTTTAATTTTAGGGGTGGGGAGGTTGGGGGTAAATTTTATGGAAAATTGTATTGTCATCAGAGATAAGCATAAGTATATACCGAATTTTAGCTCTCTACGTTTAGTCTGAGTGGGTGAAACAGAGAGGGGGTAAACTTAGCCTTATACGCGATGTAAAATTTATTTTAAAATTTTATTATCACTGGATGAGTATGTAACCTAATTTTAGTTTTAAATTATCTCAGGTGAGTAAAAAATGGATTTTAGGGGTGGGGGGGATTGGGGCGCAATTTTTATATAAAATTGTTTTGTTAAGCATGTGTTAAGCTTGCTTCAGGGCGCCGAAATGCAAAGGCCGGCCCTGTGTATTATTCAATGCATGGTAATCCTTACATGTATATTTGTTTATGATTTACTGACAGAAATTTTGATGACTAAAAAAAAGGTCTCATATCTAAAAAGATGTTGGTAAAAAAGGCATATTTTTAATTTTAGGGGTGGGGAGGTTGGGGGTAAATTTTATGGAAAATTGTATTGTCATCAGAGATAAGCATAAGTATATACCGAATTTTAGCTCTCTACGTTTAGTCTGAGTGGGTGAAACAGAGAGGGGGTAAACTTAGCCTTATACGCGATGTAAAATTTATTTTAAAATTTTATTATCACTGGATGAGTATGTAACCTAATTTTAGTTTTAAATTATCTCAGGTGAGTAAAAAATGGATTTTAGGGGTGGGGGGGATTGGGGCGCAATTTTTATATAAAATAGTTTTGTTAAGCATGTGTACCAAATTTTAGCTTTCTAAATATATTCTAAGTGGTCGAAAAAGCCTTTGGCAGATTTGCCCCAAACAAACATACCAACAAATATTAGTAGTTAAATAAAAGCTTGTTCGGATTATTCGTTCTTGAGTTATCGTGTATACAAAACCGTGATATCAGACGGACGCGTCCGGACGGACCGACGGACATTTTCAATATTTCTTATTTTTTCATTTGTATCCAAGAATTGTTTGTCTAGGACGTTTTTTGACTATTTTTTCGAAACTACTGTATTATACTATTTTAGCGCAGACGCTGGGAATAGTATAGGGGTGACCGGGGCTAATTGTCGCACTTTTCATTCAAAGTCAGTTTTTTCCTTTATTTTTCTATTTTTTTTTTAAATTAACCAAATGGTAAATTTAGCTGCATGTTTCAATAACATTATTTAAAGAAAAAACATGGAAAAATTTATAGGGTATTAGAGTTATGTTTTTTTTTGTGAAGTCTTGAAAAGTGCGACAACGTTGTCGCGGAGTATATTTTTGTGAAGAAATATAAAGGCATTTATAAAAATTATAAATAACTAATAAGACATGTGCCTCCCCACAAGCCGATTGTTATCTATCTTTTCACTCTTGTGCCAAAATTTTCAACTATAATTAAATAATACTTTTTTGATTTTTTTTTAATTTAATATAATTTAATAAACGATTTTATTTGCTATTTAACAAAGTTTCACTTTTTTACACAGTTTTGAATAAAAAAAAATCGAAAAAGGAAATGTTATAGCATGAACATATCTCCATATCATGCGACAACTAGCCCCAAACCAAATGCGACAACTAGCCCCAGTGGTCAATTTTACGTTATGTATCAAGTACTTTCTAATTAACGAATAAACACTCCTAAATTACAGTATAAACAAATAATATACACCTTAAACTATTATTATACATAAAATTTTCTTATCTTAGTGTTTTAAATAAGAAAAAATATTTACCACAAAAAAATTACCGGGCTCTTTAATATTGACATTTTTTGATTTATCTTGTTGCTCTTTTAATTTATTGCTTTTAAGTTTACGAATGGTAAATGGCACTGTTGTAACGCAGGTTAATCTTGGTTAGGTGCAAAAAAATATTTTACTTTTTAAGATATAAGCACTTTGACAACTTACCCCTGCGACAACTAGCCCCGGTCACCTCTAATAAATAAAAAATACTTTAATAATATCTTTAGCCACCAGCATATTTTACAAAATGTATGTAATTTAATTTAATCAAAATGCAGTTTATATTCATGATTTTTGTAATAATACACTTTATAAGGTCTTAAGAAATACGGACATCACTTTAATAAGATGATATAAGTTATAAGGATTTATAATATTGTCACGAATGATGGGTTCTTTCTTGTTACGAATAATTGTCTTCCTCTCAATTTTGCTGGATACTGGTTTGGGGTTGGGGTTGGGGTAATTAAACTCTTATTTATAATACACGTTCTTACCACTTTAGGTTACCGAGATGTCAGAGTTACTTTGCCCAATGGGCACTGCCCAATTTGGGGACTACCCAACTATCGACTCTACGCTATTCAATCTGATAATCTAATTTCTAATTCTACCTACCGTATTTATACCAAAAATGTTTTACAAACAAACCTAGTTTATTTAAGTTCAATAACACAAGAATGCTTGGTGTGCAAAAAATCTGTATTCAATACAAGGTACTAATTTATAAATAATAAAATTGTTTTATGAAATTTAGGTAAAGCCTGTATGGCTACCTAGCCAAATCTTGACAATATAATATGTATACACTGTCTAAAGTCCTCACCCCTAAGGGCGTATCCAGGGGGAGAAGCTCCCCCCCCCCGAAATCCTAAAATCCTATAAGAAAATCTAAAATTTTTATACTCCCTTAGGCGGCCAAAACAAGCAAATATGCAGGCCCTTTTCCAAGTGGACAATATAAACTATAGATCTTCAAATTCGTAAAAATTTTCGCCTGCGGCGCTGGGTCTTTCTTACATTTTGTTTTATTTAAAAAAAATTGTCGCGTTCGGCGCTAAAGCATTCTTTCATTTAAGTAAAACTTTTAATTGTAACACTTTTAAAATTAAAATATACTACTATGAAATTTGAAAAAAAAAATCGCTTGCGGCACTAGAATTTTTTTGAATTTATATGAAATTTAAAATTATACTACTGTTTTAAAATTTAAGACCATCACAATTGTAAAAAAATTTGCCTGCGGCGCTACGGCTTCTAAAATTAAATTTAAAATTTTTGTTTTTACAACGTTGGATTAAAAAAAATGTCAGAAATTAACAGAATTTGTAAAAAATATCGCCCGCGGCGCCAACTTAGTTAATCAAGGGCTCACGATATTTTTTTAGTCATCACTTTTTTGTGCTTTTTATTTTGTTTATATTATATATACAGTATAAGCTCGATAATGTGAACAATGGGTATAGGTGAACTATTTCGTTAACGTAAGTTCACATTACAGAGAAGTCAATAGAAAAAATTCTGTTTACAAAAACGAATAGTTCACACATACGCATGTTCACATTATCGAGCTTATACTGTATAATATCTGTTTCTTTTCTATACAATTATTCTTTTATATAATATATTTTTATATTTTTTTCTCCTACGGCGCAAGATTTTCTATGTTTTTACTGATTTAAGAAAATGTCTGTAGTATAATTTCGCCTAATTAGCTATTTTAATTAGTTAAAAAAATATGAAAAAATTTTCTCCTGCGGCGCCATTTTAATTACTGTCCAGATTTGAGAAAAAATGTGTTGAGCCCACCTTCGAAAAAAAATCCTGTATTCGGCCTTGCTCACCCCCATTAACTTTTAAAAGTCTTAAGATATCAACTTAAAATAAGAAACACGTA
This sequence comes from Brachypterus glaber, assembly GCA_958510825.1. NCBI lineage: Eukaryota > Metazoa > Arthropoda > Insecta > Coleoptera > Kateretidae > Brachypterus > Brachypterus glaber. The sequence continues at coordinate 12,640,150 of OY294045.1, forward strand.
AATAACATAACCCATATAATTTTTTGGTTTACCTATATTGAATATCAAAAACGTATCAAATTTTGCAGGGTCGTGTGATACATCTTTTTAAAGCAAATAGAATACTCTATTCGACCATATATTTTTTATTTTTTTCTAGGTTTTCATTTTTTTGTAAAAAGATATTTTTTGCAAATTTTTGAAAGAGTAAAAATTTTTCAGGTTAACGTACCTTTCCGTAAAAGATACGAAAAAAAGTTATTTGAAAAATATATTTATAATCAAAAATAAGAGCCGCATGCCAAATTTAATACTTTACATAAAATTTTTATATTAAAAAAAAAATTAAACACTGGAAACTCGACACTATTTAAAAAAATTATTAAGAGTTAAAATTATTAAAATTTGACATGCGGCTCTTATTTTTGATTATAAATCTATTTTTTAAATAACTTATTTTTGTATCTGTTACGGAAAGCTAAGTTTACCTGAAAACTTTTTACTTTTTCTCTTATATCTGGGGCCATCTACAATTTTTAAAAATTTTATTTCAACAAAAATTAGTTTTTACGCAAGCAGGGCAAAGTCCCAAATCAGTTTTTCTTAATTAAAAAAAAAATAATGGTCATTTTATGGTATTGTCAAGTCGATCCGGGGACATACTGTATTTTTTTATTTTGTATTTAGTTTTTTTTTCAAAAATGGGCTCGTCCGGGATTTGAACCCGGGACCTCTCGCACCCGAAGCGAGAATCATACCCCTAGACCAACGAGCCGATGTAGGTCAAGGTTGCTTGTAATGTATTAGTACTGGCCTACCTGAGATGTAGACTACCTGCATACCATAAAACTAAATTGTTAAGTATATGTTTTTAAAACTAAATTATATCTACTTAATTTCTGAGATTAAACAAGAGACCCATTTAGGAATAAAATATATATACAGGGTCAATATTTTAAATGGTACACCCCCGTAACTTTTGGAAGGAGTTTTTAAGATATAAATTCTAAAGGAATGCTTAAATTACACAAAAAAACTATAGTTGAAAATTATATATCGGTGGCTTGGTTCTACAAGGGCCAATGTCACTTTGTCAATAGATGCGTTTTCACGTCAACTCTGATGTAATATTTTGAAAACGCTGCTATTGACAAAGTGAGATTGGCCCTTTTAGAACCAAGCCACATATAGAATTTTCAATATTTGTCAGTTTTTTTCGGTAAGGCGGAGCCACACTATGGAACGAACCGAGCCATAGGTTGGACATCGGGTAAAAAACAAAAATTCAAAAATAGGGGTTTAAATTTGGTTTTATTATATTTAATCATATTATACATTGAGTGCAGGCAAAATTTTCATGTATAATTAAGGTTAGCCAGAAAAATTAGCGCTTATATAGATGTCTAAATTATGCCTACCAAAATTTGTAGTCTTTTTTTTTCTTGTCATACAATATAATCTTTTCCTATTAATTGCGTAATAATAACAACATTAAAGTGTATTATATAAAAAAATAAAATATTATGTACATCTCCTATTTTTTGTTTTATCGAATTTTTTTTAATTTTCCGACATTTAAATGTTTTTCGTTAAAGTTCCGCAAGGTCCCGCACATTTGTTATTACTACAATATAGTGGACTAAGTAAGGAAAAAAATGATGTAGAGATCAGACCCCAGAAGACCCCAGAACCCCTTTAATTTAAATTTTTGTGTTAAAAAACAACTAAAAAAAAATTACTTTTTACATAGACTTTTATAGATATTCTTTGTGGTGGATAAATTTATTGGAAAATTACGTTATTATACTATTCACAGCCCGTAAGCGTCTGTTCATCCGCCCGTCTGTCCGTGCCATGTCACTTTTTTGTGGACAAGAACGAATAATCCGATCGACTCAAAATTTTCAGGAAAAATCAACTTCTATCAGGGGATGATCCCTATTGTTTTTTTTAATAATCCCCCCGGTTTTTTTTGAATTTTTTTTTTCGAAAAAATGTTTTTTTTGAAAAAATAATTTTTTTTTAATTTTTTTTTTTCGAAATTTTTCGACAATTTTTTCATACTCAATACTTGGCTAAATGTTTTACTTTTTCCAGAAAAAGCCAAATTTATTAGCTAAAATTATAATTTTACAAGTTACACACATTTTGCAGATTTTTTCCAAACCGTATTAAATACATAGCTAAATATCTTTTTTGTACACTAAATGGTAATTAACCATATAAAAGAAAAATAAATTTAATTTTTTTTAAGTTTTCCAGATTTTCCAGATTTCCAGATTTTTTCCCAAAAACGAAACCTAGTTAAAATGCTTTGTCGTACCTAAAAATGGCTGCATACCAAATTTTATCAAAATCCCAGTTATCGTTTTCAAGAAAAGTATGATGTCCGGCTTACGGCCCAGTTCGTCCCATAGTGAGCCAGGGGGACAGTGGGGACAATATTTTAAATGGCACCCTAGGGAACGTTTAAGTATTACGTTACGCAAATTGTATCAAAATTCATATACTTCATACCCCGGTTCCCGCGTTTTTAAAGGCTGAAGAGATTTTATATTTTGGCTACCTCCCCTAACACACCCCCTATTTGGGGGTACCGAAAACTTGAAATCTCTACAGCCCTTAATAACGCGAGAAACGGGGTATGAAGTGTATGAATTTTGGTACAATTTGCGTAACGTAATACTTAAACGTTACCTTAAAGGCTGTAGAGATTTTATATTTTGGCCAGCTCCCCTAACACACCCCCTGTTTGGGGGGTCCCCAAAACATGAAATCTCTACAGCCCTTAATAACGCAGGGTATGAAATGTATGAATTTTGGTACAATTTGCCTTACGTAATACTTGAACGTCCCACTAGGTCTTGTAAAACGTCATTTTATTTAAATTAAAAAAACATTTTTTCTTTAAATTTTTAAAATAATAAAAATATCATCAGCCACTTAGATAAATTTACTTATAAGTAATTTTTTTAATAGTAGTTTCGAGCAGGTTTTAGAAAAATAAAATCAATTCTAAGAAAAAAAAAAATCACAAACACATCTAAAAGTGCTTTGTTTCAGATTTATGGGCAATTAATTGCACGGTAAAATGCATAGCCACTGGATACTCAACACTAAATGTAACAATGAAAATGTTACAAAAGAAAATTTAGAATGTCATAAAGTGGAACATCTTAAAATACAAATAAAAGAGCCTTAATGTAACGTTTTGTTGACAAAAAACTTAAAGTTAAGACACTCTAAACCAAAGAGAAAAATTCACATAATTCTATCACCTATAACGGCCTTAAGAGAGAGATAGGAGATATATATTGAGAATTCGAAATATAGGCAACCAACATGAAAACATCGACATTTTGATACCCCGGCCGGGTAAATTTAAATTTATAACCTCTCATATGGTCTATTTCTAGCTATTGGTCTATAAACAACACTTATATGATTACAAAAATGCCAAAATGTCTTAAAAACAAAGCACAAATGAAGAAAAATTATAGAAAAATGTAAAAACTCGAAAAAAAAAATCCACAAACGTCACCTTTAAAAGTAAACAAAACACTCGTCTAGACAGCGTTGCCGCTTGTTGTAAATGTTTGTAAACATGATTTATTCGTCCATACATTTAGAAAAAGAAAACAACACACTTTGAGGGAAAAAACATGCGATCTGGCAAATTGGCAGGGTATCAAAATGGCGATTCTCTATCCCCTAAATATCCTGCGCCAAAAGCTGCGCAAATAGGTAAATTCCGTTATAGGGATTTAAGTTATGTGGAAAAATTACATTACTTATGTCCGGATACTTACCAGATATCCGTATATCCGTACATTTTTATTATTATATTATATACCATCATACTAGATAAAATGTTGTATATTTTCGATAAATATATATTTTAAAGTTCGTTGTATACCTATAGGTACTATAATATCAAGCTGTTATTACTCTCTCGATTACTGCTTATATACATGCTAGATAATAATATATTATTAGTATACTCTTCGCCACGTTATACACGAGAGAAGAGGATTATAGGCATCCCTAATAAAAAAAATCCGATTAAAGCCCGTTGCAATACACATACCGAAACTTATAAATTCTCATACAATGTTGAAAATGAGTCGTGCTAAATTGTCTATAAATTTGCAATTTTAAGAGCGTTTTTAGTCAAATGTACACAATTTTAACAGTTTAACACGTTTCCGTGACAATTCAGGCCTACAGAGTCGACCAGTATAAGCAAATTATAAAATCTTATCAAAACTTATCAAATCTTGTAAAGTGTCTTGAAATCCCACAAAATCCGTAACTTAATGAGCAAGAATAGCATATCACTAAGCCTTAGTGTATGTTTGATCCCTTATTTATATATAGTTTTCTGTATCAGACATCGTTCAATACAGAGAATTAATCAAATCGTATAATTCGTACTTAAAAAGTTTTTTTGTTGATTCTACCATTAAAAAACAATGTATTCTCATGAAAAAACATATGGTTTTCATAAAAATACATTGTATTTTAAATTTTTATATACCTGATTAATATATAGTTTTCTGTATCAGACATCGTTCAATACAGAGAATTAATCAAATCGTATAATTCGTACTTAAAAAGTTTTTTTGTTGATTCTACCATTAAAAAACAATGTATTCTCATGAAAAAACATATGGTTTTCATAAAAATACATTGTATTTTAAATTTTTATATTCCTGATTAATATATAGTTTTCTGTATCAGACATCGTTCAATACAGAGAATTAATCAAATCGTATAATTCGTACTTAAAAAGTTTTTTTGTTGATTCTACCATTAAAAAACAATGTATTCTCATGAAAAAACATATGGTTTTCATAAAAATACATTGTATTTTAAATTTTTATATTCCTGATTAATATATAGTTTTCTGTATCAGACATCGTTCAATACAGAGAATTAATCAAATCGTATAATTCGTACTTAAAAAGTTTTTTTGTTGATTCTACCTAAGAGTAGTTACATATGAAACGTTATCAGGAATTTACAAATTCAAAAAACAATGTATTCTCATGAAAAAACATATGGTTTTCATAAAAATACATTGTATTTTAAATTTTTATATTCCTGATTAATTTTTAATATTGACTTACTCATTAAATATTGACCTACTCAGTCACATGGGATTTCATAAGATTTTTTAAAAGGGACTTGTAAATTTCTGGGATTCTGGGATTTCATAAGATTGCAATTGACAGCTAAATTGGTTGTAAATTTAATATATTTTAGAAATACAAAAATATTGCAATTTATGTGTATCAGATGTTGTTTAAAAAAATAAGTACTTTAAAATATGTTTTCCATGACATTTTTATACATTTAAGTTTTTGACATATCTGAAGTGAAGTGAAGTGAAGTAAAGTTAGTCACAAGACAGTTTCCGAACAAGGTATAGAAATGTGGTGTTTCAAACTTTTTAGGTAGTAGAAGTTAAAAATAATTGATTTTTCAACTTTTACGTATGTATGTAGTTAGCTTATTTCTAGATGATTTTGAATAATAGTACATTTATGACCTAATGAGAAAATTAAACATTTCCAACTCGTGGTATTTGGTCGAGGCGTAGCCTAGGCCAAATAAGCATCTCGACAGTTGGAAATGTCATTTTCTTATATGCTCTCAATAACAAACAGCGCGCCATCTGTGAGCCAAAATCTACAGCCAAAACAGGTTAAAAAGAGCTCTTTTGTGTCCCTGGTTAGAAAAATTGTAACTTATCTAACTTTTTTAGATTTTAAGCTTTCACGGCCATTAAGATATAAAGAACTTTCACTTTCGGGTTTAGACCGTGTTAATGGATTTTCACTTTCCGACGTTTCGTCTCTTACTACTAGAGACATCTTCAGGGATTAATCTGAAACTAAGTTTCGAATCAACTTGTGTCACTATTTATGACGAGTTGTGGTTATTCACCCGTGACGAGGTTTTTCCTATCAAAGACTTCCATATTGCAGGTAAGTGGTAACCAGTGTCCCGATTGATATTGTTAGGATGCTTGATGATTTCTATCGATTCCCGTATCTTCCTTGGCATTTTTCTGTTTTCTGTTAATATTTGTTTTGTTTCAGACAAGTTGATTTTATGACCTGTTTCATGTACATGTTCGGCTACTGCCGATAAGGAAATTTGTTTCTTTCTTATATTGCGCTCATGCTCTTGAAGTCTTGTAGAAATTTTTCTCTTAGTTTCACCTATGTAAACCGTACCACAGGAGCAGGGTATTTTATATACGCCTTCTGAACTCAGGGGTATTTTGTCTTTTGTTGAAGTCAAACATTGACCTAATTTTTGGTTGGACCGAAATATAGGCTTAATATTTGACTTCTTCAAAAGTTTACCTATTTTATCCGTGATACCGCTTACATAGGGAAGTATAACTTGTGTCTGTCTGTCATTGTCACTATTGTCCTGTTGTTTGGGTCTGGGATTTCTGTATTTGTATATGGTCTTATTAATGTCTTTTTTGGTATAACCGTTCATGGTCAAGGCTTTGGTTAGTTTAAGGAGTTCTGTGTCTAGGGAATTCTTGTCTGAAATCATGAAAGCCCTATGAACAAGTGAATTAACTACCGAGCGTTTTTGAGAGGGATGGTGATGTGAAAATGCGTTTAGGTATCTGTCAGTGTGGGTTTTCTTCCTGTATACCGAGTGTCCTATTGAGCCATTTTCCGTTTTGTAAACCAAAACGTCCAAAAAGAGAAGTGATCCGTTGTTCTCAATTTCCATCGTAAACCGTATAGATTTATGTTGGGAATTGAGGTGATTTAGAAAACCTTGAAGGCTTTCCATGCCATGGGGCCAAATAGCATAGACATCGTCTACGTATCTGCGCCAAATTTTAGGTTTTAATGGAAATTACTCAATAGCTTTTTTCTCGAAGTATTCCATGAAAGCATTGGCCGCAGGGGGTGATAATGGGGATCCCATTGCGGCGCCTGACACTTGTTCATAGAACTCTCCCTGTATCAGAAAATATGTAGATGTCAGACAAGCTTCAAATAATTTACATAACTTAGGGTCAAGATTTCCAGTTGTAAGTAGGTCTCGTATAATATTTATTGTATCGGGAACGGGAACGTTAGTAAATAGAGATTCTACGTCGAAACTAACCATTATGTCCGAGGGGTCCAGGGTCACTGTCGATAAGGTTTGTACAAAGTGTGTGGAATTTTTTACATAAGACCTCGTTTTTCCAATTAACTGATTTAAGATTTGGGCAAGGTGTTTGGCAAGTTTATACGTAGGGGAACCTATTGTGCTGACAATTGGTCTAAGAGGGGCACCATCCTTGTGAATTTTAGGTAAACCATATAATTTTGGTACGCGGGAGTCTCGGGGGGTTAGATTATAAATTTCAAGGGGTGTAAGGGAGGATTGTTTAAGTAATTGTGTAATTTTTCGTTCAAATTTTCCAGTAGGATCGGTCTCGAGTTTTTCGTATGTGTCATTGTCTATGAGTTCCGTTATTTTGTTAAAATAGTCAAGTTTGTCCATCACCACAGTGGCATTACCCTTATCAGCAGGCACAACAATAATATCGTCATTAAGATTAAGATTCTTTAAAGCTAAATATTCCTCCCTTGTCAGGTTAGACTTAGGTGGTTTTGACTTTTTCAGAACCTTAGCCGTTTCATAACGGTTATACCAAAAAAGACATTAATAAGACCATATACAAATACAGAAATCCCAGACCCAAACAACAGGACAATAGTGACAATGACAGACAGACACAAGTTATACTTCCCTATGTAAGCGGTATCACGGATAAAATAGGTAAACTTTTGAAGAAGTCAAATATTAAGCCTATATTTCGGTCCAACCAAAAATTAGGTCAATGTTTGACTTCAACAAAAGACAAAATACCCCTGAGTTCAGAAGGCGTATATAAAATACCCTGCTCCTGTGGTACGGTTTACATAGGTGAAACTAAGAGAAAAATTTCTACAAGACTTCAAGAGCATGAGCGCAATATAAGAAAGAAACAAATTTCCTTATCGGCAGTAGCCGAACATGTACATGAAACAGGTCATAAAATCAACTTGTCTGAAACAAAACAAATATTAACAGAAAACAAAAAATTGCCAAGGAAGATACGGGAATCGATAGAAATCATCAAGCATCCTAACAATATCAATCGGGACACTGGTTACCACTTACCTGCAATATGGAAGTCTTTGATAGGAAAAACCTCGTCACGGGTGAATAACCACAACTCGTCATAAATAGTGACACAAGTTGATTCGAAACTTAGTTTCAGATTAATCCCTGAAGATGTCTCTAGTAGTAAGAGACGAAACGTCGGAAAGTGAAAATCCATTAACACGGTCTAAACCCGAAAGTGAAAGTTCTTTATCTAACTTGTTAAAAAGTCAATAAGGATGATATACTTTTTATAAACAACAAAAAGGACATTTTACTGTATGATTGTGAATAAAATTTATTATTCTAAGTTAAGTGATAATACCCCGTAGAGTGTACTATGCAATGAGACGCATTATAGGACCTCAGGGCTTGTTTAAATACAAAGAATTAATATAATATCTCTCATTTATTGGAACGATCTCCATACAAAGTTGCAAATGGCAATTGGCACTTATAAAGATATTATTATTATTGGGCTGAAGAAGTCAATCTACCATTTATCTTTGATATTCGAGAAAGAAGTAGTTATTACTAAAATTAACTTGATTGATAACTGAAGTGAAAAACAACACGTAAATTCTTGGCAGTGCCTCATTAAGTACAAGGTGATCAAAATTTAAGTAAACAAGCCAATAACTCAATAACTCTTGAAACAATTAAAAAAATAAATAAATCCATATGTACAGATTAATCCAAATGTATGTACCTAACGAAGCCAATCCAAGCTTGAAGCAATTTAAAAGAAAAAAAAATGAATTTCAGTCCATGACTTTTTTCAAATTTAGTTGAATTTGACTACTTCAATTTTTCTTTATTTAACTGCAAATGAGACATTATTATGTCCAAACATTGCAATTTGCGGTAGTTTTTTTCCAAAAACAATTTTTACAAAATTTAAAAAACAACAATGAAAGTTAAATTTGTCAATATCTCAAAACCATGTTTTTGGACTTAGTGCTCTTTACTTGTAAGCCGACGATATAATGTACATTCACATAACTTATTATACAAGGCGTATTTGAAATAGGGTCGGAAATTTTAACAGATGATTCTACATCATAAAATATGACAAAAAGTTCCTATAAACATATGTCTAAAAATGCGTCATAATGGAGCTACGCCCCTTTGAAAGTGCCTAAAAAAATCGGTTTTTATTTAATAACTCAGGAACCCTTTGAGATATATCATCGAGGTTGTGCACGTCAACTAATCCTACCAAGGCCCGTTTTTATGTGTTATTTTCGTGTACTTATTTCAACCAGGGATGTGCGAAACGGGGGGGCTTATCAGTTTTTTGTCCCAAACTTTTTTCTGTGTAACTTTTTTGCAATTTTATTTTTGAAATATGATTCCCCAGGTCAAAATACATAAAAAAGGTACTCTTGTTGTAATACTGTAGGATTAACAGTTTTCGAGAAAAATTCATTTGAAGGTGAAATTCCACGGTTCGAGGACAAAAAATTAAATACTAAAATGTTGAAAACCAAAATTTTAATGATGCAAGGCGAATGTACATTAAAAACTAAGAAAAAAACCTCATATACAGTTACTTCCAAAAATGAATCCTAATGGAGCTATGGTCTCCTAAATATGCACCATTTTTAAAGGGCCATGGTAGCTTTAAAAGCGTTTTTTCGACCTACATGTATGGAAACTTTTTTTCTTAGTTTTTGATGTAGAATAACATTGCATCATTAAAATTTTGGTTTCCGACATTTTAGTATTTAATTTTTCGTCCTCGAACCGTAAAATTTCACCTTCAAATGAACTTTTCTCGAAAACGGTTAATCCTACAGTATTACAACAAGAGTACCTTTTTTATGTATTTTGACCTGAGGAATCATATTTCAAAAATAAAATTGCAAAAAAGTTACACAGAAAAAAGTTTGGGACAAAAAACTGATAAGGCCCCCCGTTTCGCACACCCCTGGTTTAAATAAGTACGTGAAAATTACATACAAAGATGGGCCTTATTAGGATTAAGTCACGTGCAAAACCTCGTTAATATATCTCAAAGGGTTCCTGAGTTATTAAATAAAAACCGATTTTTTTAGCCAATTTCAAAGGGGCGTAGCTCCCTTATGACGCATTTTTAGACATATGTTTATAGGAACTTTTTGTCATATTTTATCATGCAGAATCACCTTTTAAAATTTCCGACCCTATTTCAAATACACCCTGTATAATTTCTAAGTTTCACATAATATGCTATGTATTTTCACAGAATATAATATGTAATTTTTGGCACGCTTTATTCACAGAACATAATGTAGGTAAGAATATTACCAACTTTAAGTTATGTGATTTTTACAGAATATGTTCTGTAAAATTTAATTTTACACAAATTTTTACAGAATGCGTTCCGTAAAATTTTATTTCATATAACTTATTATGAAATTATACAGAATATGCTCTGGAAAAATCACATAAAGTTGGCAATATTCTTACAAATATTTTTATCATTGTTGGACTTTAAGTTCCAACTCACCAGCTTTGTTAAAATGACAAGCGACTCAAGCTCATACATGTTAAAGTTACCCGTCTTTACGGTACCTATTGATTTTTTAAAAAAGAAATCTTGTTCCATTAAATTAAATATATAATGTATCTTCACATTCATTTAAGTTTCACATAATATGTTAGGTATTTTCACATAATATATTATGTAATTTTTCTCGCGCTTTATTCACAAAACATAACGTAGGTATTGTCAACGTTAAGTTATGTGATTTTTACAGAATATGTTCTGTAAAATTTTATTTTACACAAATATTTACAGAATATGTTCCGTAAAATTTTATTTCACATAACTTATTATGAAATTATACAGAATATGTTCTGGAAAAATTGATTTTTTAAAAAAGAAATGTTTTCCAGTAAAACGTCCATACATAACATAGGTAAGAATATTGCCAACGTTGAGTTATGTGATTTTTACAGAATATATTCTGTAAAATTTTATTTTAAACAAATTTTTACAGAATATGTTCCGTAAAATTTTATTTCACATAACTTATTATGAAATTATACAGAATATGTTCTGGAAAAATCACATAACGTTGGCAATATCTTACAAATATGTTTATCGTTATTGGACTTTAAGTTCCAACTCTCCAGCTTTGTTAAAATGACAAGCGACCCAAGCGTATGTTAAAGTTACCCGTCTTTACGGTACCTATTGATTTTTTAAAAAAGAAATCTTTTTCCATTAAATTGAAAAACGGACAATAAAATCTCTATACATGTAAGAAAATGCAATGAGTTAGTGATATTATACTAAATTATATGTTTTACTCAATAAAAACCATTATTTGTCTAAAAGTAAGAAAAATTACGCGACTTGGAAACTATTTTCTTAGAAACAATACTAATTAGAAAGTGTGTAGTTTTTATAACGCACATTGTATTTATTTTTTGCAAAATACATGTATACAAAGACATTTCAATAAATTCTAAATATACAGGTGGTAAGATAAAAGTAAAATTAACAGTAGATTACAGGTCGACTTGGAAAGTAGTACTTTTCTGAGACCATTTATAGGTCGAGGAAAGGTACCATTTTCCGGGAGACCTGTATACTTTTTTATTCGCAACTGTTTTTATTTAAAAATAAAGTACTAATTTTTTTGAAACCTAGATGTTTGAATTCAAATAAAGAAAATAATACAATAATACTTAGTTTTTTAGTTCTTTTCAAAGCACCGTTTATAACATTTATTATCCTTCTTAGTCTCAAAAGTAAAAAAAACATTTTTCCGAATTATGAGGGAAATTTTTATAAGGGTCATTAAATCGAAACATTTGACGACTAATTTGTTACACACAACAATATTGCCTATACATATTAACTATACATATGTATATATATCGTTGTTTTTCAAAGAAAAAACCGACATTCCATTTTTATCTTTTAAGAATATGGAAGTTTTTAATTTTTAACTATCGATAACTTTTTTCCCATCTTACTCGTTTAAATGGAATCATTAAAAAAAATCAAGATAAAAAGAAATAAAAATGTAAATATTTAAAACTTCAAGTCAACGCTAGAGTCGACGCGGCGCCTATGAGAGGACTGGAAATTCGCCGAGTACTGAACATTATTCTCAACAAAGGAGGCTCGAAAAAAAAATCTAAAATAAATAAGAAAATTAATAGTACCTAGAATACTGGTCAATATTGAATATCAGGTTATAACATCATAATTTTCTGAAGAACAAGTATATTGTTATTTAAGCTGACAGTTACTAAAAATTAAGGACATTAAATAGTTTTATTTATTTTCTAGTTTCTACTATACGGACCATTATGTTTAGCATATTGTTATATAAACCAGACAATAGATAAATAGAATACGTTTAATTTAACTGCGGTTTATCAATAACTAAAGAACGTTATTGTCCATTGTTACAGTAGTTCCTGCGATTTGAGCTGTTAAACAACCACATAAACTAAATGTTTATATACTTGTATGCTATAGAACGTATACTATAGTACAGTAATATTTAAAAAAAAAAATAAAATATATTACCGAAAATATAAAAAAAAAAATAGTCTTCCCTATAATAGGACTATAATAGGCCGAATTTAACTAAAATTTAAGAGAATGATTTCGCAGAAAGGACAGACTAGTCCTTTTATTTAATAAAGACTTGGTTTGGGTAAATAATAGTTTTTTTAGACGAACTAAGAACTGTTGCTTTTAAGGTATCATATTTTAATGAAGAATGAATTAATTAATGACAAATAAATCAAAGCAAACAAAATAAAATTAATATTTTCTTTGAAGACAAAATTTTAACATAGATATTTAATTCTTTTAGTAGAACAAAATAAATGCATGTTTATATAAATATTTTTTTTAAGATATTATTTGTTTGGGTGTACAGGGTGTATTTGAAATAGGGTCCGAAATTTTATGAAGTAATTCTACATCATAAAATATGACAAAAAGTTTCTTCAAATTTCAGTTTTCAACATTTTAGTATTTAATTTTTCGTCCTCGAACCATGTTTCACCTTCAAATGATTTTTTCTCGAAAACGGTAAATCTTGCAGTAAACCTTTTTTATGTATTTTAACCGGAGGAATCATATTCCAAAAATAAAATCATAAAAAATTTACATAGAAAAAAGTTGAGACAAAAAACTGATAAGGCCCCCCGTTTCTCACACCCCTGGTTAAAATAATCATATGAAAATAACATACAAAAGATGAGTTCAATTGCAAAACCTCGTTGCTATATCTCAAAGGATTCCTGAGTTTGGACGGTTTATTCTAAGTGGGTAAAACAGAGAGGGCCCTCCAGAGTTAACTTAGCCGTATGGGGGGTGATGGGGGGTTGACAGGGGTTTTTTATTTACAGTAAAATTTTAGTATCACGGACTCATCCCGTAACCCGATTTTAGTTTTTAATTATCTCAAGTGGATAAAAAAGGTGTTCTTGATATTTTAGGGGTGGGGGGTTGGGGGGTAAATTTTATAAAAAAACTTTTTGTTAGGGCAGATAAGTATGTGTACCAAATTTCAGCTTTCTAAGTTTATTCTAAGTGGGTCAAAAAACATTTGGCAAATTTGAGGACAAATATACCTATACTGCCCTACTACGCTAGAAAGCAGCAACTCCATTTGTCGCCTAGCGACGTTTTCACGTCAACTCTGATTGAATATTTTGAAAACGCTGCTATGCTACAAATGGAGTTACTGCTTTTTAGCGTAGTAGGGCAGTATATTGAAGTGAAGTGAATAGAAGGGTTTTAAAAACATACTTGAACTTTTAATTTTATCAAATATCAATGGCTTTTTGCTTACTAAATAATTTACATGCTTGCATACAATTTTTATCTTTTATGCGAAAATATAACATGCATAAAACATCATTCAGGTACAATTACACGGTTTAACAAAAATAAATAGTATTTTATTACTTTAGGAGTAAAAGTGGCCAGTCTACTGGGTTGACTGAGTCAACTTGCTGCGCCATTTTCAATGTTTTCCAGATTTGGGAAAAAATGTGTTCCCCCCCCCCACTCGAAAAAAACCCTGGATACGCCCTTGATAATAACCATGGAATTATCAATAAAATTCCAGAATCCAGCGTTAATTTAGACTTTACCCGCTAGATTAATTTTAGCTGCATATTGAGAAACTGGCCCTGAGGCAGACAACTATGGACTGAGGCCTTGCGAGCGCTACTTGGGGAGAAATGAACCACTACAAAATATTTATACACAGACTTCTAAGGTTTTTGTAAAATTTCTGAGATTTTCGAAAAAAAACTAATATTTCACTGATTTTCTTTCTTTTTAAAAACTTAGAGTAAAAAGACTGGTAGGCAGGCGTAAAATATAATACTGGTCAGAAATAATAAACAATATAGGGTGTAGAAGTTTCAGGGAAACAATAGAATTGGTCAAGGATCGGGTGGGATGGACTTAAACCATTCATAGGACTGATAATTATCAATTATCAAATTATAATTTGATGATGAAAAAACATTTAATTGGAACTGGAGTTCTACACGGTAATGTTGCCTTAGACCGGAATGGTAATAATTGCGTAGTCCGTAATGGTAATGTTTTACATAGACCGGAACAGTAAAAATTACATAGTCCATAATGGTAATATTTTGCATAGACCGGAACGGTAAAAATTATATAGTCCAGAATGGTAATATTTTGCATAGACCGGAACGCTAAAAATTACATAGTCAGAATGGTTTGGACTTGAAATTTGAAACAAAATATTTACTACTTAGAAAATGTTTCCAAATTACAAGTCTCTGTGTCAAAGCTTTTTTGAAATATCTTAGCGTGAAGTTCATTTGGTTTAATAAACCAAACGATTTGCACCCTTAGTACGAGTATAAACTGCTTACATCTTTCTTTAAAGATCTATTGGTTGATAAAGATCGTAATTTATAATGAACGTAAATTTTAGACCACAAATAAAGCATTTAAATATCATACATAAATAATATTTACCTTTTTTTACACTTTTAACACTTTAACCTGGCAGCATGCGTCGCTATCTCTCTAACAACAACAATATTAAACGGTCCGTCTCATGATGCGACGCCTCTTGGTTATTGTCCAAAGCGCACGCGCATCTTAAAATAACATAGCCCGACATTGTAAAATCATGTAAAAATAAATACATTTTTTATTATTATTTTACATTATTTTACATACTTTTACATTCTTTTACATTATTTTACATTATTTTACATTCTTTTACATTCTTTTACATTCTTTTACATTCTTTTACATTCTTTTACATTCTTTTACATTCTTTTACATTATTTTACATTATTTTACATAAATTCATGAATTATGCATAGTCCAGAATAGTAAATTTACTATTCCGTACTATGTAAATTCATGTATTTTTACATTATTTTACATGCAGTTTTTACAGTGTAGATTCCAGTAAAAAAACTATTTATAAATTTTGTTTGTCCGTGTTATTTAAGTAGGTGTAGGGTTATTGAAGATCACATTTCCCTGATGTATACAATTTTAATGAACAATCCAATTTAAAAATACCTCTATAAACTGGATAAATTTAATCAAACGATGCGCTGCAACGCGCTGTAAATATTCATAAATCTAGACATTCAGCGAGTGTCTCAATTTTAATAAAAAAATCTTTGCAAAATTTATAGCTTACAATGTCAAATTATAATTAACAATTATTAAAGAAACTAAAGAATAGACAGGTAAAAAAAAACGAGGAAGAATTGTTTGCTTTGATGTGATTTTTCGTCCTGTATAAGATTATTTAAGTACTAGGTCTTTTATGCTAATCCAAAGTCCAAACCTACCTAATTGAAAATGATTTATTTAACTTTTTATAGAAGAGAAAAAGGTGCAAGTCGCTTGTAAAACAAGTTAACACTACGATATTTCAAAAAAGCTTTGACCCAGTGACTTAAAATGTGGAACAAAAATTTTTTAAGTAGTAAACAAAATTTGTTCCAAATTTCAAGTGTCTATGTCAAAGATTTCTTAAAATATCGTAGTGTAATGTTGTTTTGCAATCGACTTGCATCTTTTTCTCTACTATATACCTATACCTATAGGTATTCCTAGGATCCTTAACTTCTCTATGTGGTACCTCGAGTACGTTTTTCATCGCAAGAAATACTACCAAGATATTTTGAATTTAAATATTCATAAATGTAGGCATTCAGTAGGAAATCAATTTTAATAAAAAAAATCCTTATAATAGTAATTAATCCAGATTTTTTTTAAATATCTCAAGATCGGTGCATCTTAGGATAAAAAATGTTCTATATAAAAATAAAGAGGACCAAATTTCCAACATTTTTGACGTATGCATTTTTAAAATAAATAAAATATTTTTTTCACTAGTTACTTTAGAACATACCATTATTTATCATGTTTTCAGACTATGAAATCAATTTTCTTCACCTATAGCAATAATAATTTTTTCTCTCCTAGTAGGAGTAAATTTTATAAACAATTGATTTCTGTCACTTTAGATGTTTTAGTTCTATGTGCAATTCTTACTAATTAAACCTAAGAAAATAGCTTTAAATAACTTTTTATTTGTTAAATATAATTAATAACAATTATTAGCAATTAATACAATCAATAATTAGCTAAATATTATGAAAAAATTAAAAAAACTAAATTTTCAAACGTCAGTTCAAAGTATTTATTTGAGCAAATGTCATTGATCAAAGCTACTTGATTTTTATGAAAATTTCAAGAAATATAATTTCTGTTAATAATTTATTTTATCAAATACATACAGATAATAAGAAAATTACCAGCTTTATTTTAAATAGATGAACTCAATAATAACCTCCGCATGGCTTTTACTTTATTGAGTGGATAATTATTTATTTTACCCACTCAACTGTCACTTGTCAAATTATTTTCTTATAAATGTCATTAAAATTTTTAATAAAAATATCAATTCCTAAGTTATTTATTGGATAAAACCTTGTATGGCACTCATGGGTAATCCGATTTTGCCCTCTCTTGGCTGACGCCTCGCAGGTTAATTTTCTCATGGGCAATATCTTACTTTACCCACTAGTACCATAAATAATTATTATTATTTGAATAAAATTAGTTAAATAGATTTAATTCGATCGGCTATAAAAAATGGTATATAATTACTATTAAACATAACAATAGGAAAAATAAAAAATAAACTTATTCTTTCAGCTTCAAAACATTAAAATAACATTAAATAATTCAAAATATTTTTGTTGCTCTTTCAATAACCCTCAATGCGAAAAAATCTCATTTTTTGAATTTAGAAGCCAATAAAAAAACAAATGAATAAAGATATTTTAAATTCGCTTTTTTGGCTTAGAGCCCTATTAATGGAAGAAATCCACTGCAAAAAACATAATTCGACCTTATTATTTTTTTACTAGACTTGTAGTTACTATGGGCAAAAAACCACTGTGTGCTTAATCTCAAAAAAAAAGAACTGATCGAGAAAAACGAAGCAAGGATCCAAAATGAGCGCATCAAATAGGCCTGACCTAGATAAACATGAAGACAGAAATATTTTGAATGTTTATAATTTTCGTTTGATATAGCTATTTCTTTGAGTAAAATTATGTAGATGTTTTCTCTAAAACTTTGCTCTACATTTCTCATAACCTATATTTAAGATAGATAATTATTATTATTAGTCAAAGAAAAGGCCATAAAAGGTAGGAACCCCAAAGAATACAGATTCTCTTACCCCTAAATTAAAAATGCGTAAATATATGTTGTGAATGCTTTAACCCTATTGCTTTTAATGATTTCTTACCCTATCTTAACAGGTAGAAACCTTCTAAAATAAATGCAGTGGTGTATCCTTTTTCCATAAAATCTTTTATATTAAAATTTCTCTGTAATCATCTAAAAGTTTTCCGGAATTTCCAAAAATACAATATTTTTCCCTCTTATTAATTTCCCTAGGTCAACGAAGGAATTTTAAAATTCCACCTCATTTTTCCTAGTGTAACTGAAACCTTAGTTCAACGCTTTTCCCTGCAGATGTCCTACCAGATCAGCGTCGTTTTCCCGCGAGCACGTGTCGGACGCATGGCGTCGCTTTAAAGCGACGCTGTACGCAGGCCTGAAGGGTGTTTCATATATTAAGGGGTAGTGTGTCTATACGTGAAGTTTACTGTAAAAAAATGGTCTCACACATGTGCACATACGCTTTATTTTTATTTTTTTCCAAAGCTAGTGGTTGGCTGCGTGGGGTGGGGGAGGAGTGACGCTGTCTATTGGGGTGGATAATGTAATATTGACTTGGTTTTTATCTAGCGAGCAAAAGGTTTAAGCATGAAGCTATATCAATTTTTTGATTGCAATATTTTTGCAATGATTGGTAAAATCTTTAGGAATCATTACCAAATTATTTAGTTAACTGCAGTTAACATTAATATATTATTCGAAAAAACTAAATTAAATTGTTTGATATTTACAAATTTAAAAGATCTATATAAAACATTTTACTATTCCTTAAAACGACTTTTGTTTGATTAACGCAGTCGTCCCTCCGAAGTGACTGATCGATTTCGTGCTTTTTAGCACTCTTCAGAGCCACATATCGGTAGTAGGGATAACTACGAAAATCAAATCCTTTCCATATATCTCTATATAGAGTTTAAAAATCGTTATAAGGAAAAGCAAAAACAGCTAGCGACATCTACTGCTAAAAGCAGAGACTAGATAAACCTATCGACAGTCCAAAAAAGAAAGCAAACAATTTAATTTAGTTTATTAATTCAGATACCACTGTAAAAGGTGACCTCCTAGCGTTTAGGATTCAATTGGCCCCCTATCGACAGCGTGCAATAGGTCTTGAAACCAATAACTGCTTCCTTTTTTGGACTGTCGATAGGTTTATCTAGTCTCTGCTTTTAGCAGTAGATGTCGCTAGCTGTTTTTGCTTTTCCTTATAACGATTTTTAAACTCTATATAGAGATATATGGAAAGGATTTGATTTTCGTAGTTGTCCCTACTACCGATATGTGGCTCTGAAGAGTGCTAAAAAGCACGAAATCGATCAGTCACTTCGGAGGGACGACTGCGTTAATCAAACAAAAGTCGTTTTAAGGAATAGTAAAATGTTTTATATATTATTCGAAGTAATTCTGTTATACACGCTGTATGACTTAATTAAAGTCAATAATTAAATCTTATTAATACAATATTTTTTCCTCTTAGTAAATGGTCTGGAGCATCGTAAGAAAACGAGAATAACGAGAATTTTAACTAGCCCCATCCTTCTCTTTTTGTCAATTATGTTTTTATATTATTATTTTTCTCTTAATAAAAATGATAGTAAACAATCCTCTTGCATTTTAAGATTATTTGCACGTCTCTGAGAAAAAGGACCTATACAGAGATCTTTTAAAGATATAACTTTATAAAACATCTACTTTTTACTTTAAAAATTAAAATTTAGCCACTCTTTTGAGCTTCTTTTTATATACTTGAGTTTTCTCTTTTAAAAAGAAATTAATGGGTGGTATCTTTTTTTGGCTTTAATCGATCTAGTTCGAATCCCATCCCAGGCTACAACTTTATTTTAATTTTTTTATGACAGTTTTATTTATTCTGCATTTAGTTAGGCAGCTAGCTAAAAAAATATGGACACGCCGGACAAAAGCACCATTTTTTTACAAAATTCCTATATTGTAACCCATCTTGAAAAATATAGGTTAAATTATGGGTCAGTTTCTAGAATTTTATAGCGGAGAAATAGATTTTACTGTAAGTTATATCATAGATAGTATCATTCTTTGGGAAAATAAGTCAGAATATATAAGATTTTAAATCCTGCTACTTTTAGAGCAAAAGCTGATCAAGGATTTTCTCATATTTTCGAAAAATTGATATTTCCAATTGGCTGTAGTTTTAAAACGAAGAAAAACACAAAGCCAATTTTTTAATATATTCTTAGAAATATATGGGCCTATGTCCTGTGCAAAATTAAAAGAAAAAAATTATCATACAAGTCAATGTAAAATGGCATTAAAAATGTCAGTTTTTTAATATTTGTCCTAGGGTTTTCTCATATCAGATTTTTTTTTAAATAATACTTATAGTGCAACAGTATCACACATATACATGGTTTATAAAAATAAAAATAAAAATAAAAATAAAAATAAAAATACAAATAAAAATAAAATAAATATAAAAATAAAAATAAAAATAAAAATAAAAATAAAAATAAAAATAAAAATAAAAATAAATATAAAAATAAAAATAAAAATAAAAATAAAAATAAAAATAAAAATAAAAATAAAAATAAAAATAAAAATAAAAATAAAAATAAAAATAAAAAAGTCCAAACGAAAATAAGTTAGAATATAAAAGTTTTAAATCCTGCTACTTTCAGAGCAATGGATGATCAAGGAGGAAGTATCAATTTTTTTAATTTTCTCATATTTTCGAAAAATTGATATATCCAATTGGCTGTAGTTTCAAAACGAAGAAAAACACAAAGCCAATTTTTGAATATATTCTTAGAAATATATGGGCCTATGTCCTGTGCAAAATTAAAAGAAAAAAATTATCATACAAGTCAATGTAAAATGGCATTAAAAATTTCAGTTTTTTAATATTTGTCCTAGGGTTTTCTCATATCAGATTTTTTTTTAAATAATACTTATAGTGCAACAGTATCACACATATACATGGTTTATAAAAATAAAAATAAAAATAAAAATAAAAATAAAAATAAAAATAAAAATAAAAATAAAAATAAAAATAAAAATAAAAATAAAAATAAATATTAAAATAAAAATAAAAATAAAAATAAAAATAAAAATAAAAATAAAAATAAATATAAAAATAAAAATAAAAATAAAAATAAAAAAGTCCAAACGAAAATAAGTTAGAATATAAAAGTTTTAAATCCTGCTACTTTCAGAGCAATGGATGATCAAGGAGGAAGTATCAATTTTTTTAATTTTCTCATATTTTCGAAAAATTGATATATCCAATTGGCTGTAGTTTCAAAACGAAGAAAAACACAAAGCCAATTTTTGAATATATTCTTAGAAATATATGGGCCTATGTCCTGTGCAAAATTAAAAGAAAAAAATTATCATACAAGTCAATGTAAAATGGCATTAAAAATGTCAGTTTTTTAATATTTGTCCTAGGGTTTTCTCATATCAGATTTTTTTTTAAATAATACTTATAGTGCAACAGTATCACACATATACATGGTTTATAAAAATAAAAATAAAAATAAAAATAAAAATAAAAATAAAAATAAAAATAAAAATAAAAATAAAAATAAAAATAAAAATAAAAATAAAAATAAAAATAAAAATAAAAATAATTATAAAAATAAAAATAAAAATAAAAATAAAAATTAAAATAAAAATAAAAATAAAAAAGTCCAAACGAAAATAAGTTAGAATATAAAAGTTTTAAATCCTGCTACTTTCAGAGCAATGGATGATCAAGGAGGAAGTATCAATTTTTTTAATTTTCTCATATTTTCGAAAAATTGATATATCCAATTGGCTGTAGTTTCAAAACGAAGAAAAACACAAAGCCAATTTTTGAATATATTCTTAGAAATATATGGGCCTATGTCCTGTGCAAAATTAAAAGAAAAAAATTATCATACAAGTCAATGTAAAATGGCATTAAAAATGTCAGTTTTTTAATATTTGTCCTAGGGTTTTCTCATATCAGATTTTTTTTTAAATAATACTTATAGTGCAACAGTATCACACATATACATGGTTTATAAAAATAAAAATAAAAATAAAAATAAAAATAAAAATAAAAATAAAAATAAAAATAAAAATAAAAATAAAAATAAAAATAAAAATAATTATAAAAATAAAAATAAAAATAAAAATAAAAATAAAAATAAAAATAAAAATAAAAATAAAAATAAAAATAAAAATAAAAATAAAAATAAATATTAAAATAAAAATAAAAATAAAAATAAAAATAAAAATAAAAATAAAAATAAATATAAAAATAAAAATAAAAATAAAAATAAAAAAGTCCAAACGAAAATAAGTTAGAATATAAAAGTTTTAAATCCTGCTACTTTCAGAGCAATGGATGATCAAGGAGGAAGTATCAATTTTTTTAATTTTCTCATATTTTCGAAAAATTGATATATCCAATTGGCTGTAGTTTCAAAACGAAGAAAAACACAAAGCCAATTTTTGAATATATTCTTAGAAATATATGGGCCTATGTCCTGTGCAAAATTAAAAGAAAAAAATTATCATACAAGTCAATGTAAAATGGCATTAAAAATGTCAGTTTTTTAATATTTGTCCTAGGGTTTTCTCATATCAGATTTTTTTTTAAATAATACTTATAGTGCAACAGTATCACACATATACATGGTTTATAAAAATAAAAATAAAAATAAAAATAAAAATAAAAATAAAAATAAAAATAAAAATAAAAATAAAAATAAAAATAAAAATAAAAATAAAAATAAAAATAAAAATAAAAATAATTATAAAAATAAAAATAAAAATAAAAATAAAAATTAAAATAAAAATAAAAATAAAAAAGTCCAAACGAAAATAAGTTAGAATATAAAAGTTTTAAATCCTGCTACTTTCAGAGCAATGGATGATCAAGGAGGAAGTATCAATTTTTTTAATTTTCTCATATTTTCGAAAAATTGATATATCCAATTGGCTGTAGTTTCAAAACGAAGAAAAACACAAAGCCAATTTTTGAATATATTCTTAGAAATATATGGGCCTATGTCCTGTGCAAAATTAAAAGAAAAAAATTATCATACAAGTCAATGTAAAATGGCATTAAAAATGTCAGTTTTTTAATATTTGTCCTAGGGTTTTCTCATATCAGATTTTTTTTTTAATAATACTTATAGTGCAACAGTATCACACATATACATGGTTTATAAAAATAAAAATAAAAATAAAAATAAAAATAAAAATAAAAATAAATATAATATAAAAATAAAAATAAAAATAAAAATAAAAATAAAAATAAAAATAAAAATAAAAATAAAAATAAAAATAAAAATAAAAATAAAAATAAAAAATAACAAAGGAGACAATAAATGGAAAAAGTGGAAAAAAAAATTTGTACTTTTAGAGGCCTTTTCAAAAAACTTAAAAACAAATAACATTAAATATGTTAACATTTTTAAAAACAGTGTTTTCTAAAGATTTAATTAAAACCTTAACTGTTAAAATCGGTCAAGAACCAAAAAAGTTAGGAAGGTTTATATAGATGGCCGAAAACAGCAACATTTTCATGCCGTGATCTCCTTGATCAGATCTTGCTCTAAAAGAAGCAGGATTTAAAAACTTTTATGTCCTGACTTATTCTTCTAGAGAATATGACTATGATATAACTTACAGCCAAATCTATTTTTCCCTTATGAAATTCTAGAAACTGACCCATAATTAAACCTATATTTTTCAAGATGGCTGCCATGTGAGTGGTGGGGTAAAGTGGATCCTACTCAAAATTCAAAGCTTATGATATAGGAAGTTTCTAAAAAAAATGTTGCTTTTGTCCGGCATTTAAACATCTACTCAAAATTTAGTGTTAAGCTGCCTAATTTTAAATAACTTTAAAATGAATTTAATAATTATTTATAGATAAAATAATACACTTTTAGTCAACTCTACATTAATTTTATTCTTTTTATATTTTTGCGATTGCAATTTCGAATGCTTACACATTCATCTTCAGGCAAACTTCAATCTCGGATTAATCGTAGAAACGATAGTCATATTAACATTAAATAGTTAAAAAATAAATAATAATTATAAACAAAAGTCGAATGACATGACTTAACCTACAAAATGCATAGCACATGCATAGCAAATGAATTTTGTAGGTTAAGTCATGTCATTAGACTTTTGTTTATAATTATTATTTATTTTTTAACTATTTAATGTTAATAAGACTGTCGTTTCTACGATTAATCTGAGATTTAAGTTTGCCTGAAGATGAATGTGTAAACATTCGAAATTGCAATCGCAAAAAAATAAAAAGAATAAAATTAATGTAGAGTTGACTAAAAGTGTATTATTTTATCTATTATATCTACTCTACAAGCAAAGAATTTGTTAAAAAAATGGAAGTGGAAAACTTTCAAATTTGGGTTAATAAGTATTTGAAAAAAAAACAGTATACCATCCACTGAGTATATAAAGAACTGCGTATCTTTACTTATTTTATTTTTTTTTATTATTATTAATATTATTCTATTATTATATTATTCACAGAGCCTGCGCTAGAGTAGTATTATTCGGTAGTTTCGAATTTTCAAAAAATTTCAAAAATCGTCCTAGACAAAAAATTCTTGGATTTAAATTTGTTTCATCAAATAATCAACTTTTTTTTAATGTCCGTCTGTCTGTCCATCCGATGTCTCGATTTTGGTGAACACGATAACTGAAGAACGAATATTCCGATCAACTTGAAATTTTTAAAAAAATCAAGTTCTACGAGGGGAAGGTCCCTATTGTTTTTGAAAATCCCCCCAAAAACAAAAAAGTTAAGGGGGTTGAACTTAAAAAAAAATAAAAAATGCTGAAAGAAACTTCAGATTAATGTAACTTTTTCAGGAAAATTTACTTTTATTATAAGGATCAATTCTACCAATTTTAAAAGTAATCCCCTCAAAAACAAAAAAGGGGGGTTAAACTATTTAAAAAAATAAAAAAAACTATAATTTTCATTTTTTTTTTTAATTTTTCGTTTTACACAAAAAGATAATAAAAAAATATTTTTTTTTATTTTTTTTTTTTGAATATTTTTTTTTTTAATTTTTAGTTTTTTTTAAAAAGATCTTTAAAAAAATATATTTATTTATTTTTTTTTTAAAAATGATTAATTTTTTAACTATTTGGAAAAAATGCAATACAATTTAGTGTGAATAGTATATGTTTTTTATTTACTAATGAATTCTGGCTCTCACAATTTGGGCCCTTATCGCCTGGACGTACACATTTAATGAATTCCACAAAATTAATTGAATCTTATGAATAAAATTAGGACTATAGTAATGATTAGTATAGTAATCATTTTCATTATTAAATCAAATTATAGCTTTGCGAAAATAGCTATCAGTACATTCTAATTAAAATCGAGACTAAACATCCAATAAATATGCCATAGATCTATTTTTAAATCATTATACAGAGTGATATTAGTAAACGGTACAATTTTAGGCTAGTAGGTAATAAATTTTGTTAAAGTTTGTACGCTGATTCAGAAAATATTTTCAGACGTTATTCTCTCTAAAAGTAGTCTTAGGCACATAGTACCACTAACTTGTGGTTAGGCGTTAATTTAATCAAAATTATAAAAATATTAAATATGTTTCATTAGTATGTTTTTCAATCATTGTACGGAGTGATATTGGTCGACTACACAGTTTCATGCTGCTGGTCATCGTCAGTACCAATAGTTAACTGTGTATGCTCACTGAGAAAACATTTTCAGACTTTATTATCTTTAACCCGTAACTACAGACATGTAATTTGGGTCAAACTGCCACAGACGTGACGTCTCTCAGATGGTTACTTGCCTTTGTAAGAGAAAAGTACTAAAAATTGTATTTTTTAATATTTTTTTATTTTTCACGGTTTTATTGGTCATGTGACTTTAATATGTAATAAGTTTTATATGTATAAATTAAAACATAACAATTACATAAATGGTTTTATTTAAAAACGTACATAAAGTAAAGAATAAAACATGTCTTACGTGAAATATGGAAAATAAAAAAACAAAAAAATAAAAAAACATGTGAAAAAATTAATGAATATAACCAAATGTCAGTCTAAAAAAAATATAACTTTCTTAAAGTAATCACATGGGTGAAAAACTGCAATACCTTTTTTTGTTAATTTTTAGATGTTTTTCTATTGCATTTTAAGCAATACAAAAATGGGCTGTATTTTTTTATAAGGAGATCATAATAAGCCTTTCTTAAGGCTAACTTCCCTACCGTTCCAACTCCAAGTTCATTTTATGTCTAAACTCAGCTTATGCATTATCTTACCTCCAGACTTATGTGTGTGTTGTTGAATCTCCTTTCAGGAGTCATGAATTCTAATTTAGAAGGTTCAGGTAAACTGTTATATTTTCTATAATAAAAACCTAATCTTATTAGTAATAAATAAAAATAATTATATGGCTTTTTGCAGAAAGAAACTGTAAAAAGTGGTCGAATTAAAAAATATATAAAGTTTAAAATACTAACATAACTACAGACCTGATGTCTTCTGGACACTTACATACGTCAAAAATCGTACGCACAAACTGACTGGCAACTGTGAGTCCTGTCTCTCTACTGATAGTGTAAAAGGTACTAAGAGGCGTAGACCTCCAAGTGTATGTAGAAGGCATCTTCCGAAAAATCGACTTCCAGAGTACGTCTAACACGCCACATGTCTGTGATTACGGGTTAAAAGTTAGATTGATGTATAGTTGTGCGCCATCTATTTCTAGACCTAGAAAACTACTCGTACTTCTCCTTATCTGAAAACTCGATAGCAAGTTTTTTAAATAAAAAAATGTTAGGTTGATTGAAAAGACCTACCAGGCAAAGAAAAATACACAGATTGACAATAATTGTCAATTTGCATTTATTTCTTACTATACTAGTACAATAATTGTATTACATATTTGTTGAAGGAATGAGACAAATTTAATTTATATTATGAGTATTTTTCTTGTTGTCAATATGTCATGTCATATGACTCATTTATAATGTTCATTAAAAAAAAAAAAAAGATTTATACATGTATCTCCTGTATACATAGCAAAGATGATTATTACCTGTAGAAAATGAGTAGGATATAGTATGACCCGCATGTTTTATTTCTTAGGGGAGAGAAGCCTAAGCCTAAACATTCTATAGAAAATCTGATATAAATTATAATATCAAATATGAATATCTTATTCAAAGTTAATAATATAAACACATTATTTAAACTTTAAAGCGTTTTCGATACTTTACTTTTTCTAGCATAGTTTTAAACAATTATGCTAAACTTAGCCTAAACCTCTAAATGTATATATTTTTTTATTTCTCAAATAAAACCTGACAAAATGTGGTCCACTGTGGACTTAAGGGATTCCAGTTTTCGGGGTACCGATCCCGAAATCCCGAAAATTTCAAAAAGTTCGGGATCCCGATCCCGATCCCGAAATTTAAAAGTCTCTAATTTCATAAAAAAATAATTATTGAATACAAAATAAATAAAATTATATAATTTAAACTAAAAACTTTTATGAAAGAACGAGTATTAACTCATATTTTATTTAAATTTATATTTAAAATAAAAAAAAATCAGTCTTGTATAAAAATATTACCGTACCCGAGGTGACTTCGGACGGTGTAGGTGACTTTTTTAGGAACTTTTCGGGATTTTTTCTTGATTTTCGGGATATTGGGATTTAAAAATCTTCGGGATATCCGGATATTTCGGGATCCCGAATTTCGGGACTGGGAACCCTAAGTACACATCAGTGATAACTAGAGATCGGATTTTAGGGAGTCGTGACGTCAAAATCCATAGCCGGGTACTACAAATTATTAATTTTATAAAAATGTTTTTTAAGCTATCAAAATACTACTTTTACAAAGAAAAGTATATAAATATTATGAATATCCCCTAACGTTTTTATTTAAGTAAAGGAAAATAAAAAAAAACATAACAGATTCGAAAATTATGATTTAGTTGGACTTTTAAATAATCCAAATTTTATTTAATAGTATTGTTGGTGGCTGGGTATTACTTTTATTAAGTTAAAAAAAATCTGCCTGGCCAATACTTTTCTATTCGAAATAACAGCTCACGTGATGTTTATAACTTGTGAAAAATCTTTTTAAAAATTTCTTCAAAATTATTATTTTTCTCAAATCTTTTGTTTTTCATATGATATTATAAATAAAATATAAATAAAATACAAAATTACACAACTACAACATATAGTGTTTGTAGAAAAAACAAACTATAGTTTGTATACCGTCGGTATACAGACGAAATCTTTTTGTGTTTTATTCAGTTTGTAAAGAGGTGACTGGTAGGTGAAAACTCGTTATAAACATGTACTCTACACTAAAAGCTCTAAACTTGTTTCCGTATGCGTGCGACGAAATAAGTGAGATGTAAGATCAAGCGTGTACCATGTACGTTATTTTATTGGTTAGAATCACGCGCATGCGGAAACAAGGTTTTTATTGCAAGTAAACTGAGTCATTTCGTTTGACTTATCTTAGCAATGCGAATTAATTTCTTTTTTTTTTTTTGCTCTAACTTTTTCGTTTTTAATATACCTATTGGGCCTAATTTAATATTCATTTGTCACCGTTCATTTCATTAGTTATATCCCTTAATAAAATATTCGTAAAACCATTACTTACTAAGGTTAAATCGTGGATTGAAGATTATCCAGAACTAGGGTTCAACGGCAATATTTTACACTGCACATTGTGTAAAAAAGATTTAACCTGGGAAAGAAAATTTTCTTTTTTAAACTAGTATTTTAAGACGTGTGAATACAAAAACCCATAAAGGAGATCAGGAGCAATGACAATTTAATTTTTAAAGTAAGTAAAAAAATAGAAAATTAATTTTAATCAAAATTTATAAACGTCACGTGACCTTTTATTGCGAATAAACAACGATTGGCCTGGCAGATTGGTTTTTAACTTGGTAAAAGTAATTCCCAGCCACGATGCCACAATACTATAAAATTAAATTTGGATTATTAGAGCCCAACTAAATCGTAATTTTCAGAATGGTTTGGACTTTTTAATTTTCTTTTATTTAAATAAAACGTTACGGGATTTTCATAATATTTATATAATTTTCTTTGGTAATATAATAGTTTGGCAACATATTAAACATTTTAATAAAATTAATATGAATTTGTTAACTTATTGTACCCGGCTATGCATTATGACGTCACGACTCCCTAAAATCCGATGTCTAGTGATAACATTTAATACATTAGCTATTCTGCCCGACTAAGACAAGTTGTACTATCTGCAAATTAGATGTCCAATCAAATTACTAAGATCTCTAAAGTTAGTCCTAGTCCTGACT
Organism: Brachypterus glaber; assembly: GCA_958510825.1. Taxonomy (NCBI): domain Eukaryota; kingdom Metazoa; phylum Arthropoda; class Insecta; order Coleoptera; family Kateretidae; genus Brachypterus; species Brachypterus glaber. The sequence goes on from OY294045.1 coordinate 12,669,392, forward strand.
TATTCGTCTAGTAAAGACTAGTTAGGACAATTTTATTTATAAAACATTAAAAATTTTCCATATAGGATAAATTTCTTAAAATCTTCTTAAATCCTAAAAATTAGGATTTGGGTTTTAGATAGGACTTTTCTTTTTAGTAGGCAAGTGGGGCTAGTGACAAGGAAAGACCTCCAAAGCCGTTACGGGATACTGTGATAAATGTGCCTAGCGCATCTGAAATAAACTTGCACATGCGCACTACTATTGTTTTTGACGAGTATTTTTAACCTTAGTTTTGTGTCAAATAAAAATTGTAAAAAATTCAACAAAAAACAATAAATATCTACGAAGAAACGTCGAAATAGTTTTTTAAAATTATTTTATAAGAATTTTTTGAGGTGTGTGAGTTTCTAGATTTTGTACACCTACTTTGAGTACACCAGGGATTGACCCTTTGCTCTTCATAAAGCAACAATACAGGTTAGGTTTAAAGTTATAAACAAATGCAGCAAAAAAACAATTAAAACACAGTAGAATTCGAAAAATGAACAGAAACAAACGACGATCTGACAGTACTGACAGTATAAACAAACTACTAATATTTAGTCACCCCAGTATTGGTTTGTCATATCTCTATTTTAGGACATTTTAAGAGTTTTACTGGTGCATTTTTGGAGATAAGACAAATGAATACTGGGGTGATAATTGTTTTACGACCGACAGCATTTCACAGCTGATAGAGATGCGTACTGCGCAAGGTCAGATATATTGCGTTACGTCATTTCGCTGCCCCGATCTCTCACAAAATAATCTTGCGCAGGCTGGACTAATGGTTCTCTTTCCTTCTCTATGGGCTAGTGTAAAGCAATACAATGGAGTGAATATCTCAAAAAGTAAATTTTTGCAGATAGGATATCTTGTCTTAGCAGGGCAGTATTTTAACTTCCGTTTTATTTCATCGAATCACAGTTATACAAGTATGGTTGCAATACATTAGCCTTTTGAATGCTTTAACTACGCGTCTGGCTTTTACTTATTTATTTATTTAATGTTTGTTACAGAGCTATGTAAAGCTACAAATAAGCTTTTGGCTTGTACTAGGGCTCTCCATTAATTTAGATATGGGTTATTCCGTCCAACTGCTACCACAGCATAAAAAATTTAATATTATTATTATATTTTTATTGATGAAGACGAGATATTGGGTAGGCTTATAGTTTAAAATTTATCCAGCATGTCCAAACTGTTGTGGTGAAATACTAAGTCCAAAAAAAAACTTGTAAAATACTCAAAATTTAAAGTTTAGGTCCCCTAAACGACCCCTAAATGAACCACGATCAACTGTATAGTATATTGCCCCACAGAAGAATAGTTTAACGTATAGGTAATTTTCCCAAATTCAATTTGAAATTTGGTAAAAACCCTCAGGTAACGTACGTAACATTTTTTGGTAACGTACTATAAAAATTTTTTAAAATCATATTTATTTATTTATTCCATATGCTTATTAGAAAGTACATCTTTTACAAATTAAAAACCTAATTAAAAAAAATAAAAAATAAATCAGATTAGTAGATTTTTATTATCATTTACTTAATTGGATAAGTGTACTTCCAAACTTTGTAACATACGAAACGCGCATATAAGCTGCAATATTTTTATTGCCTAATTGATAAATTTATACCTAAACTACACGGAAAGAAATTAGTGGGCTCTGCGCTATACATTATAAGATATTTGGTAACAGTGGCAAATTATAGTGATTTAAGCTATAGATTATAAGGGACACAATAACTAATAATGTTAAAAATAAATTGGAAACGATTATATATATTACAGACACGATTATATTTATTACAGGCACTATTATAAATTTACAGAAATTTTATTATATTATAAAAATTATTAGCACGGACAATAATTAAATCTATTTAAGCTATAAATGCCATACTATTTGTTATATTTTATTATTCACTAAACAATTAAAGTATTTCATATAAATTTTTACACTGACTGCCATAATTGTAAGAGAAAGCCTTGTATTTATATAATAAGCGATTATAATTTGCTTGGTATGTGTGTTATAGCGCTCCTAGCTATAATTTTTTTTTCCGTGTAAAAGGTGTAAAAAAGTGCCTGTATGGATTCTAACTTGAAATACAAATGAATCAACTGTCGAGTATTTTTCTGAGACCTAAATTAAAGTGTACGAATGTAACGTACCTAACGACGAAATGACCCATATATAGCATCCATTTTAACTCTATAGTCTATCATATATATTATACTGCCAATCCATTGTAAATTTTCTTATAATATTTATGAAAAATTTTTACGTTATAAAATAAAAAATATATATAAACATTGATATTTAGAAATAGAATTATCGACCATTAAGATACATGTTAAATAACTAAATAACTTTATTTTGAAATAGTTTTTGCAAATTTATTTTTTTTAGATTTTAATTTTCTGTCTAAAGATATCTTGGTTTTGTGTTTTTTTATGAGATAAACAATAAAGTTGGCAAAATGCGTTAGTGCGTTAGGTACGTTTTATTTTTTTGCAAGTGGAAAGTTGCCATTGGCAACCCTATATCCCATATACAGCCTGTTCCAGAAGTCGGGTACAGAAATTTGAGGGTATATTAAAAACCCTCTGGAAAATAGGAAAATTATGTAAAAAAAAATCCATCTTTGTTCAATTCAAAAATAAGAACGCTTTAAGTGGACCAAACCTGTTGCTGATGTTAAATTACCTTTAAAAGTTGAATTTGTAGCTATGGAAGCAAATTTAATGATTGCAGGTACATATTCTGTAATTAATGTCAAAAAACCACCGCCGGATGGAGTAACCCTATAACATCTCTACTCTAAATTTCTCTACTCCCTAACATCCCTACTCCATAACATCCCTACTCCACAACAACTCTACTCCGTAACATCTCTACTCCATAACATCTCTACTCCGTAACAACTCCACTCCGCACTATATGCACTCGATTAGCCACTTGTCTTAACTCAAATGAATATTTGTCATGCTAAGTCACTGTCAAATATGAATTTAATTTATTAATTACTTACTTATTAGTGCATATTAAGAGTACGCGGTCATTGTGGCTTTTAGAATAATTCATTTATGATTGTTCTAGATTTCAATTTAAAGATAAACGTTTTCTACGAAAAAAATAAAATAATCTAGAAGAAGAAGATTCTTTGTTCTTTGAACTGCTCATTTATTATTAAGTGGCTAATAAAGTCCTTATAGTGTGGAGTAGAATTTGTAGGTAATTTAACATCAGCAACAGGTTTGGTTTGGACTTTTTAATTAGTATTGAAAATGGATTTTTTTCGTTTTTTTTTTTCATATTTTCCAGAGGGTTTTTAATATACCCTCAAATTACTGTACGCGTGTTCTGGAACAGGATGTATGTATACAAGAGGAAATATTTATATCTAAATAAAATTCACATCTAAATAAATGTTAACATTAAATTATAAAATAATAGTTACGCCGTGTGTTATTTGTATGAGATATAATCGAATGTGGAAATCTTTGTTGGCAAATAAAGATGCAAGTTTGCAATTCAGATTTGCATACGACTTACCCATGCAATTATCACGTCGTTTAGTTACAATAAAATAATTCATACTTTTACTGTAAGCGCTAATCCTTATCAATAGTGCTTCCTAAGGAAAATAGCCGCTAAGAAAAAGAAGAAGTAGAAGAAAAGGAAGGAAGACAAGAAAAAGAATAAGAAGAATAAGAAAAAAAAGGAAAATAATAAGAGGAAGAAAAAGAAGAAAAAGAGAATAAGAACAGGGTAATGAAGAAGCAAAAAATACATAAGAAGAAGAGGAAAAAGAAGAAGAAAACAAGAGGAAAAAAAGAAGCAAAAGAGTAAGAAAATAGCGAAGAAATAATTATAAAAATAAGAAGGTAAATAAAATAAATAAATAAAAAACAAGTTTTAAAATTTAAAACCCTTCTATTAATTAAATTTGATATATAACTAAAAAGTAGAAAACAACTAGATTTTTACAAGAAAGGTTTTGGAATTTTCTAGCTTTTGAAAATTTATGTAAATATCTTGTTTTCTACTTTTTAGAAAAAAAAAGATTTTTTAGTTATCTTTTAATGATATGTATGAGATTTTATTCAGAATTGTATTGCCAAAGGAGATAAGCATGCGTAGTTAATTTCAGCTTTTTAAGTTTTTTTTTGTGCGTAAAACAGAGAGGGGGTAGCCGTATAGGCTATTATTTTGTGGGGGGAGTATTCCATACATTCGTCAGGTCAAAATACATTAAAAAAAGGTTCTCTTGTTTTAACACTATAGGACTAACCGTTTTCATGAAAAAATAATTTGAAGGTGAAATTTCACGGTTCGTGGACGAAAAATTAAATACTAAAACGTTAAAAACCAAAACTTTATCAATGCAGTGTTACTCTATATCAAAAACTAAGAAGAAAAGTTTCTATACTTGTATGTGGAAAAATCGTTTTTAAAGCTACTATGTTCTTTAAAGAATGGTGCATTTTTACGAAACCATAGCTCCCTTAGGATTGATTTTTGGAAGTAACTATATGAGGTTTTTTTCTTAGTTTTTGATGTACATTTACCATGCATCATTGAAATTTCTGTTTTCAATATTTTTGTATTTAATTTTTCGTCGTCGTACCGTGAAATTTTACCTTCAAATTAATTTTTCTCGAAAACGGTTTGTCCTACAATGTTACAACAAGAGTGCCTTTTTATGTATTTTGACCTGAGGAATCATATACCAAAAATAAAATTACAAAAAAAATACACAGAAAAAAGTTTGGGAAAAAAAACTGATGAAGCCTCCAGTTTCGCACACCCCTGGTTAAAATAAGTACATGTAAATAACATACTAAGATGAACCTTATTAAGACTAGTTTACGTGCAAAACCTCGTTGCTATATCTCAAAGGGTTCCTGAGTTATTAAATAAAAACCGAATGTATTAGCCACTTTCAAAGGGGCGTAGCTCCCTTATGAAGCATTTTTAGACATTTTTCTGATGTAGAATCACCCCTTAAAATTTCGGATCATATTTCAAATACACCGTGTATATGGAAGTTAAGTGAATAGAAGGGTTTTAAAAAAGAAAACGAAGAAGAAAACAAAAATAATTTTAAAAAGAAGTAGAAATGTTAAAACGCCGTAAAGAAAACGAAAATAAAACAGGAAGAAGAAAAAATATGAGAAAGAAAATCTTAAAATAGATAAGAAAGAATAAAAAAGCTACTGTATTTATGGATTAGCCGATATAACACTTCCTACATAAATGGCATCTGGAAAACGTTTACAATAACCATTTTTTAGCTTGGTTAATTGTTTTATAACTCCATGCATATGTATGATTGTAATGACACTGTTTCTTGCTTTCAGTATTAAAATACAATCAAATTAGTTGTACACCAAGTACTGACACTGACAAATAAAACTGTCTATTTTAAAAAGCAAGGTTCTTTTTTGCTGTTCCCAAGCCGCAGGTAAGCGGCGTTGCCGGTAAGCATTAAAATTCCCTTAAATTTAAGTATAAAATATTTTAACCACTTCAAACCGGAAATTCGCAAAAAAAACTTTTCGCAAAAAAAATTAACCGATTTCTATGTCTCTAAAAAGTAAAAAATAAAAAATACTTAAGTCGGTGCCAATTTCACCATTTGCGAAAAGTTTTTATTTTTTACTTTTTAGAGACACAGAACTTGTAGATTTATAACGTCATCTAAGCTAAATTATAGTTGTCCTTCCATCTCGGTAAGCTGCTAAAGATAAATTTCTAAAAAATAAAAGTAATATTTTTATTTCAGCGCCCAAGAGTCCAACCAACCTTATTTTAAACGAAATACTAAAGAAAATCTTTGTTAAACTTTAAGCGTTAAGTAATAATCAAATTACACCTTATGCTAAAATCACAAATTTTATCACTTTCTTTTGGTATTTTAATACTACAGGTCCAAAGAATCAAGTTTAGAGGCATTTAAAAGATATTTAGTCTGCCGTAATATTTGAGTGACCCCTTAATCAAGTTTTCCGGCTTATTCCAGTTATCCGATATTTCTCTAAAAATTTGGTTAATATTAGAACCAAATTAAGCCGTTTTTAAGTGGAATTGCTTTAAAATGATTAGACTTATCTTAATTATCCGGCTTACCCGGCATTATCCGAGCGACAAATTGAAACGGGACCACCTCATGAATGCCCTCTTTAAGTTGCAAAAAGTTTCATCAAATTCCGTTTATTCGTTCCAAAGTTATGCGGAAACAATCACAAAAAAATAAAGTCACAAGTCGAATTGATAACCTCCTCCTTTTTGGAAGAAAAAGTTTCATCAAATTCCATTAATTGGTTCCAAAGTATGCTGGAACAAACATAAAAAAAAACAAAGTCACAAGTCGCATTGATAATCCCCCATTAAAAAAAAACCTCAATCCAACAAAAAAAATAAAACAAGCCAACGTAAACCAACACCCCCCATTAAAAAAAACACCAAACCAGCAAAAAACCAAACCAAACCAACCTTAACGTAAACCAACGCACCTCTTAAAAAAAACAACAAAAACCAGCATTAAAACTTTTAATTCAATCAGAAAAAGTCTCATTTTAAGTTTTAAGAAATATTTAATGACATGGAGTATACGCCTTTTATTCTAGCATGGTAAAATAGATAATTTTAAATCAAGGGATTTTGGTTCGAAATGGGCTGGGCTTATTCTATCTAACGTTGCATTTCGTTTTGAAAGTCGGTTAAAGTACAAAATTACTACCAATTAGTTATTATCAATTAATATATGAGAAGGAAGAAGAAAGAATCGGAGTGGTTATGGAATTTTTGAAAAATCAAACATCATCCCATACAGGACATATTAACAGGAATACAGCATACATAGGTATGATGTGGAAAAAAGAATCAACTTAGGAATGTGACAACCCAGACCTGCTTTAGTGCAGACCTATGTTGAAGGGATTGGAAAGAGAAAAAGAGTTGGGTTGGTTGGATGGCCCAGGCAGCCAAAACCAAAGGAAGCCTGACGAAGAAGAAGAATAAGAAGAAGAAGAAGAAGAAGAAGAAGAAGAAGAAGAAGAAGAAGAAGAAGAAGAAGAAAAAGAAGAAGAAGAAGAAGAAGAAGAAGAAGAAGAAGAAGAAGAAGAAGAAGAAGTCGGTTAAAAAGTAAGGTTTAATTGTCAAATGATTCGACAGTATAATTTTAAATGTGGTACGTTTTATTGCATCACATTCAAAATGCTTGATTCCAATTCGATAGATATTTTAAAGAATGTAGCAATAAAACGGAATAATTGATTAATTTATTTAACTACGCGCCTTTCTCGTGACATTGGACTTTTTTAAATGTACGTAGAGCATAGGCCGGGTCATTACTTGGTGATAATGTGTTTGGAATACAAAAATCGTATTTCAAGCATTATTAATTACATTACATGCTTGTTTAACCGCGTACTATTCTACTTAATTAAGCTTCCCCTAAATCCAGGACTTGTGTGGGCTAGTAGTAGAGGGAACCACCGGCTTATACTGACTTTCGAACCAGTTTTTAAAGAGAGTGTCCGCTTCACTTACGCCTTCGCCAAATTTCAATTATTAATTAACTGAAAAAGTCAAATCGGCGCCAGTGAGAATCGAACTCACGCTAGTTGGCTAGTAGACTTCTCATGTACATACGCGGTAGACCACTACACCAATCCTTCCATCCCAATTACACAGGCACAAGGGAAAAAATCCGGGGTTGCCCTGAACAAGCTGGGGCATCAAAATGCCATCAAAAAGATACCAAAAAGTCATTAAAAAGTCATCAAAATAACATCGATGTTATTTTGATGACTTTTTGATGACTTTTTGGTATCTTTTTGATGGCATTTTGATGCCCCAGCTTGTTCAGGGCCTCCCCGGATTTGGATTCAAAGTCCAAACCAAAACGTATATAAATGTTTGGCTCGTCAGGTGTACAAGACCTTTTTTCTTGTGTCTGTGCACAAAACCACGAAAAAAAAAGGTCATGTCCACCAGGGTCGCTGATACGAATCCGGGGTTGGTTTGACTTGGTTAGATCTCATTTCGTTCCTAAAATAAAAAAAGTGATAAAAAGTGTTTCAACTTTCATTACTTTTTTGAGGTTAGGAATTAATGACTTTTTGATGACTTTTTGGTATCTTTTTAATGGCATTTTGATGACCCACCTTGTTCAGGGTGGTTTAGGTCAGATCTCTGCACAGGCACAAGAAAAAAAGATCTTGTCCACCAGACGAGACAAACATTTCTATACTTTTTTGGGGTCGCTCAATCCGAATCCAAGGTTGGCCTAACTCGCTAGGATCTAATTTCAGTAATAACTTCAAAAAAGTGATGAGTTGATACATTTTAACAACAAACCAACCCCATATTTATATTCAGCGACCCCAAAAACATATACTAATGTTTATCACGTCTGTTGGACAAGACCTTTATTTTTTTTTTTTTCGTGTGCCTGTTTTAATTAAAAATAGGTACGAGTGCCTCCCCCTCTCCAATAATGTAAATTAGGTACAAAAACTTAGTGGGTTAGCTTTGAATTAGTAAAAATTGTTTTACCCTGCTGGCCTAAATTGACTGGTGCTGCCAAAATCGATCATTTAACTTAATTTTTTACAATTGAGCTAAAATATTCTCCCACTAACTTTGTGTTACATTTTTAAAAATTTTCTTTTTGATTTTTAACTTAACTTATTTTTGAAGGCAACAAACATGACGTGTTGTGTTTTTTTCATTATGTTTTTCAGTAAAATATTAAAGGAAGTTTTTTATGATTAAATCAACTACCCACTATTAAATAATAATAATAATAAAAACAATCAAGTAAACTATTAATTAAAACTTAATAATTACATATTAGTAATATTTTATTTATTGTGTTATCATGTATTCACTGTACAGTAATTATGTATGTATGGTATTGCCAGGGCTGTAGAAAGACATTTTTTTTTAGAAACGTGCCTTTTTTCGGAAATACCCGTGTTTTTTGACTTTTTCTAACTTTTTCTGTCCTTTTCTGCCTTTTTGTAATATTCGTTTTAACTTCTTCCGTTAAATCGAAAATGGAAGTTAGAAAAATGTTTAAAAAATGATAAACATATTAAAAATTGAATATTTTTTAGGTTTAGTTACTAGTATTTAGTCTTATTAATAGAATTCGGTTGGAATTTCTACTATTTGTGTTACAGGAAGCCCAAAAACTGTGGAGTCTTTTGGAAGACGCCCTCTGAAGTGGTCAAGATGTACTAAAAATGCAAAAAAAAATATATTCTTAATATATTTTATAAATATGTCCAAACGAAATCAGTTCAATAAATACAATATTCTTTCAACAAAAAAATAAATAATAAAAAGTATATTTTTTTCCAATTATGAAACGAAGACTTACCTGTAGGAAGATCTATCCTAATTATGCGAAGTAGCTTCTTCCTACATTCCATCCTGGAAATGGAATTTCCATGCAATGTACCGACTTGTGGGTCCAAATATTTGACTACATGGCATGGAAATTCCAGTTCCATGATGGAATGGAAGCTATCAAGCATAATTATACTTTTTACAGCTCTGGAGTGAGTACTAATGGTTTTCAACGTTTCAAAATTGATAAGTCATTACAAATTTTAATTTTTTTTGAAAATCTTTTAAAAATGACCGCCTCTCCAACTCTGTTATGGAAAAATGAAACGAAAGTTACAGAAAAAATGTTTGTTTAAAAAAAAACATTAAAAGTTATAGAGTTCCAAGAAAATAGAAGGAAATATCCGATAAACCCGATTTTTTTTAAAAGGATATCCATAAATAATGTTGAATATTGAAAAATCATATAAAATATACCTATATAAAAAATGGAGGGAAAAAAGAGCCGCCCGAACGTTTTAAAGAAAACTACTATATTAGTATAAGTATACTTGTATTTACAGCTTGTTTATATATTGCAAGAATTATGAAATAGATGAAATAAAAATACAACAACTTTAAAAATGTTTCATTTTAGTAATAGTAAACATAAAAAATAAATTTATAAAATAATTGATGCACAAATGGGACATGCGGCAACTTAACCTAAGAAACCATACTCGCGCTTATTTCGGTGCACCCTGTATAAATAATATATTTTTTTAATCTTTATCATTGCAAAATAAAGCCCAAATACCATGCTTTTAGTTAAAATAAAAATCATTCAAAACGGGCTATCAGTATTTAAAATATAGTGAAATGTTTTTTTTTTCAGTGATCCACTTTATTTGCCGAGTCAGAGGTCAGCAACAACACGACTTTATAAAACAGTGTTTGTAAGGCATTTAAAATGCCCAAGTTTATTTTGTTATCACTGATTAACTTAAAAAGATACACCTAATCAAGTCTATGCAAACAAATGTTTTAATTTTTAATTAGTTTAAAATTTACAAGACTCTAAATCCGGCGTTACTTGGGGAGCGTTCAAGTATCACGTAACGCAAAATTTGTCCATTTTTGAAAAAAAAAAAAATAAAAAGTGTCCGGTTTTTTTTTACCACCCTGTACAATATTTTTTATCTCAAAAATCTCCCGCTGATTTTTCTATTCCGTCCCTGAAAATGACATGATACGTACAAAGATCAAGATCACTATAAATGTAGATAGGTACAATGTTAAGGTCACTTTTTATGGACCGCACCTACTCTACTTTTATTACACATCAATAAAACAAAATGCACCGGCCAACTACGGCATATCAAAACATTTTCTGCCCAACTTGAACAAATTGCCGTAATATTAGATTTTTTGGGTTCCTTTTTTAAGGTGCCTTCTTACGGAGCAAGTTGTACGCAAGTTTGGTGCTATGAAAATTTTCTGCAAGAGGAACAATTGCACATTGATTTGTCTTGATCGTTTATACGGTGCAAGTTTGTCGCGATATATTGCAAATTCTGCTGCCAACCAGAACGTTTTTTGATAAAAACCTAACCTAGCATTTACTTTTACATTGATAAAACAAAGGAATAATTAATTTAATCCAATTCAAAACACAGAAAAAATAAAAAAATAAATAAAAAGGACAAAACAATCAAAGCGAAAAAACAAACGATCAAAAAACGACAAAGATTACATAAAATGGCTGATTTTCGTCCGCTTTGGTAATTTTTTTCAAGGTTGGTACCATGAAAATTCCTATAAAACTTGCCCAAAAATTGCCAAAAAATATGCAAGCCAATCTCGGTATCGCATTGTTATGTACTATGTTGTTCTGAGAGCCTGTGGATATGCCCTTAATATTTTGATTGTTTTAAACTAGCATCAAACCTGCCTGTAGACATGCGCATTGATTGAATCATTCTTGCAACAAACTTGCATAGCACCAAATTTACGTTAAACTTACTCCGTGAAAAGGCGCCTTTAGAAATTGTTATTTGATTCAATACAAGTATTAGTAGTTTTCTTAAACATAATCAATAAAAGAAAAATTATAATTCAATTCAAAAAGTCCAAAATGATGAAAATTTGCTTTACGTAATACTTGAAGTTCCCATTTATTATTTTTTAAAAGCAAGAATTCCTTTAAATCGTAATATGGCCACTTAGTTGGAATAGTTATGACATAAAACAGTTTAGAATAGAGGTATCGATGTAGGTTTTTCTAATTTACAAACAAATAAAAGATGAAAATAATATTTTATATTATGTCCACATAAATTTTTATCTTGATAAGAAAATATAGGCACATAAATCTTTACGTGAAATCTGCAAACTTTTTATTGGTCATATAAAGTTTTACATAAAATAACAATAACACTGTCACACAAAAAAAAAGGTCAAGAACTTTTTTGGAGACCATTATATTCCTAGTATTTTGAGACGCTGAAACCAAATTTGGGGTCAAAATAGCAACTTATCTGATTAGTTTTGGAGATAAACTCAAAAAACGTTATTTTCATATACTCTAAAATAATGATTTTTGAGGTTATGTCCAAAATTTACCGGATGAGTTGCTAACCTTAAATTGGGGTTCAGTGCCCCAAAAAACATAGGAATACAATGCTGCCTTCCTAAGCTGAAAGGTCCTATCTGTGTATGTTAAACCTATGTAGATAGGACCTTTCAGCTTAGCACGGCAGAATGGTCTCCGAAAAAGTTCCTGATCTTTTTTTTACATTGCAATGCATTGTATTGCTATGTATTTTGAGTCGTTGAACCCGAATTTGAGAATCAAATAGCACCTCCGGTTAATTAAGGTTATTCTTTGTTTTTTGGACTTTTTCTCTCGAAGGTAATTTTTGGGGCGCTAACTTTTTTAGTTTTTTTTGCAGGGGCGCCAAGTTTGGACTTTTTTTCATTAAGGATATCCTTTGTTTTTTTGGGCGCCAGTTGTTTTTTTGCAGGGACGTCATGTTTTGGTTGAAACCGTCAGGGACAAAGCCTTTTTTTCAGGGTGCCACCCTGGGGGCTGAGCCCCTCCTAAATTTTATTCTAGTTACGGCCCTGCCACTTATGGTATACTTTGTAAAAAATACTAATTAACTTAAAAGTTAGTTTTTATTTATAATAATTTTTTCTAGCATTTTATGTCCGCTGTGTCGCGCCTTGAACTAAAACTAACGGCAACCAACAAAAAAAAATAACATAATAAAATATAAAAATGAAATGTGTAATAAATTTAATTACTAATAAAAGTTTTATTAAATTTTCCGTCCATGTGTTAAATGAAGTAAACATATTGACATATGTAATTATAATTTAATTTTTATGAATGCATAACTTAATTATTTATGTCGTCTATTATAAATAATTATATAACAACATTCAACATATTATCTTAAGTAGCTATTTAGGATCATATGTTGAACTATACTGCCCTCCTAAAGAGGAACGCGGCATGTGTACCTGACATACGGTTTTCGAGGTTAGCATTATCTTACTACGGAGAATAACGGTATGCACCAATCCTAAGGAAAGAATAAAGAATAAAGGATAAAGAAATTTATTAACCACATTAGATACAAGTTGTACATATGGCTCGTCATAAATGAAGTAGAACTATACATACTTGCTACGTTGTATAATAGAATCCTTTTAATTTCCTAAAAAATAAAAAGAATGTAAAAAAAAACAAAACAGCATAGCTGAGAAAAAAAAATAAAAAAACATATATCTAATATACACATAGCAAGTAAAAGTTAAAAAAAAAAACACACACATAAATATATACAATAAAAATATACAATAATAGTAAGTTATACATAAATAAATATAAAAATTAAAAAAATATCACAGAATAACTATAAAAAAGATGCAAAAAGATCACATATTAAAATTGTAAGAAAGGAATTCATCCAAAGTGTAAAAACACCCTTTGACTAGAATATTTTTAACTTTTTTTTTAAACACATTAGTTTTATCGATATTTTTAATTTCGTATGGTAAAGCATTGTATAGTGACAAACAATTATAGTAAGGAGATCTTTCAAATTTAGCTGTATTATGACTAGGTACCATTATATTTTCCCTACAACGAGTATTAAAATTATACGCGTGTGAAGTTAGCAACGAAAGTTAGCAACGAAACTATGAAGCGGCACATCAGTTTTATTTTAATGCAAAGGCAAATTTGACTCATTATTCTTATTAAATATAAGGTTAGGGTTATCTACAATGATCACCCTAGTAAAAAAAAGGCAGGGGTGCAGCGAAATAAAATCAGTATAAATATTTAGTTAAAAAAAATTAACTCCAGAAACAATCGCCAAAGTGCCACGAGCGATTTGCTTCAAATTTTTACAGGATGACCCTCTTATTATTGTTAATCATTGTACAAAAAATAATTATTCGCAAATGAGAATTGTGGGTGCAGCAGAAAAAAATAAAAAATTATGATCTCCAGCAACGATCGCTCCTGCGTCCAAGTGCCACGAGCGATTTGCTTCAAATTTTTACAGGATGACCCTCTTATTATTGTTAATCATTGTACAAAAAATAATTATTCGCAAATGAGAATTGTGGGTGCAGCAGAAAAAAATAAAAAATTATGATCTCCAGCAACGATCGCTCCTGCGGCCAAGTGCCACGAGCGATTTGCTTCAAATTCTTACAGCATAACCCTCTTATTATTGTTAATCATTGTACAAAAAATATTTATTCGCAAATGAGAATTGTGGGTGCAGCAGAAAAAATTAAAAATTATGGTCTCCAGCAACGATCGCTCCTGCGTCCAAGTGCCACTAGCGATTTGCTTCAAATTTTTACAGGATGACCCTCTTATTATTGTTAATCATTGTACAAAAAATAATTATTCGCAAATGAGAATTGTGGGTGCAGCAGAAAAAAATAAAAAATTATGATCTCCAGCAACGATCGCTCCTGCGTCCAAGTGCCACGAGCGATTTGCTTCAAATTTTTACAGGATGACCCTCTTATTATTGTTAATCATTGTACAAAAAATAATTATTCGCAAATGAGAATTGTGGGTGCAGCAGAAAAAAATAAAAAATTATGATCTCCAGCAACGATCGCTCCTGCGGCCAAGTGCCACGAGCGATTTGCTTCAAATTCTTACAGCATGACCCTCTTATTATTGTTAATCATTGTACAAAAAATATTTATTCGCAAATGAGAATTGTGGGTGCAGCAGAAAAAAATAAAAAATTATGATCTCCAGCAACGATCGCTCCTGCGTCCAAGTGCCACGAGCGATTTGCTTCAAATTTTTAAAGGATGACCCTCTTATTATTGTTAATCATTGTACAAAAAATAATTATTCGCAAATGAGAATTGTGGGTGCAGCAGAAAAAAATAAAAAATTATGATCTCCAGCAACGATCGCTCCTGCGTCCAAGTGCCACGAGCGATTTGCTTCAAATTTTTACAGGATGACCCTCTTATTATTGTTAATCATTGTACAAAAAATAATTATTCGCAAATGAGAATTGTGGGTGCAGCAGAAAAAAATAAAAAATTATGATCTCCAGCAACGATCGCTCCTGCGTCCAAGTGCCACGAGCGATTTGCTTCAAATTTTTAAAGGATGACCCTCTTATTATTGTTAATCATTGTACAAAAAATAATTATTCGCAAATGAGAATTGTGGGTGCAGCAGAAAAAAATAAAAAATTATGATCTCCAGCAACGATCGCTCCTGCTTCCAAGTGCCACGAGCGATTTGCTTCAAATTTTTACAGGATGACCCTCTTATTATTGTTAATCATTGTACAAAAAATAATTATTCACAAATGAGAATTGTGGGTGCAGCAGAAAAAAATAAAAAATTATGATCTCCAGCAACGATCGCTCCTGCGTCCAAGTGCCACGAGCGATTTGCTTCAAATTTTTACAGGATGACCCTCTTATTATAGTTAATCATTGTACAAAAAATAATTATTCGCAAATGAGAATTGTGGGTGCAGCAGAAAAAAATAAAAAATTATGATCTCCAGCAACGATCGCTCCTGCGGCCAAGTGCCACGAGCGATTTGCTTCAAATTCTTACAGCATGACCCTCTTATTATTGTTAATCATTGTACAAAAAATAATTATTCGCAAATGAGAATTGTGGGTGCAGCATAAAAAAATAAAAAATTATGATCTCCAGCAACGATCGCTCCTGCGTCCAAGTGCCACGAGCGATTTGCTTCAAATTTTTACAGGATGACCCTCTTATTATTGTTAATCATTGTACAAAAAATAATTATTCGCAAATGAGAATTGTGGGTGCAGCAGAAAAAAATAAAAAATTATGATCTCCAGCAACGATCGCTCCTGCGGCCAAGTGCCACGAGCGATTTGCTTCAAATTCTTACAGCATGACCCTCTCATTATTGTTAATCATTGTACAAAAAATATTTATTCGCAAATGAGAATTGTGGGTGCAGCAGAAAAAATTAAAAATTATGGTCTTCAGCAACGATCGCTCCTGCGTCCAAGTGCCACGACTTATTTTGTTTATAAATGGACTTTTTTTTTAAATTAGTGAGGTAAAGTAAAAGTGATTTTTCTTAAAACTTTCATTTTAATTTAAATATTTCTTATTTTTTGAGCTGCACCCACAATTCTTATTTAAGATTTTTTTTTGAAAAATGATTATAATAAAAGGACCATCTTGTAAAAATATGAAGCAAATCGACTGCGGCGATCGTTGCTGGAAATCATATTTTTTTGTGCTGCACCCACAATTCTCATTTGCGAATAATTTTTTTTGTACAATGATTAACAATAATAAGAGAGTCATTCTGTAAAAATTTGAAGCAAATCGCTCGTGGCACTTGGCCGCAGGAGCGATCGTTGCTGGAGACCATAATTTTTATTTTTTTCTGCTGCACCCACAATTCTCATTTGCGAATAATTATTTTTTGTACAATGATTAACAATAATAAGAGAGTCATTCTGTAAAAATTTGAAGCAAATCGCTCGTGGCACTTGGCCGCAGGAGCGATCGTTGCTGGAGACCATAATTTTTATTTTTTTCTGCTGCACCCACAATTCTCATTTGCGAATAATTATTTTTTGTACAATGATTAACAATAATAAGAGGGTCATTCTGTAAAAATTTGAAGCTTGTGGCACTTGGCCGCAGGAGCGATTGTTGCTGGAGTCCATAATTTTTAATTTTTTCTGCTGCACCCACAATTCTCATTTGCGAATAATTATTTTTTGTACAATGATTAACAATTATAAGAGGGTCATGCTGTAAGAATTTGAAGCAAATCGCTCGTGGCACTTGGAAGCAGGAGCGATCGTTGCTGGAGACCATAATTTTTATTTTTTTCTGCTGCACCCACAATTCTCATTTGCGAATAATTATTTTTTGTACAATGATTAACAATGATAAGAGGGTTATCCTGTAAAAATTTGAAGCAAATCGCTCGTGGCACTTGGCCGCAGGAGCGATCGTTGCTGGAGACCATAATTTTTAATTTTTTCTGCTGCACCCACAATTCTCATTTGCGAATAATAATTTTTTGTACAATGATTAACAATAATGAGAGGGTCATGCTGTAAGAATTTGAAGCAAATCGCTCGTGGCACTTGGCCGCAGGAGCGATCGTTGCTGGAGATCATAATTTTTTATTTTTTTTCTGCTGCACCCACAATTCTTATTTGCGAATAATTATTTTTTGTACAATGATTAACAATAATAAGAGAGACATTCTGTAAAAATTTGAAGCAAATCGCTCGTGGCACTTGGCCGCAGGAGCGATCGTTGCTGGAGACCATAATTTTTAATTTTTTCTGCTGCACCCACAATTCTCATTTGCGAATAATAATTTTTTGTACAATGATTAACAATAATGAGAGGGTCATGCTGTAAGAATTTGAAGCAAATCGCTCGTGGCACTTGGCCGCAGGAGCGATCGTTGCTGGAGATCATAATTTTTTATTTTTTTTCTGCTGCACCCACAATTCTTATTTGCGAATAATTATTTTTTGTACAATGATTAACAATAATAAGAGAGACATTCTGTAAAAATTTGAAGCAAATCGCTCGTGGCACTTGGCCGCAGGAGCGATCGTTGCTGGAGACCATAATTTTTAATTTTTTCTGCTGCACCCACAATTCTCATTTGCGAATAATAATTTTTTGTACAATGATTAACAATAATGAGAGGGTCATGCTGTAAGAATTTGAAGCAAATCGCTCGTGGCACTTGGCCGCAGGAGCGATCGTTGCTGGAGATCATAATTTTTTATTTTTTTTCTGCTGCACCCACAATTCTTATTTGCGAATAATTATTTTTTGTACAATGATTAACAATAATAAGAGGGACATTCTGTAAAAATTTGAAGCAAATCGCTTGTGGCACTTGGACGCAGGAGCGATCGTTGCTGGAGACCATAATTTTTATTTTTTTCTGCTGCACCCACAATTCTCATTTGCGAATAATTATTTTTTGTACAATGATTAACAATGATAAGAGGGTTATCCTGTAAAAATTTGAGGCAAATCGCTCGTGACACTTGGACGCAGGAGCGATCGTTGCTGGAGACCATAATTTTTATTTTTTTCTGCTGCACCCACAATTCTCATTTGCGAATAATTATTTTTTGTACAATGATTAACAATGATAAGAGGGTTATCCTGTAAAAATTTGAAGCAAATCGCTCGTGGCACTTGGCCGCAGGAGCGATCGTTGCTGGAGACCATAATTTTTAATTTTTTCTGCTGCACCCACAATTCTCATTTGCGAATAATAATTTTTTGTACAATGATTAACAATAATGAGAGGGTCATGCTGTAAGAATTTGAAGCAAATCGCTCGTGGCACTTGGCCGCAGGAGCGATCGTTGCTGGAGATCATAATTTTTTATTTTTTTTCTGCTGCACCCACAATTCTTATTTGCGAATAATTATTTTTTGTACAATGATTAACAATAATAAGAGAGACATTCTGTAAAAATTTGAAGCAAATCGCTCGTGGCACTTGGCCGCAGGAGCGATCGTTGCTGGAGACCATAATTTTTAATTTTTTCTGCTGCACCCACAATTCTCATTTGCGAATAATAATTTTTTGTACAATGATTAACAATAATGAGAGGGTCATGCTGTAAGAATTTGAAGCAAATCGCTCGTGGCACTTGGCCGCAGGAGCGATCGTTGCTGGAGATCATAATTTTTTATTTTTTTTCTGCTGCACCCACAATTCTTATTTGCGAATAATTATTTTTTGTACAATGATTAACAATAATAAGAGAGACATTCTGTAAAAATTTGAAGCAAATCGCTCGTGGCACTTGGCCGCAGGAGCGATCGTTGCTGGAGACCATAATTTTTAATTTTTTCTGCTGCACCCACAATTCTCATTTGCGAATAATAATTTTTTGTACAATGATTAACAATAATGAGAGGGTCATGCTGTAAGAATTTGAAGCAAATCGCTCGTGGCACTTGGCCGCAGGAGCGATCGTTGCTGGAGATCATAATTTTTTATTTTTTTTCTGCTGCACCCACAATTCTTATTTGCGAATAATTATTTTTTGTACAATGATTAACAATAATAAGAGAGACATTCTGTAAAAATTTGAAGCAAATCGCTCGTGGCACTTGGCCGCAGGAGCGATCGTTGCTGGAGACCATAATTTTTAATTTTTTCTGCTGCACCCACAATTCTCATTTGCGAATAATAATTTTTTGTACAATGATTAACAATAATGAGAGGGTCATGCTGTAAGAATTTGAAGCAAATCGCTCGTGGCACTTGGCCGCAGGAGCGATCGTTGCTGGAGATCATAATTTTTTATTTTTTTTCTGCTGCACCCACAATTCTTATTTGCGAATAATTATTTTTTGTACAATGATTAACAATAATAAGAGGGACATTCTGTAAAAATTTGAAGCAAATCGCTTGTGGCACTTGGACGCAGGAGCGATCGTTGCTGGAGACCATAATTTTTATTTTTTTCTGCTGCACCCACAATTCTCATTTGCGAATAATTATTTTTTGTACAATGATTAACAATGATAAGAGGGTTATCCTGTAAAAATTTGAGGCAAATCGCTCGTGGCACTTGGACGCAGGAGCGATCGTTGCTGGAGACCATAATTTTTATTTTTTTCTGCTGCACCCACAATTCTCATTTGCGAATAATTATTTTTTGTACAATGATTAACAATGATAAGAGGGTTATCCTGTAAAAATTTGAAGCAAATCGCTCGTGGCACTTGGCCGCAGGAGCGATCGTTGCTGGAGACCATAATTTTTAATTTTTTCTGCTGCACCCACAATTCTCATTTGCGAATAATAATTTTTTGTACAATGATTAACAATAATGAGAGGGTCATGCTGTAAGAATTTGAAGCAAATCGCTCGTGGCACTTGGCCGCAGGAGCGATCGTTGCTGGAGATCATAATTTTTTATTTTTTTTCTGCTGCACCCACAATTCTTATTTGCGAATAATTATTTTTTGTACAATGATTAACAATAATAAGAGAGACATTCTGTAAAAATTTGAAGCAAATCGCTCGTGGCACTTGGCCGCAGGAGCGATCGTTGCTGGAGACCATAATTTTTAATTTTTTCTGCTGCACCCACAATTCTCATTTGCGAATAATAATTTTTTGTACAATGATTAACAATAATGAGAGGGTCATGCTGTAAGAATTTGAAGCAAATCGCTCGTGGCACTTGGCCGCAGGAGCGATCGTTGCTGGAGATCATAATTTTTTATTTTTTTTCTGCTGCACCCACAATTCTTATTTGCGAATAATTATTTTTTGTACAATGATTAACAATAATAAGAGAGACATTCTGTAAAAATTTGAAGCAAATCGCTCGTGGCACTTGGCCGCAGGAGCGATCGTTGCTGGAGACCATAATTTTTAATTTTTTCTGCTGCACCCACAATTCTCATTTGCGAATAATAATTTTTTGTACAATGATTAACAATAATGAGAGGGTCATGCTGTAAGAATTTGAAGCAAATCGCTCGTGGCACTTGGCCGCAGGAGCGATCGTTGCTGGAGATCATAATTTTTTATTTTTTTTCTGCTGCACCCACAATTCTTATTTGCGAATAATTATTTTTTGTACAATGATTAACAATAATAAGAGGGACATTCTGTAAAAATTTGAAGCAAATCGCTTGTGGCACTTGGACGCAGGAGCGATCGTTGCTGGAGACCATAATTTTTATTTTTTTCTGCTGCACCCACAATTCTCATTTGCGAATAATTATTTTTTGTACAATGATTAACAATGATAAGAGGGTTATCCTGTAAAAATTTGAGGCAAATCGCTCGTGGCACTTGGACGCAGGAGCGATCGTTGCTGGAGACCATAATTTTTATTTTTTTCTGCTGCACCCACAATTCTCATTTGCGAATAATTATTTTTTGTACAATGATTAACAATGATAAGAGGGTTATCCTGTAAAAATTTGAAGCAAATCGCTCGTGGCACTTGGCCGCAGGAGCGATCGTTGCTGGAGACCATAATTTTTAATTTTTTCTGCTGCACCCACAATTCTCATTTGCGAATAATAATTTTTTGTACAATGATTAACAATCATGAGAGGGTCATGCTGTAAGAATTTGAAGCAAATCGCTCGTGGCACTTGGCCGCAGGAGCGATCGTTGCTGGAGATCATAATTTTTTATTTTTTTTCTGCTGCACCCACAATTCTTATTTGCGAATAATTATTTTTTGTACAATGATTAACAATAATAAGAGGGACATTCTGTAAAAATTTGAAGCAAATCGCTCGTGGCACTTGGACGCAGGAGCGATCGTTGCTGGAGACCATAATTTTTATTTTTTTCTGCTGCACCCACAATTCTCATTTGCGAATAATTATTTTTTGTACAATGATTAACAATGATAAGAGGGTTATCCTGTAAAAATTTGAAGCAAATCGCTCGTGGCACTTGGACGCAGGAGCGATCGTTGCTGGAGACCATAATTTTTATTTTTTTCTGCTGCACCCACAATTCTCATTTGCGAATAATTATTTTTTGTACAATGATTAACAATGATAAGAGGGTTATCCTGTAAAAATTTGAAGCAAATCGCTCGTGGCACTTGGCCGCAGGAGCGATCGTTGCTGGAGACCATAATTTTTAATTTTTTCTGCTGCACCCACAATTCTCATTTGCGAATAATTATTTTTTGTACAATGATTAACAATCATGAGAGGGTCATGCTGTAAGAATTTGAAGCAAATCGCTCGTGGCACTTGGCCGCAGGAGCGATCGTTGCTGGAGATCATAATTTTTTATTTTTTTTCTGCTGCACCCACAATTCTTATTTGCGAATAATTATTTTTTGTACAATGATTAACAATAATAAGAGGGACATTCTGTAAAAATTTGAAGCAAATCGCTCGTGGCACTTGGACGCAGGAGCGATCGTTGCTGGAGACCATAATTTTTATTTTTTTCTGCTGCACCCACAATTCTCATTTGCGAATAATTATTTTTTGTACAATGATTAAAAATAATAAGAGGGTCATCCTGTAAAAATTTGAAGCAAATCGCTCGTGGCACTTTGGCGATTGTTTCTGGAGTTAATTTTTTTTAACTAAATATTTATACTGATTTTATTTCGCTGCACCCCTGCGTTTTTTTTACTAGGGTGATCATTGTAGATAACCCTAACCTTATATTTAATAAGAATAATGAGTCAAATTTGCCTTTGCATTAAAATAAAACTGATGTGCCGCTTCATAGTTTCGTTGCTAACTTTCGTTGCTAACTTCACACGCGTTAAAATTATGAATTTGTGAATAAGTTGTAAATAACTGTAAATTTTTCCTAACAAATAGTACACATTTAAAAATAAAAACACTTGGAACGGTTAGCATATCATTAGATTTGAAAGTATTTCGACAGCTTTCTCTATATTTTAAATTAAAGATTAATCTTACTATTCTCTTTTGCAAAACAAAAACTCTAAGTAAATGCACAGAAGAACCCCAAACTAAAATATTGTAATTTAAATGTGAATACGCAAGATCATAATAAACATTTAGAATTCCACTTAGATTTAACGCGTTTTTAAGTTGAAGAATAGCAAAATAGGCTTTATTTAGTTTTTTACAAACATTATTAATATGTGTTTCAAAACTTAACGTTTGATCTATTGATATACCCAAAAAATTTACAAAATTGACAAATTTCAAGTTATCTGGAAGTTGAAAAGTCGAAGGTAATTCTTTTCTATTAAAAAAGTTTATTGCCATTGTTTTACGAGAGTTAAGGATCAAACCATTTCTTTGGCACCAGACACTAAACTGATCAATGATATAAGCAACAAGTCGTTGTAGTTCGCTCAGGTTTTTGGACGAAAGAAGTATATTGGAGTCATCCGCAAATAATATTAACTTACCAAACAATAAAAAAAGGGGAAGATCATTTATAAATAAAATAAATAATATAGAACCTTGAGGAACGCCCGCATGTATATTATACGAACTTGATTTTGAATCACCCACAGATACAATAACAGATCTAGCACTCATGTATGATTTTATCCAATTTATTAAAACTAATGGAAAACCCATTTCACCCATTTTTGTAATTAAAAACTCTGGTTTAACTGTGTTAAAGGCCTTTGTGAGATCGAATAGTAAAGATATAACATAGTGGCCAGAATCCAATTTTTCATAAACATATGTTAAAAATTCAAATGTTGCAGTCTCTGTTGATTTTCCCATCCGAAAACCATGTTGGGCACTTGAAAGAATATTATTTGCATTCAAATATTTGAATATTCTATCAAATATAATTTTTTCCAAAACCTTTGACAATGTAGATAGCAAAGAAATTTGCCTATAATTATTGATATTGTCTTTTTCGCCCTTTTTAAAAAGAGGAACAACTAAAGCTGTCTTAAAAACGTCCGGAAATACACCACTAGAAATAGACTGATTTGCAAGCAACACAAAGGGTTTGACAATACCTTTAAAAATATGACTTAAAGTTGATACAGAAAGACCGTCTATTCCACATGAATTTTTGCTTTTTAATTTATTAAAGGCATTAAGAGCTTCGATTTCAGTAATAGGACTTAAATTAAAACTAACTGTAGGATTATCGTGACCGTAAGTACAAGGCAATGAAACATTTTCGCCAAAATGAGCTCTCATTTCCTTAGCTACTGCAGATGCGAAAAATTCTGCGAACAAGTTAGCTAAGCTTTGATCATCAACTATCGTCTCGTTGTCAACATTTAATTTTAAATTTAACTTTTTTTGCACCCTTCCCAATTTTTGATTGACAATTTTCCACGTTTCCTTTACCTTATTGTGTGCTTTATTAATTTTATCTTCGTTAAAACTTATTTTTGCCAGGCGAATATTTCGTTTATGTTGATTTTTTTTAATTTTATACATATTTTTTAAATTTTCAGAAAATCTGCGGTAAGTGCATCGAAGATGTTACTTGACGCGTTCTTTCTATGTAAAAAAAGTCCAAATGATAAAAATTTGCGTTACGTGATACTTGATATTTTTTTTTTAATTAAAGAGTAATCTTTAATTAAAATTAAAATAACTCTTTAATTTAATATTTCGACTTTTTTAGCTATTCTAAATCAAACGAGTACAATTTTTTTTAATATAAGTTTTACCTCGATTTTTACACTGTACATACTATGTAAATTAAATAATCAGAACACGTTATGGGTCATGAATTTTGCACCAAAATGCTTGGACAATAAATAATTTTAATAATTATAATTTATAAGGAAAGTACTTTTTAGTCGGAACCTGCACCAAGGCACCACCCAATTCGACAATAAAACCGTTTAATAACGGGTTTTGATTTTACTTTACAATTTATAGCCTCGTAAATTAATATTTTTTTAATATTTTTCGAGAAACATTTATGTAATTATATGAATATTAAATGGACAGCAGTCCAATACGTTAGGCAACATAAATTTAGGTCTTCAATACCAACCCAAAAGGAAAATTACCTAAAAATTTTATATTTGGATTTTATCACAGAGCAACAAAAAATGTGCATGATATGCAAAATTATTAAAGAATACATAAAACAGCTTATTAAACACAAAAACAAGTACAAAATCTTCACACACAACGGGGTATTATCATAGAGAAGGAAAGAGAACCATTAGTCCAGCCTGCGCAAGATTATTTTGTGACAGAACGGGGCAGCGAAATGACGTAACACAATATATCTGACCTTGCGCAGTACGCATCTCTATCAGCTGTGAAATGCTGTCGGTGGTAAAACAATTCATCACTCCAGTATTCATTTGTCTTATCTCCAAAAATCCCCCAGTAAAAATCTTAAAATGTCCAAAAATAGAGAAATGGCAAACCAATACAGGGGTGACGAATTATTAGTAGTTTGTTTATACTGTCAGTACTGGCAGATCGTCGTTTGTTTCTATTCATTTTTCGACTTCTACTGTGTTTTAATTGTTTTTTTGCTGCATTTTTTTATAACTTTAAACCTAACCTGTATTGTTGCTTTATGAAAAGCAAAGGGTCAATCCCTGGTGTACTCAAAGTAGGTGTACAAAATCCCGAAACTCACACACCTCGAAAAATTCTTATAAAATAATTTTAAAAAACTATTTCGACGTTTCTTCGTAGATATTTATTGTTTTTTGTTGAATTTTTTACAATTTTTATTTGGCACACAAAACTAAGGCTAAAAATACTCGTCAAAAACAACAATAGTAGTGCGCATGTGCAAGTTTATCTCAGATGCGCTAGGCACATTTATCGCAGTATCCCGCAATGGCTTTGGAGGTCTTTCCTTGTCTATGGGTATTATCAATGTCTGTCAAATTAAGGAGTAGGTCATAAGTTCCCTAGGAAACTTTAGACCTACTGTACACATAGCTGTGTTATAAAAATAAAAAAAAAAAATAGTTTTTTACTTAAAAAAAACAAATCTTACCTTCATGTAATTTAAAATATAATCTAAAATGTTATTTTTACCTAAAATATGCATAACTTTATTTTAAAACATCTTTAAATAATTATCTTTTATCTCTTTCTGTACAACTTCTCTCTTTATCTAATCTAAATAGGTGGCATTCCATTAACAAACTTATAGTCCATTCAAATAATAAATGTAAATTGCAATAAATGTACACGGGCTGATATTTTAAAGGGTAGTTGTGGATGGTAACAAAACACTGCACTGTGGGCTGAGAAAGAAAAACATGGACGAAAATCTAAATTGTTAAATACGAGTATTTTTAATACCGCTGATTTCGAATATAGTAGTGAAAAAGCTGATATTTTTTTTCCGCGACACTAGGGTGGTTCATTTTGCTTTCCCATTTTGAAAATTTTCAAAATATCGGAATGCCTTGTATTCGTGCAAAAATTTTCAATTTTTTTTGTGTATTTTTGCGTTTTATGACGTTTTATGTCGATATAAATCAATTTCGAGCAAAAAAAAAATTGTCGCTCGGTCGGTCGATCGGTCGGTCGGTCGATTGGTTTGTCCGGGAAATCTTGTGGGCACGATAACTTTTGAACGCTTTAAGCTAGAGACTTGAAATTTGGCATACAGGTATATTACCAAAAATTCTCGCTCGGGATTGTTTTTGGTAAACATTGGGGAGCGGCAAATGGGGAAAATAACATTTTTTTTAGAAAAATTTGAAAATTGCTTTATATGAGTTTTTGAGGTTGCTGAAATTGAATCTGATAAAAAAACTTTTCTAATTCCACCCCCGGGGGGGTGAGGGGGTAAATATTTTTCAATATTATTAATATTTTCTTCAAAATTGGTATATAGGGGTTTTTGGGGTCGACGATTATGAATCTGATAATATTTTTTTTCAGCCCCTGAGGGGTGGGGGTAGTTTTCGTGAAAACTGGTGAATTGGGGTTTTCGAGGGTGCTGAAAGTGAATCAGATAATAAAATTTTTCTAAATCCACCCCCTGATGAGTGGGGGTAGTTTTCGTGAAAATTGTTATATTGGGGTTTTTGAGGTTGTTGAAAGGGAATCTGATTATAAAAAAAAATCTAACTTTATCCCTAAAGGGGCAAAGGGTAGTTTTCGTGAAAATTGGTATATTAAGGTTTTTATGGTTTCTGAAAGTGAATCCGATAATAAAAAATACATTTTACCGGCGGAGGTGAAAAATGGGAATGCTCTTTTACTGGGCAGGAGCCAATATGGCGTATCGGATTTTAGAATATTATCATAATTAGGCGAAATTAAGGCTATAAAGTAGTCCAAGGTCATCGATTCTAAGGAAGGTACTAAACTCAAAACATTTTATATGACAAAGCTTATATGAAAATTAAAAATGCAATTTTATATCTATTTTAGTTAAAATATTCATCTCGTCAGAATTCCGTGAATTAAATTTTATTGTCCAGGTATAGGAAATATCTTATATTAGCCCTAGTGATTTCTTAAATTAAAATAAATTAAAGATAAGTTAGTTTTAAATATGCAAAAAGGTCATTGAAACCTAAAAATTTAAATAAAATTGTAAAATCTTAAATCACAAAAATTGCCCTTATTTGCCAGACTCAATATCTTATTCATTTTTGTCTTTACTTATAGTAGTAATAAACGTTATAAAAAAAAGTTTACAACTTCTGCCATTTTCAGAAAAAAAAAATCTAAAATTTATGTTCGAAATAAGCTCTATAAAATTTATTTAAATGGTCAAATTTTATTAAACAATTTAAAATTTATAAATTGTGTATATTCCCGGTTTTAGGCCCCTATAAAAAAGACGCAAGCCTATTTGCCTAAAGTACTGAATGTGATGAACTCCATATGGAGTCCATATACATAGCTATGCATACTCTATATAGAGTATGCATTAGGGTGGTTCAAAAAAAAAGTTAGAATTTTTTGCTGCTCATGTAGAATAAAGCTCATTTTGATGAGTTAATATCCCACAAAAAAAAATAAAAAATATTGGAGTATATTTACCACTCCCTCACGAGGGTGCAACTTTTGGCTACTTATCCAGGGTGGGCTCGAAGTGATTTTAACTAAAATGCTCGCTACCTTAAAAATTCCTAATTTGAGGTCGAATGTTAGTAAAAAATCCAAAAATAAAAATAATCGCTTTCCCCACTTTTTTTTTAAGGGGAAAAAACGGGAAAATCTGGAAATTATGTAACAAAAAATTAGGCGTTTTCTCAAATGACCTGAAATTTTCATAATATAGTCTTTATATACTAGCTTAAGTTTTTACATAAAAATCAAAAAAATTGCGATTTGCTAACACACCAAAAGAGGGCGTTTATCCCAAAAAAACCTGTTTTTTCAAATACTTTTGATAATTTTGGCTTAACGGTTAATATTTTCCAAAAATTTCTTACTACAAAAATTAAATAAAATTAAAAGATCTTTATTTTTATTTTTTTAATTTTAAAATCGGTTAAGTAACAGAAAAGTTATGATAAAAAGAAAATTAATAAAATTAACAACATTAAGTTTCTAATATATTTTTCTTATGGTATAAATAGTTTACAGTATAATCTGGTTTGGAAAAGTATTGGAAAAATAAAAAAACCATAATTTTGCATAAATTAATTTGAAAAAATTAATTTTATTGTTTTAACTAAAAGTTAAATGTTGACTTTAAATATAGGTATTATCCAAATTAACCAAATACATGTATATGCGCAACTTTTTTTGTTTTGAACCACCCTAGTATGCATACAGTTACGATAAATCTGCTTCTAGATTGAGTGGCTAAGAGTGACTCTTATTATAATTAAACTTATTTTTTATCTTTAATAAGGTCCAATACATAAATTACCTCGTCATTTAAGTTAAATAAGGTAAATACCAAATAGCTTGTCTGCTTGTATAACAAATTATTATTACATTTATTACTAATATGATATTTCATATAATAAATGATCAATTAATGTGTAAGAATTTATAAAATCGGATGTTGTAATGTGATTTGTAAGAATTTTAAGTCATTAGGTAAAACGTCATTTAACGGCATAAGTAGAAATAAGGTTCAACTTTTTTCAAATCTGAAATAAAAAATATTATTTAAGAATTGAGGGAGTGAAATGTTATAATCACATGTTCTTGCAGGATACATGGACTCTTTAAAAAATCTCATCTTCTAAAATCAATAAGAAATTATTTTAATTTAAAAAAATTGCCTTTTAAAATATTAAAAGTAAAAACTTTACGTTTTAGTTATGAATAATATTATTTTAAAAAAATAATTTTTACTCCAAAATGTTTTTCACTTTAAAGTAAAATTATTGTCCCTTTTATTGTTTTCTTAATAAAATTATATTTCCCTTTATATTGTTGAAAAATATCAATATATTAAAAGAACTCTTTTTAAAATAACCAGTTTTGTATTCAAATCATTTACAAGTTTACAAATGATTTAAAAGGAAACATTTTTAAAATTACAATGAATGTTTTTTATTTTTACAATGGCTTTTAAAATTAACCAGCTAAACCGGCACTAGGCACTAATTTGAAACGTTATGAAAAGGAAAGTTGCGTGATCACGTGAATAGGCAACCATTAATACACCAGCATAATTTATTAAAGTTTGAAAGTCTGTATCTCCAAAACGTTATATTCTAGTAAAAAACTGTATATAGCATATTTTATAGGGCTTAAAAACAGATTTCATGACAGATGACACATAGATGACACATAGATGACACTACATGACACATAGATGACACTACATGACACATAGATGACACTACATAAAACTACCAAAAAATACTAGCCGTGAAGTCCAACAGCACATCATGATTTTCTTTTATTTTTTAATAACTTTAGATAGGGTTGACTTTTGAAACACTTGAAACATAAGCTTAGGGTGAGTGCCTATTCCCAAGCTCACATAAGAACATAAAACATAAGAATGCGATGCCGTGATTGGCTTCATCGGCGGCCATGTACCTTGTAAGCCAATCACGGCATCGCTTTATTATGTTTTATGTTCTTATGCAAGCTTCTGGATATGCCATAACTATTGAAACAAGATACATACATAAAAATACCAAAAAATACTACCATGAAGTCCAAAACAGGCACATCATGATTTTTTTGTTGTTTTAATAACTCTTCATAGGATTGACTTAGAGACTTGAAATTTAAAATATAAGCTTATGGTGAATATTGAAACAAGAAATATATACCGGAATACCAAAAAATACTAGCCGTGAAGTCCAAAATAGGCACATCATGATTTTATTTTGTTTTCATAATAACTTTTGACTGGATTGACATAGGGACTTCAAATTTTAAATATAAGCTTATTGTGACTATTTAAACAAATTCTACCTAAAAAATGCAAGCGGTAATGTCCCGGCAAACGCAGCGAGCAGTAATTTTTTTGAAAAAAATGCTTGTTCTTATAAATCTTTAATGGATCATAGTAGGGATTTGGAAATTGGTATGTAAGGACATAATGACAATTGAAAATCGACAAAACTTAAGCGAAACTTACTGAAAGGTAATTATGTGCAAAGATAAAACAATACACTCTAATTCCTTAAATAACAAATTTATAAGTGATGTAAAAGTTTAAAAAATAACCTTCCATTTTAACGAAGCTTATTTTCCAATCAGTGACTAATTCCAAAACTATACAAATTATCTAAAAACTACCACTTAGCTGATAGTCATATGACAAATACTTTTCAAAGAATACAAAAAAAAATAATTAAAGTTGTTAAAATTCCAGTTTACTGACGTGCTTTTCCATATTTGATAATAAGTATATTAGTAAACAGAAATGATAGCAACAATATTTCCTAAAATTATTTGTTGATTAATTAATTACTAAACAAAAATTTTGATTGTGTTCTTTTTTAAGACATGATATCTTATTTTTGTATTATCGAGTTATTCCCCATTCTTTTGAAACTGGTACCAAGTACCAAAAAAAAAGGAAATAAAATAAAGAAAAAGCATACTTCGTATTAAGATAAAAACTTACTATTTGAGTTCCAAAAATATTTTTTAGATTATTGATTTTTTTTCTGGTATTTTATATGTTTTTTACTATAGGCGTAACTGTGGAAAATGAGCAGCTGGGATTTTGATTCAGTAGGTTTAAAAGATAAATAGGAATCTGAATCTGGCCGTTTTTGGCGCGATTTTTATTAATCTTTTGCCTCACCGTGTTTTTCGTGTAAATTTTAAATAAATTATTAAAAAAATACTTGTATTATAAGTTGTTTTATTAGGGATTTTAAATAAAATCTTAATAAAAGTCCTGCGAGCGCGGAATGATTATTCCATACGTGTTGTAGACTATACTTTTTCTTCGACTGCAAATATGAAACACTGTATGGCTTTAAACTGCGGACAAGGTTAAAAATAAGGTTTTTTGTGACTAGACATTGTAAATGCAACAAAACACATATTTTTAAATAAGGCAATTAATGTTATTTAATAATTTTGTCAAATCAGTACTTAAAAAAGATTTTTATTTAATTTTAGCACATATTTACAAATTATAATGCAAAAATTGAAGGTTACGTCAGATTGTTGTGACAGATATCAGGTTTATTATTAACAATAGATGGAGCAGTTTTAATTTTTTGAACTAAATTGTTAAAAAACTGGTCAAATATTAAGAAAAACTAATCAACTTTATGTAATTTTAACGCAAAACTTTAAATTGCATTAAATTATTCAATATTTCATGGTAAAATATATATATTTTTGCTAATGTTGCTACAGTTTTCTTTACTTTTATAAACAAGAGATGACACTACATGTGCTCATTCTAACACTTGATACGCAATATTCATACCGTATCTAGAGCTAGAATGGATTAATTCTGTGTTTGAAAAGTGTCTGTATTTGCTTACATTCTAAAGCAGTCGTAGAAAAGTATTATTTTTCCAAATATTGAAATAAAGTTTAAGCTAACCAAATACATAAGGTGCCAATATCGTGTCAAAACCATAATTTGCAATTTAAAAATGGACAAAAAAGGTTTTAGTTTCGCAATTGAGAATAGAATTTAATTAACCAAATCAAAGAATATGCCTGTAAAAATATTAAGATAAGGAATAAAACAATTTATATCATTTTGCGATGAAAAAAAAATATAAAAGTAGGTTTGACATATTATAAATCGTTAAAAAATAATCTTCCGAATTACACACAATTCATCTAATTACCGGGAAAAATTTACAGTTTTCATACAAATTTGCTGTCAAAGGAAATAATTACTCCAAGGGCATCTCCCCTTCTGGGCGAGTTCCGGTCGTTATTATTTCCAGACAACAAATTTTCATGAAAACAGCAAATTTTTCCCACATAACTCTCAGCCTCTTGTGTAATTATATATGAGAATTATTTGTGTTTTAAGTATATAAATGTCATGCCCAGTACAAAAAGGATGGTTGTTATCGAAAAAACATTCTTTTTCTTTAAGCGTACTAAAATGTTCATATTTTATAACTGAACACACTAGTTAGAAGTGATCTATTTTTGTACAGTAAAAAAATGAGTTCATTGTTGTATGCCGTAAAAAAAAGTTAATTAGTAAAACCACCACTGGCCGCAGCACTCTTTGACTTTGATGACAGCCATACTTCAAACTTGTTTGTTTATTATGTAAACAGGTGGTTGACTCGAGATTCTGTGCAAAAACCTTGTGTGAAATTGAGTAAAAATGATTGAAGAAGAATATATGGTTTATACACCTACAAATCTCTCCGAAATTGCAAATGCTACATTAGACAAGTTACCATCGAAATCGCGAAAAGTGTACGATTTAGCCTACGCAAAAAATTTAAAATGAGCTAAGGAAGGTTTAAGTTTATTTCGAAAGGGTTTTATTGGCCTATTTTAATAAAAAAACATACTTTATTACTGAATAAATAAAATTCAAAAATATTAGTTCACTCAGAGGAAAAGTGCTTTTTTTACTCGTCTGTAGTTTCCTGACTCCGCTTCGCGTCGTCCGTAAGACTAGTAAAAAAAAGCTTCACTTTTCCTCTTAGTAAAACAATATACTATTTATGCATATTTTCTAATAAGGTAAGGAGCCATGAAGAAGCTGATTTTTATATATGGAAGGGCAACTTGGTAAAAATGGAATAAATAGCCAGTTTTCGTATTTTTGCAATAAGTTTTCAACACCTTTGTCCCAATAAAGTGACAATGAAAAACCATAAGATAAATATGCTGTCAATAGACAGTTATTTTTAATTTTTTTATATTTTTCATATTTTATTTAGTTCAATAAAAATGATGCAGCGTATATGACACGAGTATGGAAGATTATGAAGGAGCAGTTAGAAGCTTTGAAAATTTGATAACCAATTATATGTATAACTTAACAATCCGTGGTGTAAAAAAGGTTCCTAAATGATTATAAATAAATACTAAATACTAAATACTAATTTAAATGAAAGTTGAATACATTGCAATGCATTGGTTTTGGTGTGTGCTTTTGAAAGATTATTTCTCATTTCTTATTTAGGACTCTCCATGTAAAAAGTTGTTTTACCAATTAACACTAAACCAATTAAAGAATTTAACTAATGAAATGAAATCTATCAAATAATTCTGACATTTAATCCATAAGAAATAAACAAAAATAATAAATAAATAAATAAAACGTTTGGTCCTTGGGGTGAGGAAGCCAAAAAGCTTGTGTTTGAAATAAGTAAAAATATTTCTTGCAAAAACGCAAAAAGCTACTTCACTCAGAGGATAAGCCTGGCCATCCAGCCTCAGTATTGGGCACTTTGAAGGATAAGGCAGGTTTGAATTAAATTTTATATATTAAGTTTTTATATTTAGTTTTTATGTTTAGTTTTTATATTTAGTTTTTATATTAATTTTTTATATTTAGTTTTTATTTTATATTAACTATTTATAAACTTATAATATATATAAAAAAACCTTTTGGCAAAAAAAAATGAACCGACTTCTATGTCTCTACAAAGTAAAAAACAAGAAATACCTAAGTCGGTGCCAATTTCACCATTTCCTAAATTAATTACTAACAATTATTTTTTTATTATTTTATTATGTTTGCTGTGAAATTGGCACCGACTTAAGTATTTTTTGGTTTTTTAGTTTTTAGAGACATAGAAGTCGGTTCATTTTTTTTGCGAAAAGTTTTTATTTTTTACTTTTTAGAGACACAGAACTTGTAGATTTGTAACGTGATCTAAGTTAAATTATAATTGTACTTCCATCTCGGCAAGCTGCTGACGTCACGACTCACTGTTAGTGCGTTTTGACGTCATTAAAGATATATTTCTAAAAAAATAAAAGTAATTTTTTTATTTCAGCACCCACCTTATTTTAAACGAAATACTAAAGAAAATCTTGTTAAACTTTAAGCGTTAAGTAATAATCAAATAACGCCTTATGGTAAAATCACAAAATTTATCATTTTCTCTTGGTATTTTAATATTAAAGGTCCAGAGAATCAAGTTTAGCGGCATTTAAAAGATTTTCAGTACGCCGTAATATTTGAGTGACCCCTTAATGAAGTTAAGTAATATGAGTTATCCGATATTTCTCTAAAAATTTGGTTGGTAGTTGAACCAAATTAAGCCATTATTAACTGAAATTGCGTTGAAATGATTAGATTTATCTTAATTATCCGGCTTACCAGGCATTATCCGAGCTTCAAATTAAAACCGGACCACCTTTTGAATGCTCTCTTTAAGTTGCAAAAAGTTTCATCAAATTTCGTTCATTCATTCCAAAGTTATGCGGGAACAAACATAAAAAAAAACAAAGTCACACTTCGAATTGATAACCTCCTCCTTTTTGGAAGTCGGTTAAAAAATATATATGAATTTGCAGAAAATCCAGATTTTAATGTAAAATCTTTATGAAAAATTATTTTTAATGCAGAAATATGATTATCCCTTTAGATAGATAGAATTTCAGAAGCAGTAGAATAAAATGTTTATTAAAATCAAACAAACTATCTATAATTATAGATTTTTATTGTAATTTTTCTAATAAAACGATTGCACCAAATTATATCCTATGTGAGATCAATTTTGAAATTAGAGGCCTCATTTCGTTCATATAATTAACACAATATTAAATCTTGTTTTTGTGTACGGCTTGGCTTTTGCTGACGATGCAAAGCTCTACCTGACAATAAATAGCATACTAGATTGTATAGATCTCCAGATTGCCCTCAATAATTTAATTCAATGGTGTGAAAAAAATAAATTGCCTCTTAATGTCTCTAAATGCAAAATAATCTCATTTACTAGAAAGCTAAACACAATTTTTTTCGACTATCAAATTCAAGATAAATCTATTATGAGGGTAACTGAAATTAAGGATTTGGGTGTGAAATTCGATAGTAGATTAGAGTTTAACTTACACATTGAGAATATAGTATCTTCAGCATATCGCAGCCTTGGTTTTGTTATCAGAAACTGTTATGGATTCAATGATAGAACACTTTTATTTACGCTTTTTAATACTTTTGTTTTACCTAAACTGGAATATGTAAGCATTATTTGGTGCCCTAAATATCAATATCAAATTGATAACATTGACAACATTTTAAGAAAATTTTTAAAATTTGTAACTTTTAAAGTAGATGGTGTTTACCCGCCGGTAGGTATTGATAATAAACTTCTCTTGCGCAGACTTAACTCGACTAGTCTTCAAAATAGAAGGGCACTTTCCTTAGTATTATTTTTATACAAACTTTTGAATTACAGAATAGACTGCTCTGAACTTTTAAGACTCGTCAGCTTACATGTACCCGCGAAGACACGTGCAAATGATACATTTTACCTACCAAAGCCTAGGACTAACTCATTAAAAAACTCGCCAATATATAATATGTGCTCAAATTATAATACCATTCAGTCTATAATTGATATTTTCTCCTGCTCTATAAGCAGTATTAAATCCGTTTATCGCCAATTAAACTTGGATTAATTGCGCATATTTTGTACTGTACACTTTCAGTGTACACTTTCAGTGTACCTTCTGTTAACTATTTTCATTATTGTATTTTTAGTACTTGCTGCTCATAGTGTTTAATTTAGTTTTAGATGTTAATTTTTTTTTTGTTTTTATCTCTTTTTTCTTTTGTGACTCATCCTGTAATTGGTCATGTACTGTTGGATGTAATAAATAAATAAAATTAAAAAATAAAAATAAAATATTAATATAAAATATGATTTATTACCACAGAAGTGATTGCGTATCCTTAAAATAACATTACCATACTCTTATTATGTATAGCATTACGGTATATTTGATTGAAGTATGCTTTTTTGTGTGTAAATTCATTTATCATATTACCTTCTAACAAGAATATTATCACGGAAAAAACAATCCAGTTGCCTCAACCAAAACAATTGTAAAATATACATATTTTCCATGGAAAATATTTTTTTTGATTTATGCAACCCGAATTCTGTATACATTTGAAAAGGATCCACCCCAAATACCTCGCAAATTAAGCACAATATGAAAAGAGGTCAATTTGGTTATACGAGGGGGAAATATAAATTAAGAAATTCTTGATCCTTACTCATATTGGAGTTGATTTAAATAAACCATAGAAAAAATGTTATCTCTCCAAAATATAAATTTATTGTCTATTAAACAAACATTACAGTGACAATTGTTTCGACTTTTTTAACATAAATTCATTTTCAAGCTACAAATAATGAAAAATTAGGTTGAAAATGTTACATTTCTTTTTAGAAAAACTTACTTTTTAAATTTATAAACAGATTAACTTGAGTACACATTATTAGAAATATCATACTGACCTTAACTAAATTATCTTTATAAAATCTTAAAAATTTAAACAAAAAGAAAACTACAATAAGTTAAAATAAAATAATTTAATGAAATCTAAAATTTAAAATTGAATAAAAATATGGGACATCTATCATAAAATAATCCAAATATATTTGAAACAGACTAAAGGAATTATCTTTAAACTGCAAAAAAGTAGTTAAACATAAAAAAGGAAAAAGATTAATTTATATTTAACTTAGTAATTGGAATAAAATTGGGGAGGTGGCAGCAAATTCACATCAAAAACTCAAAAACAAACCAAAAAGGAACAAAATTTTTGGAAAAGTTTTTGAACAAAATAATTTATTCCAAAGATTAATGCTCTGTAAGGGGACAGGCAACAATCTCCGGTCTAACGTTTAAAACATTATTGTAAACATAAATGTTCAATATAGTTAATGAACAAATAGATTTGTGTGTCTGTGGCAGAGGGTTAAAACACTTTTAAAGAACTATTTGTTTTTATTGAGTTTTTATTTTTAGAATTTTTTCAAATTTCTATACCTCATAAATTGGGTGTAAAGTTTGAAAGGGGCATCCACCAGACGGTTAATAAGGAAATTAATATAAATGTATTTCTTGTGCAATTCCGGCCAGAAGAATGGGTAAGAAAAAAATCTACTTTGTGAGAAAACTTTTTTATGAACAGTTTCTCATTAGCATTGATGTTAATTTTAAGAATAAATTAATTTAAGCTGTGTCTGTGGCAGAGGGTTAAAACACTTTTAAAGAACTATTTGTTCCTATTGCGTTTTTATTTTTACAATTTTTTCAAATTTCTATACCTCACAAATTCGGTGTAAAGTTTGAAAGTCGCGCCCACCAGAAGGTTAATAAGGAAATTAATATAAATTTATTTCTTGTGTAATTCCGGCCAGAAGAATGCTTAATAAAAATTCTACTTTGTGAGAAAACTTTTTTATGAAAAGTTTCTCATTAGCATTGATGTTAATTTTAACAATAAATTAATCTACGCTATGTCTGTGGCAGAGGGTTAAAATACTTTTAAAGAACTATTTGTTCTTATTGCGTTTTTATTTTTAAAAATTTTCAAATTTATACCTCACAAACTGGATGTAAAGTTTGTAAGGCGCGCCCACCAGAGGGTTAGTAAGGAAATTAATATAAATGTATTTCTTGTGTAATTCCAGCCAGCAGAATGCGTAATAAAAATTCTACTTTGTGAGAAAACTTTTTTATGAAAAGTTTCTCATTAGCATTGATGTTAATTTTAAGAATAAATTAATGTAAGCTGTGTCTGTGGCAGAGGGTTAAAACACTTTTAAAGAACTAATTGTTCTTATTGCGTTTTTATTTTTACAATTTTTTCAAATTTCTATACCTCACAAATTTGGTGTAAAGTTTGAAAGGCGCGCCCACCAGAGGGTTAGTAAGGAAATTAATATAAATGTATTTCTTGTGTAATTCCGGCCAGCAGAATGCTTAAGAAAAATTCTACTTTGTGAGAAAACTTTTTTATTAAATTTTTCTCATTAGCATTGATGTTAATTTTAACAATAAATTAATCTACGCTGTGTCTGTGGCAGAGGGTTAAAATACTTTTAAAGAACTATTTGTTCTTATTGCGTTTTTATTTTTACAATTTTTTCAAATTTATACCTCACAATTATACAAGATTATTATCAATATTAATATTAATATTATCTAATAATGTCAATAATAAAGTTTTCTTGGTTCAATTTAAATGAGTACACTGATAGAAACGTTGTAATATAGGCACCAACCATATTTTGTAATATTTTATAGTATATTACATAACTAATGTGGAAAGTGACATATTTTACGCGAGTGGGAAGGTTTACGAACGAGCCTCCAGGCGAGTAAGGAAACCCCACGAGTTAATTAAATACACTTTCCAACGAGTTATGTACACTATTTTTCCTACGATCCCGAGAAAACATGAAGTTTCTTATTTTAAAATTTTCTAATTTTTATTAATTTTAAGAAAAGCAAAGCACAAAATAATTATTAATAGCATACAAATTTATATATGTAGGTATGTCAAATGATTTTCATTTAGCTTTAGTTTTCTGGGTTTTATATTTAATACAATACATATCTGTTTAATAGGTTGCCTATTCCTAAATAAATGCAAACTTGAGTTTGCTTATTAAATTAGATTTTTGTGGTTATGCTCCATATAAGATAGTAAAATTGTACTGTTTTACATTTCATAAGAAAAATACTGTGTGTTTTTTGTGTAATGTAAGGTAAGTAAATAAAAAATTAAGTAATATTTATAACACCTACACTGTCTAGACAAGACAGTAATGTTTAAAATAGTAACTTTATATAGTTTCTATTTTTGAAAAGAAATACAGAAATATTTGAATTAAAACACTTAAAAGATATAAAAGGCTGTGGTGAAATGTCGAAAATGGTTTATAAAATAAGGTGAATAAAATTCGTAGAATCTACGAGGTAAATATCTAAATAAAATTAGGCAAACCTCCATACATAAATATCACACGAGTGTGATATAAAAATATCAAACTAGTGCGATATAAGGCGTTTTCTAAAGGACAAAGCTAAATGTCATTTTCATAAATATGTTTTACGATACAAAAACCAGTTGAAGAACATCAAATTTTAATAAATACAACAACAAATGTTATCTTATAGTACAGTATGTTAACTTCGCTTTAAAGTTTAATTTTCTAATTTTGTGTTTAGGTTATTTTTTACCGTGTTAAAATTGTGGCTTGGTTACTTGCAGTGAAAAAGAGAAGACATGACTATAAAATATATTTTTCTGTTTTTTATTTTTCTCTCGTTCTTAATATATAAATTATATGTGAAATCTTCTTAATAGAACAGTATATAGCAAAAATTTAAATTTAAAAAACTATATTTCTTCCAACGTTTCGACTATTATTGTGTACTCTTCTTCAGGGAGATTAAAAATTACAAAATTATAAATTAAAAATTATAGACATTTGATAAAATATTATGACAATGTCATTACATTTTCACACCTTTACCTTTATACCTTTTTTTGACATTGTCATAATATTTTATCAAATGTCTATAATTTTTAATTTATAATTTTGTAATTTTTAATCTCCCTGAAGAAGAGTACACAATAATACTCGAAACGGAAGAAATATAGTTTTTTAAATTTAAATTTTTGCTATATACTGTTCTATTAAGAAGATTTCACATATAATTTATAAAATATATCAAAATAATATTTGTTCTTAGAATTTTAAACATGGCGAAAACTGTAATGCCAACCCGAAACAATTATCCCTAAAAAGTCCAAACTTGTACTCGTGCGCTAAAAACGTATGTTATGAAACTAGTACTTTAATATACTATTTTTAATTCTTTAATATCTACAGGCGTGCACGTTTCAGCAGGCAAATGAAAATTTCAAAAATGGGCTAATAGGTATATGAACTAAGCTCTTAAATCAAATACTTATACTTATTTTTGCTTTTTATTAATGTTTATTCGCCTGGATACGTATTCTTGACTTTCAGGGAGTAGAACCACTGAAAGAGCAAGTCAAGAATAGGTGCCCTGGTGGCATATAAAGATATTGTACATTTTGGATAGGATACAACTTTTGCAGGTATGGTCATTAGAGAAATCAAAAAAATTGTTTTTTCTTAGTCAGCTTACCAGTTATGTACAGACTCTGGACTTCAGTATAAAAGACACAATAAGAGCACAGATGGTTTGGAGTAACGATTAATTAGGTATGCCTAAGGAGATTATATTTATTATGTAATAATATACTTTTAAAATTTAAAACTTTAAATATATTCTTTTTCTTTATCAAATGTTGAATATTTTTCTCGCTTTGATAACACTTTTTTAAAAAATAATAAATAAAATTCCAAATACCAACGTTTCGCATTTTTTTCTAAGTGGCTTCTTCAAAGCGGCTTTATTATTTTTAAAAAGTGTTTTTAAAGCGAGAAAAATATTCAACTTTTAAAATTTGTAAATTTTGCTGTGAAATATTACAAGCGGGAATATGTTTAGTAAAAGCGATAATATTAATTTGTTTTGGCTCATTTTATGTCATACAATTGACAAAAAAAATGCAATTGAACCGGTGAGAGCAAGAAGGGAAAGACTGCACTTTTTGGACAAAATTGACTGAGATAGACATTTTGTTCTTTGCTTTGAAACGCATCTGTTGACACAAAAAAAGGTAAACATAACACAAACTATTATGCCCAAGTAACACACTAAATATGTGATTGAGACAAAGAAGGGAAAAATTCCAGGAATTTTATAAAGTATGAATATATTTTTTAAATAACCACAACAAAAAGATGATGACTTTGAGTAAGAGTAAGGACTAAAAACCTAAGCAAACATCAATAGGTTAAGAACTTATATATATTTTCTGTTTAAATTTAAGCATGTATATATTTTATTTTATTTTTATTTTGTTTTATTTATGTATAATTTACTACAGTCATGGAAAACCCCAAATAAGCTTTTGGCTCGTGCTAGGGCTCTCCATTAATTTTGATAAAAATATTCCAAATCGTTTATGTTTAGTTTATAATAATATAAATTACATACAATATATGACTTATATAATCTGTTATTTGTTAAAATACAAGACAGTCTTGTAATTAACAGTAATTTTTTTTTTTAATTATCCTAAACCTTAAGTCAGTTGAGTGCAAGAAGGGAAAGATTGCACCAATTTTTACTACATATCAGATCTGCAGAGCTAAACTAAAGGTTTTAAAAAGAAACCACTTATTAAACATTGTTACTGATGAACAAATTTGTAATATTTCTTTATTGGTTTGGTTGGTATAAAGTTTTTTGTTAATTCCCGAAAGTTAGATCGAGTGTAATCTTTCCCTTCTTGCTCTCACCGGTTCAATTGTATAAATGAAAAAATAGGTGTAAAATAATAAAACATTTAATGGAACACGTACGTAAACGGATTACCCACTAGAACCATAAATAAATATTATTTAGTAATATTACCATCAATTCATAGCTATAAGTATTTTTTAATTGCACGTGGGAGAATTTGAACAAATGAATAATTATTGATTTTTTGTGGGTGCAAGTGTCAAAATTATCAATCTTTTTGGGTTAATGAGTTATTAACGGTGAAGGTTACAGCAAGTACAATAAATTGCAAAAATTTTAAATAGTAGGCACGACAATTAAGTTAAATCTACAACTAGGTAATATTGCTGTTAAAGGGAAACATCTTTATTGCAAGATGCGTTTGGTATTGGGTAACTAACTCGGAAGTTATGATTACGAAACAGATTTTCAACAGATTTTTTTATACAGGGTCATTCAGAAATAAGTTACAAAATTTTAAGGGGCGATTCAAGGTCCAAAAATATGAAAAAAAGTTCCTATAAAGGTTGGTTCGGGAATGAGCCCTAAGGGAACTACGACCCTTCTAAGGGTACATCTGAAAAGTAATTTTTATTTAATTGCAATTACAGAGGCAATTTTACGTTCTGAGCATCAAAAATCGGAACTAAAAAATGCACCAATAAAAATTTTGATACAGCTAGGTGATTCTGCATTAAAAACTATGAAAAAAAGCTCCTATACATCTAGGTTCAAAAATCAGTTTTAAGTGTACTACGGCCTCTTAAAAATAACACTTTTTAAGGGGCTGTAACTCCCTTATAAGCGGTTTTTAGATATTTGTGTATGGGGACTTTTTTGATGTAGAATGGCCCTGCAGTATTAAAATTTTTATTGTTTCATTTTGAGTTCTTTTTTTTGATGCTTAAAATGTGAAATTGCCTCTTTAATAGCAATTTTCTCGAAAACGGTTGGCCCTATGGTGTTACACAAAGAGTATATTTTTTATGTATTTTTAGTTA
The DNA here is from genome assembly GCA_958510825.1 of Brachypterus glaber. Lineage (NCBI taxonomy): Eukaryota > Metazoa > Arthropoda > Insecta > Coleoptera > Kateretidae > Brachypterus > Brachypterus glaber. The sequence goes on from OY294045.1 coordinate 12,711,468, forward strand.
AAGAATAATATGCTATTGAGAAATTATCAAAAAATCTACAGATAAAAAAGTTTGGGGCATAAAAGTGCAAAAATTTAAAGAAATTTAAAAGTTACCTAGTTTGTATGCCATGTTCTTAAACTTTTTTTTACTTTTATGTTTCTATCTATATTCTCCCTACTATATTTCCTTGCAAATAAAAAACAACCTACAAGTTTTGCCAATAAAGGCTTCAAAAAGGCTTAACGATAAAATAAAACACGTGTGGGCACTACTAGCTTTGCATTCTTGCTTACTATACGGTATGTAAATTATTGAAATTTTTGTTGACCCTTGCTTTACAACAATTAAGTTTACTTACTTTGAACGCAGGCATTTTAATAGAGTGGTTATAACCTACACACACAAAAAACGAATTTATAACCTATTAAAAAAGTATTTGCATAAAACGGTAAACTGTTAAACATGTAACGTTTCAGGTGCCTATCTGTAAGTGAAATTTGTGTAATAACCTGCTAGGTCTATTTATTTCTTATTAATAACAATCTGAGATCATCATATTTTTTTTTCTATTTTTATTTTCCTTTATGGAATGACAAAAAACAAAGTTGTTATAAAAATATGAATACTTTCTTACACATTTTGTATTTATTATGATATTGTGTAAGTTTAACGTCAAACTCATAGGTTGTATTACTTTAATATACTGAAAATTTCACCCATGAAAGTTTAGTAAACAATTACTGCTTCTTACAGTTACCAGAACTGTAACAACGTTAAGTATTACTGTTAAACCCAGTGAAAATTTACTAAACTTTCGTGGGTTTTCAAAAAAGCTGGCCAAAATTCAATTTAGCTCTATATGGGGATTTTTGAGGTAGCTGAATAAAAATGATATTATTTTTTTTTAATAAAATGGCGGATCCAATATGGCGGACGTAAATGTCAAAAGTTTAACATATTTTGTTTAAAAATATGAATATGGGATTTTTGAGGTCGCTGATTACGAAAATATTATTAATTTTTTTAAAGAAAATGGCGGATCCAATATGTCGGACATAAAGGTCAAAAACTTGAACATGCTTGCAAACCTAGCGCAGTACCGCGCTAGTCAGTACTGCAGTAAGTGACTAAACTATTGACAGAACCATAATTAGCAATTTAAAAATGGACAAAAAAGGTTTTAGTTTAGCTACTGAGAGTGGAATTGAATTAACCAAATCAAAGAATATGCCTGTAAAAATATTAAAATAAGTAATAAAACAATTTATATCATTTTGCGATGAAAAAAAAATATAAATGTAGGTTTGACATATTATAAATCGTTAAAAAATAATCTTCCGAATTACACATGATTCTTCGAATTATCCTGAAAAATTCACAGTTTTCGTTCAAATTTGCTGTTAAATGTCGTAATTATTTCCAGACAGCAACTTTTTATGAAAACAGCAAATTTTTCCCGCATAATTCTCAGCCTCCTTTGTAATTGTATATGATAATTAAATCAGTAATAATTTAAAAATTAATTTATTTAAATTTAAAATGCAAAATCTATTAAAAAAACTGAAAGTTGCAAAAAAAAATAAAATAATAATGATAAATTTGCACATTTAAATTCAGGCAATTAAATTTTATAAAATTCTTGTAATTGTAAATCTGATATGTTGTAACATAATGAATGTTTTACACTAATTAAAATATTAGATCCTTATTTAAAAAATAAATAAATATTTACATAGTTAAACGACTAATATCCTCGACAGCTTTTCTTGAGAAAACATGATGTCTTGGACATCCGCAAAAAAGAGCAAATTAATAAGATTTATCAGGATAGAATTACCATGACTAAAAATTAATTATAATTAGGATGAAACACAAAAACTATGGAGACCGTTTTAACAAGACTGTTTCTTCTATTAGGCCAAATGAAATAGTAGGTAATACGAATATTAGGTTTTAACAAAAATGCAGCTCCGGCGTTAAGATATAGTCAAGTGAAACCCTGGAACTTCCAGGCTAGTAGAAGCGAAGCAAAAAGTCTTTAAGAAATTCGTTGAATTCGTTTAAAAAGTCTTTTGAATTCGATGAAAGTCATAGGAAGTAGTAGACTCTAAATTTGTCCGTCATTCTTTCAGTAGTATTAACTGTAATAATTAAAGCAAATTCACCATGTCAGAATCTGAATTTACAATATTTATTAAATTAACCTCAATATTACTCGGTTTAGTAAAATCTCAGATCTTTTCCTGTCGGTACAATAATTTTGCATTAAAATTCATGCATGTGGTCCAAAAACCGGGCACTTTTACAGACAGTCCCGAAAATTACCATAATTATAGCTTACATTCTACAAAAGATAACATGTGACCAACTTTATTTTATGTGAAATTACCTGATTTTCATTTCCAGTGTAAGACGTTGCCGAAAGTATTTAGTAATTCTCAGAAATTTAAAGAAAATATTCATGAAATTAAAAATTGTGCATGTGTAGGTTTTCCAAATTATCCTAAGAAAACTTAGAGAGCCCGTAATAAGTTCAGGAAATTGTTAGAAAGTCATTAGGAAGTCCATGAAGTCTCTTAAAATTATAGGAATTACTATAATTTGTTTTAAGAAGTTCGTACAGTATAGCAGCAAGGCTAGCAAAATACTACCGATTTGGGAACAGTGACAAAACTTGGAAGCTATCTAGATTATTGACAAGAATGTCTTAAAGCAATTGTAGGAAGTCAAAAATAGTTGGAGTTCGTAGAAAGTCTTAAAAAGTTTTAGGAGGCTTCAGGAAGTCGTAGCGTATCGTTAGAAGTTCGAGGAAATCTTTCAAAATTATAGGAAGCCCTTGGAATACCTTACATTTTTTTGTAGTTTTTAGGAAGTTGTACAGTATTACTGGAAAATATATCTGATTTTGAAGTAGCAACGCAACTTGTAAGCTATTGGGGCACTTCTCGTCTGTAGCTCAAACATATTTCAAAATGTAAAAACAAAGAACTTATAACTTCCCAATTCACCATTAAACTTGTGCTACTTGAAGCCTTAAAATTTTATTTATATTTTTTAATGTAGAATTATTTCTGAAACTACAAAAAGAACAAAGAGACCCAAATATACGTAAAGCCATTTTTATTAGGTACTAGTATATAAGCCTTCTGAAAAAAAGTGGTTAAAGTTTTTTTGTCCAGTCTATTTGTAGGTTACTTTTATCATTGTGTCTTTGTGCAAAACAACAAATGTCAAAAATGTAATAAATGTTGCATTTTGAAACAAAGAAAGATAATATAAACTTGCTATTATACTTTAGTAATTATTTTTAATATGGTAATATGGTGTCGTGAAAAAAACTTAATTATACAAGCAAGAATACTTGAAAAATTCTCTAAAGAATGTATAATTTTTTCAGGTATCTTATCTGACTTACAAAAGGAAGTTAATTTCAAACTTAACATTATCTACAATGTGTCCAGTGCTTCCTCTATTTATGCGCATTTGTAATTTGTCATAATGAATAATTATTTGGAATTGATTGATTATCATTAGAACTAATAATTATTTATTATAATAAACTTCATAAATAATAGACTTCATAAATGTTTCTCATCGTCTTTGATTTTTTTAGTTCTTTATTTTTTTTTCCAGAGCAAAAAGTATGACAATGCAAATTAAACAAAAGGTTTGAAACATTTCGTTAAATTTGCACCTAAACTACCCCCCGCCCCTCAGGGGGTGTAATTACAAAAAAAATATTATCAGATTCAAATTCGTCGTCTCCAAAAACACCTATATACTAATTTTAAGAAAATATTGAAAACATTTAATAATATTTTTATAACCTCACCCCCGCAGGGGTGAAGTTAGAAAAATGTTGTTATCATATTCAATTTCAACAACCTTAAAAAACTCTTATATAGCAATTTTTAGATTTTTGTAAAAAAATGTATTTTTCCCCATTAGCCCCCTTGCTGCACCCCAATGTTCACCAAAAACAATCCCGAGCGAGAACTTTTGGTAACATACCTGTATGCCAAATTTCTAGTCTTTACTTAAAGCGTTCTTAAGTTATCGTATACACAAGATTTTCCGGACAGATCGATCGACCGACAGAGCGACATTTTTGTTTTTGCTCGAAATTGATTTATATCCACATAAAACGTCACAAAACGTAAAAATACGCAAAAAAAAACATTTGAAAATTTTTGCACGAACACAAGGCTTTCCCGAAATTTTGAAAATTTTCAAAATGGGAAAGCAATAATGGTACGCGCAAAAGTGGGATACATGGACGGAGCTACAGATGTTTAAAAATTAAAATATTTTGTAATTTGATATTTTTTTTACGATTTTGTTGATTTGAAAACCATGTTAACTATAAGAACGTATTTTTTTTTAATGGCGATTTCTTCCATTAGATTAGACAGGGACAAAAGTTCTACCCAAAAAGGATAGAAGACATACATACACTCCCACTTCCACCCAACCAAACAAATTCTGTATTTGTTCTTTGTTGAACAAATATAATATTTACTTGGCCGGGCGAAAAGTTTAACTATATTATTTTTATTAAAGAAATTACTGGCGCCATCTAAATTTTAGTAGAATTATCTTATTCTACAGATTCCCATTAGCTATGTTCGTTCGTGCCGCTCAGTGCTACACTTTCCGGCCTACCAAATAAATACTGTATTTGTTGTATGAAAAACAAATACAGTATTTATTTGGTTGGCTGGAAAATGTAGCACAAATGAGATAGAGATAGGATAGACGTCTTTTGTTTCATAATTCTAGTTGTAGAGAGCTCCATTCATAATTTCATGATGAATGCATACAATGTCTCTTAAAGAAACTGTATATCGTTGCGACGGCGGAAAGTGAGCAAAAAGGTGTCCAATAAAAGTGCTCACATCTACATAAAAATGTCTTTTGTCCATTTGTTGAATACATTTGCAATAAAAATGCAGGCGTTAATTGAATAATGCATGAATGTTACTTTTGCTCGATCGTGTGTCACATTGAAAACTAAAGGTTTCGGTGCAAAAACCAAACAACTTTAACTTTATTAATATAATTAAAATCTGTACCGTGCAAGATAATATCCATTCAACGGGTGAATGCGACTCTGACGTCACAGCGGGTAAATTAAAAGCACTCTGTAGTGTAACTGAACCTAAGGTTCAGTGAACCTTATTTATTAAGACTTAAAACATAATTATTATATAGAAAATGTATATAAACAAAAATCATTTATTAAAATTTAAGAAATAAGTTTCAATTACCCTACACAGACAAAAAGGTTATCTTGGCAGATAATAAATTATCTTGGATTTATATTATCTTAAATAGAGGTAATAATCTTCTTTTAAGATCATGTTTCGGTTTAAGATTATCTGTGACTTTGGTTTCCTTTAATTATTATCTTGGTAGAAAAATCCTTGTGTCAAGGATTTTTTCGTTAAATGCATGACATTTAAATATTAAAAGAGAATCAAGAGTTATTATCTTGACTCAAAGCCCCTGTTGTCTTACGGCGAAGAGTTTGCTGGCAGACAATTTGCGCAGTAGTTCAATATATGCGCGGGAGAGAAGTTAGGTTAGGTTAGGTGTTTTTTTTGCCGTCAGTTGTCTTTAAAGGTGTATCATTGTTTTCATCTGCTTTAAAATGGACGAATTTGTATCTGTTAACCTCAAACGATGGGGATTTTCAAATTTACTAAAAAATTCACGGGTAAGTACCATTAAATAATTTATATCTAAAAGCGCCATTTTGCAATGGCGTTGCAACAAGTACTTTAATATACTATTACGTGTGTCAAATTTCAATTCAATACCATAAGCAGTATAAAAGTCAAAGAGAAGGGACTTCAGATATGCACTGTATATAATTGAAGTTTTTTTATTGGTTTATTGGTTAAATTATCGATACTTTTTTCATGTTTGTATGTAGATCTATCTATATATTTTTTTATATTTTGAGGATTAATTTTCTGATTATTTTTACTTATTAATATATTTTAACTAAAGTTTATTTTTTTAAGGTATAGTTATTTTAAATTTTCCGCTAAATACTCCGATTTACACTGAATAATGTGGCTTGTTTTGAATGTCAACATAACCAAAATTTATAATGTTTGTTTAGTTACTTTGTTTTTATGATGTTTTGATGTAAAAAAAAGAGAATTGATAAAGCTGTTGCTAAAAACACTTTTGTATTCCTGTAGAAACAAAATTTGCTTATAAAATCGCTTTTATTCCAATAATTTAAAGGAATAAACCATTGTTTTGTTCTCGATAATGGCACGTCAACGTTTTACGGTTGTGTAAATTGGGCCTAGTAATTTCGCTTACGACGCATGCGTATCTTATGTTGCTATGGTAATTTCAAGGTTGTTTACAAGCGGGAAGGTTTAAAATAACTATACCTTAAAAAAATAAACTTTATATGTATATGTATATACAGAGGGGTCCAAAAGTCACCCCCCCTTTTAACTTTTGAACCAGTTGAGATATCGACTTCAAATTTGGAACTTTTAAATAAGACAACTTAAACTATCTTTTCGCATATATTTAATACTTTCAGCTCTTAAAATGTGGGCAGGGGGGCATGGGGGCAAATTTTTTTAAATGGAAATGTGGATCGTGTGATACATCATTTTAAAGCTTATAAAATTGTCCATTTAACTGTAATGTTTTATTTTTTTTTAACATTTTTTTTTTGGGTTTAAAATAGGGTTGAAAATGGGTATTTTTGTCAAAATTTCTCTAAAAAATCCAAACAATTTTTTAAAAATGCCTAATTTCATAATGAAAAAAAGTAAATTATACTTTTAAACTAATTTTAGTTGACATAAATAAAAATTAACAAAAAAAAAACTTAAAAATTTATTTTTTAGCACAAAAAACTGAAAAATCAAAACCTAAAAAAAACATGTTTAAAATTTTTAAAAATAAGAGAATTTTAAAGGCTTTAAAATGATGTATCACACGACCCCCCTTTCCATTTAAATGCTCCCCTGCTCACATTTTAAGAGATAAAAGTATCAAATATATGCTTAAAGATAGTTTAAGTTGTCTTATTTAAGAGTTCTAAATTTGAAATCTATATCTCAACTCGTTCAAAAGTTAAGAGGGGGGGGGGGGGTGACTTTTGGACCGCACTGTATATATAGTTAGTCTAAATTGTATATTAGTTTTTGTTTAATGAATAGTACCCGGATATTTGGTATTGATTACGAGGGGCCCGTGAAAGTTTAATTTTTTATGAACATTCTGACATGGTTAACACTTACTGAGTATAATGACACAAATTTCTAATTTTTTAAAAATAAGTTTTAAAATCTTTATAATAGCTTGTGCACGGAAAGAAATTAGTGGGCTCTGCGCTACACATTATAAGATATTTGGTAACAGTGGCAAATTATAGTGATTTAAGCTATAGATTATAAGGGACACAATAACTAATAATGTTAAAAATAAATTGGAAACGATTATATATATTACAGACACGATTATATTTATTACAGGCACTATTATAAATTTACAGAAATTTTATTATATTATAAAAATTATTAGCACGGACAATAATTAAATCTATTTAAGCTATAAATGCCATACTATTTGTTATATTTTATTATTCACTAAACAATTAAAGTATTTCATATAAATTTTTACACTGACTGCCATAATTGTAAGAGAAAGCCTTGTATTTATATAATAAGCGATTATAATTTGCTTGTTATGTGTGTTATAGCGCTCCTAGCTATATTTTTTTTTTTCCGTGTGCGTGTCCTCAGCGCACTACAGTAGAATCTAGAATTCAAAATATTCTCGAGCTGCTATTTAATCGTGAAGTACAATGTGCGAAAAAGAGAAAGGTTGGTCTTAGAAAGAACCGATCATCAAAATCCCATAATAATGATATACAAAAAAGTTTTTTTTTGATTTAGTAAAGCCTGTTGCAACATTCAAAAATGTGGTCAATGGTCAAAAATTAAAAATCCTCAGAGTTTATAAATTTTATTTTTATAAATTGGAAGATTTAAAAGCTCACAAAGGGAAAAAACTGTTTACCATAGTCTTTCGAGGATATAAAATCCAAAATTTTAGTACAATACAAAAAAAAAATTAATATAGATAAAACCAAACCTTAAATGCTTCTGGTTTAAAGGTTTCGTATGTTATGTTGTCCGAAAAAAGTCCACAATGTGTTAGTAAACCTTTTTAATGGCAAAGAAGTTGACTTTTCTAAACTGTATCTAAATACTAATATATACGTTAATATGGTCCACTAACTTCGGTAGACATAAAATATTAACGAACGAATGGATCCATAGTTGGGATTATATAATAAATAAAAGGCAGAGTAAAGGTCCTTTTCCCAATTATATTAATTAAAACCTGACCGCAGTTTCGAGCCTTTATAGTAGTAAATAAAACTACCTACAAATTAATACTTACATTAAAAAATACAAAATTGAGCTATTTTGTCAAATAAATAAAACTTAATTATGTGTTCTTAAATTTAAGTTTTATTTATTTGACAAAATAGCTCAATTTTGTATTTTTTAATGTAAGTATTAATTTGTAGGACTTTTTTAAATGTATCTTGTCAATTTGTGTTTATACACATATTTTCTTGTAGGCGACCTTCGACAATGAGCCTATGTATATAAAGGCTCGAAACCGCGGTCAGGTTTTAATTAATATAATTGGGAAAAGGACCTTTACTCTGCCTTTTATTCATAAAATATTAGTTTTCAGATTATAAATATACTTTTGGTGAGAGAAGACAAAGCTTAATAGCCGAAAACTTGAAGAAAATCTTGGTTATATATATTTTTTTAACAATAATAATTAATTATGTTTATTAAAGTTATAACCGCCATTATACCCTTAAAGTATAGTTATTCCCCTGTGTCATAATATTGGGATATACTTCTTTAACATAGTCGTCAAGTTACGTTGCCATAAATAATAACCATCACGAGATGGTTAAGAAAGTGTGCCATCTTTAAAAACTTATTTTAAAAAAAGTAAAATTCGCGCGCCCCACGTAATCAATACCAAATATCCGGGGTCTATTAATGAATTGTAAATGTTATTGAGTAATGTGGGTTAAGTGTAAGAGTAGCTTTTAGCTAAACTTCGCCCATTTTCCTAATAAAGACCATTTATTATTATTATTTAATTATGGTCAAAATGTCACGCCTATTTATATCTGTAATTAAAATGTTAATACACTGCTTATTATATTTAAAATTAACTTTTAATTGAATGACAATTTATAATTTTTTATTTTACATTTTTTTTAATGTTCTTGATAAATAATAGAGTTGTAAATTGTGTTTGCATAAAACCGTTCAATTATAATAATTATTTACAAAGAAACAAAATGATATTACTTACCATAAAATATTTAATATTGAACTATTTAATGTGTCTAAATTCGGATATACATAAGCAGTAGTCGGCGTAATCTCAGTTATGACTCATCAACGTTGAAAATAAACACAGAAACATAGGCTTACGGAATAATTTTGCCGAATTATGAGGGAAATTTTTATAAATAGAAATATTTGACGACTAATTTGTTACCCACAACTATACATATTAACTATACATATGTATATATATCGGTGCGTTTCAAAGAAAAAACCGACATTCGATTATTATCTTTTAAGAGTACGAAAGTTTTTAACTTTTATTTATCGATAACTTTTTTCCCACCTTACTCGTTTAAATGGAATCATTAAAAAAAAAAAACAAGATAAAAAGAAATAAAAATGTAAATATTTTAAACCTCGCCTCAACGCTAGAGTCGACGCGGCGCCTATGCTAGTACTGGAAATTCTCCGACTACTGTACTTAAGCCATATTTACCCAGGTAGTAGTTTTAAAGTTATAAAACAGATTAAGGGGGGTTTCTGGTGAATTTCACATTTTTTAAAAAGATTTTTTATTTCGTAGAAAAAATTATATTTTGTTGTAGGGCTTTCTTATACATAAAATATATAGTTTGAAGTTTACAAAAATTGCTTTTTTTTTTGTTTTCATCAGAACCTTTTTCAAAATGGCGGCGTGAAGATTTTGGCTGGCGCAGGTGATTTCTCGACAGCAGTTAATCTGAAAGCAAAAACAAAATGGATTAGTGGTTATCGCAGGAAGCAAAATTATATTTTTTTTAAACAATTATAAAAGTTATAAGCAATTAAGGTTAAAAAAAAGTCCACCATTTTGTTTTTTTTTTCATAAAAAATTAAATTTAAGTGGAACATTGCATATACAATATCTTACACTTATTTTTTTTAGGGCTATACTTTTTAAATTTTAAGATATAGTACAAATATGGGGTATTAAATCATAGAAACGTATTATCCCCATGTCCGGAAGCGTCATGACTCGTCAGGTAAAAAATTTAAAAATTTTGAAAAAACTTCAGATTTGATTTCTTTTGTATATTTTTAGGTTTAAAACAATGAAATAAACCTAAATAATAGAAAACTACTAAAATATTCAAATTTTTCAATTTTTTTAAATTGCGTTTTTTTTTATTTTAGTTTTTTTAACAGCCTAATTTGAGGTTGAAAAAAAACTTTTTCCGTCAATTATGTAACTCTTTATGCTGAATTTGAATCTGAATAAAAAATAGCCCCATTTAAAATTTTTAAGTTACTCTCCCGCCTAAGGGTGTGGATGAAAAAAAATCAGCTTTGATAATAAGGTGTCCCCCTTGATATTGAAGATTATTATCAAATTTCAAAAACCTATCTTATACGGTTTCTGAGATAACCGTTTAAATGACCCATGCAATGTGCCACTTAAATCTATTTTTTTACGCAAGGCAGCAAACATTTTCAAAAAGATGTATTCAAATCATTTAAAGGACACTATAAGATTTATAAATATTCAACATTCGACGCTTCATGATTTTTTTCCGATTTTTTGGTAATTTTTACCAGGGGGGCAGTTGTGGACAATATTTTAAATGGCACCCTAGGTCTTGTGATAACTTATTTTAAAGAGCATAAAATCCTCTATTTAACCATCAAACTATTTATTTTTTAATATTTTTTTTTGAAGATTTTTTATTTCTTCAGCATTGTTAAAATTTTCAGTAATTTTGAAAATTAATTTTGGAAACTTTGAGCAAAAGGTAAAAATTAAACAGCAGATTTTAGAAAAGACACACAGTGAGACAGGCCTGAGTCCAACTGACTCGTCATCTTCATCTTCATGAAGGTGACATAAAGATCAATTAGGCAGCAAAAAACAAAGTAATTTTATTCATAAGTATAATTATGATGTTATATAAAACACTGATTTACTCATACCTACTCACATCTAATGACAAAGTATACACCCAAATGAAATTCTACACGTGAATATGGATCGTGATTTGCCTTTAGGATTAGGAATAATGTATAGGGGAAGCTGTTGCACATTGTGCCATATTTAATTATGAAGTCAGTTTTGGTCTTAAACTTTATGTAGTTTTTATTGTTAATTTATTATATTATTATATTCTTCTTTCATACTATGTGTAACCTAGTTATGCAAAATTAGTTGTAACCATAAACTGATTAAATTAAAGTCCAATTTGTACCTAAAATGAAATTCTTGTTTGATTGCTAAAACCAGCCATATCCAAGTATATATTTCAGCAACACAAATATTTCTTTCATCGATTTTTACCCACTCCCCACCTCTCGTCTAGTTAGTCAAACTTAGCTTAAACTCCTATAAATTTTTTTGTTCTCGGCCTAGTGTGTAAAATTAACTTATTTCTTTTTTCTTTCGGATTCTTATGAAAAAAAGTGTTTTACATAAGAAGTCATTTTTTTTAGGCAGAGAGATATAACGGGTATAACTAGAGTCCATGGACAGCAGTCCAATACGTTAGGCAACATAAATTTAGGTCTTCAATACTAACCCAAAAAGAAAATTCCCTAAAAATATTATATTTGGATTTAATTACAGTGCAACAAAAAATGTGCATGATATGCAAAATTATTAAAGAATACATAAAACAGCTTATTAAACACAAAAACAAGTACAAAATCTTCACACACAACGGGGTATTATCAATGACTGTCAAATTAAGGAGTAGGTCATAGTTTCTCTAGAAAACTTTAGACTACTGTACACATAGCTGTGTAAAAAAAATATTTTTTTACTTAAAAACAAAAATATCTTACCTTCGTGTAATTTAAAATATAATCTTATTTTTACCTAAAATATGCATAATTTTATATTAAAACAATAATAATTATACTTTTATCTATTTCTGCAGAACTTCTCTCTTTATCTAATCTAAATAGGCGGCAGTCTATTCATCTTAACTTTCTCTGCTTTTTGGTTCTTTGTATGTCCAAAAAAAGCAAAAGCAGACTACCATAAACCAAAGAAAAAATCAAACCCATATGAAGTGACTTCAGGTACAATGAGATGAAGTTACCTTTAATCCAAAAATTTTTGTAGAGGGCGGAAATGTATTTTTTGTGCTTAAAATCCATTCCCTTCTTTTATAAAATGAGTTCCTAATAAACGTCTTTTCGAGTATGCCGTCTAAAAATATATTGTTTTCTCTACAAACTCTTCACTTTAGAATGGATCTTCGTAACAATCATAAAATGTTTTTCAAGAATTCCAATACAATATATTGTAGAGGAAAGTCGCCTAATTTCGGATACCATTTACAATGTATTCAATATTTAATACTCGGTATTACTTTTTGATATTTTTTTTATATAACCAGATACAACTTATTATAGCGAACCATGATTTATTATAAAAGCAATTTTATTACAGTTTATTTTTTCCAAAAAACACGGTTAAAAAAAATCAGCGCATTTTTGTGCATTTGAAAAAGGGCTCCTAATTTCGGACATATCCGAAAAAATTTTTTCAAGAGTAGATCTGGATCCCATTGCTTATGTTTCTTGTTATTCCTTCACATTTAAGACGTAATTTAATCATTAAGCGATTTTCTACGAAATACTATAGGAACTATAATTTTAGATTCCCAATTTCGAATATCTTAGTATCTTAGGTAATTTTCGTTTTTTCAAAATTGTTTATCTTAGTTTGTTGTATCATTATAAAAATAATAATTAATGGTTGGTTATCCTGAATAATAATTACCTTGCGGATATCCGAAATTGGGAATCAAATGCACAAAAATGGTCTATCCGAAATTAGGCAACTTTCTGCTTTTTAGATTAGAAATTTGTAGAATGTTTACGTTTTCAAATTGCTTAATTATGAATAGTGGATCAACTTAACTAACATCATAACTTACCCAAGACAGAATCACGAACTTTTATAACGATTATTTATAAAATAAACAAGCATAATAATGCAACTGAGCACAAAACTGCCATTTGCAATATAAACGATTTGTGCTGCCATTTAAAAGGGAGAAGCTCTACCGTTATCATATTACAGGACGGATTTAGTTTGACTTTTGGCTTCACATAAAAGTAGGTTTCTGTTTACCTTTGCAGACAGTATCTTAAATACACTACTATCCGAAATTTGGAAACCATCCGAAATTAGGCGCATTTCCTCTAATATGTTTTTAATAGGCTCTGCCCACATAGAACATGAACAATATCAATCATGTATTTAAGAGCAATAGAAAAATAACCTAGGTACTTTTTATTTTCTATAATTGTATAAATATAATAACAGTTGTCTAAGCGGCCTAGTTGTATAACTAATGACTATATGCTATACATAAAAGATATTTTATTTAAAAAAATAAAGGAAGGTGAGTTAATTTGAATTATTTAATTTACCTAGTTGGCAACAACATGCTTTATGATGGCAAAAAAATAATATATTATTAAAGTAATATATTATTAACATGTATTATTATAATGTTTAATTAAATATACTTTTTCTTTTTAGAACATTTTATACAAAATATGAATAATATAATTTTATAAAAAATATGTTAAGCATTTAAGAAAAAAATAAGGAAAAAATTATATATAAAAAGGAAAAGGATATATTTTAAAATAATTATTTAATTACATATATTTTTATTCTTTAATTGAAATAGCAGTTAACACAGTAAATCAACACAATTTAAGTTGAAATTTTCAATTTTTATTTCTTTTGGGTAATAAAAAAGTCTATCCAAGAAAAATTCTCATTCTTCTTAAGAGAAACACCATGTATATATTGATCATTTTGAACCTGCCTTACTTTTTTGCACAATTTTAATTATAATGTAAAATATCTAATATTACACATTCCTACGCAGGCACGATGATTTATTACTGATTAACAACCAGTGATGCAGCCTCGGGATATAAGTTTAATAATTTTGATTTTACACATGAAGAGCCAAACTTTCATAAGGACCAAACGCCTATGACTCGTTGTTTTAGGAGCGACAAAAATTTAATTTATTTTAGGGAAACTCTTAACAAGCTTTGACATTATCAACTCGATTGTGAAACTTATATAACATTATAAACAATTTAAAAAAAAAAATAACATTTATTTATTTATTTATTTAAAGTCATTCGGGATCTTCAAAAGGCAAATAAGGTACTTGTTTAATCAAGAAGACATAAATCATTTATGACAAATGCCATGAAAGTAATTGGATTTTTTTGTGAAACTTCACACTATTAAGTTTTTTTGGATCGATAAATACAAACTTGGTGTCAAATTTAAAAATGGCGGGTCCAATATGGCAAAGGTAATTGCAAAAATTGGAGCTTATTTACAAAAAGTTTGCTTTGGATCTAATACATCAGACGTAGTTTCAAAAGTCGGCGCAATTTTTACAAAAGCTGGTAGTTTTTGGGTGCTTTTTGGGGTCACTAAATCTAACAATAGTATTATAAAATTCAAAATGGCTGATCCAATATGGCGAACGTTAATTTTATAAAAAAATATTTGTACTAGATGGTGTATGGCTTTGCTAAAACTGAATACAAAGAATAGTTTAGGCACAAAAAAGGTTATTTAAACTATTAAAGAGGATATTTTCATTATTTGATAAGCCTAGTAGTTTGCAAGACATACCGAGTGTTTTTTAAAAGTGGCTTGCCCCTATATATTTTTTACTCCTGGAGGTAAAAGAATGAGATTTGAATGGTATCTATAAGACCATATTTTGAGTTATATCACCTAACGTACTTTTTTTTTGCTTCCGGTTTAACCCGAAATGACTCAACTTTTGAATTTTAAATGGAACACCCCGTATATTTTTATATATTTGGATTCTACATTAAATTCTGTGTATTTTTTTTTCATATTTTCACAGCTTTTTAAAATTTTGTTTTAAATTTTTTATCTGGAAAGGCATTAAATCTATTAATTTTGGATTAAATATTAGTAGAAAAATGCGAATTATTAAAAAAATTGTTTGCATTTAATTTTACAAGAAAACTAAACTTGAAAATACACAGAATTTAATAGAGAATCCAAATAAGTAAAAATAAACAGGAAGTGAAAAATATACGTTAGGCGATAATTCAAAATGTAGTCTGATAGACTACAAATTTTATTCTTTTATCTCTAGGAATAAAAAAGTTATACAGGGGAGACACATTTGAAAAACACCCAGTAGAAGCTTAGATATTTTGTAGGAAAAAAATAATCGTGTGTAGGTATTTTACAGCAGCAATATTTTCATTATTTTAACGTATTTAGGTCAAGTAGAAGTCATACTACCTATTTCATTCAAAACCCGAATATTGCCAAAAATTGTGTTTAAACCCATATGAAAGCTGCGCTCTTCACATATATATGGAATGGTAATTTTTTAATATTCTTGACCACAAATTATATATTATTAGATTTATAATTCATTATTCATTTTAATATTTTTATTTCTTGGATCATACGATGTAAAACTTTTTTTTTTTAAATAATTACCAAAAATTAAGCAATCGTTAAAGGTTAGCAGTTGCTACTTTTTGGTATTTAGGTATTCCTATACATATCTTTCATTTAAACATTTTTGAAAATGTGTTTGTTGAATAATTATATTTATATTGGTGTGTAAAGGCCTGTCTACAATTTCAACGTAAACGTGAACGATTTTTTTCACAATATCGTATGATTCATCTTGGTCAGATATTTTTTTTACTATTTTAAATTTTTTAAATTAGAATTAGAATAAGAATTATTTATTTGGTGATATACAATAATATGTCTTTACACAGGTCGAAAAAAAATCTTGTTTAACTTATTAACAGTTAAAATAAAGATAACATAAAACACTTATATCATAAAAATGATGTATTAACATTTATATTTTAAAACAGTAACATAAAAAGTGAGTAGGTGAAAAATGAGTTTAAAAATGTGAAAAGGTGGAACAAAATCAAAATTTGAGTCATAGTTTAAAATAATTATTTAGAAGGGCGAAAAGTTAAATTTTTCGATTGTTTAGGTTTTTAGAAGCCGAGGGCTAGCCGATGAGGCCGGCCCGAGGGTAATAAACCTACGAAATTGATATTTAACTTTTTGCTCGTGTATTATACAATATTTTTTATTCGATTGTTACTAATTATAATAAATTATTAAAATATACTTAATTTTAAATTTCAAAAAATATTTCTTTTTATTGTCCTATTACTACTTATCTAGTTATCCATGACAAATCATATCCAATCAAATCGCTAAAAAAAAACAATTAAATCCTTTCTTTTGCGTGCAGTGTGATTTTCAAATTACCTTGGTGTTTTCATTAATTTCTGTTAAAATGTGTTTGTTATGAAAATATTAATACTTCTATTATTATATTATAACTATTGAAATTGATTTCACAATTGAATTTTTGTTTTTGTAATTTATTTTAGTGCTCGAATAGGGAACGTTCAAGTATTAAGTAACGAAAATTTTGATCATTTTCTCTTATAAAAACGAGATTTACATAATTTACCTTGTTTTTACTTCCGGTGAAACCCGAAGTGAAACAAAAAAAAAATATAATCCGCCATTTTATAGCCAATGTAAAATTATATAAATCATCAAAGTTTACTTTTTATCGATGAAGATTTATCTTAATATTTGGGGTGGATAAAAAAAAACTTACCCGGTATATTGACTGACATAAATTTTATTCCGATAGCTTAATAATAACGTCAAAAACGATGCATCTCTCTTCGCTGGGACACCCTGTATAACACTTTGGTACAATTTTTTTTTATTTTGGACAAATATTTTTTATTTTCGGGCTCCAAAGTAAACGTATAATGCTTTTCTACTGTGAAGCTGCGGGGAGTATAATAAAAGATAATTAAGAAAAATGGCAGAAACTTATTGCCTACAGTAAATTTCGAGGTAAATTTATTTTTCCTCTATTTACAATTTACAACGTCTGGCTTATTATCTTAATTTAAATTGTTTTGGCTTTAAAATAGTATGTTAAATCGTAGTAATTCGTAGTAAACAGATGCAGCAATCTTGAAACGGATCCAAAAGCTTTACGTTTTGACGAAAATGGATACAGCAAAAATAGAGAATAAATGTTTTTTTTTCGCCATTGAACGTGCATTGCGTGTCAGACAAACTGTCATGGTTTGTGTTTAAAGTTTTACATGTTTTATTGGAACAGTCCTCACTAGGGTCACTCCATCCAGCAGCGGTACTTTTACAACTGCCCTGGAATGCCTGGGTGCCGCGCCGCACAGTGGTCAGTTTTAATAATC
Organism: Brachypterus glaber; assembly: GCA_958510825.1. Taxonomy (NCBI): domain Eukaryota; kingdom Metazoa; phylum Arthropoda; class Insecta; order Coleoptera; family Kateretidae; genus Brachypterus; species Brachypterus glaber. The sequence goes on from OY294045.1 coordinate 12,729,113, forward strand.
TGGCGCGAAAAAAATATTTTATCCTTTTAAATGTCAACAATATTGTTTAATAGTTATACAGAGCGGTCCAAAAGTCACCCCCCCCCCATCTTAACTTTTGAACTAGTTGAGATATCGACTTCAAATTTGGAACTTTTAAATAATACAGCTTAAACTATCTTTTAGCATATAATTAATACTTTTAGCTCTTCAAATGTGGGCAGGGGGGCATGGGGGCACATTTTTTTAAATGAAAATCTTATAAAATTCTCTATTTAAACTACCATTTTTAAATTTTTTAAAAATGTTTTTTAAGGTTTTGATTTTTCAATTTTTTGTGCTAAAACATAAAAAGTTCTAAATTTGAAGTCGATATCTCAACTGGTTCAAAAGTTAAGAGGGGGGGGGTGACTTTTGGACCGCTCTGTATATTAACAATTTAAAGCATTTTGGCTAGGTATCGGCAGTACTTAACATTGATTTATGATTTATTTTTTTCTTCTTTAAAATTCTCTAACAATTTCTTCACTTTACATTGAATAGAGTCAGAATAGTCCGCAAAGTCACTTGACTCACGTGTATAACTTAAAACTTTTTAAACTTTTAGACCCGGCACTCGCTCTTCCTTCCATATGTCGAATATAGCTCGAAGCGTAATTCTAGCAGCCAATGCTAAAAAAAAAGAAAACCTTAGAGACTGCAGCTCTCTGCGGGTCCCGGCAAATTATTCTAAGATAAATTGAAACAGCTATATATACTTGACATGGGCGTACGGACTTTACAGCGAAAAAACAACCGCGAAAACCATTACCGCGCAGTCCATTACCGCGACAAGCCATTACCGCACATGTACTTTACCGCTAAGACCATTACCGCGCAGTTCATTACCGCGAACAGTTTTTACCACGTATGACTTTTACAGCGAAAATCGTAATACAATACTTTAATTTTATGTAAGGGTATTTCCGTGGGATTGATGGTAGTTTGGTTTGGGTAGTTTTGGTTTTGGTTTTGATTTTTATTGATAAAGTGGAGCGTTTACTAAATGTACCCATATACTTGTGTTTGAGTATTTTATGTGTGTTTTTTTTTAAATTTATATCGACTGATTCGTATAAATCGCTGATTAATAATCAGTTTATTACGAATCTTCATGTCGATCGAAATAATGAAAAGTGCTAGGGACAAAGACCTCGCTGTATATAAACATTTTATATACAGGAAAGAAAAGTCCAAAATGATCAAAATTTGCATTACGTAATACTTGAACGTTTCCTAAGTAGTTATTAGGCTTACTTTTTCCTGGGTTACAATTTGTTTAATATTATTTTTTTTGTGTTTTTCCGAGGCAGATCACATAAACTAACCACTGTGCGCCGTTTTAGAACGCTGCAAAAGCTGTCACTGGATGGAGTGACCCCAGTTCTCACTGCTGTCCAGTATAAATAATGGCAGACTAAAGGAACGCCCAAACGAAGAAACTGATAAACATATATTTTATCACATGAATATATTTTCTTTTATTCTAAAATATCTCAAAATTAAGTAAACAAAAATTATAAATTTTGGTTATGTTGACATTCAAAACAAGCCACATGCTTCAGTGTAAATCGAACTTTGTGGAGTATTTAGCGGCAAATTTAAAATAACTATACCTTAAAAAAATAAACTTTAATAAAGAAGGAAAAATAAAACATATTCTTATAAATCATAATAAAATCAAGCTTTTAATTATCTTTCTTATAAATGCATTTTTATGACCCTGTATTTTTGATAAAGCCTACTAACCTTGTCTTTTATAATAATATTAAATTACATGTAAGTGTCCCAGGTGTAACTGATACCGTATTATAAAATAAAAATCCTATACCTACCCAAATATGAAACGATTATTAAAATAAAAAATATTATCTTCAAGGCGATATTTTTTACCACGAATGCAATTTAAGAGTGCACGGGAAGAAAGATTATGATTGAATTAATGTAATAATAATCCCATGCATTAAACATTTATTGAAAATTATAAAACAAGAATAGCTTTAATATACCTTAAGGGGCCTGTTCAACATCGTCTCACCATAAATATAACACTTTTTACTTGATATCCCCTTCGTGTCAATTTTTGTCCCTTGAACTCTGGCCCCCTCCTTTCAATGAACTAATTACTCTTCTCTCTAGAATAGGCATTTCATTTGTAAAAACTGACAAAAACGTAGCCAACATATACATTTGTCTATCTTACTCGCACAGCTTTGTTCTAACAGAGACAACAATAACAGTTACAGGTAACTGTTATTGTTCAGGCATGAATATACCTACTAATTGTTTACAAAAAAACGGAGTTGTTGGCGATACTTTATATTAACGGTATGCGTATTCTAGAGAGAAAAGTTGCAAAAACCGATTAATCCATGTTAACCATTTTTGAGAGGCTACCAGACAACTTGTACAGCGTAATCTCAAAAAAAAATCCTAAAACTGGCGAAAACTGTTCATCATGGGTCATATAATTATCGGCTTTTGCTTGTATATGATGCGCTATATCAAGAAAGCTCTACAAAATTAGTAAAAATCGATACTTAGATCAAAATATGCAAAATATGGATTTATCGGTTTTTGCATATTTTCCCCACAATTGTTGTGCAGCCCCAAGTCATTTTTAAGACTCATATTGAAAATGTACTACATGTTGCACTGTGGCTTACAGGCTAAGACTAGGTTTTAAATATAAAATTCAGCTTAACAGTTTTATTCCATTTTACACAATGACTCCACCCCGATTTTACCAAAAACAATCGCAGCCTAAAACTTTGGGGAATATGGTCCAAATTTGAAGTCTTTGGCTCGAAGCGTTCTCGAGTTATCGTGGTCACATCTTTTCCGGACAGACCGACAGACAAACCGATAGAGGGATCTTTTTACGTAATTCATCTTTTTTGAATATAAAACGTCGAGAAGCGTAAAAAAAGGAATAAAAATACTGTAAATATATTTTTATATGCCATTCCAATTTGGACAAATTAAATGTTTTGAGGAACATTTTTCGAGATGTTATTGATTAAAAATCAATATTTCTTTAAAATTAATTCTTTCCAGTGTTCTCTTTATGTTTGTTGCATTTCGACACTAGACAGACTTATTTTATCAGTAACCGTCAAAAATATGACCTTAACAATTACGGATGTTATTGTATGTTTGCTATGTGTTATTGACATTAATGTTAACATTAACCAGCGGCTTACCCAGAGATTAATTTAAGTGAAAACTTTCAATTTAAAGACTGTTAACACATTTAAATTGAAATTTTCAGATAATTTTGTTTTATTTTTATCTCTGTTAAGTAAACAGTTGGCTAAAAAATTAACCATATTTCCTTTAATTAACAACTAAATAACAATAGCACATCTAATAACCATTAATCGGAATAAATTCAGTTATGACTGATCAATGTTAAAAATAAACACAGAAACATAGGCTTACGGAATAATTTTGCCGAATTATGAGGGAAATTTTTATAAAGGTTACTAAATCGAATCATTTGACGACTAATTTGTTACACACAACAATATTGAATATACATATTAACTATAAATATGTAAATGTATCGGTGTTTTTCGAAGAAAATAAAAATGTAAATATTTAAAACCTCGCGCCTATGGAGCACTGGAAATTCGCCGATGACTGCTAATAATTTTTTACTAATTCCTTGTCCACGATAACTTAGAAAAGAATCATCCAAAAATCGAAAAAAAAATTAAGGAAAAGTAAGATGAGGGTATTTTTTTAAGAAAAACATATTTAATTTTTTTTAAATAGCCATTTGCAGTAAATTTGATACTTTAGCATCTGCGTTATTTTGACATTTGGCGAATTTGAATATTAATTAATGTTAATTAAATTTCTTTATATGAACATTATTAATAGTAATAATAAAAGTTTGATTATCATAGATTTCAAATAGCAATGACACTTTCATGTGAAAGATAATAATTATAATTTTGAAAAAAGTATATTCTATAACGGGCGAGCGCGGAATGACTATTCCATGTTGTAGACTATACTTTTTCTTCGACTGCAAATATGAAACACTGTATGGCTTTAAACTGCGGACAAGGTTAAAAACAATGTTTTTTGTGACTCGACATTGTAAATGCAACAAAACACATATTTTTAAATAAAGCAATTAATGTTATTTAATAATTTTATCAAATCGGTGTTTTTTATTTAATTTTAGCACTACATGTGCTCATTCTAACACTTAATACGGAATATTCATACCGTATCTAGAGCTAGAATGGATCCATTCTGTGTTTGAAAAGTGTATTTGCTTACATTCTAAAGCAGTCGTAGAAAAAGTGCATTCTGCGTCATTACTGGTACAAAGTTACCTCCTGTTCATAGCTAGGCATATGTCCTAGGTGATTTAGCATTAATATATTTTAGACGGGGGGTGGAGGTCTAAAACCGTTTCGAAAAAGTCTCCCAAAATTATGTGAAGTCCCATCCGAGAACTTTAAATTTATTGGTTGGCTTCGTTTAGGATTGTAAAAATTTGGATGTTCCAATAGAACTTCCATTGAAAAGTCAATAAATGCATTTGAAGCTGCCACATCAATCACATTTAGGAAAAACGCCGTTGTCCAACATTTAGTTTGTTTTTTACAAGTGTAGTAGATAACGCAGGTTACGTTCAATTGGTTTTTATTTTCCATTAATCTAATTTAAAATAATATACTAACGCTTTTTTTTTTTGTAATGAAAAATACATATTTACGCATACGGTTTTGAAAGGCCCGGGGTATGTTAATATGGGGTATCAATGAAAAACAACATGGCATAAAATTAAAATAACATTTTTTTTTAATATTATTCCAAACACTTGAATTGAGGTATTCCTAAAAGAATTACTTAATAAATTTATTTTTTCACTACTAGCTTTAGAACATACCATTATTTATCATGGTTTCAGACTGTGAAATCAATTTTCTCCACCTATAGAAATAAAAAAAATTTCTCTCCTAGTAGGAGTAAATTTTATAAACAATTGATTTCACTTTAGATGTTTCAGTTCTTTGTGCAATTTTTACTAATTAAACCCAAGAAACTAGCTTTAAATAACTTTTTATTTATTACATATAATTAATTATAATTCTTACCAATTAATACAATCAATAATTAGCTAAATATTATGAAATTTTTTTTAAAAAATCTAAATTTTTAAATAACAGTTCAAAGTATTTATTTGAGCAAATGTCATTGATCAAGGCTACTTGATTTTTATTAAAATTTCAAGAAATATAATTCCTGTTAATAATTTATTTTATTATTTGAATAAAAATAGTTAAATAGTGCTAGTAGTGAAAAAACTAATATATAAACTACGGTAGAGAAGACTATTATAGTCTCGCACTCTTAAATCCTTCGCTGCTACTCAGCTCAGGATACGTTCGGCTATAAAAAATGTCTTCTCTACCTTGGTATATAATTACTATTTTCTGTAAGATACAGTTAATTATAATTCGCTAAATAATTATTTAATCTGCAGGGCCTCGGAGGCCGGGGGTATCCATCCTAGGTTTAAAAATAATAAAAAGCGTTACGTAACCCTACAGATATATAAATTTTACCGACGTGCAAGGCTCCGGTAATCTGTACCCCCTAAATTTTTTACTGTTAATAATATTTGGTTTGGTAAATAGTGAAAATCTTATAGTAGTCAAAAATTTATTTAACTTGAAACGGGTTTTTTAAAATAAGTCACTTAGGAATTCTCATTTTTCGTTTTTTAATCCATAAATAATAATATAAGGAAACAGTTTTTTAAATAGATTTTATTTTAATTATATTTTTATAATTAAAATACGATAGCAAAAATGATTTATTATATTCTTGTCTAAAATGAATAATTAGTCCAATGCACGAAATTTAAAAATATTATTTTACATAATTTGTATAAAGTATAGAATAACTGAAATACTAGTATTTGCCGCAAAACTATGATATATCAAGAGTGCAACTAACATAAATATGTTATGGCCCTTAAGGGCCCTTAAGAGTGCAACTAACATAATTATATTATGGCCCTTAAGGGCCCTTAATGGCCTAACCCTCATTTTTGAGAAATACGTTTTTTGGTTGAAATTATTACACTTAACGTACTTTAACGCTCTAGTTAATAAAAATTCGTACTATGTTACTAGAAGTGGCAAAAATGCATTAGAAAATAAGGTTAGGGATTCAAATTTTAACAATTTTTTTTCGCCCCACCCAAATATTTACCTTTACCTTACTAAAAAAGGTTATGAACCTATTTAAAACTAGAAAAGACAAGATTTTATAAAAAAACACAATCTTATAATAAAAAGGCTTTTTTAGAAATTTTCTATATTTGACCCATCCAAATATTTACCGTTAACTATTCTTGATTAAAAAATGCTTATGAACCTATTTAAGACTAGCAAAGAGAAGATTTTATGCAAAAACAACCTTATAATAAATGTGTGGGTTAGGCCCTTTTGATAATTAAGGGCATTGTTTAGGCCCTTATTTCAACTATTTTTGTTGAAATCTATATAAAACGATGTAAAGAATTATTATTAAAATAAAATTATTATTGAGTATAAATATCATTAGATCAAGAAATTAATCACATTTTTGCTTCTCCTGTAAAATAATAATTTTCTGGGTTAGGCCCTTATGTTAGGTCACTCTTCATATGACGTTTGCTGCGCCCACTGTCTATTTCTGAGAAAACATTCGAAAAATACCAAATTCGCGTCAAGACTATTAGAATCATTTGTACCAACTTTGGGAGTTTAACAAGTTTTGTTTTAATTTTTATAAATTCACCAACCAAGTTTTGGTGAGAAATTCACCAATCACAAAATAGTTTTAATTGTAAGTAACCTTTAAATATTTTTTAAGAAACGTTAGTTTATAGCCTAAAATTTTTGGTATAATTTTTAAATTTATATAATAGTTTTAGCGAAATTTAATGCATAGAACCATAATTCGAATGATTTTTAGAATTTTTATAGAAAATCTAAAATTATCCTAGCACTGTAAAGTAAAAACCCATCTTCAAGAACGTTCAGGGCCGTGACTAGGGGTGGGGGGGCAGGGGGCTAAGCCCCCCTGCCCCCTGGCTTTTTTAAGTCACCCACCTTTGGGCGTCAATATTTTTTGCAGGGGCGCCAAGTTTGGTAGAAACCGTCAGGGACAAAGCCTTTTTTTTGTAGGGGCGCCATGTTTGGTAGAAACCATTAGGGGCAAAGCTTTTTTCTTAAATGTAATTTTTGGGGCACCATTTCTTTTTGCGGGGGCGCCAAGTTTTAGTTGAAACCGTCAGGGACAAAGCTCTTTTTTTTTGATGGTGCCACCATGGAGGCTGAGCCCCCCCTAGATTTTTTTCTGGTTACGGCCCTGAGAACGTTGACCAGTACCTTCCGAAACTATTTTTTGTGATTTTTCTGTCGATTGTTATGATTAGGCTAGACCCCCTATTAACAATATCCATCCACTGGTTGTTTGCTTTGACCATTCTTTAAAACTTGGCTTGAGGACACCGTGATCCCTTATTAAACAAAAAAATCATAATTTTAGATTAACTTAAATCCCCCCACGTGTAAGCGGAAATACATTTGTTGCACATTGTATATTATATCTCTGGCACTTAGATTTTAATGGGAGCAGTGTACACAAAAGTCAACACTACCATTCTATCATTTTATTAGTAGTTAAGTCGTAAAAATGTTAAGTTTATTTAAATTACAACATGGAATACATTTACAAATTAGCATACGTAAGTGTATTTATTGTTTCCTAATAAGTGTACTTACTTCAGAAAATTGACTTGGTCATCTGTATATATCAACGAACTAACAACTCTTCTCTCTAGAATACGCATATCGTTAATAAAAAGTATCGCCAACATCTCGGTTTGTTTGTAAACAAATAGTAGATATATTCAGGCCTGAACAATAACAATTACCAGTAACTTTTATTGTTGTCTCTGTTAGAACAAAGCTGTGCGAGTAAACAGACAAATGTATATGTTGGCTACGTTTTTTCAGTTTTTACAAATGAAATACCTATTCTAGAGAGAAGAGTTATTAGTTCGTTGGTATATATTTCTATCTTCTTCTTCTTTTTAAGGCTTTTGTCCTTTAAAAACGAAAAATGAAACCCTTACAGGATCGCTTTTAGCTAAAATTTCAAGCGAAAGCTATGCGTCGACACGACGACGAATACACACCAATCAAACTAAACAGGCCAAGTTTGCCACAGAAAATATGTTGCCACGAAACTCTGCTGAATGGTAGAACGTATTATAAAAAATAATATAATAAAATATAATAATAAAAAAAAAAATCTTTTATATTAGCGTGCATTGGAAATTTAAATTTAAAAATTACGTTCTACTGTACAAGTAAAGCAAAAACGTGATAACATTAATATGTTTTAAGCCTCCAGTTAAGAGACACGGTTTTCTTTACTTGTATATTTCTTAATATCTTGAACGTCACATAAATTTAAAGTTCTCGACTGGGATCGTCACATAATTTTGGGAAATTTTTGCGTCACATAACAACAATGATCCCAGCCTAGAACTTTGTTGATATCGTAAGCGTCACATAATTTTGGGACACTTTTCTTAACGGTTTCAGCCGTAACCTTTTCAGCCCTCTAATTATGTGACGCTTACGATATCAAAAAAGTTCCCGGATGGGATTTCGTTTACGGTAATAAAAAATATGCAAGTAAAGAAAACCGTGTCTCATTTTACTTGCATAATTCTTAATATCGTAAGCGTCATATAAATTTAAAGTTCTCGATCGTCACATAATTTTGGGACACATTTGCTTCACATAATTTTGGGACACTTTTGTGTCACATAACAACAATTATTCCAGCCGAGAGCTTTGTTGATAAGGTAAGCGTCACATATTTTGGCACTTTTTCGTAACGGTTTCAGCCATAACGGTTGATAACAAAAATGATACCAGCCGAGAACTTTGTTGATATCGTAAGCGTTACATGTTTTGCGACACTTTTTCGTAACGGTTTGAGCCGTAACGGTTTTAGCCCTCTACCTCCCCCCTCCCGTCTAAAACATATTAATGTTAAAATAAAAATATATGAATAAAATATTTTGTTAGTTTTGAGGTTTCATTTATGGTCGTAGAAAAAGTATACTACATTCCTCGAGTTTTAAAGCAAATACGCATTTAGAAAAACCAACTATTCCGTGCTTATTTACAACTGTTGTTATTATTACAAATATCAAATGCTAATGTAAATCGTTTGTTTATAAAAAAAAGGCAAGTCAATAAAAAACAGTAGTAACACAAAATTTCTAGGAGTGTACTTAGACTAAAAAATTAATTACAAATTCCATATACAAAGTCTGCTGCCTCAGCTGAATAGCGCCTGTTTTCTTTTAAGGAAACTTAGAAACACTGTTTTCATAAATATCCTAAAATTAAAAATTTCAAAGAAAAATCCAGATAACTATGGACTCAAGTGTATGGCCCAATTGTACAAAAGAAAAGAATAATTTAAAAACTATAGTAACTAAATTCAAATAAGAATTGAAATTTTTTAATTAAAGAAAGTTATTACAACCTGAAAGTTTTTTTTTTAAACATAAATTATAATTACATATTAATAAGGACAGAAATTTTTAATTTTAAACAAAATTATAAAAATATTAATTTATTATTCCATCAATCTATTTTCTAATCATCGTACAGAGTGATATTGGTACTGAAGAGGGCCAGCAGCCCGAAACTGTCAGTCTACCAATATCACTCTGTACGATGATTAGAAAATAGATTGATGGAATAATAAATACATATTAATGTAACGAACGAATAGATCCATAGTTGGGATTATAATAAATAAAGGGCAAAGTAAAGGTCCTTTTCCAAAGTATATTAATTAAAACCTGACCGCGGTTTCGAGCCTTTCGAGCTCATTGTCGAAGGTCGGATTAAAAAATACAAAATTGAGCTATTTGGTCAAATAAATAAATTTAAGTTTAAGAACACATAACATAAAAAGTTTATGGGAGATTTAGCTTAGCGGTCTAAGGCATCGATATAGCATTGACACTGAGCTAATGATCGTGAGTTCAAACCTCACTGGCGCCAATTGCTTTTTTCAGTTAATTAATAATTGAAATTTGGGAAAGGCGTACTCCCTATTGGTTCGAAAGTCAATTAAAGCCGGTGGTTCCCTCTACTACTAGCCCACACAAGTCCTGGACTTAGGGGATGCTTAATTAAGTAGAATAGTACGAGGTTAAAAAACAAACAAAACAAAAAAATTTTAAAAATTATTGATTCTAAACAACTTTTCTTAATAACTTTTTGTTGTATTTGCCATATAAAAGGCACTTTTCACTACAAAAAACTTTCAAGGCATACTTGATTTTTCAAAACTGAAATTATGTTACAAATTAATCTTTAATCAAGCAGGGCTGAACCCCAAAAAATGAAAATTAAAATCGAGAATTTTTTACCTTTTACATGAGTCGTTTTACTAAACCGGGGACACACTTTATATAAGTTTTTCAGTTTATTGCAAATTACAAATAAAAATCTAATCTAATATACCATTTTATATCTTTAAGACATGTTACAATATCTTATTTATCCCCTAAACTGTTAACTTTTCTGGCGTACGTACATATATTTTCCTAATAGAAACGGCGAAACCTTGTAAAAAGTAACGTTTTAGAAATGTTATGCATGTTGCTTTCAACTTCATGTAGCAGACTAGTAATAAAGATTAAAAGTGCAATAAATTCGTCATGTTGTTGTACTGCAACCCCTTCATTATAAAAACGGACCCATTATAATTCCACCGAAAGAGTCGATGCAACAATCTGGTAGAATTAGAGAGGTTTTGCAATCCTCGAATCCGGGGAACTCCCACTGAGGGAGTTTTTCTAGTATTGAAAGTCTTTCTGTATTATCGGTACTGGTTCCGAAATTTCAAACTAAAACTCAAAACTAATTGAAGTAATTTCTTGGCTCCTGTAAAAAAATATTTCCAAATTCATAATTATACTGATTATTTTTTAACGTTTTTATCAACCTATCATTTAGCAATATTTCTGACCAAGTGTTTATTTCTGTCCAATCAAATTACAGTTATATTGGGAATTTTCTACGTGTACTATGTAAAAAATTCTGGTGAGAATCGCTGTAGTATTTTGTTTTTCAGTATTTCTCTTTACAGAAGATTTCATGCCTAAAATAAATTAAATATGAATATATTACTATTTACAATTATTGTTATTACTTTATTATATACCAAAAAATACCTCAAAATATTCTTTTATCCAATACATAGAGATAATAAGACAATTACCAGCTTTATTTTAAATAGATAAACTTATTAATAACCCCCGCGTGGCTTTTACTTTATTGAGTGGATAATTATTTATTTTACCCACTCAACTGTCACTTGTCAAATTATTTTCTTTTAAATGTCATTAAAATTTTTAATAAAAATATGAATTCCTAAGCTATTTATTGGATAAAACCTTGTATGGCACTCATGGGTAAACCGATATTGCCCTCTCGAAAGTTAACCTGCTTGGCTGACGCCTCGCATGGGCAATATCTTACTTTACCCACTAGTACCATAAATAACTATTTATAAAATGTAATGACAGTTTTTATAGGTTGACTTTTATATATATGCTTGCAAGCCTAGTGCAGTACCGCTCTAGTCAGTACTACAGTAAGTGACTAAACTAATGACATAACCATTATTTGCAATTTAAAAATGGGAAAAAAATGTTTTAGTTTTGCAATTGAGAATGGAATTAAATTAACCAAATCAAAGAATATGCCTGTAAAAATATTAAGATAAGTAATAAAACAATTTATATCATTTTGCGGTGAAAAAAAAATATAAAAGTAGGTTTGACATTATAAATCGTTAAAAAATAATCTTCCGAATTACATATCATTCTTAGAATTATCGGGAAAAATTCAGTTTTCATTCAAATTTGCTGTCAAAGGAAATAATTACACCAGGGGCGATGCCCCGGTCGTTATTATTTCCAGACAGCAAATTTTCATGAAAACAGCGAATTTTTCCCGCATAATTCTCAGCCTCTTGTATAATTATATATGAAAAAGCCATTATCCTCAACAACTATCTCTACGAAAAGCAAACAATAGATTTACTGAACGTAAAAAATTACCCAAGTTTTACAAAAAAAGACAAATCAAGGTTAAGGTATTTTTTTAAAAGAAAAGTCAGATCTTGCTTAAAAAAATTAAATCTATTTCTAGCTTAACAGACGTGAAAAACAAATGCCACAGAGCAAGAGTTTTAGAACATTTAGCAAATTTTGGGAATTATTTCATAAATATTTAATTTTCAGTTAGGCAAAATATGTTTAAATGCATTGCTAGACTAGACGGAATTTTTCTCTAGTCTTGAGAATTGCAAACCCTTCTCAGAGCATTGCAAACATAAAAAGAGGAGCAAACTGGCCAAGTCCAAGTCCCGAGGAAAAGTTGTTGAGTTAGAAAAGCATAAGCATACTAGCTGTAAGAAACGTGGTAATTAGGGCAATTTTTTTTTTGTTTTACATTTTCTATTAATATAATTATTGAGGTGACATGGTGAAATATAGGGTAAATTATGTTATCATTTAAAACTTTACTCACAGAAGCTTGCCTAATTCTTCAAATAAAAGTTACATCTGTTGTATCATTTGAAAAAATTTACTTACTTGTTAAACAAAACCATTCAAATTATCACAAGATTTGCAAAAAATAAAAGAAACATACCTATATATTAATATAAAAAACATTTATTGTTATGAAAAATTGTGGTATTTTTAGTGCAGGAAGTCCAGATAAGCTATCTAATAATATTCTGCCAATGTTTTAAATCAAAATTTATTGTGGTTGTGATGTTAATAAAAATGGAATTTATTTTAAGTAATCGAGAAATAAAAATATTGAACTTTTTCTAAAAACCCCATCAATGAATAAAAATGGCGTTGCCTAGATTTATTATTGCGGAATTAATTGTTTGGTATTACTGTAAAAAATATGTATATCTCAACATAGACTGCGACATCTCACTTCGTCTGGGATCACTCTCTATTCCCCTTCAAGTTTCTAGTTCTAATGGTGTATAAAAAAACAGCTTCGTTTGAAGTTTAATAACTATTTTGAATTTTGAGGTCATCTCTGTTGACAGTTATAGTTTTAACCATCAATAATTTTAAGGTTAGTTATTCATCAATTTTGGATGAAGGTGAAAAATTAAAAAAAAACATGTTTTGGACCCGCCGTAATACATATACATTTTGATAATAATTGCTTAAATTCATCAAATCTTTAGCCGTCGATCACTCCCAACAATAACAATGCCATTTATCAATTGTTGACCCAATGCAGCAGATGTGAAGCAAACTGGACTGTCTGCCAACTCAAATGTTATCGCCGACTCGCTGCGTTTTGTCTTTGTCAGCTCGGATATACTATACAACTTATCAAAAATAATTAAAACAGTGTAATAATATTGTATAAAGCTGTATAAATGAAGTCGAAATGACAGAAGTAAACATTTTGAAACCAAGTTGATTTTGCTACCGATAGTTTACGCACTTTAGATACTTCATGTCTAGAGATCCTTTTTGAAGTTATTCAAAAAAAAAAACTTTTCACAAAAAAAATGAACCGACTTCTGTCTCTAAAAAGTAAATAATAAAAAATAAGTCGGCGTCAATTTCACAGTAAACAATTTAACAACATAAATAATTGTTGTTATTTAATTTAGGGAGTGGTGACGTCATTATCTTAAAGATAAATTTCTAAAAAACAAAAGTAATATTTTTATTTTAGCGCCCAAGAGTCCAGCCAACCTTATTTTAAACGAAATACTAAAGAAAATCTTGTTAAACTTTAAGCGTTAAATAATATCAAACAAGCCTTTTGGTAAAATCACAACATTTATCATTTTCTCTTGGTTTTTTAATATTACAGGCCCAGAGAATCAAGTTTAGTGCAATTTAAAAGATTTTCAGTGTGCCCTAATATTTAAGTGACCCCTTAATCAAGTTATCCGGCTTATCCGAGTTATCCGATATTTCTCTAAAAATTTGGCTGGTAGTAGAACCAAATTAAGCCGTCTTTAAGTGAAATTGCGTTAAAATGATTAGATTTATCTTAATTATCCGGCTTACCTGGCATTATCCGAGCGTCAAATTAAAACGGGACCATCTCTTGAATGCCCTCTTTAAGTCCCAAAAAGTTTCATCAAATTCCGGTCATTCATCCAAAGTTATGCGGAAACAAACATACAAAAAAACAAAGTCACACGTCGAATTGATAACCTCCTCCTTTTTGGTAGTCGGTTAAAAAAAAACTGGCCCCCTAACGAATAAACGAGGAGATCGGTGACTAAAAAACTCATTACCTTGTTTCTTCAATAACAAGTCTGTGTGCCCTCTAGATTTCCAGGCCCGAAAACTTTGTACCCACTTATTCCTTAAAAATAAAAATTTCTCCGAATTAGAAGAGCATTGTTTTTTTAAACCACGCAAATTGGGTTCATTTAGTGCCGTTTTCTGTTAAGAAAAAGTCATATTAAGGTAATCTAGGTTTATTATGAAGTGCATTTAGAAAAAAATACTGCTGCCAACAAAATTATACTTTTCCCTATAGGCCCTAGGTTCATTAAAATCAAAAACGAAAAAAATAATTTAAAAAAAATCTCAAATTTCGACAAGTTTATTTTTTCGTAAAACGAAAAATAAATTGAAAAAAAAATCCCAGCCTACAACTTTGGAGAATCAACCTATGGTCCAAATTTGAAGTATTTAGCCCGAAGTGTTCTTGAGTTATCGTGGTTACAAATTTCCAGGACACACAGACCGACAAACAGACAGACAGACCGACAGACAGACAGACAGACCGACAGACAGACAGACAGACCGACAGACCGACAGACAGAGAGACAGACCGATAGACAGATTTTTTTTGACGGAAATCATATTTTTTTGGTTATAAAACGTACAGAAACGTAAAAAAATCAATACAAATTTTTCGATTTTTTTTACTAATGCAAGACTTTCCTTGGGGAAAAGCAAAATATTTTATTAATACAGTCCAAAAATTATCAATTCAACGTGCATTTATGATAGTACTACTGAAAATTCCACACTGTATATTTTTACACTCTCCGTACTAAAATCTATTCAACGAGAAAATAGGGCTCTGCCGTCACAGCGCGTAAACTAAATAGGGTAATTGAAACTTATTGCTTAAGACTTGATAAATGATTTTTGTATATACATTTTCTATATAATAATTATGTATTAAATGAATAAGGTTCAATTACACTTCAGATTGATTTTTAATTTACGCGCTGTATTATCTCGAGAGAATACAGATTTTGTTGAATGGAGTTTAGTTACTGGCTATTATTGTAAACTGCAAACATTCTTTTTAAACATTTGGCTTTTTTTCTTTAAATTTTCTTAATAAAATGACTAATGATTTACAATATTTTAGATCCTTAATTAAAATAGGTATGTAATTAGTTTTCATTTTAATTAACAGTCAAAATAGTCACAGTCTAGATATTTCTAAATTTACGGCACTAATCAATAAAATTTATTTATAACTTAGTTACAAAATCTACAGTTTTTTTATGTTTGATTTAAAAGAGAATGACTAAAAGAAATACTGCAGCATGCTAAAAACAAAATAGTAATTTCCCTTAGTTAAAATATAAAAAAAAATTAAAAAAAAACCTTAGAAAAAAAAATCTGATCTATTGACAGGTGGCAATTAAATATCGCTATATGTTGGATACTAATAGTCCGTATTGCCAAAAAAATCCCTTCAGAAGTTACTAGGTTTATAACAAGACAGAGCAGAGCAGACAGGCAGGTCGGATATTTTTTTTAACGAAGGTTTTTTTTAATACCCACTATTTTCTCGATTCATAATATTTTAAATCCTAAAATACAAAAATTCTTTTTTGGTTATTCAGTCTAATAACGCGTGTAGCCCTCAATAAAATGTTAATAAAAGTTTTACAGACATAAAAAATAAAAATTAAAAAAAAAAAATCATAAAAAAACAGTTTTCGACAAAAATTCGAAAAACATCTGGTTTTATTTTTACTTTTGTCCAATTATTTTTTTCTAAATAAAATCTAATTACAGAAATGCCATGCTTCATTTATTTGATTAATTATTTTGACCTATGAAAGACATTTGAATGATTCATAGTTTACTTGTTGCATAGGAACTACACGATAAATTGATATGGTTTGTGGTAACATTGAATGAACATGGTAATTTAAATTTGAGTCATTTTGTGGTAAAAAATATCAACGCTTTGCACTATGGTCCCAAATTAAAATCTAGCTAAGCAAAAGTCTCAAATGCATCACGGAACACCCCATTCCCGAGAGAAATGTATTGTGGATTGCATATTTTTTCTCTCGATACTCATAAATTATTTATTCTTAAACTTCACTACTCACGAAAATAGAGGAACTTGCTTCTACTACTCGGTACCGTGAGAAGCTGAGCGTTCACGGAAATTTTGACATAATTTTGACCCAAAAAAAATAATTTATATAATATAGGGATTATCTAATTCGCTGAATCCTCTGCAAAAATACTACTAATTGTTTGAATACACTGAAAAAACTTATATAACTTAAGTTATGTTATTACAAATGGCCCCACAATGGGTGAGCACAGACGAGAGATAAATTTAAAAAAATGCCGCCCTTGCTTGGTAAAACATAAAAATAATAATATAATTGACTGTGGACACATCGCAGTGGATGCGGACAGTTAAGATATAAGTAAAAAAATTGCCGCCCCTTGCTGCCGTCCCCATTTCCGCACACTTTTTAAAATAAAAACTCGACAAAAGCCTAAAAATGACAATATACATAAGGTTTTTTTATAATAAGGGGCGGTAGTGGGAGCGGCAACTTTTTTACTCATATTTCGGCTGTCCGCATCCATTGCGATGTATCCTTCTTTTTAATATTATTTCTATACTTTACCAAGTTTTTATTATAATAAGATGCGATAACAGAGGCGGCAATTTTTTTACTTATATCCCGTCTAATATAATTTTTTTTAGTGTATTGAGTTATAATTTTTTCAGTGTATTCAGCAAATTAGGTAGTCTCTATAGTAGTATTTTTTGAGTGTAACAGCAAATTAGTGCCTATACACTGAAAGAAATTACATTGAAAAGGTATAAAAAAATACACTCCATAAATGTGTAAATTTTACACCTTTATATAAATTTACATCAACATTGATGTGACGTGATTTTGACCTAGAGTGTGTATTTTTACATCCATACATTCTGCAACAATACACTCGAAGCTCAAGCAAGTGTATTTTTATAAACATACCTTTAGCAACAACGCGGGCGTTAAGCTAGTCACGTGACTCGAGAAGCCAGAATTCCTACTTCATCAATTCTGGTGGTTGTCGACCATTATAATTGTTTACGTTTGTAAGAGCGTACGTATAATTTTGTGTGTGCTAGATGTTTCAAAGAAATATTTGGTAAGTGTTGATTAAAAGTAAATATTTAAAAAGTGTGATTAATACAATATCCTTAAAACATATATTTTATAATATTTTACTTATTTAGGTGGCAACACTGGTCTGCAAATTTTGAGTCGTGTATGTTTTCTGTTTCTATTTTATATTGGTACTTTTTGTAGCGCTGATTACGAATATACGTTTTATTTTTCTGTTGCGTAGTTTTTCCATAAAACACTATTCATAAATAGAAAAATAACAAAATGGTTATTCTATTTTTTTTTTTAATAAATTGAAGGGTTTTAGGTAAAAAGCTCTAGCCACAGTGTGTAAACTTTACACACTGGATGTAAAAATATAATACACACCGCATTTATATTAACGCCTGGAGTGCAAATTCACATCAGCAGCAGCTGCAAGTAAATTACCCATGCACGTGGATGTAAAAATTTATCTCAGTGTATTATATTCTTTGTTTTGGGTCAAAATTATGTAAAAATTCCCGAGTAGTAGAAGAAGAAGAAGTTTAGAACTCTATTTTCGTGCGAAGCTAAGTTCACGTAATTTGTGCTTATTGAGAGAACTAATATGCAACCCACAACATTTGCTCTTCTTTCTAATACATTTATGTTTAGCTATAGCTGCTTCTTTTAAGAGTAAAATTAAACAATTTTAGTCCTAACTTTTTAATTTACCCCTTAAAAAACACTATTAATGATTAATATTTATTTTTCATATTCTGTAGTTTTACTACCTATAAAAAAATAAATGAGAAAAATGTTAAACTATTAGTGTCAGATACAAACTATTAGAACTTTTCCATCGATATCTAAACATTTTCAGGCACCTGTTTAAGTATAATTTAGGTATTTACCTGATTGTTAACAATAAATTTTTGTACTCGATTGATTCTAGAAGCGATACTTTTTGTTCATGTTTTATGGGCAAAAAGTTGAACTTTGTGGTCCTAGGGCCAAAAAGTTTTTTTCGCCCGCTAACTAAAACTTGTTATTTTTAAGCTTTTTAAAAGAAGATGTTTTACCTTTACTGTCATATTTATAAAGAAATATGACCTTTTGATCACTTTTGGTCTTGAACTAACTGTTCTTTTTGACCAGATACAGTTATTATAATCATTTCATACAAAATAAAAATTTCTCCCACAACATAACCTTAAAATATATGTTAACTGATTAATCTGTATTCATCCACTAAAATAAATGAAAAACACAAAATTTCAATCGCAAAATCAATTTTAATATTTATAATATTCATAGAACGGTTTCAGAAGTATTATTATTTTCATAACAGACACATTTTAACAGAAATTAATCACCAAGCTACAGCTTTTTTAAAAATAAAACGGCACGCAAAAGAAACGATTTAATTGTTCTTTTTAGTGATTTGATTGGACTTTGATTGGAGTAAAAAGAAATATTTTTTGCACTTTAAAATTAAGTATATTTTAATAATTTATTATAATTGGTAACCATCGAATAAAAAATATTGTATAATACACAGGCAAAAATTTAAATTTCGATTTTGTAGGTTTATTACCCTCGGGCCGGCCATATTGGCCGGCCCTCGGCTTCTAAAAACCTATTCAATCGAAAAAATTAACTTTTCGCCCTTGTATTATAAATAACTATATTAGTTTAAAAATTATGTTAGGGTACCTGCATTAATATTTCTAGCTGTTTTATTTATAAAAATTACATACTTACAGTGAGTCACATAAGTGAATCTAAAAAGTAATTATTCAGCTAAATCGTTGGCATCATTTTAGACAATTAACTTTTTTTAATTTTTTTTATTATTAATAAATGAAAAAAATACAAAAGTGGATAAATTCACTGATGTCATTAAATTAAACAATACTTATATAATTTATTGACATCCGTGCATAATACAGTGTGATCCAGAAGTCACCTCGCTCTTAACTTTTGAACGAGTTGAGATATCGACTTCAAATTCGAAACACGCATATAAGATAACTTAAACTATCTGTTTGAATATATCTGATAATGTTAGGTTTTAAAATCTGGGCAGGGGTGCATAGGAATTTTGTTAAATAAAAAGGGGGCCTTGTGTATTTTACTTTAAAGCTTATACAATTCTCTATCTGACCATATAATATATATAATGTCCTAATTATTTTAGATTTTTTTGAGAGGTTTGGTTAAAATGGGATTAAATATTTCTTAAAAAAACAAACAATTTTTGATAAAGATTTTTATGATGCAAAAACGTAACCTGATAATGTTAGCAGGGCCGGGCATAGGGGGGTGTGGCACCCCCAAAGTTTTTCAATTCGGCAAGTGTTTGCATCCGTTCAGCAAATTTTTGAATCATTAGGTAAAATCTCAAGATCATTTTTTTTAGCTCTATTGAGGAAAATTTGGGCCAGGGACTTTAGAGGTGGTGAGACCTTTTTTTTAGTCGTCATAAAGCTTTTTTAGTAGAAAAATTTTGGCCAGGGAAAACGCTATTTAAAAGGTGTGACCATTTTTTTTTTCGTCGGGGGTAAAGCTTTCTTTTAGTAGGATAAAGCTATTTAAAAGATGAGACTTTATTTTTCTTTTTTTCGTCAGGGGTATAGATTTTTTTTTAGTAGGAGAATTTTGGCCAGGGTCAAAGTTATTTAAGAGGTAAAACCTTTTTTTTATAGTCATCAAAATTTCAGTCAGATATATTTCATTTTTTTTATTCGGCATTTTTGCCAGTCACACCCCCCAAAGAAAATGCCTATTATATATTTTGAGGTGTTTTTTGTTTGTTCTGAAAACCTGAAATTCCCTTACCATTCGATAGTACCGTCCATTTATATGATTTTCAGCGAAAATTAACGAGCTGCGAAAAGTAAAACAAGCCGTAAAGATATGTAATGCTCTTCACAGCTCGTTTAGCATTTATTTTTTTCAATTAAAAACGAAGCGTTAGGTCGATTTTTGTAATTTCCGCTAATTTCGAATAAAATAACAATATTATTTTTCAAAAAAAAAAAAAAAAAATCCGCCACATTAGGGTGGTCCAAAATTTTATTTTTGTTTTGATCTTTCTAAAAATGTGTCGAATGGCTTCTTTTGATTATGTTGATGTAGACTAATGTCTACAACTTAAAAATTTTAAACTTCATGTTAAGAATGAGATTTTTCGCATGGCTCATAGCTGACAAAAATAATACGTGATGGAAAGAAAAAAATGCTTGTTTGGCAGTCAGTGAGCCTTAACCAAGCCAGAAAAAAAACATTCGATCACAAAATCCTTGTTGTCCTGTGTTATTTTTTGTATTATTTTTTTAAAAATCCATGACAATAGGGTGGTCCAAAATCTTATTTTTGTTTCGATCTTTCTAAAAATGTGTCGAATGGCTTCTTTTGATTATGTTGATGTGGACTAATGTCTACGACTTAAAAATTTTGAACTTTATTTTAAGAATGAGATTTTTCGCATGGCTCATACCTGACAAAAATTATACGCGATGGAAACAAAAAAATGCTTGTTTGGCAGCCAGTGAGTCTTCACCAAACCAGAAAATAAAAAAAATTATTCGACCACAAAATCCTTGTTGTCCTGTGTTATTTTTTGTATTTTAATTTTATCGCTTTTGTATCTACTGCACTTGAAATAATAACTGCATATAACCTTAACCTTAATATAAATAGTATTAACATCATGTGTACAAATTTAGTAATCGTTTTTGCAATTTTTTTTAATCAACAACTTTTGCAGATAAAAATATACAAGCACAAAGGATATTGAGAAACAAAGAATTATTTAAATAAATAAACGCTATTGTACTCAGTGTAGTAACTGTACAATTATATCCACATTAATTTTATTCTAAGGTAAGTATAAACATTGTTGTCATCATCCTCGATCCCAGACTAGTTTGAAGGAGGTCTTTATTTCATCATATCCCAATGTTTTCATTTTTATAAAATTTCTGCATTCTTTGTAGTTTGTGGGCGCTAAGTATTTTATTCTAAGCATGTCTAATATTCTTTGAACTCTAATCTCACTTTCCAAAATATCTTGAAAGATTTTATGTCTTAGTTTGTGACACACTAACTAGCGCTTTTTATAAGTTATGCACTAATAAACCCAAACTTACCAACTCTGTCAACTAAATTTATTAACTGTAACTAAAATGACTAAAATAAACCTCTCGAAAAAAAAGCTGATATATTATATTTTATGCACTTTCCATCTTAAATGCTTTAAATCACTGATATTCATAAATTTTAATTTATTTAATTGAATCTTGGTATTGAAAACAGGCCACTAAAAACTAATTTAAACACTTATTTATTAAAATTATATTTGCAGTAAAGAACTGCGGAAATCAAAACATCAAATGACTGAGCTGGTACCAGTACAGCGTTGCCAAAGTTTATTAGAAACCGATAGGAAATTGTTTTTTTACGGGTGAAAACACCCGTTATTTTATTTCTTTTCAGTAGAAAACTAAACTTTTTGAACAAAAACAGCAATAATCTTTATTTAAATGCTAATATATGTGATAACAACTATTTTATTGGAATAATCGCAAGCATAAAATATCCCTCGAGCAAAGTTTAGACTTGGCAACATTCGCGAACAAGTGAACATAGTGGATTTAAAAAGCGCGGCAAATTTGAGATTTAAATTTTTAATTATAGTTGTAAATGAATATTGTTGTTTAGTTCTTAAATTTTTAATTTAATTATGAAACAACATAAAACATTGTAAAATTATATACTTCCTTATTTTGTTTGTGAAATAGTCTTTCAAAATACCATTCATGCATGTTGAATTATACATAATTTTTTTACTGTATATAAAAAAATATTTTGCTTAAGAAAATTGTTTTCGTGCATTTTTTGTCAAATTCATCGACCTGCGGTCTCGGAATTTTTTAACACGAAAAATGCACTCAAACAATTGCCAAGCAAAATAGTTTTTTATACAGTAAAAAAATTATCGATAATTCAACATGCACTTATGATATTACTACTGAAAATTCCAGTAGCAATATTAGCATGCACTGAAAACACATTCTTTAAATCGATTAATAATTTTGTCTAATAAATTTTTTTCGTGTATCCGACCGTTTTTAAAGAATTTAGTCGATTTGTTTATTTAATGATAATGCAACAACAAAAATATTTATATATAATATGCGTTGCATTATCTTGTATTCTCTGTGGTATCAGTTCGGTTGGATAAAAATATGGTTGTGTGGACGTTTTGCAACCAATTATAGATAAAACTGTTATTTATGTTCGGTATGAAGTCATTTCTAGATAGACGGGCGATTATTAGCATTAAAACAATCATTTATATTAGTCATAAATATTTTTTTAGTATTGCATTATTTATTGAGCATTGATATATTGCTTTTTGCACCTATAAATGCTTGTCGAGTAATTATAATAATTCATATTATTTTATTATTAAAATTAGCCATTGTCTAGAAAGATAATAATAAACTGGACAAGAATGTGGATTTATAAATTAATACTTTGTTGAACTAAAAGGGCGTATCTACAATACGATCTCTGCTAATTCAATGAAACATATTTTTAAAATATTACACGTGGTTGCTAATCGTAGAATTAAGGAATGTTAAAGCATAAATTGGTCAAATGCGAGTTAGACTCGCTCATTAACTTTTAAAAAAGGAGTGTATCGGATCTTGGGCTATATGCGCAAAAAACTAATATTTTTCACACTTATAGATACTTACTTTCCCAACATTTCAGCTCTTAAAAATTCCCGGAAAAATTTTTTATTTAAGTTTTTTATATTCGAATTCTTACATAGACAAAGGCAGGATATGGCAACATCGCAAGCAAAAGAGCCAAAAAGAATAACCCTTATTGGTGAGTTTAAAAATTGTGTGATGCTCTGTTGCCAAATTTGCCATAACATGATGGGTTCTGATAACTTTTTATAATTTTTTACTGATTATAATTAATAAATAAAACCTAGAAATCAATTTTTTCCATTTCTTTTCATCATTTTAAATTTTGTTAAACAAAATTTTATTTTTGCCATTTAGCCCAAATTTCCGTATTAAAACTCCTGCTTTGTATGAGCCATGACTCATAACGCACCATAAAAAAATATGTAGCGCATTAAAAAATGAAGACCCCGACTGCAAACGACATTAAAATGCATTTTCTCGATGGAAATATTTAACACTCTTTTTATTATTTTTTTTCTGGAGTTTATATCAAAAAAAATATGATTTCCGGCAAATTTTTTTTCTGTCTGTCGGTCTGTGTGTGTGTCCGGAAAATTTGTGACCAAGTTAACTCACGAATGATTCGGGCTAAATACTTTAAATTTGGACTATAGGTTGATTATCCAAAGTTCTAGGCTGGGATTGTTTTTGGTAAAAATCAGATTTTTACGGTAAGGGAGTAAAATGGGATAAAAACAATTTTTTTCAAAAGCATATTTGTTTTCAATTTATTTTTCGTTTTACGAAAAAAGAAACTTAAAAAAAATTGATTTTTTTTTATTTGACTTATTTTACTTTACCCAAGGAAGTATAAAAATTTCGAAAATAATTTATTGATTTGTTTTACGTTTCTGGACGTTTTATATCCAACAAATATGATTTCCGTCAAAATCTTTCTGTCGGTCTGTGTCCGGGAAATTTTTGACCACAATAACTCAAGAACGCTTCGGGCTAAAGACTTTAAATTAGGACCATAGGGTGATTATCCAAAGTTCTAGGCTGGTATTGTTTTTGGAATTGTGGTAAGGGGGTAAAATGGGGTTAAAACAATTTTTTTTAAGACATTTTTTTTCAATTTATTTTCGTTTTACGAAAAAACTTTTTTTGAATTTTTTTTTGAAAAACTGTTTTTTTTAATCAAAAAAGAAAAAAAAATAATTTTTTTTTCAGTTTTTTTTTAAGTTTCTTTTTTCGACCGATCGACCGACCGACAGACATAATTTTTTTTGGCGTAAATCATATTTTTTGGATATAAAATAGTCCGGAAGCCCACGCCGTGGATTTTTTTTTATTACCTCACAGTTGAGACTTTGTAAATGTGTTCTTTATGTCCACTCAAACAACTTCTTACATAGGAAAATTCTCGGTAGCGGGGCGTTTTTTTTTGGGACCAACCCTTAACTTTAGGGGGTCCGACAACGGTATTATCCATAAACTTTTGTCGGACAAGCTTACCACTTGATTTTAAATATTTTTATTAAACGATCCTGAAAAATTAACTCTGAGGTGCTAAATGTTATGAAGTCATAACTTTACCATGTTAGGTTAGTTATGACGTCATAACATATAGCACCTCACAGCTGATTTTTTCAGGATCGTTTACGTAATAAAAATTATTAAAATCAAGTGGTTACCTTGTACGCCAGAAATTTTCTGGCAATACTATTGTCGGACGCCCTAAAGATAATGGTTGGTCCCAAAGAAAAAAACGGTCAGCTACCGAGAATTTTCATATGTAAGAAGTTGTTTGACTGGACATAAAGAACACATATACAAAGTCTTAACGGCTAAAACGTCCAGAAACGTAAAAAAAGCAATAAAAATTTTTCGAATTTTTTTACTAACGCAAGACTTTCCTTGGGAAAAGTAATATAAATGAAAAAACAAATATTTATTTATTTATATAATACAGATTCATATATGAGTCTTACAATAAGACAACACTTTATTTACCCAATGAAATTTTGTTCAGAAAGAAATGTTTCCTATAGATAATAAAAATTCCAAATTATCAGACAGGTTTTTAAACTTTAAATTAAAATTCTTATTTATTTTTAAACTTTTGTGAACCAACAGAAAGTATACGTTTAATCTCGTGTGAAATGGGATTATGTCACATAAATTTAATATTTCATGATGTATGGTTGCCTAAAACAAGGTTTGAGAAAAGTTCAGTTGGTAAATAATATTCAGATAAATGACCAGGATCAGGGCCGTAGCTATGGGGGGATGGGGGGACAGCCCCCCATAGCTATCTATTTTAAAAAATTGCATATTTCAGGGATTTAGACCAAAGTTGCACATTTAGAGAAAAGGTGAGGGCCTTTTTTTAATTTTGGTAAGGGTTAAAAAATTCGTACAAACTATCATGTACAAAGCTTTTTTGGAGGTGAGGACCTTTTTTTTAGGCATCAAAATTTTTATTCGTAAAAACTCTCACGGACAAATTTGGAGGTGAGGACCTTTTTTTTTCTTGATCGTCAAAATTTTCGTTTGGTGGAAAAGATTTTTACTTGTACAAACTCTTTTAACGGACAAAGCTGTTTGGAAGGTGAGGTCCTTTTTTTTAGTCATTAAATTTTTGTACCTTTTTTACCTTCTCCCCCCCCCCCCCCCCCCCACGAAATATTCTTCGCTACGAGCCTGAGCAGGATATTAACTGGGAAAACCATGTAAAATATCTAGGTATATTACTCTATCCAAAAACCTTAGGTGGATCATCAAAAACCTTCTGCAAATAGCGAACAACTCTACCCCCTAATATACAGAAAAAGATTTTGCATCAAGAATCTTGACTTTCGCCGACGAGTCTTGATTCTTTTTTTTTGTTTACTTTAGTTTTTCAACAAATGATATTTTGATATTATTTATATTCTGCTCTTTTCTTTTTCTCTGCAAGTAACCAAATCACAATTTTAATACGGTAAAAATTAACTATAAACACAATTTCGTAGAAAACCAAATTTAAAAGTAATGTTGACATTTGCACAAACAAATTTTCATTCGTACAAACTCTCACGGACGAATTTGCAGGTGAGGACCTTTTTTTTTGATCATCAAAATTTTGGTTAGGGGAATTTTTTTTTACTTGTACAGACTCACGGACAAAGCTGTTTGGGAGGCGAGGTCCTTTTTTTAGTCATTTACTTCTTGTAGAAAAAAGAAATTGCATTTTTAAGCTAAAAAATGTTGTCATTTTGACCTTCTCCCCCCCACCACGAAATCTTCTTCGCTACGACCTGACCAGGATATTAACTGGGAAAACCATGTTAAATATCTAGGTATATTACTCTATCCAAAAACTTAGGTGGAATCAGCACATCAAAAACCTCCTGCAAATAGCGAACAACTCCCCCTAATATATATATTTTGCATCAAGAATCTCGACTTTCGCCGACGCGTCTTGATTCCGTTTTTTTACTTTAGTTTTTCAACAAATGATATTTTGATATCTTTTATAGTCAACTCTTTTCTTTTTCTCTGCAAGTAACCATGCCACAATTTTAACACGGTAAAAATTAACTTAAAAACACAATTTCGTAAAAAACCAAACTTAAAAGCAATGTTGACATTTGCACGGAAGACATCAAGCGATATTCATTTTTTTCTACGACTGCTTTAGAATATAAGCAAATACACACAGAATGAATCCATTCTAGCTCTAGATACGGTATGAATATTCCGTATCAAGTTTTAGAATGAGCACATGTCTTGTTTATAAAAGTAAAGAAAACTGTAGCAAAATTAGCAAAAATGTATATAGATTTTACCATGAAATATTGAGTAATTTAATGCAATTGAAAGTTTTGCGTTAAAATTACATAAAGTTTATTAGTTTTTCTTAATATTTGAACAGTTTTTTATCAAAAGTTCAAAAAATTAAAACTGCACCATCTATTGTTAAATATTTAAACCAGATATCTGTCACAACAATGTCACATAACCTTCAATTTTTGCATTATAATTTGTAAATATGTGCTAAAATTAAATATATTTTTTTTAAATACTGATTTGATAAAATTATTAAATATCATTAATTGCTTTATATAAAAATATGTGTTTTGTTGCATTTACAATGTCGAGTCACAAAAAACATTGTTTTTGACCTTGTGCGCAGTTTACGCCATACAGTGTTTCATATTTGCAGTCGAAGAAACAGTATAGTCTACAACACTTATGGAATAGTCATTCCGCGCTCGCGAGACCGTCATACTCGCCTACCGGCTCGTATGACAAACTTTCCGCCCGCGCGAAATGTTGTCTATTCCATAATAGTTATAGAATATACTATTCTGTTACCAACACAAAATAAAAAAAGTACTAACTTCTTACGGGCGTATAGGAACATGCAAAATGCGTGTGATTATGAGTACAAGAGTCGCAAAATAGAAAAAGAAAATTTTCAATCTAATGCTTTGCGTTTTACTAATATTTATATATATTATATCCTTTTGTAAACGGCCCTTACTCTTTATCATCTTCTTGAATGACTTATATGTAACACTACAAAATCCAGATCAGATCCTAGTAAGTTTTGCTGATGATTCTAATTTTTTAATAAAATCAAACTCTTTTGAAAACCTGCTTGCAAACACTGAATTACTTTTTTCTATTGTTAAGCACTGGTTAAAGTGCAACAAGCTCATTTTAAATGAGCAAAAAACAAATTTTATGCTTTTTACGGCTAAAGAACAACGATATACAAATGTTACAATAAACAATGAGGTAAGGGAACTATCAAAAAGTGTAAAGTTTCTGGGTTTGCAAGTAGATGAAAATCTGAGTTGGTGTTCACATATAGATCATCTGAGAGCAAGGTTAAACACAGTAAATTATTCAATACTTGTATTAAGGAGGTATTTAGATGTGAATTCTTTGAAAGTAGTATATTTTTCGAACTTTCAAAGTCTTTTAAGTTACGGGATTATTTTCTGGGGCAAATGTAGAGATAATAATTCTATTTTTCTTTGTCAAAAAAAAGGCGTTACGTTTAATGTTTAGTTTAAAATACAGAGACTCTTGTCGAAACATGTTTAAAAACAATAATATACTTACAGTTTATGCTTTATACATTTATAAGTGTATACTTTTTTTAATAAAACAAAAAGACTTGTTTTCTGGTAGCGAATCCAGTTCAAATAGATTTTTCGATTTCAAAGTTCCAAAACATAGGCTAGTTAGTTTTGAAAAAGGTCCATACTACTCAGCTATACAACTTTTTAACAAACTTCCTCAGATTTTGAAAAACCGAAAAAATGAAAGAAGTTTTAAAAATCTACTTTTTGATTATATGTGTAATATGGAGCCCTACAACATGGAAGAGTTTTATTCATATAGGTCATAAACTAATTTTAATTGTATTTTGTATTTATTTATTTATTTGTTTATTTATTTATTTAGGTACTTGTTGTACTTTTCAATTCCTTTTGACAATGTTTCCATTAATAGTTTTATGTACTATATTGTATTTAGAACATTCTTGAGAAAATAAATTATTTATTATTATTATTATAAACGTTTAAGTCGGCTGACTCGAGTTTTATTATATCTAACCAGGTATACACATACTTGAGTTAAAAATATGATATATGAAAATGTCAGCAAAGAATGTACAAATGATTAGAAATTCTAGATTGTCGAGAATGTTGTTATTTTTTTAATCTTTAGAAAAAAACTCATGAAATTTTATTACCTTCCATATAAGATATTTATAATTACGTTTCCATAATATGGATATAATTATTATACCTATAACTTTTAATATTAAAACTAGTGTCGGACAGAAACTGGTTTTTTGACGAAAACCGAAGGCTCGGTCTCAGTTTCGGCCAAGACATAATATTGAACTACGTTAAATATTACCCGTAGTTTCAAAAGATTTTAGTAATTATTTCTTATTTATGCTTAAATAAATATTTAACTCAAGCTTTAGAACTTTGAAAATAAAATTTGATTCCTGGCCATTTCCTTAAATAGGAAAAGCAAAGATTATAAAATTTCAACGACAAAATTTTTTTTATCGCACTTTTTTGTTTTGAGTATTATAAAATAGATACACGCTGATTTATAATTTTCCCAATTCACCAATATTTGCTACAGTTTACTTTTTTCTGCTTAAACTTTTTACCTGTAACTCAAAAATTAAATTTTAAATAATATCTAATAAATAGGACTCCCTTGGGGGGCCTTAAAGAGAAAGCCTACATTTTAAAATTTTTCTGGGTTTATCTTGTTTGCTCTATTTGTATACCGATATAAGCTATTCTAGTAGTATATTAAATATTTTTTTTTTAAATAGGGGGTTTGGGGGGTCTCGAGCCAAATTTAATATACTACTAGGATAGCTTATATTGGTATATAAATAGAGCATACAAGATAAACCCAGAAAAATTTAAAAATTTAGGCTTTCGTCCTCTTTAAGGCCCCCCCAGGGGGTCCTATTTGTTAGATATTATTTAAAATTTAATTTTTGAGTTACAGGTAAAAAATTTAAGCAGAAAAAAGTAAACTAGCAAATATTGGTGAATTGGGAAAATTATAAATCAGCGTGTATCTATTTTATAATACTCAAAACAAAAAAGTGGGATAAAAAAATTTTTGTCGTTGAAATTTTTTAATTTTTGCTTTTCCTATTTAAGGAAAGGACCAGGAATTTTATTTTCAAAGTTCTTGGTAAAAGCCGATTTGAAGAAAAATAAAAAACGTATAATTTTTTATTCAAAGCACTTGATTTTGAGAAGCGCAAAAATTTTGCCTTCAGCGCTTTTTGTGGTTTCTGTTAAATCCCGATTAAAAAAAATAACTTAAAACAATTGTCAAATGCTTTAAAACTAAAAAATTTTATAAAATTTGAAATTATGTCTATGAAAATGTATTTTTTCAAATTTTGCAGCTGGAAAGAAGTTTAAAATAACATCTGAAAATTAATCCCTAAAAGTAAAATTATTTTTATTGTTTTTATATATCTTTCTTTCTTGTTTTTTAAGCATTTCTTTTCTTTTTGTAAAAGTAAACTATAGGCAAACGTATCTTTTTTTTTGTTTTAACGAAACCAAAATTAAAAAAAGTAAAGAGTAAGAGGCAATAAATGAAATAAAACTTTTAATTCATGATGTTGGCCTTCCTTCGCCATCTATACTTTGGTTTCCGAATCTAATATATCGATTTATATTTTTAACCTTTCCTTATAGGGTCCTAACTTACCCGAATGTATTTACTCATGCCCATATCTATCAGGAGCGGCTATGTGCAGCTCTTTATGCAGCGTTTTGATAAACTGCGCATGCGCTGACCGTTTTTCAATATGTTATTTTAAATAAAAAACATTTTTTTACAACAAAAAGAAACACCAAACAAACGCCAAACCAACGTTAGCGTAAACCAAGGCCCCCTTATTAAAAAAAAAGTCCAAACCAAGAAATACCAAAACAAACTCCTGCACGGAGAGCTGCAATGGCGATTTCTCCCGTTAGATTAGACAGGGACAAAAGTTCTACCCAAAAAGGATAGAAGACATACATACACTCCCACTTCCACCCAACCAAACAAATTCTGTATTTGTTCTTTGTTGAACAAATACAATATTTACTTGGCCGGGCGAAAAGTGTAACTATATTATTTTTATTAAAGAAATTACTGGCGCCATCTAAATTTTAGTAGAATTATTTTATTCTACAGATTCACATTAGATATGTTCGTTCGTGCCGCTCAGTGCTACACTTTCCGGCCAACCAAATAAATACTGTATTTGTTGTATGAAAAACAAATACAGTATTTATTTGGTTGGAAGGAAAGTGTAGCACAAATGAGATAGAGATAGGGTAGACGTCTTTTGTTTCATAATTCTAGTTGTAGAGAGCTCCATTAGGAGCTTGTATATCTATCGCACTGTTTCATTTATTTTTTTAAATCTTTCTTTTGTCAATTCCTTTTTGTATTCAATCGACACCAAAAGCTGGTAAAATAAAACAGATCTTGGTTTAAAATAAAGTCTCTATATTTTTTGCTATGACGTAAAAATTCCGTTAAATGAGGGGTTCAGAGCAGAATTCGTTTCAGACGTAAAATGGATTAAGTCCATAAGTTTCTCAGTGAATGTAAAATTAAGTTAAAACAAAATGTAAATAAAAAATAAAAAAATATAGACAAATAAAAGATACATTTTAATTAATAATAATTTTTTGTAACCACCACCAAACTGTGTTTACGAAGTCAGCTTTCATATATTCTCTTTTTTTGTCATTTCCTGTCTTCTTTATTAATTAATTTTTTTCATCAAACATCATTTAAATTTTTATAAATAATGTAATACTGTATTTATAGCACTATCGTTAGGTATCATCAGAGTATCAGCAAAATGAGAACCATAAGTCAATTTTGAGAAAAATAAGTGAATAATTACGGGATTTTTTTTCTTTAATTCTCATTCGAAGGTCACCATCGCATGAGTAGGAAAGTTGTTGCCCTTTTACAAAATAACAGCAAAATAACTCAAATTCGACATTTTATTATTATTATTATTATTATTTATTTTAGAAAGTTACACACATTTTCATTTACATAACACGTATTTCACCTTTTAATAAGTTTGGGGCAAAAAAGTGACAACGTCTCCCTATTTTGCACGCCCTTGTTTAAAGTTACCAAATAAAAATTACATAGCATAATAGCCTTCATCAATATTTAACAATGCTGGGCATGTGCAAAAAATTTTAACTATAGCTCACAAGATTCCAGATATATAAAATAAAAACTCTTTTTTAGACGCAACCAACGAACTAATAACTCTTCTCTCTAGAATAGGCATTTCATTTGTAAAAACTGACAAAAACGTAGCCAACATATACATTTGTCTGTCTTACTCGCACAGCTTTGTTCTAACAAACCGAGATGTTGGCGATACTTTATATTAATGGTATGCGTATTCTGGAAAGAAGAGTTATTAGTTCGTTGGACGCAACCTTAAGAGGGTCGTAGATCCCTTTGTTTATATTGCTGGTATAACCACTTATTAAATTTTGGCATGCCAGTTATTGATCACCCTGTATGTCACAAAATGACAATAAACAATACAATACAAATTCTTCATATTCTTTTTCAATGATTGTTTCCAAAGGATTTCTTCATGATGATTTTTGAACAAATCCAAGAGCACGGTATGAAGTTCCTACAATTAAGAATACGTAGGAACTCTATACCTCGCTAGTGGTCTGCCAAATAAAATTAAAAAAGCGGTCCTCTTCTCGTTCACATGTCTTGGGAAACATTCCTATCTTGACAAGCGGAAGATCTTGATTGGAATTAAACACGAATTTTAATAACCTAAAATCCCATTGATTAAAACAAGCGGAGACATTAAATATATGTGACATTACATAAAGTAGGTTGATTGGTATGCTACAAAATGGTCTGGACATGTTAAACATTGTAGTCCAAAGCTTCAAAACACTGAAATAGTATATTAAAGTACTAGTTTCATGACATACGTTTTTAGCGCACGAGTACAAGTTTAGAAAACGAGCCGCTTGCGACGAGTTTTCTAAAGTCCTAGTGCGCTAAAAACGTGTTATGAAACGAGTGCTTTATACAATTTTTTCTATTTTGCTCTAAAATTTAAAAAAACTTACATTTAAATTGATGACTGATTTAAGGATTTTTGTTTTGGATTGGCATTACAGTTTACACCATGTTTAAAATTCTAAGAACAAATTATATTTTGATATATTTTATAGTTATCTCTTCTCTGTTTTACTGCAATTAACCAAGCCACAATTTTAACATGGTAAAAATAACCTAAACACAAAATTTGGAAGAAAATTCTCACTTTAAAGCGACATTGACATTTGCACGAAGCGATAGGCCAGGTCTGTTGCCAACCCAAAAGAACAAAAAGTACAGACCTCTTATGGGCCTATAAGAACACGCAAAAAGCATGTGATTATGAGCTTATAAGAGTCGCAAAATAGAAAAAAAATTAAAATCATTAAACTGATACTAGACAATAAAAAAAGTACTGTCAAAATGAAGCAACTAAAAATGGGTTTTATAATGTCTTAAAAAAACGCTAGTGTTATAATGTGAAGATTGTTAAACCCAAATGTGTGCTTAATAATAAGTGGAAAAATACAATACGCCCTTCTAAAAGACAAAAAAGCATAGACTAGTGCGTAAAAAAGCTTTTTATGTTGGAATTTGAAATGAGCGAATGAAAATTTAAATTAAAAAGAAGTACCATCCTTATCTGCACTAGGTTTGATTAAAAACTAGTGTTTGAGTATATGCTGAATTTAGTTAATGGTAAATTTACAACGAACAAAACAAAAAGTAAATTTTAATTGATGAGGGATTATCAATTATTTTCTATTTATTGATTGATAATTATAATTAGTATTGACTGTTCCAATAAACAAGAGACATTTGAATGGATAGGTTCAACAAGTATTCTTTCTAGAAGGTAAACACTACGCTAAATGACTGTCAATTAAATTAAATACTTAATTAACTAATTAACAATTAATAATAATAATAATAACCCTAGTCTAATATAGTTAAATTGATTGTTTGTTCTTTTTACACAATCGTTAAATCTAGTTTTTATCGACGTAAATCAAACAAATCAATATTTTATTAATTCTCATTAAATGTAATTGTATTTGTAATGCAATAGTAATTGTAATAGTTAACGTTTATTGGTTTATTACTTATCAAAGGTAATTGGCATTGTCATAAAACATACGATTTTAGCATAAACTGTAAAAGAATATTACTCATTTTTATTCAACGTGTATGATAAAAATATAGTTTCTGTTTTATGACTTATTGCAAAAATTATTCCTGAATAATAATAGTATATATAATAATAATAATAGTACTTATTGTTTTCTAAGTTTATAATTGTGCTAAAGATTTTTTACTAATAAGGATATAATATATCTTGTTTCCTTAGAATCATTTGTTCTTTCTTTTTAAGTAATGTCAACGTGTGATCAGTGCATTTGTTATAAATAGTAAAAAATTAAATTAGGTATAATATTGTCAAAAGTTGGCTAGGTAGACTTTACCTAAATTTCATAAAACAATTTTATTATTTATAAATTAGTACCTTGTATTGCATACAGATGTTTTGCACACCAAGCATTTTAGTGTTATTGAAATTAAATAAACTAGGTTTGTTTGTAAAACATCTTGGTATAAATACGATACTTAGATCAAATGATAGGATTAGAGAATGAGAAAATTAGATTATCAGATTGAATAGTGTAGTCGATAGTTGAGTAGTCCCCAAAGTGGGCAGTGCCCATTGGGCAAGTAACTCTAACATCTCTGTAACCTAAAGTGGTAAGAACGTGTGTTATAAATAAGAGTTTAATTACCCCAACCCGTATCCAGCAAAATAGAGAGGAAGACCATTATTCAACAATATAACAATATTATTGTTTCCTTAAATATTGACACTAATAATGTCACAATATACTTAAAGTTCATGCAAGTGCTCATGGATTTTAAAATTAAAATATAAAATTATAATAGTTATCCAAAATAGGCAAAATTAATAGTTTTCGCAATTCTAATCTTCAAGTACGTCTATGATTAATCCAAGTAACTTATCTGTTTAGTTTTTAATTAAAATAATGATTTAGATGTGGCAAAATAAAGAGTGAATTACGACAACAGAGCAGTAATATTGTCATAACAAATACCTAGTTATAATGCCACAAAAACAATTTGTTGAAGTGGGTATGAGAAAAAATTAATAGCCTACTCACGATATCATCATCACCGTTAAAAATAATGATAATGTTATTAATTTTTTGTACAAAAATCGACCATAATTAAGAAAATATTAGTTTAATTCGCTGTATGAATGTCAAGACGAATAAAAAAACCACTCGTGAGAAACATAAGTCATTTTGTTCTTGTTTTTAATTCTCGGTAAGCGAGCCCTGCAATTAGGCATATATCATAATACAAGCAATGACTTTTCATTCTTGGAACTCTGCAATGTCAGTGCAGCACCCATATAAAATGGTATTCATTAAAATAAAAAAAAGCGAAATTAAACTAATGAATACATCAGATTTAATTGATTTTCTGGACTTAATTGAGTAAAGCTATCGCGTGCATGATTAATTTCAGCATAACTAAACAATTTAGTAATAATTTCTCTCAAGGTATATTTTTCTATTCTATTATGTTTGGATAATCCTTGATGAGAATATATATTATTATAATTGTTATTTTTGAACAAATACTTAAGTTAATAAGACATCATTTATTTCAGAAAACAATAAAGAGTTCTGACAGGCAGAACAATGTAAATTAATGCTACTGTGTGCTACACAGCCTGCGTAAAGCGTAGTGTAATAATACACTGTTTTTTTTAAACTATGAAATTGAAGCTGGTTGGATAGCTATTGTAGCTAAACCAAAACAAAAAAAACAAGGAAATTTTACTTGTTTCTTTTTTAATACAGGCTGGGTTCTGCTAGTTTGATGGTTCCTTACAATTAATTTTAGTTGTTTAGAATGCAATATATCGTCGGCTTACAAGTAAAGAGCACTAAGTCCAAAAACATGGTTTTGAGATATTGACAAATTTAACTTTCGTTGTTGTTTTTTAATTTTTGTAATAATTGTTTTTGGAAAAAACCTACCGCAAATTGCAATGACATGTTTGGACATAATAATGTCCCATATGCAGTTAAATAAAGAAAAATTGAAGTAGTTTAATTTAACTAAATTTGAAAAAAGACATGGACTTAGTGCCTTTTACTTGTAGGCCCACGACGTCGGCTTAGAAGTAAAGAGCACTAAGTCAATAAAATAATATAAAAAACAACTATTTAAAATTAAAAGCCTTCTATTAATTAAACGTAATGTATAACTATAAAGTAGAAAACAAGATGTTTACATACATTTTCAAAAACTAGATTTAAAAAAAAAGGGTTTGGACTTTTTGATTGTTTAAAGAACGTTTCCAAAATTAATAATAATAATAATTTATTAGTATTAATTATATGAAACTGCTTACTATGCCAGAACTAAGACAGTTTTCAGAGGCCATCGGCTGTGCCGGCAAAGAAGCATCTCCTAAAGTCAATAATTATAATGAATCGTTATTAATAATAAAACACTTCACGGTGCAACACCCCTCAGAAATGCACCGAGACTTTGAACTTAGTGTGAAGGCTTCAAATTTAGTTTTGAAATATTATCTGAAAATAAAAAAACACTGCAAATGAAAATTAAATTATTACCTACACATCGAAAGTACACGTAAAAAGCATTGTCATATTACAGGTAAAGTTCTGTTTCACTGTTCTGTCTTTATTCCATCAACTTTAACATAGCAAAATTCGAATGCGTTTGTCAGTACAATAAATAACGCGATATTGTATCATATAAATGATTCAAGCAATCATATTTTTATAAATTAACTCGTTTTAGAAAGTCGTTAGTGCAGAAACATTTGAAATAATCTACAAGTAAAACGCACTAAGTGCACTAAGTGACTTAGTGCCTATTGCCAGATAAAATTTTAATCAAAATCAAATTGGTGCGTTTTGTATGGTGGGTAACTCCCTTGGCAGTCCACCTTGAAGTTAGTTCGGTTTACCTATACATAGATCATCAAAAATTAATTACAGTGCCATTAAAATCCCATTTTTGCAAAAAAGTGACTTAGTGCCTTTTACTTGTAAGCCGACGATATATTATTATTCCTAGGTACAACGCAAAATGTATTTATGGGTAATACACACCATTAACATATGGTGTGATCGCACAGAGCACGACATTGTTCCTAGGGTCCTAAATGTTACGAAACCGTTTGAGCCTTGATGATTGTTATGCATATTAGATGCTACCGATTAAAATGACGATATGCTAATATTTGTTAATGGTTAATGTGTCTACCACCATAGATTTGATGATGATTTATGCAGAAGAAAAGAAAAATAATGAACTTCACCCCTTTATCTCACGATAAATATTATTTGGTGCATAACTTAATGGATCAGGTATTATTCATTCAATACAGGTAACATCATGAAACTGTTTTAAATCTAAAGTTCCTTTCTTTGCGTTATTTTACTAAAAAACAATTAACTCTTATTGAAAAAATATTAGTTTGTGCATAAAAGTTGTGTTTTAGACATTTTTTTAGAAAGTTCTATTGGACTTTTTATGCATCTGTTAGTAACAGATGTATAAAAAGTACATACTTTCTAAAAGTGATGTAGGTAAATAGGATTTCTATTTTTAAGGATAATACCGTTATTTGGTTTAAATTTTAGGAACATAATATTTGAATAATACCAACTTTTACGGTTTAACTTCTTATTTTTATTGATTCTTTTCAAATCACGTGTCCGGCAGATTAAAAAAATGGCTCAAATCATATAACATATATGTTTAAAGTTACTTCCACTCATGTGGAATAATGGCCTACTGGCAATCTTGGGCCAAAATAAATTACGTTTATAAGCATTACTAGTCTAACCTCCCTTCGTTATTGTTATTGATGTGAAAGCAGTCTCTTTGTTAAAAATAGACCTAAATGGTGTAAGTACCTAACGTAAATTACGTTACGTATATAGACAGATAATGAGCGCTAAAGATATGTTTTCCTTATTTTTAAGCCTGTGAGTATTTTGGGATACCCAATACAATATTTCAAGAAATAATCTGATAAAATAATCTTTTTTACAACAATAAGTTACACGTTTCTTTAATTCTTTAATTCGCACCTTGCACTAAGACAATATAATCACATCAAAAAAACGCTCGCTAAAATAAGGCGGTAACATTTTGTTGATAGGAATCTGTATTATTAACCTTACAACATACAATGTTAGTCTACTATAATTAAAATTGAATCAAAAATACACTGAAAAAACAGATGTTTCACTGTGATTATCGCGAATTTCTTTAATTCAAATGTCAACTTCAATGTTTTACTTTAGATTTCTTAATGTTAAAAGAAAATATTCATTTTTTACCGTTTCTGGATGTTCTATGAAAACATCTGACTTCCATAAATAAGTCGGTCTGTTTTGAGAATTTGTGACCACGATAACTTAAGAGTCCTTTAAGGTAAAGATATTAAATTTGGATCATATGTTTCTTATTCGATGTTCTATGCCAAAAGGGGGTAGAAACGGACATATTGTGTGATATATATTATCAATTCATTTTAAGGATAAAGATAAGAAAAAGACCATTCCTAACTAGGCAGAAAATTGATCTTATAATAAGAACTTGCCTAAAGGAAAAAACATAAATAGCCTATATCATTCAAATTATTTCAAAATTTGTTTATTCTTTGTCAAAACATGTCATGTCATATCATTACGAAAACTCTTGTTTTAGAAAAGTTTTCAAATAAATAAGCCCGCATCAAACTCGCTGTGCAAATACCGAAAATGATTTCGTATAAGTCATTAGACTTTCAAGTTTTAAATTTTAAATCTGCATGATAAAATTTTTGCAAGCATCATGTATCCCGATTTCACTCCCCAACTTAAGATTGCATATATTACTTTGGAACCCCCGATGTACTTTTCCTCTAATCCCAAACAAATTTAAACTTTTCATCCATACACAAACCTTTATTACACAGTAGCAAGACATTTATACAGCAACATTTAAAAATATAGTACGCAACATTTTGTTTTTTAAAAATGAGTTTTTTCTATTTTTATTTTTACATCTTAACGTATAAAAGTTAAAATTTTTAAGGCATACAACATACAAATTTTAGGTTTTCAAAGAGATTTGGACAATTCTTGAGCAAGAGAATTAATCAAGATACTGTATCCAGACTTAAGCAAGATTCTGTAAGAAGAGCGTTTAGCAATACTTTGTCAAGTCTGTTCGTCAAGTCTGTAGCCAAAATCTTGACCTACTCTTGCGCGAAAAACGCTAGAGTCCATGAGCGCGCACCTCTCCCTTGTATTTTTCTTGCTACATTCTTGTCCAAGAATCTTGACGAACTATCTGTAGCAATTCTTTGACAATTCTTGAGCAAGAATCTGTCGGCAGTATCTTGCACCAGAATTTTCAAAATCTGGATGCTCTTACTTGATCAAGAATCTTGAGCCAGACTTGCTTCAGACTTGACAACAATTGTTACCAGGGTATAAGCTCATAATCAACCACATTTTGCGTGTTCTTATAGGCCCATAGGAGGTCTGTACTTTATTTCTTTTGGGCTGGCAACAGACAAAATCCTATCGCTTGGCGTTTTCCGTGCAAATGTCAAAGTCGCTTTAAAGTTTAATTTTCTACAAAATGTTGTGTTTAGGTGATTTTTTACCGTGTTAAAATTGTAGCTTGGTTACTTGCAGTGAAAGTATATAAAATATCATTTGTTCTTAGAATTTTAAACATGGCGAAAACTGTAATGCCAACCCGAAACAAAAATCCCTAAATCAGTCATCAATTTAAATGTAAGTTTTTTAAAATTTTAGAGCAAAATAGAAAAAATTGTATAAAGTACTTGTTTCGTAACACGTTTTTAGTGCACTAGTACTTTAGAAAACTCTCCGCAAGCGGCTCGTTTTCTAAACTTGTACTCGTGCGCTAAAAACGTACGTTATGGAACTAGTACTTTAATATACTATTAAACGGTTAAAACTATATAAAACTACTTTTAGGTAAATAAATTGCTTAGAACCTGAAACTTTATTTAGGCCTAAATATAGAGTTTCTCATAGCTTATTTTGACGTTTCTTAAAAATTAAAATTGTGTTCGTGATTGGTGAATTTCACAAAACCGAAAAAATTATGCTTAAAAATTAAATTTAAAATAAAACTGGGTAAATTCGAATTAGAAAAAAGAAGATACCGGGTTTTAAAATGTGGCAGCAGATTTGTGTTTATTTATGAAACTTTTTGTTTAAAAAAAGCTGTCATCGTTTAAGAAATATGTTTAAATTTATCTCTAAATGTTATCTTTGTTAGTTTTTTTATTAATTTTCTGAAAAGCACATGGTTACCATAGAATTACCATATGTTTATTTGTTGTTAACGGCTTTAAATAAAGTTTATGCAACTAGCATACACTCAGAAAAAAAATCGGAATAGTTGTTTAAATGCATTTAAAACTATCGTTACGAAATTATTTTACAGTTCTTTATAGTTTAGCCATATACTGAAAATTACCATTTTTAAGATTTAGAATGATATGACACGTCGAAAAAAATTGAATATAGTGGATATATATAACTTTTGAACCGAAAATTTCTTCAGACCTTTTTGGTTTGCGACAAGTAAAATATGGTTAAAATTGGTAAAGGGAACAAAAACATATTTTTGGTGATCACTCGATTATTATTTATCGTAGGATAAAAAATCTTTCATAATTAAAAAGAATTTTAATTTTTCTATAAATCCCGTTTACAAACTTTGGCCTGGGGAAAGTATATATAATTTCATGAAGAAATGTTCATATACATATAGGTCCCATCTTTCTTTGTTCAGAAGTTATAGCGTTTTTAAAAATTTTAAGTTTAAAAAACGTAGTAGCAATGATTTAGCAAAACCAAATTTATTAACTATCATTTTAAACAAACACCTGTCAAAAATTGTTTGTTTATAAATTTTCTACTAGTGCAAGAGAGTTTAGTTCGTCGTTGACAGTTATGTATTCAGGAAAATGAACTAATTTTTGAACATTTCCTTTAGTTAAATTTTAATCATTAGCCTCTTTAAAATTTAATTTAAAATGTTATTTTTACCTAAAATACGCATAATTTTATTTTAAAACGTAAGAATAATTATACTATTGTCAATAAAATGTTGGGGTTGACAATGTACACAAAACGCATTCTTTAATTTATACTATTGTCTTCATCTGTAGAACTTCTCCCTTTATCTAAATGTCAATGGACATGACAGAAACAAACAATTTTTGACAGGTGTTTGTTTAAAATATTAGTTACTAAAATTTGTTTTGCTAAATCATGACTCCTACGTTTTTTTCAACTTAAAAATTTAAAAAACGCTATAACTTCTAAATGAAGAAAGATATGACCTATGTTTATATCACAAAATTAAAATTACTTCTCGTTGCCAAGGTTTGTAAACGGGCTAATAAATAACCCTGTATATTGCTTCCCGAGAGGGTGTCCATTTCAGCTTCTTTTTTAGTGATTGTTACACAGTCTTCTTGGTGTACTTTATACACATATGCAGTCGGTAGGACATTAAAGTTTTTTAGAGCATTTAACAGACGTGACAACTGCTACTGATGATAATGTATGCATGCATTAATTTTATCCCCAGGTTTAACCTTTAACCAATTTCAACATGGTTCAATTTACACTTAATACATTTTACATATACGGAGTGTTCCACGAAAAAAGGGCATATAATTTAATTTTTTTAATTATTCGATTTTTATTGCGATTTTTAACACAAATTGGAACGTTAGTGGTGGCGTGGGGTAGATGTAACGATAATAATACATATATACATACATGTATTCTAAAACTTTATACTATTCTACTAAATTTGTTTTGTTTTCTTCTAGGAACAACAAAATTGAGTTAATTTTTACATGAAAATTCAAATTATTTTGTTTCACATTATTATTATATAAGGATTTTACGGTAGACGGTAGACAAATAATTTAAGATTATTTTTTTCTTTGGACTTAGCTTTTTTGGTTTACCAAACAAACCTCACCAGAAAAAAAACTATGGTCTGTTTTATCAAGCAAGAGAGTAAATTAAAAATCGCACAGTGAATATTTTCAAAACAGATTCGATTATTGGATGTGCGAATATAATGCGTAGTTTATTTTATACAACATAACTATATTTTATACACAAACATATACTATTCAAACCTGTTGTAAAAATATTTACTGTAAGATTTTTAATTTGCTTCCTTGCTTGATGAA
The DNA here is from genome assembly GCA_958510825.1 of Brachypterus glaber. NCBI lineage: Eukaryota > Metazoa > Arthropoda > Insecta > Coleoptera > Kateretidae > Brachypterus > Brachypterus glaber. The sequence goes on from OY294045.1 coordinate 12,771,290, forward strand.
ACAGACTATAGTCCAAGAACAAAATAACAAATTAGGCCGAGATGAAGTGAACCTAGGAAAAATAACTAAATAAAGAGCGAGTGTAACACTACATCATGTAGTTTTCTTCCACAGGTAGATATGATTTATATGTTCTTTTAATATATACTCAGCAAAATAAAACACTGCAATATTATCAAATAATCAGATGCATTCACTTTATGCTTTGCACGGTTCACCTGGGCGATTTTAAATAAAAATTTCGTGGACCCCTACATTTTTCGGACTAAAACATAACTGATGACATCAGAAATCAATTCCCATTTGAAAGAAAATCGTAAAAGATACACTTTTTTAGACAGATAAAAAAACGTTTTTTTGAGTAATAAGGTGTGTCAAAAAATCGCGATTTTCAAAATCAAAAACGCACTCTGGCTTAAAAGTTGCTCCTTAGTAAAAAACAGTGGCCAGTCAAAAATGAGCCAAATCGATAAATGTTTAGAGGTAGCTCAAAGCACTCAAACTTTTTATAAAAAATCGGTACCTGTTTTTCGGATAAAAACTGATACCGATAAAAATTTTGGAGGGTTTCTTTGGTAATATTTAGAAACAATACTAAATGTAAAAACTAAAACAATTATATTTCCCCCTCCCCTTAAGTTAGAACATGAAAAAATCGCCAATTATTTAAAGATTTCGCGAAAATATAATTTTTGCAAGTTTTTAAAAGTGCATAAAAAATAGTTTTAAATAAAAAATCTGCAAAATTATATATTAGTATATAAGCATATACATGTTAACCTACATGACTATACAGAAAACATAATTTTTTTCCTCAAGTTGAGTAAAAAAATTAATTTCGATTAGAAACCGGGTGGATTTTCTGTTTTTTGCCTAAAACTTTCTTCGGTGTACTTTTTTTTTTGATTTTTTGGTTGGAATACTTTTTTATGTAAAAATACACAAAAAAGTTTCTGTGGTTTAACATCGCAGGTTTAACCGTTTTGAAGATAAATGCATTTAAAAGTAAATTTTTACGCATGAAGAACCAAAAATAAAAAAATTAAAAAATATAAAGCAAAAAACAAATATTTTAGTAAACATAGAAAAATTTTATATGCACCTTTGTCAAAAAATCATTCATAAGGAAGTTATGTCCTTTTAAATATGCCCATTTTCAATAAATTTTCGCAAAATCTTCAAATAATTGGTGATTTTTTTATGTTCTAGCTTAAGGGAAGGGGAAATATAATTTTTTTAGTTTTCTCACAATTAGTATTGTTCTAAATATTACCAAAAAAAACCCTCCAAAATTTCCTTAATTTTATATACAATCACTTTTTATCCGAAAAACAGTAACCGATATTTTTCAAAGTTTGAGTGCTTTGAGCTACCTCTAAACATTAATCGATTTGGCTCATTTTTGAGTGGCCACAGTTTTTTACTAAGGAGCAACTTTTGAGCCAGAGAGCGTTTTCGATTTCGCAAATCGGAATTTTTTGACACACCCTATTACTCAAAAAAACGTTTTTTTTATCTTTCTAAAAAAGTGTATCCTTTACAATTTTCTTTTAAATGGAAATTGATTTCTTATGTCATCAGGTATGCTTTTATTCCAAAAAATGTAGGGGTCCACGAAATTTTTATTTAAAATCGCCCAGTTGAACCGTGAGTACTTGCTCAACCAGTCTCGCAGTTGGTTAATGTGAAACTTTTAACATTTTAATTTAAAACACTGCGTGGTTAGCAGGATTTTATTCACTGTAAAAACATATCCATGTTTTTATTTTTAAATGCAGAATAAGTTGTTCCATCTGTATTAATTTTGACGGCTGTAATGAAATACTGCAGTTAAAATTAAAACTACCAAGCATATTTTAAACCTAGGTTCTTTTATAGAGTGGGAAACTTTTTTCCAAACGTTTTAAACTAATTATATTCTGTTTCATTCAAGTCTATTTGAATGTAACGATTAGTAATGTTTTGCGTATCAATCCCATATTAAAAAGGTGCAATGACATTTAGGGTTATTTATTTATTTACACTTTTATGTGTTTATTTATTCCGTTAATGTGTTTATTTATTCCGTTATCTATGAAACCCGAGTTCTTAAGGCTATAAAAAGTAGAATGCCATAAAATTATTCTTTTTATTATGGAATTATAATAAATGGAAGGGCTATTTTGTTATTAACAGGTTAACAAAGCGATATAACACATTTAGCCTGGGATATATTTTGAAAAAATATATTAATATTATTTTTAATTATTTTGAAAAAGTAACTGATCTAAACAACGTGTGTGTCGTTGCTTGTTTTTATTAAAGGTATAATTTAAGTTTTTTTCTTTCGATAAATATTCTATTTATATTTGCGTCAATAGCAATAAATCGCCACTTTTTATGCTTCAATTAACAGTAGTTAACTAAATAATTAACACACTTTTATTCCATAAACTTTGTTCACTGTAAACAAAATAACATTTAAGGCCGAGTACAAAAATCATTAATTCCAAATTGAAAATAAAGAAGATTAGATGGCTTTGCTTGTGGATTACGTTTCGTTCGCACCCTTCCAATGTAATAAAAATAGCAGTAAAATTAGAAAAGATGAAACACGCTAATTTGACAAGAGGCAAACTACATGTTGTGCTCTAGGGTGGAAAGGAAATTATTATTATACCTCCTGTTTTTTTTGTGGTAGTCAAAAAGGTTATCCGTTAGTAAAAGTGTTTGAAATATAGCAGAATCAGAAATGCTGATGCTGCAATCAACTTCTTTCTAGTACTGTAACTTGATGATCTTAATCATAAACTAAAAGTTTTATTAAATTGTTATTTTAAAGGATAAGCTGAATATAATCTAGAATGTTTGCATTCTACTTGTTGAATATTCTTGTTGAATAACTAAGTTACTTTTATGACACCTTAATAAAATCATTTGGTTTTTATAAAACGCTAATAAAACTAGTGTCACTTCATTTGAGCTTCTTTGTTCTTGGTCCGTTTCTACTCTGGTTTGATTTGAATTTTAAATGAAAAAAATCTAAGCGCAGAAGAGCAAAAATAAATGATCAAGAAGCATAAAACAAAGCCTAAATAAAGTGAACTAGAATTGAGCCATTTAAAATAAAAAATATTTTTTGTAATAAACTGCAAAACGAATTTACACTACTATATTTCAAGAACGCTTTGCCACAGAGACTTAAATTTGGACGAAACATTTTCAACGTGGCAAAAAACTTTTTAAAACTAGTCAAGATTTCAAGTCTCTTTGTCTTAAAATATCGTAGTGTAAATTTGACACCTTATTCATGAAACGTTACTACAGCAATGGCGTAAAAATTACGCCTCGTTTTAAACAATTTAAAAGTCGATTTTTTTTTAAAATTTTGACTTATTTATCGTTAAATGTGTTCTTTATAGCTTTAGTTATTTAATTATAAATGGAATAGAACATAATATTTAAATGTGTTCTTTATATAATATAATTTGTACTACAATATTATTTGTTAATTTTGACTTGGTAGGGAAATTTATTTAAACGCGTAAGTTCGTGTTAGAAAAAAGAGAAAAAAAATATTTATAAGATAAAATTTAAAACTTAATTAAAAATAAACAACATAAACATAAAATTCTAAAAAAAAAATTAAGGGATTAAACTCTATTGTTTTTTTTTATTATTTCGTACCTACAAACATGGCGTATTTTTTACGGCGCCTAATTTTAAATGAAGAATCACAGTGCAACATACCAACTTCTCCGCTCAGATTTAGGGCTTAAACTAAATGTCCGAAAGGTACTGAGACGCGGAAGGCCGCAGTTAGTCGGAGTGGAGAGAAATCACAAATTGCAAACTATCCAGGCGTAAAATCAACGCCGTGTCTATAGCTAAGGGCTAACCAGATTTTCAAAATTGTAATTTCTAGACCCACCATACTTTTTAAAACACAGTTATCTGTCATTTAGGATTTAGATAAATGTTAGAAATTGAAGGATACACGCATATCCTCGTCACGCGGAGCCATGATGGATAGATGACGTCACCCACCGACAATACTAAGCCTTTTGCGAGGGGGAACCACGTCCATTATCCAGCCTTGGACACCCCTCCCCCGCCACACACATATAATATAACATCGACCATTTTGAATGCGATTTTACCCCTTATATTTTAATGCACCATGTAACTCCCCACTACAAGTAGGATATGTGGATAATATGTAATGCAGAAATTGCACGCGATAAGTTGTGCTAATAAGTAACTCAACGATCTTTAACGCTACCGACGAGATTTTAAGCCGCTTATGACCTACATTTATTAATTTTTCATTAATTTTATAGGCTTTGCCAACAGGGGGAATGATTTTACAGTTATCTTTCTCATTTAAATCCATTTGTCTCAATTGAGTTTAATTGTAAATAAAGTTAATGACATATAAAATGGTAACATTTAATAAATGCCATTTGTTTATATAAAATTTTAATCTTTTGGATTTCCTTTGGCATTTTTGACACAGTCTAAATTATTTTTAACTAGTTTTTCCTCCTGGCTATGACGCGACTTGCAACATCCATACAATAATAAAATAAGTACACAATATATAATTATACAATATTATTGTAAAATTATTATTATGATTAATTAGAAATATACTTACAGTAAAAGAAAAGCAAAAATCTTCCCATTGATGCAGATCTGCAAAAAATAAAAAGAATTTATTAATTTAATACATACTTGATCGCAAAATTTTAAGACGAAATAGTTATATAAGTTATAAATATTTTTCCTGTTCAAAGATGAATTACTAATAGTTTGAAATAATATATTGAAAAACAACAGAAAAGTAAATTATTTTTGTACTAGAATTTCCAATATATCCTTAATATAAAGATATAAGTCCCTACTTGATACAAGATAAGTTACTCAGTAGGTAAATATTCCATGTTGATTTAAATCAAGTTATTTTTGATTTACCAAATAACAAATAACTGGTTGTAGATAGATCTAATTTTTTTTTAAACTATATTGGAAATATCTAAATAAAAAAAAATGTTTGGTTGAATAAATAACTAGCAAAAGAACTATTTTGTGACAAGAGAAAGGACATTTTAATCACAATATCTGTTTTTCTGGTTCACATACTGGAGTTTATCCATATTTTTCTTATAAGATGCATATTTATTTGTTTGTTTAATAGTTTTAAATCAATATTTTGATCTGGTGCACGACGGTTTTTACAGTCGGATGGCTGGTAAATATTTTCAACAAGTTATTTTCATGCGGCTGAATTTTGCATAATATGTATACAGATTAAAAGAACATTAAATCAAGCTATTTAAAATTACCAGGACGGACCCGGTTCCTTTAAGTACTAGAAGTCCAAAAAAAAACTGCTAAATCGAGTTACTTTAAAATTTATTTTCATAGCTTACAATAACTATGGGGACAAGTTGTATAAACAGTCTTTAAAAAGTGCCTTTGATGGGGTTAGCCAAGGGATACAATTGACATTTTTAACGAAATTTTGTTAGGCATGGGAATAGGTTGTACTAATCCTAAAACAACTATCCCCGTGCCTTACAAAATTTCGTTAAAATTTTTACTTGTGCCCCTTGGTTTCTTACCCCATTATATGACAGATCTAAATTTTTGATTACGTTTTGAGATTTTTTTTTCCAATAAGCACTTTTCTACCCCTAGTTCACAGAATAATTATACATAACCTAAAAAACAGCTAAATCTGAATGTAATAAATCCAATGTGTATGACTAAGTGAGTTAAAAAAAGATGTTTAGGGTACCAACACCTTTTTTGGGCTAAAACTCAAAGGAACCGGTCCAGAACGTGGCCAGTCATTAACACTAAACTAAGAATTTAACCAGAATTATTTTACATATTTCAGTTTAGTTTTAATCATTGGGTAAATGAATCTTAAGACATATGTAAAATTCAGGCGGGGAAAAATTACTCGATGAAAAATTTCTCCAGCTCTTACTATTATGTAGCAAAGTGTAAGATCGCAGTGATGATGGTGGTGTTTCTGAGGACAAATGAACGATATTTTCATCACGAAAACGTGATTTGGCTACCTGAGATTCGCGGATAAAACGTACCATAATTGGATCCATTAAACTATTAAACCTAATCTATAAAACCGGGTACTTAATAGGTGCTACCTGAGATCAGAGATAATTAGCAACACTGAGCAATCTTCAACGCCACATAAAAGTCAGTGTGGGCAACAAAAAAAAATAGAAGGAAAACAAGCCGTGAAAATATATGGTGCTTCTCATTATATAGTATACACCCAGCAGTAGTTTTTTTTTTCTGGCGAAGAAGTTAAAACTATATTACATACTGAGGTGATAAATGTTTTATTTCCTGTAAACGAAATGTTCCGCCGAGGCAGTTTAAATGTCTATCTGATGTTATTTTAAAAAAATAAGTACTTTAACCTAGTGTTTTCATAACATTTTAATACATTTAAGTTTTTGACATATCTGAAATGAAGTGAAGTTAGTCACAAGACAGTTTCCGACCAAGGGATGGAAATGTGGTATTTTAGACTTTTTAGGTAATAGAAGTTAATAATAATCGATTTTCCAACTTTTACGTATGTATGTATTTAGCTTGATTGAACCTTTTATTAAAAAAAATATTTCCCGAAAAAAATCGCTGATATCACTTACTATAGGCCCTGTGCCCGTACCAAGATTGTTTTTACTCAAAAATTTGAAGTTGATCAGAAGTTTTTTCTTAAGCTCTTGCACGGACTAAAAAACGTGACACACGGACGGACAGAAAGACTAAAATGTGGTCAGACACTTTATAAAGTTGTTTAGAATTAATATAACGCACATTAGTATAAAAATGATTGATGTTGGGCATCTTTTTTATTTACGGGTTCACTGTAAAATGTAAACTAAATATTTAGTTACAAATGGATAGGACATCGTTAGTAGTTATTATCCTGTACAACTTTTTTTTTTAAACATGCAACATTTCATGTCCGTTCTTAAATATTAAAGTATTTAAAACAAAATTAAAGTACATTTGTATAGGACCATAACTTTAATTTTTGTTAAAAATACTTAAGTTCTAAAGTCATGTACTCTAATATTAAAGGACGGACATGAAATTTTGCGTGTTTTTAACAAAAATTAAAGTACAATTGTATTGGATAATAACTTCCGATTTCCTATCCATTTGTAACTGAATATTTAGTTCACTTCTTACATCGTTCCAAGCAACAAATGTACAGTATTCCTCCGCTGTAAAGCTGCGAGGAGTTTAACAAGAAGAAGAAAAATATCACGTTCCATGCTCTTGTATGACGAGAGCGCCAAAAATGGATACAGACTCTGTTCGAAAAAGATGCGATCTTCTTTTTCTTCTTTTTATCCAGCGGCTGCCTTACCACAAAACCCGATCATAATTTCGCGGTAGTCTTGTTGCATAAACAATTCCGATAAAGCGTGTCAATAACCGAGAGTAACTTTTATATTGATACTTTTTTAAAAAGCCGATCATATATGGCATTTAATATTTAGATTTATCTTTCACACAGTACCTATCGATAACACATAAGGTCATAAAAGTTGTTTGGATGTCAAAAATTACTTTGGTCAAGATTTTTTTAAAATTCCAATTAAAAATTAAAAAAAAAAGACGTCCACTAATACCTATAGCACCTTTTTATTGCTTAAACAGTTTTCTTTTTGGAGTTGCATGCCAATAAACAATGGATTTTAGTTCAGTACTTTGAAGTATGCTGATTTTAAAATTAAATCCATTTTTATCCATCACACGCGCTCAAGTATAAAAAATCAATTTTTTTCACCTCTAGCTTTAGAACATACCATTATTTATCATATTTTCAGACTGTAAAATCAATTTTCTTCACCTGCAGCAATAATAATTTTTTCTCTCCTAGTAGGAGTAAATTTTTCAAACAACTGATTTCTGTAACTTTAGATGTTTCAGTTCTTTGTGTAATTTTAACTAATTAATCCTAAGAAAATAGCTTTAAATAACTTTTTATTTTTAAATATAATTAATTATAGTTATTACCAATTAATACAATAAATAGTTAGCTAAATATTATGAAAAAAATTAAACAAAAATTACTATTTTTTTAAACGTCAGTTCAAAATTCAGAAAATGTCATTGATCAAGGCTACTTGATTTTTATGAAAATTTTAAGAAATATCATTTCTGTTAATAATTTGTTTAATTATTTGAATAAAAATAGTTAAATCGTGCTAGTTGTGAAATAACTAATATATAAACTACGGTAGAGAAGACTATTATAGCCTCGCATTCTTAAATCCCTCGATGCTACGCAGCTCGGGATTTAATAGGATCGGCTATAAAAATGTCTTCTCTACCTTGGTATATAATTACTATTATTTTCTTACTGATAATATCAGTAAGAATTAATAATATTAAGAATATTTTTAAAGAGTAACACATAGTTATTAGATAAAAGTACTGTTAACAGTTAAAGGCCAGAATTTTTTCATTTTTTTTTTCTTTAATGTTTCATTCAGTGGATCGCGTTAAACTATATCATTAGTTTCTAACAAAAATAGCATTTTAATGCTAATTTTTTGTTACATAAATAACTAATTTGTTCGGGTAGAAGTTTCAACACAAGCCCACTATGATAGATCAAGTTAACAAGTCTTTAAGTACCAAATTATAATTTTAATGATTTATACTAACTAGAACTTTATGGAACATTTGTAGCGAAACTGAAGCTTAAACAAATATTATTAAAACTAAAATCTACATAATTTAAAGCAACATGTTCTGTTTCATTTAACATTTAGTATAATTATAGTACACTGAAAAACCTATAGCGTAGTTACCATCATGAATATATTATAAAATACAAAAAAATATATTATAAAATACAAAAAAATAGTCTATTTTATAGTCTTTTATTCTACAAAAATAAATGACTGATAATTAAAACAAAACTTTTAATATTTTCCTATACCAACAAGTGGTTAACTCTTTTCTCTCTCTCTCTAATCACGATAAAGTAACTTAATAATGGACTATTAATTAAAACCCTTCAACTATATTAATTGTTATCAATTTAATAAGCAATTACAAAGGAAATCGTTTTAACAGCCGCCTAGATACGATTTTATTCCATAGATAAATAATAAGTATTTATAAAATACTTGATAATATAAATAGTACTAATCTTTATAAATACTAGTCGGTTAATAGCAGTAACTGTTGGTTATGAAACTTTAAACTACTGTAATTAAATAATGAAAAATTACTTAATCTTGGCTTGTTTTACGTTTACGGCTTTTACATCAGTTATGAAGGTGACGTGATCCCTTTTTTAAAGTTCAAAACGAAAGAACCAATAGATTTTATTTCTTTTAGCATATATCAATTTATAAGTGGTCCAAAATTGGTTGAATGAGAATCGCATCAAATCTTTGCACTTGCACGAAGCCCATCGTTTAATATAAATAGTTATTATCTGTATTTTCCTTATGGAAGAGATTACCGTTTTCAAACATTAGGTAGAGGTTGAATGCCTTCACTTACCCTAATACTTTTTTACCCAAATACTGCCGGATTTAATAGTTGTTTCATAGTAACAATACCTATTATGATGGAAACTATTACTACAATATAAACAAGTATCAGATTGGCCAGTACTTTTGTTAGTATATTAAAATTATTTAATAAACAACGGTTGATTCTATTTAAATATACTATGCCTTAAAAGCATGGTAATTCTGCCAATAGATATAGAGGAGACACTTAGAAACACTTAAAAACAACGAATCTATAAACATATTTCAATTAAAAAAGTGCTTCTTAATAATGTTATTGCAGATAAGATAGCATATCAGAAATTGTTTTTGTTGCTAAGGTACTAGACTTAAATTTACTGACTGCTACACAAATAAAAATCAATTTTAAATTGAATATCTAATTAAAAATAAATATTTTATTTTTAATATACCTACTCAAATTTTTAGAATTTAAATTAAAGCAATATGTCTAAACTAAATCGGCTTAATTCTATTCTAAATACTGTTCGAACACATAACCTTGGCCAGTTTAAGGAATTTTCATAAAGGCAACATCGCCCTATGTTGCCTATGGGATCGTTGTATGCTAGGAGAGGCCACAGAACATCAATCAGAGACAACGAATTTATTTCCCTTTACCGATGCCCCGCTAGCCAAGGTTATGTGGTCGGACACTAATACTAATGAGTTGAAACAGTTTAAAACTAAAATAATCTATAACATTATTGTTAATAAATAGTAAAATAGTACTTAGTAATAATATTGACTTAATATTTTAAATGATCATTTTAATGAGTATGTCCAATATACGTTACCTTAATTACTAGATAGTATAAATAAATATTTGTTTGGAAATGATGATAGTAATTTACATTTAGCAGAAGAGAAAAAAAGAGTGACTTGAAATCTTGTTGTTTTCATATAAGTATCTACTCTTCATAGCTCTCGACAGGAAAGTTATAGCTGGTTTAGGACATAAGCATTTTAAATTTTAAATTTTAAGGAATAATTACTTTTAATTAAAAGTATATTATACATCCTCCTACATTTATTTGAGGTTATGTAATTTTTCCAGATACAGTGTTGACAAGGTAAAAATATTTGATTGTATCCAGGTACGAAAGACCTATTGTGAATGGCATGCTCGCGTCCCGAGGGGGCCTGGAGGGGCCCGCTTTTCAGATATATATTATTTTGTTTTGTTTTTAAAGTGTTTGGTCGTTTAGATTTCTAAAAAACTTGACTGCGGCGCTAAAAATGGCCACGTAACGAAAATCCATAAGAAACTTGTATTTAAAATATTTCAAAAATAATAATAATTTGCTTTGAATATTGTGAGGTGCTTGGAAAATGATTTATAAAAGTATTCGCCTAAGGAACAATAACATGATTACCGAGCCGATTCCGAGTGCCGGTCAAAAAGATGTTTAGAAAATGCGTGTCATTAAAAATTCCAAAAAATTTCGCCTACGGCGCTAAACTTGTTAGCAAAAAGGTGATGCAATAATTTTAATTAATAAATTATATTCAATAATTTGCCTGCGGCGCTAAATGTTGTATTGAACAAGGTGATGCCACTCAATCTATTTCATCAAAAACTTTTTGTTGATAAAGTTGTAAAGCCGAATAGGCTTGCCCTCCCCTATCAAAAATTCTGCAGGCGCACCTTGTGAAGGGTATACTACGAAATGCAAAGCTTGTTTTTCTTGTAAAACGTAATTAATTAATCTTGCGATGATAATTATTACTGAATACTGATTTCATTACGAATGATAATATAAGCAAAACGAGTTTGTTGTATTTTAAACAAATTGCAATTTACAATTTGTAAACTAGATGAACGGTTGCAAACGTTATAAGAATAGGCTACCATTAATACACCAGTGTATTGTGTAAGTAGCATAATTTTAAACGTTTAAAGTCTATATATCCAAAACGATATATTCTAGAAAAAAACTTTATATAGCATATTTACAGGGCGTAAAAAGAGCTTATATTTGACATATTTTTTAACGATAAGAATAGAACTAAAAAAAAAAAATACTGCTTTAAATGCCTTTATCTCAAAAACAATTCATTTTATAAAAAAGTGTCTAAAACATTTATCAAAAAAAGAGCTTAAAATAGGTTTTTACCAACGAACTAATAACTCTTCCTTCTAGAATACGCATACCGTTAAAATAAAGTATCGCCAACATCTCGGTTTGTTTGTAAACAAATAGTAGGTATATTCAGGCCTTAACAATAACAATTACCAGTAACTGGTATTGTTGTCTCTGTTAGAACAAAGATGTGCGTGTAAGACAGACGAATGTTTATGTTGCCGACCTATTTTGCCAGTTTTAACGAATGAAATGCCTATTCTAGAGAGAACAGTTATTAGTTCGTTGGTTTTTACCCCATTCTTTCCCCAGACCCCTAGTTTACCACCAAAATCTAATCAGTCCTTCGAAAAATGATAAAAAACATTAAAAAATAGTTAAAAATTTTGACTTCTCGGCGATGATTTCAATAAATCTTTACTTTTAGTAGTAGTGCCGATGAAATTAGTTGTTCCCCCGAGTCTCAAATTATACTGTTTAATTGATACGGATGGTGTGCGAGAGAGAAAGAAAAATTATTCGCATACGAGCAGGTACGTGAGAGCGAGAGAGATAAAATATACACCTAATTTGGCAGGGTATACAATTTAATTAACTTGCTTGCAAATTAAAACACATTTAAATTTACATTGTGTTGGCAAGGTCAATTTGACAGCGGAAATTTAAGTTTTGGGATATACAACTGTTTTTACATACCCACGGATTCTTGATTTAAGATATCCGGTTAGGTATACCCGGTATTTGGCATCACTATACTAATATACACGGTGTATTTGAAATAGGATCCGAAAGGGGTGATTCTGCATCATAAAATATGAAAAAAAGTTCCTATAAACATATGTCTAAAAATGCGTCGTAAGAGTGCTACGCCCCTTTGAAAGGGGCTAAATAATTCGGTTTTTATTTAATAACTCAGGAACCCTTTGATATTTAGTAACGAGGTTTTGCAAGTAAACTAATCTTAATAAGAACCATCTGTGTATGATATTTCCATGTACTTATTTTAACCAGGGGTGTGCGAAACGGGGGGCCGTACTTTGGTACGGTTACAGAGGGCGCAACTCGACTTTCAGCGCCCACTGTAACCGTAACGAAATACTTATTACAATGCGTAATATATAAAACTTATAGGGAATTTCAAGAGCTACAAGTTTGCTCATAACCACTTTTATCCTGCGATAAATAGTTCGGCTGAAAAATTTAAAAAAACAATTTCACGCCCAACATGGCTATTTTTGAATATTTATAACTCGATTGTTATTAATATGTTAAAAGAATTATTTTAACAAAATATATTGGAAATTTTCTCCTTAACAAAATTGGTTATATGCATTTTTATCGTAAGATGCATATTTAGCGAGATACCCGCACTCACCCCTAAAATTCAAGATAGCGGACACCCCTTACGCAAATCACCAGGTGAAAAACTAACAGGAGTGTTCTGTTACTCTCTACTACTACCCTTTAAAAAATCAGCCGTGTACATTTATTGCAATTGGAATTTTTTGTTATTTGACTGGACTAAAAATAAATAAATAAATAAATAAAAATGACACAGATACTCTGCGAAGAATTATTAAAAATATCTCGTTGTAAATATACGTGTAGTAAAAATAATTTTTATTTATTTAAACACACAAAATTATTTATTTATATATAATATGATGATATATACATTTTGTGGTTGCTTTGCGGTATATTAATATATTTAATACCTTTTTTGTATTAAATTACTTAGTGTAAAAGAAAAAGTACAATAATTTATTTAATAATATGTTCTTTATAACGTTTACGTGACAATATATCCTGATGTCACTAACAAATTAACGTCAATTACTATATTTCGGGCATTTGAAAAAGCAGGTGAACGGTCTTTTGAACCTAAGGAATGTCACATGCGTTCTACCTACATCAAGAACTGGTATTTTGAAGATAAATTTAATTATATATAAGTTTTCTACAGACACAAAATAGCTTTGTATTATGATATCATTATTTGGTATTAATTTCATTTAAATTAAATCCATTTCTTTATCTCTGTTTTAAAGATAAGCATGACCTTCAAATCATATAATAATTATTTTATTATTATTATGAAATATTTTTGGATGTTTTCTAGTGTACTATTCTTAGTATATTTTACTACGTTTTAATTTCTGAAACAGTAATCTTTTCACACGGTTTTTGAGATAGTAGGTACATATTCAATAGTATTTTACTTTTTCAATCAAGTTTTTTATTAAGAAAATGTTTTCTAATATGGTATTCTTAGTATATTTTACTAAGATTTTACTTAGATAAAGTTACTAATTCAATGATATTTTACCTTTTTAATTAAATTTTTAATTAACTAAGACCTATTATACGCCTAAGAGATTAAGTGAAAACAACTTGTTGCATTATAGTGAAATATAATTTATTTTTCTAAAAACATGCTCGTGAAGTTTAGGTCGGGGACAAAGTGTGTCTTTCGCTTCATATATTTAAATTAAAATATATTTTTTCTACGACTGCTTTAGAATGTAAGCAAATGCACACACTTTTCAAACACAGAATGAATCCATTCTAGCTCTAGATACGGTATGAATATTCAAGTGTTAGAATGAGCACATGTAGTGCCATCTCTTGTTTATAAAAGTAAAGAAAACTGTAGCAAAATTAGCAAAAATATATTTATTTTACCATGAAATATTGAATAATTTAATGCAATTTAAAGTTTTGCGTTAAAATTACATAAAGTTTATTAGTTTTTCTTAATATTTGACCAGTTTTTTATCAATTTAGTTCAAAAAATTAAAACTACTCCATCTAATGTTAAATATTTAAACCTGATATCTGTCACAACAATCTGACATAACCTTCAATTTTGGCATTATAATTTGTAAATATGTGCTAAAATTAAATAAAAATCTTTTTTAAGTACTGATTAGACAAAATTATTAAATAACATTAATCGCTTTATTTAAAAATATGTGTTTTGTTGCATTTACAATGTCGAGTCACAAAAAACATCGTATTTAACCTTATCCTCAGTTTAAAGCGATACAGTGTTTCATATTTGCAGTTGAAGAAAAAGTATAGTCTACAACACGTATGGAATAGTCATTCCGCGCTCGCGGCACCGTCATACTCGCCTGCCGGCTCGCGCGGAATATTGTCTATTCCATACTAGTTATAGAATATACTATTCTAAATCTATTTAACGTTTAACAAAGATATATCTGAGTACTTAAGGCTGGTTTAAGGTAATTTTAAGTAAATTAAACTAATTAAGAACTTAACCAATTAAATAAAAGATGATAAACAGATGACAAATAAATATGTTATTTAATTGGTAAAATTCTTAAGTTATAGTTAGTTGCTTTAGTTAAATCGAAGCATAAACCCCCAATTTAATTTAAAACTTATTTTTGAATTAATGTCCACCACATTTTATATACATAACTACATGCATCGTAATGCATTAAATTAATAAAAAGTTCTAAAAATTTAAAATTATAACCTCATTAAAACTCAAAACAGTTTTGTTACTAATTAAGTGGAGGGGAAATAATTTTACGACCATCAGGTTCAGATTTTCTAATGAGAATCATAAATTCAAAAAATGTATATGACCTGTTAGTTAATAGTTATAAATTAATTTCCTTGAAATGTTATAAGTATAACGGTTGCCCAATTACTTTTAGGTCATAAAAGAAAAATAAATTATTAATTAAACTATATTTTAAAGACCGGTTATGAAAATAACTTTCTGCTAGCTTCTTAATAAGTGTTTATAAAAATATATCCCAGGGCCATATACTTAATTTAATTTTAATAATTAATCGTACCTTCAGATACCCTTAAGGTGCCATAAACTGAATAAGATTATATACATCAATATTTTCGGCTATTACCTGCATTAATAATATACAGTACGATTTTTTTGTTACATAAATAGACCGCCCGGGTAACTTCTCACAATAAAAAATTGAAATGATTCCGTTAAGCATTTAGCATAAAATTCAAATATATCACATTAAATTCTATTGAAGTGAACCCGATATCTCGTTGAAAAATTGATATTTTAGCCTCGAGGTATTTTCAAGGTGATGGGAAATTTACATCCCTTTATTTTGCATATCTAACCCTTTTATAAGTTGTAAAGGTAACCCTCGGGCCAAAAGGGTAAAGACGTAAAAAACAGGTATATGCAGATCTCAGAATATTTTAGTCCCACATGTTCAAATAAAGTTGGATTCTCCCAGTAAGACTCAGTTTTATTTTAAGTTTTTATTTTTTAAGAATTCATCAATCATGTTTTAGTTTTTTAGTAACCAATGGAAAAAAATATTTTATTCACAAGCATACAGAAAAACGTCCGTTATATACATTATTAAAACTTGCAATATATATCACTTTTGGTTACTTCATTTAAAGTTAAAAAAGCTTTTCATTTTTAACCAAGGTTAGATATAAATTTATATATCATAACCTGCTTTTTAGCTTTTGGTTATACCTCATAGATGGCGAAACTATCGCCTTGTGTGTAAACAGTTCATACCGAGACTAATAATAGGAAATAACAACGAGCCACTTATTTAAATTATTATTTAGATGAAATTTATAGTGACGTTAGACATTTTCAAAATTTATGTAGATCATTTAAAATGGTGAATTTTACGAGGTAATGCGTTATTTATTTATACTTGTGAATAAAATTCTGTTCTAACCACATAAGAAAATGACATTTCCAACTCAAGAGATGCTATTTGGCCGAGGCGTAGCCTAGACCAAATTAGCATCTTCTTATTAGGTTAAAAATATACTACAGTTTTTAAGAAATGTCAAAATAATTTTTAAAAGGCTATGCAGAGTTGTACAATTCAATGGTTAAACATACTGACTCCTTAAAAAACTAAAACTTGATTGAAAGATAAATTCATATTTATCCAGTTTTATTATAAGATTTAATTTAAAAAGCATTATTGAATTCACATATCATGTTTCAGTTTTTATAAATCCAGCCAACACAGTTTTAACTTTTTGACATTTCTGGTGAATAAAAACTACATATGTATCTCTGATTGGTGAATTCATTTAACATAACATGGTTGGTGTATTAAAATAAAACTAGTTAAATAAACCTTAACAATATATTTTATATGTGGGCGCCAAATTGTCGGTAAAATGAAAAAAGTGAATCCTATCAACATTAAACCATATAACGTTCAGATAAAGCACGTTTCTGCGTTTAAATATAAAAAAAAAACGTTTAAAAGACTATAAAGTATGTTCTTACAGAAATCATAAATAATAATTACACGTACTTCGATTTGTAATATCAAAAATAAATCAAACTTTACTAAAACACAGATATATAATATGAAATGAAACAAAGTTTCTGTAAACTGGTATATTATTAATGTTACCAAATATACGTTCAAAGCATACTTGATATGCAATTTAATTTTTAAACACGAACAAAAACTTTGACTCAAACTTGTTCGATGGAAAATAGCTTATTACTTACAAATGTTTTGTATAATATTATGTATCATATCAAGCAAATTGGTTTTTAATATTTAACCACAACTAACTGCTTTGTATCGATCTACTACTAAATTGTCGTATAAAAATTATTTGGATACATTTATACGATTTTTTTTATTTTTAATAAAAGAATAATAAACACAGAAAATAGTTATTATTAGATAAAAGTGTAGACTCGTTGATATGGTTTAATAATTGATAAAATGATATAAACTTAATAAACAAATCTATACATTTGATAATAATAATAATGTTGAGTTGTAGTAGTTGTAGTTGAGTTTAATTATAATTGAACTCGACTCAACTGGTAAACATACTGTACATACTATCACGTAAGGTATACATGCCTTTCAAATTCTGATTTATATTCCGTAAATAATATTTAATTAAAAAAAGCTATGATATTTGTGGGCCGGACTTTAAAACAATTAAATTCTTCTACCAAAAAAGGCTTTACAATCTGTAACCTGTATATAATTATGATAGGATTTCCTAAAAGATTTTTGTCTGCCAGATGGTATATTAAATAATTTTTCTTGGTCCCTTCTTCTTCAAGGGTGTCTAAATCTACCTGAGTTCCCTTTTATTTTAAACCATCCACGCAGAGATTATGGTTTTGATTGTGCTTTGGTTACATAATGCAGCCCTTCAACACATTATAACATTATATAATTATAGAGCTGTAAGGTTATTGTACATTTCTTTGCATACTAAGATAGTTGATTATTATACCAAAGAATTTGTAGTATTAATTATAGTTACGTATAAAATATTCTGGTAATTCAAGTAATCTCTATAACTTATCATAGTAATCTCCATGTAGCCGAAGGACATTAATAATATTCTTTTATTTTATAAAGCAGAAATCATTTACTAAAATAAAAATTTAGTAGGGGTCCGAGAATATTACTTTGTGGAATACCATAAGATAAACCAGTGTTAGCTAGAACATTTATTACAATTACACTATTTGTGGTAGCATAACTTGGTGGTATTCATTTATACATTGTTTAACAAGACACTGGCTCTGAGCTTACCTTATTATCAGCCTTAAGTTTAAATTTATTTCTCTGTTTAATATTTATGGCAATATTCCTTTCCTGCATAAATCAAATGACCAACGCATCTTAATCGCATACTTTATGATAGTCTATTCTTTTCTTGTAAATTATTGAATTGTTGGTGATAAAAGAAAAAGAGAAAGGTGTTGGTATCTGATAGTAACCCGTCAAGATGTAATAGAACCATAAGATCGTACCGTGGCAATAGATATTATTCAAAGATTACGACTGCTTATGGTCAAAGATTGCCCATAAATAAACAGATAAAATGTAAAAAATATAGCCTACAGAGAGTCATATAATAGGCTTTAAAATGAGTTTTTATAGTGTGATGAACTAAGCTTATTGAGCTTTTGTCATTTGCACAATCCTTATAAACAATTAACAGTTACATAAACTCCTTATCTTTATATTCTTAGTATACATATATAAATGTATTCAAACCATTGTTGTAAATGTCTAGGAGGATTTTTTATTATATATTTATGTACGAGATATGTAAAATAATAATTACCAATTAAAAACATATTTAGAAGCTGCAGGTTTTTAGCCACTTTAAAATAATGAATGGAATTTTCTTAAAAGTTGTTTGCTCTTAACTTATTTAAACAAAATACTACTGTAATATGAACTAAATGCTAAAAATGCAAAATATTCAGCGCTACATAAAAATGATTGCTACGACAAAATGAAAATTAATATTACTGGTTTTGAAGGCTACGTATAAAATATTATTATATCATGAGGTAAGTTACCACAACAAATTAACATATTATTTAAAAAAATTCTAGTTCCATTTAATTCAAAATTGGACGAGAATGTATAAAAAGACCCAAATGCGATATGTTTCACAGATTGAGATAATATCCAAGGTCTCTGGACAGGTCATATTTTTTACATTTATTACCGCATTTTTCCCGTATGTGGACAAGAATAATAGTTTTTGCTTGTTAACAGGCAATGGCTATAATTATAGCTAACTCGCGTTGTTTATTCTGACATTGAGAATATTTTTCAGTTAAATCATTCATAAATCGGACTTTCGCAACCATATTCAACGAATTTATCTTACTAACTGAATCTAAGCTACAGCAAAAGACAACAACAAATGTAATTGTTCTGCAAATTGAGCAACATATATAAAGTTGTAGATCAAATACCCGGTATTGTGTCCAATAATTATCAAAGAACTATGTCAACCTGTTTACGAGTTTTCTTTAACGATTAGAATTTTAACAAGTGGTTTAAACATAATATATATTATTCTTATATCTACAGTAATCATCTAAGTAATCAAGATTTCTTTTAATTTTCTTCATTTTCCATAGAATTAGTTAAATTGTTATGTAACTATTAAAACTCTTCATCCTTTTTATAGCTTTTATTTTTAAAAGCAGTCTTTACTCTACAAGACTCTTCAGAAGGAAGTAGGTATGAAAATTCTTTAGATATAGGTGAGTTGATTATGAATGAGCAGCAACTGTAATCAATGTCCAGCTGGAACCATGCTGATACTCATTATACCAATTTTAAGTATCAGCTTGAACAGAAAAACAAGCAGAGCAAAACCATATCTTACGTAAAAATTATAGTAATAATGAAAGAGATTCGGAGAAGTCTGCAGTTAAATATCGTGCAAGAATTATCAATTATACTTTATTATTTTTATTATTATTGCGCGTAATGAGGTAGGACTTCCCATAAAAAAACTTACATACTTTGAAATGTATATATGTATCTTCCTCTTTCATTATAATATCAAGCTATTTTTAATAGTTGAGAGGCATTTTCCCATGGGCAAACCTAGTAGTTTTTACCTATTCATAATATGTTATGCTCATTTCAAATACATGGTTTTACACGAGTGTTTTACATTAAACATACACATTATATGAAAATGAAAATAATACATTACGTTATAAGCTCCGTATGAAACATAATAATCTTTCCACATTCCGGATTTCCGTAAGAAATATATAATAATATAAATATTTATAATATTATACATAAACTCTACAGGGTATATTTTCTAAATGATCCCCGTTACAACTTTTTTATTTGAAGCGATATGTATGAGTTTTTTAAGCAAAGTATCATCTCACAGCACCTTCCTAATAAACAACTTTTCTGATGAGGTAAGTACTTTCTAAACCTGTTATACCGGTTTTTTTTTTAATAAAAGCGCTGTATATTTTAGTGTCCCATTAAAAATAACCAAAGTAATTTCAGGAAAAACAGAAATTAAAGGTTTTCAAAAAAATATATAATTTTTTGACATTGTTGTCATCATAATTATATTTTCTAATATGAAACTTTGCTCAAATAAGTATATTACTTCACATAAAACACATAAAAAGTTGTGGATGTTATTAAAAAAATACCCTGTATATGGTTTTCTGTAGTGGTTTTAAAGTAGGTATACTTATAGAGTACGGTTCTAGAAAACATAAATTTCCATGTCGCAGAGCTAAGAATGTCAATTATAGACATATGGGGACTAAAATTATTCAAAAACCGAAAGTCAAAAACATCGTTAGATAAATCCTAAGGATGCATATTCTCACGAACTTAAGTTAAAAAATATTGAATATTTATAATATAAAATAAATCAGAATTTATCTAGGTATTGTATATTAACATATATATATAGTTATGTTGGCATTATAACAAAGGTGCTGTAAGAAAATGGTATAAGTCCCTGATGTAAGTATTGTATGTGCATTTTTCTTAAGTAACCCCTTTCTTAATGCCATACATCTGCATGCGACTAATAATAAATACAATACCCTTGCCTGCGCCATGTAGTCATTCATTTTTTTTTCCTTAAATAACACCGGCACACAAAAAAAATAATCTCGAGTGCGGCAGTCAATTCTTATGTATTTTGGGTTGCTGAATCTAAATCCGAGGTCAGAATTTAAAAGTGGCGGATTCAATATAGAGGATTAAATTTTTTAAAGTTGCTCGGATTTGCTTGAAACTTGGTACTCAGGGGTTTTTGGGGTCGTTGATTACGAATCTGGTGCCAGTTTTCCAAAATTCAAAATGGCGGATCCAATATGGCGGATTAAAATTTTTAAAGTTGCTCGGATTTGCTTGAAACTTGGTACTCGGGGATTTTTGGGGTCGCGGATTACGAATCTGGTGCCAGTACTCCAATATTCAAAATAGCGGATCCAATATGGCGTATTAAATTTCCGAGAAACTTTAAAAAATTTAATCCGCCATATTGGATCCGCCATTTTGAATTTTTGAAAACTGACACCAGATTCATAATCAGCGACTTAAAAACCCCCTGAATACCAAGTTTCAAGCAAATCCGAGTAACTTTTAAAAATTTAATCCACCATATTGGATCCGCCATTTCGAATTTTGGAAACCAGGTTTCGAGCGATCCGAGCAACTTTAAAAATCTAATCCTACATATCGGATTCAGATTCAGCGACCCAAAATACTTAAGAATTGACTAGACTGGTCTGCCGCACTCGAGATTGTTTTTTTTTGTGTGCCGGTGTAATTTATGGCATTACATTTGATAAAAATTTGGCCTGTTTAGTTATATAAAAAAATATACAAGAACACAGACCCTCGGACTCAATTCCAAGACAAGTCGAGTCCCCCTGGAATTGGTTTATATTCTATAATATAAAATATTTAACTAAAATATGTATTTTTGGTATAACATAAACAGCAAATGCTTTTGTACTTATTTCTTTCTATTACCTATTTTTCGTTTTGTTTAATAGGTACCTATATATAAAACAAAAAACAAGGTTCCATTTTCAGGTATAAAAATATAATATTCGGAGCTCTTTTTGTGTGTAAATAATTTAATATATAATCAGCATTATATTTTGTTAAATTAAAAAAAATTATAGCTTTTTAGTTAATTAGTTAAGATAAAAAAAAGCCATAAATTATTTTGAGTGATTTAAAATGCAGTGTGGGCATGATTATATGATAATTTGGATATTGTTATACTAGCGTTATTAATTATTATGAACCAGACTAATTTGTTATTTAAAAAATATACAAATTTATAAACACTTCTCGTTGTAAGTATATAATATAAAAACTTATAAATATTTAACAAAAAAAAACATTATATAATAAAAAAATAATTAATATCTATAAGTTTATAAATTATCATTTTTGAATTATTAATAAAAAAGAATGTTTTATCCTTGAAAATATATTTGTGATAAAAAATAACCACTTTTAAATAAATGTGAAAAGAGCAGTTTTATAATATAAAAGATAAATATATAATATAGATGTAAGGTGGCTAATAGGTTTTAAATTAGTTTTGTTAACAAAAGACCCAAAAAAAACTCTACGACAAAATACCTGGGTGTGTCTTTTTTGTACATGTCAAAAACCGGATATTATATTTTTGTATTGAATGCATAGAATCTACCTACCCAAACAGAGGGATAGGCCTACTGATATTACGATATCTGTTGCGTCAAAGAGAGCAAATCTTAGGTAGTTCTTTTTATTAACAGGTACTTAGGTACTTCATTCAACAATAATATAATAATAATAATGGATTATTGTCAGTTTACCACAAACACAACAGCAAATTCTATTATTCCGTTATTTAGATACATTTTCGGTTTACCGACGGATGGTTTAAGATAAATCCTATTTTCTAGTCATAAGTCTTTGGTAAAAGAGCATAATATAATTAACACTAGTCGGCGTAAATTCAGTTTTGACTCATCAACGTTGAAAATAAACACAGAAACATAGGCTAACGGAATAATTTTGCCGAATTATGAGGAAAATTTTTATAAAGGTCCCTAAATCGAAACATTTTACGACTAATTTGTTACACACAACAATATTGACTATATCGGTGTTTTTCAAAGAAAAAAACAACATTAGATTTTTATATTTTAAGAATACGAAAGTTTTTAATTTTTATTTATCGATAACTTTTTTTCCCACCTTACTCGTTTAAATGGAATCATAAAAAAAATCAAGATAAAAAGAAATAAAAATGTAAATATTTAAAACCTTGCGGCGCCTATGCGAGTACTGGAAAATCGCCGAGTACTGCTAAAAGCCAAGATATGGAATACTTCGCACCCTATGGTATACTGCTCACAGTGATAGTTGCTTTAAACCTCACGAGCTGCGCGCTTTTCACCTTTTTTTTTATAACCATTTTTCTTTAATCAATTTTTTTGGATTTAAAAAAAAATCGAAACTAGCCAAGGTCTTAATGCCCGGTCCACTAAATGACGCTCATGGTATAATTTACACATTATTTTTTTTTTAAATTAAATGACAAGGATATGTTTATATTAAATTTTAGATGAAGCTTTAGAATAGACAATGTCTATTCTGGAGGTTCACCTGTCCTTAAATACCACATTAAGGTCTTTTCTCCCATGTCACTTAGGAGGGAGAGGTAACTTGAAGGGTTACGACCGTCTAATTTCATACCGTAAAATATAAAAATCTGCAAAACGAATGCTTTAAAAAGTAAATTTAGCGTTACGTAATTCCGGAACAGTCCCTAAGAATACAAGTTTAATACAATACAAGTTATTTATGTAGTCTATACCTCTGTAAACTCGTGGAATGAAAGGAGATGGAAGATCCTTCCGAAAAAGTCTAGGGGTTGGCCTCCCGCGAAATCCGTGTGAAGCGACATCTATATGAAATTGAAAATTCGACGTCAAAGAAATCTTGGAAAATATGTTAGAGATTTTTTGTTAAAATTGCGGAATCTTTACGAAATCTTGTCTGAAATCCCAATATCTTTGTGAAATCTATGTGCAGGGTTTTGGTTACGGGCTAAACCGACGCGTCGATCTAGTATGTCATTTTACTTTATTTAGTTTAATAAACTTATTTCTTATCTCAACTAGATATATAAACCCTTTTTTATTATTTGACCTGATATAGCTCTTTTCAGTGCTTTGTATTTTTAACAAGGTCTCCAGAACCCGTTTACAAAATTTTAGAATTTAACAACATATTTAACAACATATTTTTATGAAGCTGAAGTTTGCAACGTTTTTTTGCATCGAAAATTAAAATACTATATTAAAGCACTTTTTAGCACACTAGTACTTTAGAAAACTCGCCGCAAGCGGCCTGTTTTCTAAACTTACACTCGTGAGCTAAAAACGTATGTTATGAAACTAGTACTTTAATATACTATTTAAATTTTCGTTGCAAAAAAACTTTGCAAACTTCAACTTCATATATTTTTTGGTATTACCTTGCGGATTTGGTATTACCTTAACATCAAATAAAATGCGCACACTATTATGTGGTTTTTATCCACAAATTAAATAAAAACCAACAAGCTTAAAAGTAATTCTAAACCTATTATTATGCCTCATTTGAGCCATCAACTAGCAATTTTTTCCCTCTATATATGCATTACCTTTCATACTTTATAACATAAACGTGTTTATGGCGTTTTCGCTGAGCTCACAATTTTTTTTTGAAGGGGCGCCAAGTTTGGTAGAAACCGTCAGGGATAAAGCTTTTTTCCATGAAGGTATTTTTTTGGGCGCCAATTTTTTTTGTAGGGCGCCAAGTTTTGGTTAAAATCGTCAGGGACAAAGCCTTTTTTTTAGGGTGATACCCTGGGGGCTGAGTCCCCCTAAATTTTTTTCTGGTTACGGCCCTGATGCGATAACTAACCTAATAACTTTTGATATTTAGACCTTACAAGCGTATTTCCTAAAACTAACTAAATATATAAGTATAAACTCCTCCGCGTAAAAAAAACCGCTTATTTTAAAATTATTGTCTTATATCAGTATTTAATTTTAAAGTTTTTACTTATTATTAAAACAACATATATTAAAAATTGTGCGGAAAATTTTCTTATTTTAGGATTTTTTTATTTTCCCTATAATACTGGCCGTTAGTGCTTGTCGCTTTAGGATATATCCCCATGTGGCTTACTGCCACGTGATAGATAAGCAGACTGCGGAGTCAGTGATGGTGATGACGCTTCTGGCAGAGTTATACTCAGATGTTATTTTGTATACGTGTGTTTTTTGTGTGTGTCTTTTGGTATTTGCTTTTATTTTAATCCCCACAGGATAGCTAATAAAATTTTGAAAGAAGAATTTTATAGAAAAGATACCTTTATGAATCTAGAATTTATTGCTGCATTTACTTTATCGGTGTAAAAATTATTATCACTTAGAATATTCTGAAAAAGTAACAAAATAATACAGTTGAATACAACTCTGTCCTTATTACCACCGATTCCGCAGCTTGTTAATGACTTAAAAAAAAAAACGTTAAAAAACAAAAAAAAAACTTACAATTTGTAAAAACTACATGTTGCGTCGTATAACAAACTTCTTCAAAGTTTTATTTTCGGAAAAAAAGTAACTCAAGTTCACTGTTTTACACAATCACTAGTCCAAAATAGTACTGGTTGAAGAACCACAAATAATAAAACAATGTCGAACTGTCTTGCTACTCAGTGAGCGAATGATCACAAATGCGACTTCCAAGTTGCTCGACTAGGCACTGGCATCGTGGGAGCAGTATTCGACCAAGAAGACAACGTTGCACTGTGCGGAGCGCAACACCAGCGTTGATTTCTTGGATCCCTCCACTGTCCGCGCGCACTTGCGTGGTATCAGCGCCAAGAAAGTGGTGGGGAGATGGCATAAGACGTCTCGACTGTGAGGGGAAAGCATCTGAAAAGAAACGGGAAAGAAACAGTTAAAAATTTAGTTTTTGTAGTTTTTTATTTTCTTTTTGAGGGGTGTTTTAAAGGTTCAAGGCACTTGGTGTAAGTTTTACGTGTTTCGGTGTAAGAATGAGTAAATTTGATAATTGCTTTATAAAAGAGAATGACAGGTGTTTATTTCTGAAGGATATTTCTGGTTTCACCCCATTTTATAGGTATAGAAAAACACAATTGTATTTTTTTTTTGATATTCGTGTCACAATTTTTGGAAACAGCTGAAATTTAATATGTTTTCTTTTATTTTAATAAAAAATATCCAAATTTTCTACTTTTTATGTTTTTTTTTTTACTTTTATTTAAAACAGTCATATATTAACCAAATAGAAAAAATAATTTTTACACACGTGAAAACTTTACTTTGGTTAAATCTAAGAAAACATCTAGTGATTTCTGATGATCTGACTAAAATTATAAGTTTTCATAATATTTTGCTAAATGTCATTTCTTTCTTTTCCAAAACGTTTGCTCAGCACTTCAATTCGATAAATGATCTACAAAAATAATCAAGTTTATTCAAAATACCTACTTAGGAATCCCTATCCCTAATGAAAATCTGATGTTACACAAAACGGATCCAATTAATTTTAATAACATGCACATGCAAATAAAATTATTAGAAAAAGTTTGAAAAAGAAAAAAAATACCAGATATTTATATGACAGAGGACCAAGGGATGTAACTAATGAATAATGTCAGATAATAACAGTTAAAAAAAAAAACTAATGGAAAATAAGTCAAGAGAAAAAAAAAGATTTTAGAAACGATGATTTTCAATAAAAAAAAAAAGAATAATAAAAATGAAAACAAAATTAGGAGATGTCGGTAAATTAAAATTTAGTTTTGAAACGAGCTACAGTAACCAAATTTAGAAGGAAATTTTTAATTACATTTATTGTAGGTATAGTGAATATTGGCACTTCTCGAGTACAAAAGAAATCTCCCTTTTATTGCTTCTGGTCCAGAAAGTTCGGAGCTCGGAGTAAATATTTATTTTAAAAAGGAAGCAGAATGGAATAAATTAAAAAGAACTGCCCTACTGTAACTTGTAATAAAATACCCCAACATTTTTATATTTAGATAAAGTATGAAATAAGTCAAACAATGCTAAATTAGCACAGTCTTGCGAAAATAGGTAAAACTAAAAATTAATTCGTTAGCAACAGAAAATGATACGTATGCAAATCTAAAATTGTATACAATATGTATTTTTTATTCACAACCAGCATAATTTTACTAAAATACTGTTACTTATTAAATAGGTATCTAATTATTTAACCCTCATTACATGTAGTTAGTGTTAGTGTTTCCTACTGTTACCCTTTTCACACCTGTTTAGCAAAATTACCCACCTAATCAATTATTTTTTAAACGCAGCAAAAGCTTTAATTAGTTATTATACTACCGGATGTGTAATTGATGACTGTATATTTAAAGCTTAAATTGCGACTTTGTTATTTAGTCTCTCACATGAAAAATTTTATATATAAACTTTGAAAAAAGTCAGGTTTTTGGCTTTACTAACGAACTGTTTAAATCTTTAGTGAGATGGTCTAAATTTTTGTCTGATGTAGTCTGAATTTTTAGAAAACCGTACGCGCTTCACCAGAATTTAAAAATGATAAAACATTTGATTGATTGTAAAGGGGTTAGCACGCTACTAGTTTGCGAATTAATTTAGCAAGTAGGGATTTTTTTTTCGATCAAATACGGGTTCTAACTCTCGCAGCTGACTAAGCACTTGCACGCCTATGTCTAATCATTATCCCAACATAGGGTACATTATATTTTCTGAGAAAATTTAAGTCTCGAATTTTTTCTCACCAAAAAGTGTGATTGGTGTAAAATAAGTTTTTTTTACCAGTTCTTTTAACGATGTAAAATATTATTAAGTTCTATGATAAATTTTCTAAAAATATAACATTTATCAAAGCGAAAAAAAATAGATCATTTAAAGAATATTCTTAGAATTCTTAGATTATTATTTTCCAAATATTTATTTTTCAGTTTAGAATCTGTTGATTTTAAGACATCAAATATAACTTTTTGTTTTTGATCATTTCCCAGGCTAAAGCATTTTTTTTCGTGGTATTTTGACATAATTTTAAAACGTTTATTTGGAAACTGACGGTAAACTAAATAGCTATACCTACGTTAATAATAATAATTATTATTAGTACCTAACAAATTTACATGTTACTATATTTAAGTGCTAAATAGGAAAGATTGTAAAGGTTTTATTACTTTTATGTTTATTTAGTGATAACTCAAAAAACAAATACAATAAATTTTCTATTGTTCAAAACTTGACCGCTTATTTATTTAAGTAATATAAGTAGTTTTTGCTAAAAATATATAATTTATTTAAAATTTGGAAAGTTTAGCACTAAAGGTGAACCCATGACTCACTATTAATTATTTAATATTAATGAGTCATCACAAAATTATTCGTTAACGAAATAAAGACGTTCCTAAGTGCTAATACTATAGGTAATATACCGGTTAAGATGATATTTTGGATGATTTTTGCCAGTTAAAACCTAATAAGACCTGTCCTTTCAACATGATTAAAAGAAAACAATATCAAATAAGAATTAGGTAATCATTTTTGTGTAATTTTGTTAAACTAAAAAAAAAGTAATGATTTGTTTTTAATAATTGTTTCTTAAGTCTAGTAGATTGTAATGCAGATGAAAAATAAATCTAACACTATAAATTATTAATTTTAAAAATTATTGAATAATGTTCAAATAGGTAGGTACTACATAGTTAAGATCCATGCCGTATGGACGAACCATAATTAAATTTTAGGTATTTACATTTCAAAATCGAGTCACACAAAATGTTGAAAGCACCAATATTTTAACTAGCAAATATAAAATAAAATTTAAGACATCGCGTAAAACTTTTATAATCCGGCACTGAGTGTATTAGGTAGCACATGTGTTTGAAGATATTCAAGTGTAGTGGAAAGTATTGTTGGGTAGTGTAAAGTGGTAAAAAATTTACCTTTTGCAACGTCTTGAAGGTAAGCACAAATCATACACCTGTCCATATCACATATGTCACTACTGAAGGTTAACTCTGTACCTTTTGCATGGAGCTGATTTCCAGGCCTTGCGAGCGCGGGTGATGTTTGATTACTGTTGTGCCGTCTCCTTGTAGCAAGTGCAAAGTTTCCCTCCACGACTAGCGGATTTCCGGCATGCGCATGGCCACCCCGCCTCGCTCCCATAATGCGCTCCACATTTTTAAAACTCCGCCTTGACAGCAAATCCACTGAAAAAAATTGCAATTCTTTTATAACCACGCCTATGATACTCTAATAGAAATAAGGGGAAATGGAAATAAAAATTGGAAGGGGGAATTTTCTATAGCCGAGTCGCAAACTATGATTTTCCGGCGGACATCTATCGGTGAGTAGCTGAAGTTTGCTACGGCCCTTTTGGATGGTTTGTGAATAGAGCGGTTGCGAACCCCCCTCTTGAGCTTGAGACTGGAGAGTGGTGCCATCTGAAAGGGATGCATTTTTTTAGTGAACTAAATACATAACAGAATAGGGATAGACGGTCATATTATTATATCTTGTCATAATACTTTGTCTTGTCATAATATTATGCCTTCCAGGCAATGTCTTGTCATAATATTATGTCTTCTAGATATTGTGATAATATTTTGTTATAAAATACTAAAGATATCTCCAGGATGAAAATTGCCCCCATGGAATTTCTCGTGTTCTCTCGATTTGTTGCGGTTGTTATTACCCTACAGAAGCAAGACCCACCATTTAAAGCAGACGCCTCTAGTATTTCTGACAATTTATTACTCCGACCAAAAAGTTAAAACGTAGAGCTAACGGGAGGAACGTATTCCGATATCTGCGCATGTGCTAGCAGAAATCAACATAAGAAAGTAAACCAACGACACCCATTAAAAAAAAAAACAACAACAAAGCAAGCAAAAAAACAACGTAAACCAACTTTAACGTAAACCAACGCTTTCCATTTAAAAAAAAACACCAAACCAGCACAAAACCAAGCGCATGCGTAGGTCGCGGAATAAGTTCATCCCGTTAGCCCATTCTAAAGTTAAAGACTAAAAGAAGCCCACCGGGCCTCCGAATTTGCGAAAAAGCAAACTTTTATTTTACCAACTACAAGCAAAAAAAAATGTAAACAATATGTTACTCTATGGAACTAAAAAAAATAATTAAAAATATATTTGTTTACCTTTCTTTTACATACAAAAAAAATATTTTCTGTCTGTCTGTCGGGCTATTTGTTTGTCTGGGAAGACTTGAGAGTAGAACATATATTCATATGTAAAGCTTTTGGTTAACCAATCACAAATGAGATAGTTTTTGGTAAAAATTGGGGTAGAGTTAGGCGGTCAAGTGGCGTAATTACTTTTATCCAACAACTTTATAGAAATAGTTGTTTTTAGCCCTTTTTTAAATTACAAAAGTTAAGTTTATTCCGCTACTGACTAAAAAATCTTTTGCTCACTCTTTTGCGTAGAAGAGCACTATTCTAAAAATAAAAAGTTAAGTTTTTTCCACTAGTGACTAAAAAAGGTTTGCTCACTCTCTTGAGTATTAAAAAAACTTAATCTTTTTGTCATAATTTTTAAATAAATTATTTAAAATTAAAGGGTGGATAAAATTTAATTTTCAACTCGTGTATTAAGTGATTTTATTCACTTAACAATATCATGATATTCTTTGCGTGGATAAAATGCTATTTGATACACTAGTTATAAAATAACAATTGCTGTAGGTAGGCAATAGTTATTTTCCTACGATCCCTTATGAAAATGACATTTAGCACACTCTTTTGTTCTTCAGAAAACGTCTTATATCACACTAGTTTGATATTTTTATATCACCCTAGTTTGATATTTATGTATGTAGGTTTGCCTAATTTCACGTATGTAGGTTTGCCTTAATTTACGTTGTAGATTCTACGAATTTAGCTCACCTCGTTTTATATGCCATTTTCCACCTTTCATCACAGAATTTTATGATATCCTTTATGTTTTTCAACCCAAATATTTCTGTTTTTCATGTCAAAAATAAAAACTATAGTTATAACCTTACTAGATTGACCAAGATATGACGGGATGTTTTATTTATGTCTAGATTTTATAAAAATTACTTAATTTTTTATTTAGTTTCCTTACATTTTATAAAAAACATCAAAATACACGGTCTTTTTCTTATGAAGTCGTAAAACAGTACAATTTTACTGTTTTATATGGGAACATATCTATAGAAATCTAATGTAATTAGCAAACTGTCTTGCCTTGATTTACACAAGAGGCTTGCGTTATAGGCAACCTGTTAAACAGCCAGGTATTGTATTTTATAATATTGTATTAAATTTAAAAACCAAGAAAACTAAAAACGACTAAAAATAAAAGAAAATAATATTTCCTGTTTAACATACATAAACTTCTATGCTTTGTATGCTTTGCTTTTCTCAAAAATTCTTTGAATAAGTAATAAAAATTAGAAAATATTAAATTAAGAAACTATATTTTTTTAGGATCATAGGAAAAATAGTGTACATAGCTTGTTGGAAAGTGTATTTCGTACACTCGTGGGGTTTCTTCACTTGCCTTACGGCTCGTTCGTAAACCTTCCCACTTTCTACACTAGTTATGTAATATACTATTTCCTAACAAGTGTATTAAGGAGCACTTTCCGCACGCTTTAAAAAATAGTTTTCTACAACTAATACTCAGCGTTTAAAGTACGAAGTTACCTGGACCTGACTTGTGTTGGCATGTTTTAGATTTTGATTAATTGAATGATTTTTATAGGCTATTATAATACACATAACAATTTTACCATGTTAGCAAAATTATATTTTTTATTGGGTAAGTGCCGTCAACTGGGGTGACTTCGAACGGTGTGGGTGACTTCGGACACTTTTTCTCAAAACTCTCTGAACCAAAGCAAGTGTGTACAAGTTGTGGGGTAATGTGCACAAGCTGTGAAATTGAACCCCACAACTCATGCACACGTGCTTCGTTGAGAGAGTTTTTCGAAAGTGTCCGAAGTCACCCACACCGTCCGAAGTCACCCCAGTAATCGGTACTTGAGTATTATATTTGTTTTCTTTTTTTTCAAGTTTTAAACATTATTCAATCGCAATTTTTTTTGCCATATCAGCAAGTTCCATTAACTCTGGCTGATGCATAAGAAGCGCATATTTTTGTCAAAAATTGCTGACGATTTCGAGTTCACTGGTCGACCCACATTAAATTCAAGGACACTACTAAATATATGCTAATTATGCTAATTATAGATATTTAAAGTAGTCTGCAGTCGGAGAGTACACATTTCATAAGGGATTGCTTTTTTGGCGATATTCGATTTTTGCATTCAATCTGTACTATGACCTATACGGCGTTTGCAGTCTTTTGGAATTAAATAAATGGGATGATTCTACATCACAAAACATGAAAAATCAACACAGGAACTTATGTCCGGAAATAAGCCTTAAGGGCTTAGGGAGAGTTCAAGTATTACGTAACGCAAATTTTGGTCATTTTGGACTCCCCCCCTGTAACGCTATTTTCCTATACCATTAACATGGGCGTAACACTCCAAATCGACCCCCCCCCCCAGGAGCGTTACGTGATACTTGAACGTTCCCAACAAAAAAAGCAACAATAAAATTTTAATTCTGGATGGCGATTTTTCATTTAAAATTAAGCAAACAAGTATTCTTCACCGAAACACTTAAATTTAATATTAAAAGAGTGATAGCCTTTTAAAAAGTAACATTTTTGGTAACGCAAAATGTTACTTCCTCTTAAATGCATTTTTTTGAAGACGGTTGCTCCTACATTGTTACACTATATGACATTTTTAATGTATTTTTACTCAAGAAATCCATATCTTTTACAAAAAATTAAAAAATACATTAAAAAAAGTTTGAAGCAAAAATGTGTTAAGTCTCACACATTTTGTCCGTCTAGGCACGCCTCTGGATAGAATTAAAAGAATAAATTAGCATAAACTAATTGCCCTACTGGTATATACATATACATGCACGACCTCGTCGCTGTAGCTCAAACGGTACCAGAGTTATTCATTAAAAACCATATTTTTAGTACAATTTTAAAGGGTCGTAACTGTCTTTGGGTTCGTTTTGGACTTATGTTCTATGCTAATTTTTCATGTAAAATCATGACTACTACGCTAGAAAGCAGTAACTTAATTTGCCGCATAGCAGCGTTTTCAAAATATTACATCAGAGTTGACGTCAAAACGTCGCTAGGCGACAAATGGAGTTACTGCTTTCTAGTGTAGTAGAGCAGTATAGTGGAAAGTATTATTTTGTTGGCAGCAGTAATTTTTCATGAAATAAGCATCTGAGGCTAGTGGCATAATGCACTGTACAAAAATACTAAAAAAGGGAACTTCAGTTTTTTTTATCAAATCTGAGATAATGATATAGACGAAGGGGTTAAATATTGTTTTTTTTTAATTGAGTTTCCTCATAATAAATAAAATTCTTGTTTCTCTTGAAAAATCGGGTCAACTGCGTTTAACCCCTTATGAAAGTTTTAGTCTAAAGTTATTTTTTATGCAAGCTCACAATTTTTATGTAATTCTATAATATTATTTAAATAAATTCTATATAATTTTACAAGTAAGGAAACTTTTATTTAGGCCAACCATTCATGAGGTTCCTTTCATTCCAATTTGAATATAACATTATGTTGGTAGTAGGTATCCCATTTTCTACTAGCTTCCTATATACAGGGTGTATTTGAAATAGCTTCGGAAATTTTAACAACAATTTTAACATGATAAAATATGACAAAAAGTTCCTATAAACATATGTCTAAAAATGCGTCATAAGGGAGCTACGCCCCTTTGAAATTGGCTAAAAAAATCGGTTTTTATTTAATAACTCAGGAACCCTTTGAGATATGTTAACGAGGTTTTGCTCGTGAATTAATCCTAATAAGGCCCATCTTTGTATGTCATTTTTACGTACTTATTTAAACCAGGGGTGTGCGAAACGGGGGGGCCTCAGTTTTTTGTCCCAAACTTTTTTCTGTGTAACTTTTTTGCAATTTTATTTTTGAAATATGATTCCTTAGGTCAAAATACATAAAAAAGGTACTCTTGTTGTAATACTGTAGGATTAACCGTTTTCGAGAAAAGTTCATTTGAAGGTGACATTTCACGGTTCGAGGACGAAAAATTACATACTAAAATGTCGAAAACCAAAATTTTAATAATGCAATGTTATTCTATATCAAAAACTAAGAAAAAGAGTTTCCATACATGTAGGTCGAAAAAACGCTTTTAAAGCTACCATAGCCCTTTAAAAATGGTGCATATTTAGGAGACCATAGCTCCATTAGGATTGATTTTTGGAAGTACCTGTATATGAGGTTTTTTTCTTAGTTTTTAATGTACATTCGCCCTGCATCATTAAAATTTTGGTTTTGAACATTTTAGTATTTAATTTTTTGTCCTCGAACCGTGGAATTTCACCTTCAAATGAATTTTTCTCGAAAACGGTTAATCCTACAGTATTACAACAAGAGTACCTTTTTCATGTATTTTGACCTGAGGAATCATATTTCAGAAATAAAATTGCAAAAAAGTTACACAGAAAAAAGTTTGGGACAAAAAACTGATAAGCCCTCCCCGTTTCGCACACCCCTGGTTGAAATAAGTATATGAAAATAACACATAAAAACGGTCCTTGGTAGGATTAGTTGACGTGCAAAACCTCGTTGATATATCTCAAAGGGTTCCTAAGTTATTAAAAAAAAAACGATTTTTTTAGTCACTTTTAAAGGGGCGTAGCTCCCTTATGACGCATTTTTAGACATATGTTTATAGGAACTTTTTGTCATATTTTATGATGTAGAAGCATCTGTTAAAATTTCCGACGCTATTTCAAATACACCGTGTATTTATATACAGGGTGATCAGTAACTGGCATTCCAAAATTTAAGAGGTTATTCTACATCCAATAGTATGAAAAAAAGTTCCTATAAAGGTTGGTCCCAAAATGAGCCCTAAGGAAGCTACGGCCCTTCGAAGAGGGAAATATTAAATGGGAAGAAAAAAAGCACCAATAAAATTTTAATGCTGCAGGGTGATTCTTCATTCAAAACTAAGCAAAAAGGAATTCCACACCGACACACCTAATTTTAATATTAAAGGAGTAATAGCCTTTTAAAAACTAACAATTTTGGTGGCACAAACTTCCGCTTAATTGCATTTTTTTTTTGAAAACGGTTGGTCCTATAGTGTTACACTATACGACAATTTTTATGTATTTTTACTCAAGAAATCTACAAAAAAAAATACACATAAAAAGCTTTCGAACAAAAATGTGTTAAGTCACCTATTTTGTCCGTCTAGGCACACCTCAAGATAAATTAAAAAATAAAAGAACATAAACTAATTGCCCTTATTAATACTACTATTAATAAAAAACGTTATTTTTAGTACTAACCTTTTAGGTAACACTAAATTTTAGGTAAGATTGTGTCCGAAAAAAAACCTAACTTCAATCTCACCTTATTTTGTATCGTATAACCCTTTTATCAAGCGTTGCCAAATCCCATCACATCACTTTGCTGTGTGTAATAGGCATATCGTAAATATCCGATAATTTTTCAATAAATCTATCAACATTTTAACATGTTTGATATTTCCCACATGTTTCTTCAGTCCTATATGGGCATTTTACCATATAAACGACTTAGTGGTCAAAACCTCATGTAAATTATAGTTATACCAGTTATAATTAAAATACGGACTATCGTAACTTAGCAACAATTAATATAAATAACCACACTGAGAATTTGCCACATTATTAGATACACTCATAAAATGTTATTGAATTTTTTTTGTAAATACATATTTTTAATTTATATCGCGATATTTGGTATCTAATACTTGTGATACTGACACTTTTAATGCTCATAACACACAGGTGCGTCAACGCTTTATTGATATAGGGTGCGACGCACCCGTGCGTCATGATCACTGTTAAATTTAAGGGTCAGTATTATGCTAGCACTTGCTGCGAAGGCATAGAGAGCCCTTTCAAAAAGTTCAGTTTTACTTAAAATTGGCGTAATCTGCAATATGAATATTGGTTAGCACTAAACGTGTTAAATACTACAATCTAAGTATTGTATACAATACGTTCTCATATTAGCACAACAAAATGTGCTGGTATATTTGTAAATCCAAGCAATTTGTGTTTATTAATACTAGCATGTTGTAGTAAAAATTACTGTAAAATTTGGTAAAGTTATAGTATGGCTAACTTAAAGTTGTAGTTAAGTTATGGTATTGATCTTGTTTAAAGTAACTAACAGTAAAATAACATTCGGTAAATAATACCCAAATTTTAGTTAGTAATAATACAGAAAAAAGTAAAAAATAGGATCTATTATTTTTTCAGTGTACTGAACGATGTGGAATCTCGAGCAACTTTAGTTATTGAATACAAGCTATTATAAACAGTAATCGGCGTAAACTCAGTTATGACTCATCAGCGTTGAAAATAAACCCAGAAACATAGGCTTACGGAATAATTTTGCCGAATTATGAGGGAAATTTATATAAAGGTCACTAAATTGAAACATTTGACGACTAGTTTGTTACACACAACAATATATCGGTGTTTTTCAAAGAAAAAATAGACATTTTTATCTTTTAAGAATACGAAAGTTTTTAGTTTTTATTTATCGATAACTTTTTTCGTTTGGACTTTACACGTTTAAATGGAATCATTAAAAAAAAATCAAGATAAAAAGAAATAAAAATTTAAATATTTAAAACCTCGAGTCAAAGCTAGAGTCGATGCGGCGCCTATGCGAGTACTGGAAATTCGCCGATCATAAATATATGTAACCCTCTACCACAGACAACTTATTTTTAAAATTTTACTTCAGACATGGAGTAAAAATTATGCCTCTCTTTAAACAATTTAAAAGTCGAATAAGATTTTTAAAATTTTGGCTTATTTATCGTTAAACGTGCTCTTTATGAGTTATTAAATTATAATCATAAATGCAATAGAACATAATATTTAAATCAGTTATTTTTATAGTTTAATTTGTACTATATATATATTTTTTTATTTTAACTTGGTGAAGAAAAGGGTAAACCCTATAGGCCTATTGTTTTTATTATTTCGTACTTACAGACATGGCGTATTTATTACGCCTCCTAATTTCAAATGAACACGTGAAAAATCACTGTACAACATACAAACTTCTGCGGCTTTAGGGCTTAAACTGAATGTCCGAAAGGTACTGAGACGCGGAAAGCCGCAGTTAGTCGGAGTGAGGAGAAGTCACAAATGGCATACTATCCAGGCGTAAAGTCTACGCCGTGTCTGTAGTCAAGAATTAACTAGAGCTCGGATCGAGGTATTCGTTTACCGGTGGCCAGCAAAAATTAGTAATTTAAAAACTAAATTAACTAAATATATACTTAAAACTTTATTTACTAACTCGGCGCTGTTATTGCATAGTAAGACACCTGGAACACGCAAAAAAAAATTTAATTATTTTTTTTTTCAGAAAATAGTAGTGTTCCTTCTTTAGTTGAACTTAATTCTTCCTGGATTTTGCAGTTATTCATTTAATTATTGATTGATGGTTCTGAAAAATAAATTGACATAAGTACAAGACGAACAGGCAGAAGGACAGATGGAAACTAATGATAGAGGCGCCTTCGCCAAAATTGTAAAAGTTTCATATCCTCGCTTAAAGTGCAAAAGGTCGTATGCCACTTCGTTTTATTTTGGTGCTAAATCGTGACATTTTTATAAAACGCCACAAACCGTTAGGGTTTCTAAATAGAGTGGAAATTAAACTTTAAACTGTGTAAGGTGTGAAGTTTAATGTCATTTCATTTAGGTTTCCTAAAATTTAGAACACAAGAGTAAAATTTTGTCATACGACTTATTGTACTTTGAGCGACGATATACTAGATGTTTTTTTCACTATTTTTTGAACATTTATGTTCTCCTTATACTGTGAAACATACCATAACAAAATTCTGTAACAAACTTCAGCTCAAAAAAAATAAATTAGGGTTCGCCCCAGTTAAAAATTATTTTTTTTACAGCCTGATTATTTTAATCAAATATATCTGATATACCATGTCATGCAAAATTCATAAATATGAACCTGTGCCAAATTTCAACTAAAAAATGAAATTTGGCATCCACCTCCTTTATTTAAAAACAAAAAAAATAATTATTTAATTAATTTTTTCTAATTTTCAAATGAAGTCGGAGGTGGCTAATGTTATTTGAATAAAAAAGTATAGCATCTAATTTATTGATTTCCAATTTTGAAAATTTTCAAAATTTTGCTTTCCCATTTTGAAAATATTCAAAATTTTGGAAATTTTATATAGATATAAATCAATTTCAAGCAAAAAAAAATTGTCGGTCGATCGTTCTGTCCGGGAAATCTTGTAAGCACGATAACGCTTTAAGCTAGAGATTTGAAATTTGGCTTACAGGTATATTATCAAAAGTTCTCGCTTGGGATTGTTTTTGGTGAACATTGGGGTGCGGCAAGGGGGGAAATGGGAAAAAATACATTTTTTTTAGAAAAATTTGAAAATTGCTATAAACTCTAAATTTTTCCGTCAATCTTACAGTAGTTTTAACTGTAATAATTTAAGCAAATTTACAATGTCAGAATGTGAATTTACAATATTTATTAAATTAACCTCAATATTACTGGGTTTAGTAAAATCTCAGCTCTTTTCCTTTTCATGCATGTGGTCCAAAAACCCAACACTTTTACAGACAGTCCCGAAAATTACCATAATAATAGCAGTAAAATTACCAAAATAAAAATTCACATTTTTACAGATAACAGTCAATTTACAGTACTGATTTAAATTTACCACTTTCTTTGCTGGCAACATATTACCTACTTTATTTGCTGTAAAATTACCATATTTGCATTTACAGTGTATAGGGGTTTTTTAAGTTGCAGAAATTTAATCTATAAAAATAAAAAATTTCTAACTATATAAAAAGCACCTTAATGTTAATATTATTTTAAAAATATATTTATGTATAAAATCGTTTAGAAAAATCTAAATCTTTAATTATTTTTTTTTAAATTTAAATTTAATTTTTTTAGTAATTATATATTTAATAATATATTCAATTTTTTGTATTTTATAAAATTATCATAATTTTATTAAATCTATGGTTATAACCACCCATTATAATAATATATTAGAATATTAATAATCATTTTTTAATACATACAAAATCATTTTATAGTTGTTCTTTCCCATTAAAATTAAAAAAGATATTAGAGGCGCTGAGTACAAAAAAATAATCTACCGGATGATTCAGAATGAATGGGATTTTGAATGTAATTTAAAAAATAAAGACAAAACAAGACTTACGAGACTTCTCGACTTTTGATTAAACTACACAGACACACGAAAAAAAGATCTGTTTCCCCAAACGAGACAAACAATTCTGTACATTGTGAGGGTCGCTGAATCCGAATCTGGGGTTGGTTTGACTTGGTCAGGTCACATTTCGTTGTTAACCTCGAAAAAGTGATAAAAGTTGAAACATTTCATCACTTTTTTGAGGTTAGCAACAAAATGCCAACTGACTGAGTTAAACCAACACCAAACCAAAAAGTACAAAACCCCAAAAACGTATAGAAATGTTTGTCTCGTCTGCTTTTTTGTGTGCCTCTATTATTTATCAACTAGAAACGGTCAAGACAAGATTATGGACAAGTATAATTTAGCTGTGTAATAGTCAGGGCTGGGTGGAAAAAACACCTTTAGAAAAAGACATGTAAAAAACATTGTTTTTTCCAGTTAGAAAAAGGCCAAAAAAGTCCAGAAAAGTCCAGAAAAATACACAACTTTCATTAATTTTAAATGTTTTACAATATAATAAGAAATCGTAAATAAAAATTTTTCAACACCACACCAGGGGACATTGTTTTTTCCACTTAGAAAAAGTCCAGAAAAGTCCAGAAAAAGACACAACTTTCATTAAATTTAAATGTTTTACAATATAATAAGAAATCGTAAATAAACATTTTTCAACACCACACCAAGGGACAAAAGACCCATTTTTTTTTATTTTACCTTTTTTTTTTCTTCTGTTTTTGGGAGTTCTGTGATTACTGAATTTGATAATAATTATTGCTATTCCACTCCCAGGAGTGAGTGTTAATAGTTTTTAAAATGTCGCAATTATTTCATAATATCTGATAATAAAAAAGTCTTTCTCCACTTTCAGTGAACATTGGACAAAAAAAATATATTTTAGATTATTAACCCCTTCCGCTCCAGATGGGTTTTCAAGGTATAGGAAAAGTCCAAACCAAATAAAAATTCCTATGGAAAATCCCAAAAATCCAACTGTGGATACTGTGGTAAATTTAGCTATACCTAAAAATATGGATACGATGCAGCGGAAGGGGTTGAGAATATTGGTGTGTTAAGGGTAGCTATAATAGATCTTGTTGCTAAAAATCTCCAGATATACATAATATTGGGAATTTAACTCGCCAAAATGTCCAAAAAAGTCGAAAAATACGGGATTTTTCGGAAAAATGCACGTGTAGCGGACTTTTCTGAAAAAAGTCTCTTTTTCTACAGCCCTGGTAATTAGTGTTGCCGCTTAAGGCCTATCGTCTGGCTCTCGTATCGTTATCGCTGAACAGAAAGATAGGGAGAGGTGGAAAAATATCGTGTCGTTGTAAAGATACGAAAGGCCTCTCGCCAGTAACGAGACCGAAGCGGGAGCGAGATTGTAAGTCAATCACAGCATCGCATTCTTATGTATTATGTTCTTATGGATAGGCCTGAAGCCTTTAGGCGGCAACACTACTGGTAATAGTGCGTTTCACCAGAACAAATATATGTAGCAGTTACATTTTATAATTTTCAGATTATTTTTTAACTAGTGAAGTTTTTGTATTTTAATAAATAAATTATGAACGACTCAAAATAAGTCATCCTGTAGAATACCAAGTATTTTCAACGTACGTGTATAATTAAAAAATAACATTGGGTAAACTAAAGAAAGGTCCTTCACCTTCAAAAATTAGCATTTTTATAGCCTTTCTTTTATGCGTAGGTTACATTGCATAGAATTAACTAACTTAAAATAAATGTTACTAAATTGGTCACAAATGTTTAAAAATTGGAAATGATTTTCCACAAAAATTTTGTGCCATTTGTATTTCCCCAATCACAGTAGTCTTGAATGATCTATGGAAGTAAAAAAAAAGAAGGCAGATAAATATGACCATGGATGATGGTAGTAGTTCACTTATTAAAGAACCATCGATAGCCAAATCATAAAAACTCGTTTTTGAAAAATATGTTTAAAGCAACTCTCTAACACTTTCCGGTTTTGGAAGAAAAGTCATTCCATACATTGTTTGTTTGTTTGTTAAACCTCGTACTATTCTACTTAATTAAGCATCCCCTAAGTCCAGGACTTGTGTGGGCTAGTAGTAGAGGGAACCACCGGCTTATACTGACTTTCGAACCAGTTTCTAGGGAGTGTCCGTTTCACTTATCGCTTCGCCAAATTTCAATTAATAAATTACAACTTTTTTTAACCTAAAAATACAATTTTTTTTCCTCGAAAAAAACCTTAATGACTAAAAAAATGTCCTCACCTTTTCGTGAAATATACAACTTTTTTTTTGAATTCCTGCAATATAAGACTTTTGTCTGAGAAATATACAACTTTTGTTTTGGATCAATGAAATATAAAACTTTTCAAGATGATAAAATCTACATTTTGGAGTGTTACGCCCATGTTAATGGTACAAGAAAATAGCGTTACAGGGGGGGGGGTCCAAAATATTAAAAATTTACGTTACGTAATACTTGAAGGTTCCCTATGCAAACAAATATGAAAATTTAATTTAGTATAATACAGATTTCCTGAAACTCCAGCAAAAACTAAAAAAAAATGGTTTATTTTTTTTTCCTCTTTTTAGGCAAAGCAAATATAAAAAAAACACAATTAAATAAAAAAATTGTCATTAGATTAGTCTCGAGACGATAAGGGATAAAGCACTCATTTCATAACACGTTTTTAGCACACTAGTACTTTGTACTCGTGCGCTAAAAACGTATGTTAATAAACTAGTACTAGTAATATTATTATAAAATGAATAAAAACGAGTAATATTTTAAGAAAACCTAATAAACTTTATGTAATGTGTAATGCAATACTTTAAATTGCATTTAATTATTCAGTATTTTATGGTAAAATAGATATTTTTTTTATTAATTTAGTTTTACAAAAAATAATAATTTAGTTTTACAGACAATAATAATGAACTTTATATAGTATAGTATACCGTATCTAGTACTATAATAAAGTATATTTGTCTATATTTTAAAACAGACATAGAAAAATATATTTTCCTAGAGAAATACATCGTAAATATACTACAAAATAGTCCCCATAACTGCGTTATAAGATTGTTTACGAGTGAAAGACGTAAAAAGCTGATGGTAACTCGAAGACCCAGCAGCATCCAAAAAGAAGAGTCGTAGGGTCAAAAACCCTCTTAGATACACTGGAGATACAAACACCAGGTTGTTCGATGCGCTTTTTATCTCACTCTTCAAACATAAAGAAGAATTGAATAAATTGTTTTTACGTATAAAAAATCATCAGAGATTATCCATAATCAGACTCCGGAAGAATAAGGACAAATGAAAAATACAGAATCGCATGCGTATCAATATGGAAATATAGTTGATATTGTTAGAATAGAATAGAATAGAATAGAATTATATTTATTTCACAAAAATAAATTAGTACAAAAGACACTTAAAATAGGAGTGAATTGTGGCTAAGATACCAGTTAGAAATATTGTCAGTTGGTTTAAACCAAAGTAAATGTTACCTAAAAACCCAGCTTTAGCACTAAGACTAAGGACCACTTTTGTAATCAAGAAATTCCGCTAAGGAATAAGGTTCAATATTGCAAATATATCTAAATATATTTCTTTTAAATAAATTTATATTATTGCTTTGTAATTTAAAATTAGGAGGCAATTTATTGTAAAATTGTATAGAGGAAAATAAAGACCCTTTTTCAGGCAGCCAGCCTATGTTTGGGGGTATTATAATCTAAAATCCTACTTGAGCGTGGTTCATAATCTCTAAAAATATTTTTATGTTTAACTAAAAACAATATGCACTCGTAAATGTATAAACCTATGACAGTAAGTATGTTATTAGACCGAAAGAGACCCCGACAAGATTCCTTATATTTAAGTTTAAAAATAGCTGTTTTTTAGCACTTTAAGACCATTTCAATGTCCGTTCCTTTTCCCCAGAATATGAGGCCATACCTGAGCAGGCTTTGAAAATTTGAAAAATAAAGCATTTTTAAAGTACTCAAATCCAAATAACACCCCAGCACACGGAGCGTGTAGGTGACACTGTTTAGTCTGTTCCTCAAATGATCTATATGCGTGTCCCAGCCCAAATTTTGATTTATATAGATACCTAAAAATTTTGTATTTTTTGATAGATCCCTATCAACATCGCACAAAGTAATACTATTTTGATTCTGATTTATTAACTTAAATTTCATAAAATTTGTTTTACCTTCATTTAAAATAAGCCTGTTATTTTCGTTTCGTCCCCTGAGGGACTCCGTTTTTTATCTTAGTAACTAACGTTTACAAATATTTTCTATTACATAATATGTAATATCTTTGGGAAAAATGCTAACTTCGAGAATTAAAGTAAGATTTGTCATTAAATTATAATTTACCAAAACTGTTTTTATTTTATTCATTGCTTGTTTTCATTCAAAAAAGTATACAATAAAACTAAGGCAGTTTGTATAATAACGTTACTAAATATCGACGAAAAATAATAAAAACAGTAACAAAAAAGATAATGAATTATTGTGAAGAAAAAAGTTAAACATCGCGAGCCGATGTGTATAAAAAATTACGTACGACCTGCAGCGCATCCAAGTACCTTAAAATACCATATAGATTCCAATAAGAGTTTCAGTCGGAATCTATACGATTCGTTTTGATTTTTCCATATTAAATACTATAGAAAATGATAGTATCATTTTCTGCCACATGGAAAACGTTATATTTACGTACAGCACACCAAAGCATACTTTATATATAAACAAATACGTAATATTTGATCAGCCCCTTATATTTAATATTAAATTCATCACATTGTCAGATAAATTTTTAATAATAATATACAAAATGTTTATTACAATTTACAGCAAACTTGTTAAAATAATAATTAAATTAATAGAATATTATAAAATGCCAATAATTTTAAACCCGGTACTGGTACCAATTTATTCCGGGATCTGTCCATGATAAATGTTTTTTTTTTCTTAATAAATATTTTTTCTTTTCCTGCGTTTGTAAAAAAAGTATTGTTTTTTTACGTTTATCGAAGTTTCACAAGCAAAAAAGTTGATTTCCACGACAAAAAAAAAATCCGAGAAATTTATCCTGCACCATTGTTAAAAATCGAAAAGGTAAGGGTGTCAAAACGGGTACCTAAATGCTTTTTTCAACATATATTTTTCCTATATAAAACATTTTACTATTCCTTAAAACGACTTTTGTTTGATTAACGCAGTCGTCCCTCCGAAGTGACTGATCGATTTCGTGCTTTTTAGCACTCTTCAGAGCCACATATCGGTAGTAGGGACAACTACGAAAATCAAATCCTTTCCATATATCTCTATATGGAGTTTAAAAATCGTTGTAAGGAAAAGCAAAAACAGCTAGCGACATCTACTGCTAAAAGCAGAGTGGATAAACCTATTGACAGTCCAAAAAAGGAAGCAGTTATTGGTTTCAATTGGGACGACTGCGTTAATCAAACAAAAGTCGTTTTAAGGAATAGTAAAATGTTTTATATAGATTATTTAAATTTGTAAATATCAAACAATTTAATTTAGTTTATATATTTTTCCTT
This sequence comes from Brachypterus glaber, assembly GCA_958510825.1. NCBI lineage: Eukaryota > Metazoa > Arthropoda > Insecta > Coleoptera > Kateretidae > Brachypterus > Brachypterus glaber. The sequence goes on from OY294045.1 coordinate 12,816,278, forward strand.
TTTTAAATAATTTTCTAAAAATTCTAAAAAAATATGACGTTCGTGTACAATATGCGTTATTCCAAACAAACTATACTATTTTAAAGTTTACAAGGAGGAGTGCAATATACTATGAAGAGTATAATATAGAATAAGATGCATTATATATTTTCAGGGTTTGCTTTATTTTTGAAACCAGGAGACTTAATAAGCTTGATTACCTTGTAGAATGTGTTTCGGTTTTCTCGAGCACAATTTATGTAACATCGAAAGATTAAGTAGCAGTTTATAATTAATAAAGATCCACAATTTCCTTGTAATTTTCGATAATTGAATTTTAAATACGATCATCATTTATACAGGGTATCCAGTTTTAGTATTTTTTCCTGTCGTAAAAAGTAAAGTCACTCTATCTAAAGGCGCCACTAGTATAGTATATTCTATAACTAGTATGGATTAGACAATATTCCGCGCGAGCGAAAAGTTTGTCATACGAGCCGGCAGGCGAGTATGACGGTCCCGCGAGTGCGGGATGACTATTCCATACGTGTTGTAGACTATACTTTTTTTTCGACTGCAAATATGAAACACGGTATGACTTTAAACTGCGGTCAAGGTTAAAAACAATGTTTGTTGTGACTCGACATTGTAAATGCAACAAAACACATATTTTTAAATAAAGCAATTAATGTTATTTAATAATTTTATCAAATCAGTACTTAAAAAAGATTTTTATTTAATTTTAGCACATATTTACAAATTATAATGCAAAAATTGAAAGTTATGTCAGATTGTTGTGACAGATATCAATCGGGTTTAAATATTTAACAATAGATGGAGCAGTTTTAATTTTTTGTACTAAATTGATAAAAAACTGGTCTAATATTAAGAAAAACTAATAAACTTTATGTAATTTTAATGAAAAACTTTAAATTGCATTAAATTATTCAATATTTCATGGTAAAATATACATATATTTTTGTTAATTTTGCTACAGTTATCTTTACTTTTATAAACAAGAGTTGGAACTACATGTGCTCATTTTAAAGGAATATTCATACAGTATCTAGAGCTAGAATGGATTCATTCTGTGTTTGAAAAGTGTGTGTATTTGCATACATTCTAAAGCAGTAGTGGAAAAAAAAATATTAAATTCTTGAAACCTAGATAATTATGGTATGTATGTACTGACAATAAATACTAGTTCTACCACAATCTTCATATTGTAATTTTTAAATCGTAAGTGGCACTTAGTACTATTTTAGTGTTTTTGTGGCGCCTTTCCCATTCCAAGTTTGATTTCTTATAGATACACACACAACACAAGCTGTGCAGGTGGATAACTCTGTTTATAAAATTTGTTTTTTACGGTTAGTCCAGTCAAATAGTAAATGCAAATTGCAATAAATGTACACGGGCTGATATTTTAAAGGGTAGTAGTGGATGGTAAAAAAACACACCTGTTAGTTTTCACCGGGTGATTTGCCTAAGGGGTGTCCGCTATCTTGAATTTTAGGGGTGAGTTGCTTCTTATGAATCTTATTATAAAAATGCATATATGCAATTTTGTTAAGGAGGAAATTTCCAACAATTTTTGTTTGGATGATTTTTTCAATAAATTAATAACAATCAAGATAATTTAAAAATAGCCATGATGGAGGTGAAATTGTTTTTTTCCATTTTTCGGCTAAATTATTCATCGGAAGATAAAAGTGGTTATATGCAAACTTCTAGCTCTTGAAATTTTCTATAAGTTTCATAGATTACACATTGTCATATGTATTTTGGCATGGTTACGGATGGCGCAACTCGACTTTCATCGCCCACTGTAACCTACGATGAATAATTGGATTAAAAATCTAAAAAAAAACAATTTTACCCCCAACATGGCCATATTTGAACATTTATAACTCGATTATTATTAATATAATAAAAAAATAATCCAAACAAAACTTGTTTGAAATTTTTTCCCTAACAAAATCGGTTATATATACTTTTATCGTAAGATGCATATTTAGTGAGATAACCACACTAACCCCTAAAATTTAAGATAGCGGACATCCCTTACGCATATCACACGGTGAAAAACTAACAGGAGTGTTCTGTTACTATCCACTACTACCCTTTAAAATATCAGCCCGTGTACATTTGTTATAATTTAACACAGGAATTTTTCGTTATTTGACTGGACTAGGTTCCGTACCTTACGAAACACTGAAAAAACGAACATTTTAAAGTTTACAAATAAAATTCCGTTTTATACCGATTGTATACCGATTTTTTTTATAAAATAATATATCAAAGCCTCGTATCTTAATCTAATTTTCGGTTCCTTGTACTACACGCAAAGAAATTAGTGGGCTCTGCGCTACACATTATAAGATATTTGGTAACAGTGGCAAATTATAGTGATTTAAGCTATATATTATAAGAGACACGATAACTAATAATGTTAAAAATAAATTGGAAACGATTATATTTATTACAGACACGATTATATTTATTACAGGCACTATTATAAATTTACAGAAATTTTATTATATTATAATTATTATTAGCACGGATAATAATTAAATCTGTTTAAGCTATAAATATCATACTATTTATTATATTTTATTATTCACTAAACAAAGTATTTCATACAATTTTTTACACCGAATGCCATAATTGTAACAGGAAGTCTTGTATTTATCTCTGTAATCAACTTACTCGAATATAAAGTAACTTATAAACAGACCCCGGAATATATATGATATTGGTAATATATACCAGTACCGGATTTAAAATAATTAATTAATATCAAATTATAATAGTGTCCTTCGATTATACAATTAATAAACAAATATCGGGACTAGGACTTTAAATAAAAACAATAAGTTTTATGCACTAGCGACGTTTCGTCTTTAATCAAGACTTTATCAAGCTTAGCATACTTAAAACAGTACATTTAACATAAATATTATTTAAATAAACAATTACGAACAATAAACAAAACTATAGAACCACACATAGACATATTTCAAATTAACAGTTAATTTGAAATATGTCTACGTGTACGGTTCTATAGTTTTGTTTATTATTCGTAATTGTTTATTTAAATAATATTTATGTTAAATGTATTGTTTTAATTATGCTAAGCTTAATAAAGTCTTGATTAAAGACGAAACGTCGCTAGTGCATAAAACTTATTGTTTTTATTGTTATTTCATAGTTCATAGTCATAGTCATAGTCATAGTTCATAGTCACTTCTGTCGGCAGTCCCCATGACTGCCCACGACTTTTTAATTTTTTTCAAGTATTTGTGAAAATGCAATTTTTCTATTTACTGTGAATAGTATATAATAGAATGCGTAGTATTACATTTCTTCACGGCTTGTTTATCTTTGCGCTGGCGACTCGTATTATGTTACCTGTTAAAAAATATGAATATTTTAATAAAATATGCATATTTATATCACAATATTTTTATATAAATAATCATATCTCGTATTGCTATTAATATTCTAGACCAGAATTTCTAGAAGGTAGGTATGTTTTTTATATTATAATACAATACAATAATAATATTATTCAATAATTGAAAAAAATAAGTAAACAGTAAAGTATTTTTATGGCGAAAACATGGTTTTCCAGATGTATTTATGCGTTTGAAGATCTATATATTCCGAAACACCGATTTTTCGATGTGCGTCTGTTGTTTCGTCTATCCGTCGGTCCATCCTTCAGTCTAACCGTGCGTCCAGAGGCCTACAATATTTGATAAATCAAAACCAAACTTTTAACTTAAGGTTTTTAGGGAAATATCAAAGAACTTTTACCTAAAGAAGTAATTTCAGACCAATGTTTATGAATGTGTCATCTTTTTGTTTGTTTATTTACTAACAGAAACTCGATACAGCTTTGTGGTGTAAAATGTAGATGTCGCTAGTCGACTCTCAGGCCACCTAGTAGCGATATTGCATAGTTTCCACCTTATCATGAGTTCAAATCATTATACTTAAATTAAAAATGTAAAAAACTTTATTGTGTTTACTATAATTATGTTTAATAATATATTTAAATCTATTAAAATTAAACTACTAATTCATATAAAACTCATACAAAACTAATGTTTCTTAAAATTTACAATAAAATATCCAAAGTATATGTTTCCAATCGGCAACACTGTACCCCTGTCAGTCATTTTACGGCATTAGACTGTGAGTTTACACATTCTTTCTCTATCTTTACGTGTACTAAGTGTAAACAATAGTCACTCCCCACCAGCCCCTCACCGTAGTTGGTTCACGCTTCAAACAAAGCATACGGTAGATTTCATCATGCTCCTTCTTTAGGTAAAAGTTCTTTGGGAAATATTCATGGGAATTTCTCTTATTATATTATTTACAGGGCCTGCGCTAGAATAATATTATACGGTAGTTTCAAATTTTCAAAAAAAAAATCAAAAATCGTCCTAGACAAAAAATTCTTGGATATAAATTTGTTTCATAAAAAAATAAGTAACTTTTTCTTTTAAATGTCTGTCTGTCTGTCCGTCGGTCTGTCGGATGTAACGATTTTTGAGAACACGAATAATCCGATCAACTTGAAATTTTCAGGAAACATCTACGAGGGGAAGATTGTTTTTGAAAGTTATCCCCCCAAATTAAAAAAGTTATGGGGATTAAACTCGAAAAAAGCTGAAAGAAATTTCTGATTGACGTAACTTTTTTAGGAAAAATTACTTTAATTATAAGGATTAATTCTATTAATTTTTAATGTAGCCTCCCCAACAACAAAAAATTATGGGGGGTTAAAAAAATAAAAAAAATCAATAAAATTAGTCACGATTTTTTTTAAACGCCCCTCTGCCTGTCCGCCTGCCTGATGTCACGATTTTTCTGAACACCATAACTTAAGAACGAATAATCCGATCGACTTAAAAATTTCAGAAAACCTCAAGTTCTACGAGGTGAAGGTCCCTAGGGATCTAGCTAGGGTCCTCTTGTTGTTGAAAGTAATGCCCCCAAAAACAAAAGTTATGGGGCGGTTAAACATTTAAAAAAATCGAAAAAGAAAATTTCGATTAACGTAAATTTTTCAGGAAAAATTACTTTTATTATCATTATAAGGTTCAATTCTACCAAAAGAAAATAAAAAAAATGAAAAATTTTGATTTTTTTTTGAATTTTTCCTTATTTACAAAAAATTGAAAATTATTGAAAACTATTTTTTTGAAAAAAAAAATTTCAATAATTTTTCATTTTTTAAAAAATATCTTTAAAGAAATATATATATATACAGTGCGTGCATTAAGTCTGGAATCACCCGATTAACTTTTTAGTTACAAGTAAAACACAAAAACCCTCGGATAGGTCGATTTTTATTTTTTATTTTGCAAATTATGGTGTAATAAAAGTTATTAAAATTTGCACCCCCTTGCAACCTCACCCCCAACTTTTTTTTTTCAAATAGCAACCTACCCCTTGTGACACTTCGTTGGAAAGGTAATTTAATAAGCTTTCCAACGGTGTATAATAAAGCCTAATTTGGTAAAGGGCTAATGATAAAATGCACAATTTAGTTTATTATAAAGACATGTAAAGTATAACTTTAGTTCACTATAAATGTTCAAATTGATGTCCTTCAGCTCTTTGACAGTGGACAGTAAAAAAACGGGATTAAAATCGATTAAATAGTAAACATAAAATTGGTCAATAAAAAGAAAAAAAAATGCATTTTTCAACAGGGTATAAAATATTACAATAAGTTTAAAACAACCTTATTTAGATTCTCAGGAAGGTGCCAAGTAGGAAATAGGACAACAATTACCATATTATGCGTAATATTTCACACAAACAATGTTTAAATAAAACATGCGTTTTCTCATAGACCCTTTAACAAATTAGGCTTTATCATACACTGTTGGAAAGCTTATTAAATTACCTTTCCAATGATGTATCACAAAGGGTATGTTGCTATTTGAAAAAAAAAGTTGGGGGGTGAGGGTGCAAGGGGGTGCCAATTTTGATAACTTTTTTTAGACCAAAATTTGCAGAATTAAAAATATAAATCGACCTGTCTGAGGATTTTTGTATTTTACTTGTAACTAAAAAGTTATTCGGGTGATTCCAGACTTAATGCACTTAATGCACTGTATATATATTTTTTTTGTTTTTTTTTTTTTGAAAACGATTTATTTTTTTTTAAGTATTTGAGAAATGCAATATACCATACTGGGTATAGTATATAACGGAATTCGTAGCATTACATATCTTCACGGCTGGTTCAAAAATCTTATATCTACATGCATGTGTGTTAGGTTAATATAATAAATATACATATTGTGTTAAAAAAAAAATAAAAATAGTTTTTGGTGTTAAAGACTTAGTATTTAACGTAAGCTAACGTTTACACCAGAAAAAAAACGCCTACAAAATATATAGAAATAAAAAAGTAATAAAATTGTGGACTTATGCCTTTTTTGAAAAAAACCAACAATTAATTATTTTGTTTTTGTATTAAAATGAAGCATTTGACCTAAACTATTAAAAACATATAAAAAACAATATGTGCCTTTTTTTGTAAAACAGCTATTTCCAGCACAATTCCTCATTGTCGTAAAAATTTTAAATGGCTAAAATATATAGTAAACCTAATTTACCCAGAATAAATTTTACGTCATTGAAAAAAGGACACTTAGAAGTACATTTGACCAAAATTTGAGAAAAATCGTAGGGGGGCACTTTACGAAAAATCGGGTTAAACATAGTTATAAAAAAACGTAAAAAAAAATTTTTTAAGAAGAAGAAGAAGAAGAAGAAGAAGAGCAGAAACCCACTATTAAAAAAAATTATAAAAAATTCAAAATTGTCATCTAAGTTTACATGGGTGCATCAAATTTCATCAAATTTGGATTAAAATTGTCAGACTTATAGTAATAAATTGAAAATAAAGCTGTTTTCTTTATCCTCAAAAATTGAAAAATTACAAAATTTAAAAAAAATCATATCTCAGCCAAAAAATTTTTTTAAATTCTTTTTTTTGCATAAGGATTTTAGTATTATAGTGGTGATAATATAAAAAAAGTTTAACGAAAATCCGTGACATTAAATCACCAATGTGGTATGGATTCGTACAGAAATACCCATTTCCTATAGTATGTATTTGTAATTTTTCTTGTTTTTTTTTACTTTCTATATTTTATTATGTTTGAGTTGTCCATAGACTTATACGTACTGTATTTTTATAGTCTCGAAGAATGAATAGGCAAAGTCTAATCTAATCTAAAAAGTACCTTTTTCTGAATAAATCATCTATTGGTGCCTAATTATCTCCAGATTGAGTTTTTTTTATTGCAAATTATCATTGGATTAAACATAAAAAAACCTTTAAAATGAAATGTAACATGCCCTATATTTTTGGATTCTTAACAACGCTGGGATAGATATTTCGAATTTATAGAGGAAAGTCGCCTAATTTCGGATACCATTTACAATGTATTCAATATTTAATACTCGGTATTACTTTTTGATATTTTTTTTATATAACCAGATACAACTTATTATAGCGAACCATGATTTATTATAAAAGCAATTTTATTACAGTTTATTTTTTCCAAAAAACACGGTTAAAAAAAATCAGCGCATTTTTGTGCATTTGAAAAAGGGCTCCTAATTTCGGACATATCCGAAAAATTTGTTTCAAGAGTAGATCTGGATCCCATTGCTTATGTTTCTTGTTATTCCTTCACATTTAAGACGTAAATTGATCATTAAGCGATTTTCTACGAAATACTATAGGAACTATAATTTTAGATTCCCAATTTCGAATATCTTAGTATCTTAGGTAATTTTCGTTTTTTCAAAATTGTTTATCTTAGTTTGTTGTATCATTATAAAAATAATAATTAATGGTTGGTTATCCTGAATAAAAATTACCTTGCGGATATCCGAAATTGGGAATCAAATGCACAAAAATGGTCTATCCGAAATTAGGCAACTTTCTGCTTTTTAGATTAGAAATTTGTAGAATGTTTACGTTTTCAAATTGCTTAATTATGAATAGTGGATCAACTTAACTAACATCATAACTTACCCAAGACAGAATCACGAACTTTTATAACGATTATTTATTTATAAAATAAACAAGCATAATAATGCAAAGGGGAGAAGCTCTACCGTTATCATATTACAGGACGGATTTAGTTTGACTTTTGGCTTCACATAAAAGTAGGTTTCTGTTTACTTTTGCAGACAGTATCTTAAATACACCACTATCCGAAATTTGGAAACCATCCGAAATTAGGCGCATTTCCTCTACTAATGCCTAATCGAAAAAAAAATTGGTTTGCGAAAAAAAAAATTAAGAAGCTAAAAACCTATAGTGGGAAAATTGTAAATTGTAAAGGTTGATCTAATTTCGGAATAAAAACTAATCTTAATTTAAGTTAGTTTAATGTTAATAAACTAACGTTAAAAACTTTATTTTAAGAAATCTATATAAAACATTTTACTATTCCTTAAAACGACTTTTGTTTGATTAACGCAGTCGTCCCTCCGAAGTGACTGATCGATTTCGTGCTTTTTAGCACTCTTCAGAGCCACATATCGGTAGTAGGGACAACTACGAAAATCAAATCCTTTCCATATATCTCTATATGGAGTTTAAAAATCGTTGTAAGGAAAAGCAAAAACAGCTAGCGACATCTATTGCTAAAAGCAGAGACTGGATAAACCTATCGACAGTCCAAAAAAGGAAGCAGTTATTGGTTTCAAGAACCTATTGCACGCTGTCGATAGGGGGCAGATTAATCAATGCCACGGTGTACATTGCCGCCAATTGAATCCTAAACGCTAGGAGGGCACCTTTTACAGTGGTATCTGAATTAATAAACTAAATTAAATTTGTAAATATCAAACAATTTAATTTAGTTTTTTATTTTAAGAGTTGACTGAGAATCGTGTTATGGCAAAGTCAAGAATCACAGATACATGGTTCTCAGTTTGGAATGCAGAATAAATTAAATTATATAAATTAACAAATTTGTTTATTTTTTATTTTTAATGTGACATTTTAATAAACGATTCAAAATTATAAGTTTAAAATACCATATAAATTTACATTAACATACATAAATACATTGGAAGTATAAATAAATCGTTTATGATTTAATCCATATACCTATATTATATATCATGTTGGTATAATAATAATATTAATAATAATTTATTATATTTTTTTTATTCTGAATTTATTGACAATACAGGGTTATTCAGAAATAAGTTCGAGAAATTTAAGAGGTGATTCTTAAAAAATATGAAAAGAAGTTCCTATAAAGGTTGGTCCGGAAATGAGCCCTAAGGAAGCTACGGCTCTTTAAAATTGTAATAAAAATAAGGTTTGGAATTAATAACTTTTGTACCCTTTAAGCTAGAGTGACGAGCTTTTGCATGTATACTAGTATTAATAAGCGCAATAAGTTTATGTTAATTTTTTTTTTTTTGAATTTATGCTCGATGGACAAAATATGTTAGGCTTAACACATTTTTATCCCAAACTTTTTATGTATACACTTTTTGGATTTTTTGTAATAAATTCAGATTCCTTCAGTAAAAATACATAAAAAATGTCATATAGTGTAACACTGTAGGGGGAACAGTTTAAAAAATGCATTTTAGAGGAAGTAACATTTTGTGCCACTAAAAACATTACTTTTTAAAAGCCTATAAATTCTTTAATATTAAATTTAGGTGTTTTGGTGAAGAATACTTGATTTAAATAAAAAATCGCCCTATAGCATTCAAATTTTATTGGTGCTTTATAGAAACATTTTTCAATTTTTTTAACATAGAATCAGCTCTTAAATTTCTCGAACTTATTTCTGAATAACCCTGTATGAGCGACTCTGATAGGTTAAAAAAAAAAAAACGAATATTAACGTCCGCAACAGTAGATAAAACTTCACAAGCTGTCAACTATACTTGGTCAAGAAACAAATGAAACAGACGTTTATTCAGTTGAATTGAAGTATGGGAGGTTAAACTTTTTAAAAAATCAAAAAAAGCTGAAAGAAAATTTCGATTAACGTAACGTATTCAGGAAAAATTACTTTTGTTATAAAGATAATTTATACCAATTTTGAAAGTAATCCCCCCAACAACAAAAAAGTTATGGGGGGTTATAGAAAATAAACAATAAAAATTGATTAAAAAAAAAAAAAATTGTATTTTTTTGAAAAAAATTTTTATTTCTAAATTTTTTAGTTTTTCAAAAAAATATCTTATTAAAGAAATGTTATTTTTTTAATTTTTATTTTAAATATATATTTTTTTCTCAAAAAGGAAATAAAAAACATTGTTAATTTTTTTTAATGTTTTCAACCTTTTTTTTCTTTTTATTTTTTTTTAAAGGATTTGGGAAAATGCAATATACCATTTACTGTGAATAATATATCTATAATGGAATGCGTAGCATTACATATCTTCAAGGCTTGTTTTTTATCTTGTTTTTTATAAGGACAAAAAAAACTCAAGATAATTAAATAATTTAAAAGTGTGTCCTCTGGTCCGTGTCTGTATGAAACCAAAAGTGCTGGACGTCCCGCGGATAGCTTCCTACGGGGTGTCCATGGCCCACCTGACTACCCTTTTAGGCTGCTGCCCACATGTCTCCACATATAGAGGAAGTGATTGTTTAATTTTTTTTTTCAGCAATGTAACAAAAGGGTTACAAACGTTTTATCATTTCAGTGTAACAAATAATGAAAAAATACATTTAACCGTAAAAATAATAATGAATCTATGACATCTGCATATTCCGTTAATTTTCAAGATGTGAGTAAAATTTTAATTTGGAGAAAGTTATTTTTTGAAACTCTTCACGGGAATACAGAACAGTTGTAGAAGATATGTTTTTTCCAAATTTTAATAATTTTCAATTTTCATTTCAAGACAACCCGGACAACATCCATGAACTCATGAGGCCTCATGAGAGCATTATGTTATGATTTTTACGTTACCCGATTAAGAACAATTGCCGAATAGTACAGGCTTCTGTAATGTTTCAATTTCAGTACACTTGACAGCGTTATGCTATAGGTGGCACCACATGTTATTTCCTACCACTAACTAAACTTTTTAAACGAATAAAATCGCCTTCTAGGAATACTAGTATTAAAAGGCAGCTGTGTTTATAAGGATATACTACTAGTAATAACTAGTAATTAACTTACTGGTCAGCTAATTTCATACACATTATCGGATTGGTATGGTGAACCGTAGATATCTCGAGGGAGATTCCCAGTGGGAACATCCCGGTGTCCTGAAGTTGTTAAAAATGGACCTGTGTGGGGCTTCTAGGGGGTCGATTTTTTCGTTATTTTTTTGGTATGTCTTCACGTTTTCAAGATATGAGCAAAAAAGTTTGTGATCTTTTTAAGCAGGGTAATTAAGAAAATTTCCTTTCTTTTTTTTAATTTTAAATTTCGCTCTCAATTTAAAAGCTTGCGCATGCGCATTCCATAGACCGCTGCTAGATCTTCATGACATGATCTCGTAATGACTTCACAATGAGGAGTCATCTGTATGCGTTCATGAACTCAGAGAAAATCATTAAAATTTAATATCATCATTAAATGATGTCACAATGACTTCCACGTGAAATATCAAATGTTGTCCGAAAAATTATGTTTTTACTACTAAAATTATGGACAGCATTCAAAATATACTTAAGTAAGGTTGTTTTAGGTTTCATAAATGAATTACAAAGTAGCGTTCTAAGGGAAGAAATTTTAAAGGAACATTAAAAAGGTCAGGGGTCTTTACCTCGAAAAAGTTTACCTCGCAAGCGATTACCTCGAAAAAAATTACCTCGAACACCGTTACCTCGAAAAATTGTACCTCGGATTACCTCGCACGAAAATTACCTAGAAAGGACATTACCTCCAAAGCAATTTACCTAGAAAGGACATTACCTCGAAAGAAAATACCTCGAATGGACATTACCTCGCATAAAATATTACCTCTAAAACACATAATTTTTTAAAAATTATAAAAAAAACTAAACCAAACAAAATTTTTTTTAGAAAAAGAAGGAAAATCTAACAGCAATAAACTTAGTTCTCTAAAGCAATAATATTGATATATTATACAAAAAGAAAGTATTTGAAATCACAAATAATCAAAAAGCTGTCAATAAATCTATAGCAACATTTTTTATATAAAAAATAAATAAATGTTATTCCTCTGCAAGCACTTCAGCATATTTTCCAAATTACCAAAAAAACTTGTGTACAACATGATCTTTATAATACTAGTGTTGTAAGGAACTTTTGGTACTAGCCAGACATTTTTTAACACCAACTTTTTTTTACATTTTCGACGTTTCATGACATTCTAAAC